>BTHU01000019.1:34531228-35731228 GCA_036184795.1 Tokudaia tokunoshimensis
GTCCCACTAGCATTCTCCCATGGAAGGGAAGGGGAGAGAAGGAGGACCATGAGGTAGTACGTGAGAAGCACATGAGCAGCTCAGAAGCCCCACAGGAGGCATCACAAGACACAGGAGAGTCATGGCTTCGGTATATAGACAATTAATAGTCATTGGGAGGAAAAGATTTTTTTTTTGGGTGGGTATCACCTATGCTGTAGGACAGAGGCTCTCAACCTTCCTAACGCTGTGACCCATTAATACAGTGCCTCACGTTGTGGTAACCCCAACCATAACATTATTTCCATTGCTACTTCATAACTGTAATTCTGCTACTATTATAAATTGTTATGGAGATGGCTAATATATGATCCCAACGGGGCTGTAAGCACAGGTTAACAACCACTCCTGTAGGAACTCTTCATCTAGACTTTTATAAATAACTTCATTAAGCCCATTGGTTCACCTCACTAGACTTGGGTAGAGTTATTTGGTCATTTGGTCAGTTATTGGTACCCTGTCTGTGGTGAATAGACATTTGCTCACATCTCCCTAGGATAGTTAATGGAACATTTAGTAGAATATATTTTAATTTGAAAAGCATATGTAGCTTGATCAATGTTTTCCAAAAGTTATAAAGTCATGCATGACTAGGATCTAATAATTTACTATGGATAATATACTTTAGTAGGGTTTTTTCTCCATACATCTGAAATAAGAAACTCACTTTTAGCCTTTAATTTCAGTACAAAGGTGTGTGCTTAGGAAAAGCAAAAGGGTCGGGTTGTGGGGTGCATGCCTTTAATCCCAGCACGCCAGAGGCAGGCAGATATCTGAGTTCGAAGCCAGTCTGGTCTACAGAGTAAGTTCCAAACAGCCAGACTAAACAAAATTCTGTTTTGAAAAAACCTAAATAAACAAATAAATAAAATTTTAAAAATGCACAAAATTGTACTCTCTGAAGTTTTAAGCACCCTCTGGGGTCTTGGAATGGAATATATCTCCCCTGGATAAAAGACAATGGACTGCTTTATTAAAAATCTACCTTAAAAAGCTCTTTGAAATGTTTAGACATTTTTGTCTTTGTTTAATGAGACAAGGTCTCAAGTAGCCTAGCTGACTTTGAACTTTCCACGTAGCAGAAGACAACCTTGAACTCCAGATCCTCCTGCCTTGTCCCCTCAAGGACTGGCTGGGTATATAGGCCTGGTTTGTAATGTTCAGCTTTTAAGAACTAGGTGAGTTCTGAGACGGATATGTGTGTCTCCATTGGTTTTAACAGACCTCCAAATTGATGCCAGTGCAAATGAGGCACCGGGCTCTTTTTTCTTCTCTTGTGGCCAAGCCCCTACCATTGAGACAAAGTGAAAATTAAACGGGGTGGGTGGGGTGGGGTGGGGGTGGGAGGGGTGAGGGTGTGGGGATGGGGAATAGCCTAGGGTTTACTTACAGAAGTGGTTCTCAGTCTTCCTAATGCTGTGACCCTTTTAATACAGTTCCTCATGATGTGGTGACCCCAACCTTAAAATTATTTTTATTGCTATACCATAATCATAATTTTGCTACTGTTATGAATGTTAATGTAAATATCTGATATACAGGATATATAATATATGACCCATAGGCTGAGAACAGCTAGTTTATGGGGTCCCCTATGCCATAAGCTAGATTCACTTTCTCACTGAAAAGAAGGTATTCTATGAGACAATAGCTAGCCCACCTCATTTTGATGTAAAAGGGTCAAAACAGTCCACCACCTTGTCCTATCCCAAGGCTTATTATGTAGGGGTAGCTACTAGGGGAGGTCCCTTCAGCGCTTCTCATCGGATCAAAATCTATTGTAAGTATTATAAGTAGAAATATTAAGAGCGATCGAGATTAAACGTGGCTCTCAGCGGAGTTAATTCGAACAACTGCCTTGAAAGGTTGTTTCCCTAGGCTGGATAAGACAACGACGTCACAGTTATCAAATTTCCTGCACAATCAGCAGTCCTCCTTTTAAACTTCTCCGATTCGGTCCTCTTCCTTAGGAAAAGAACACCAGTTGGTTTCTGTCCTTTTACCCCTGTGTGGTTCTTTGTGAATATGGGGCAGATTGTTAAACAGGGCCCAACAGCTGGAGTCAGGCTTCCCGTGTGAAGGCCAGCAGGGCTCATTTCCAGCCTGCTGTTTGACATGTTATCTGGAGCAACAGTGACGGGGCACCGCCGAGGTTTCAAACGGCTTCCTTCAATTTCCTGTATTGTTATAATGGTGGATGTGTGTGCACATGCATGTACACATGGTGCAGAGGAGAGTGGAGAGCGAAGGGAGGCGTCTGCATGCATTTCATTAGCCTCTGCAAAAGGTTTTCAGCTAGACCTGTGCTTTATGGAAAAGAAAAAAAAAGACACCAGTTAGATACAGCGAGGGTTCCTCACAAGGCTGCCACTAATTACCCAAGTGGATTTGGGCAAGGTATTTCATCTTCAGGCCCAGTTCTGTTTCTGTCGGAGGCTCCTTCCGACTCAGAATCTCTGACTTCTGCTCAAAGGTTCACTTTCTGCTCCCCAAGGTTTGTTGTTCTGAAATCCTTGGTTCCCTCCCTCATGGTCGGACACTGTGCGAGTCCATGTGTTCTTAGCCCTCATATTTCCTTTGGTTAATTCTATATTATCCCCTTGCATTTCCGTGCTAGGAAACTGTCTCCTCTGCGAGCCTTTATTATCCAGGCCCCATTGTCTCCACACAAATATTACAAATGTCAGGCTTTATCTGCAAAGAAAGTCCCCAATGCGTTTGCTTCCTGTTTTGTTCCTGGAGCTTCTAGAGTTTGGAGATTGGGTTTCATCCTGACAAAGGTTGACCAGAGTTGCTGGGCTGGCTGTCACTTCTCCAGCTCTGTTCTGTTCTTATTAAATTCAATTGGGTTTAAATGTGAACAATGGCATTTGTAATTCATCTGTGTCTGGATCTGAGTATGAACATTTAAAATAGAACCAAATAGGAAACTTGTTTTACAGTCTTTGGTTGTCCCGAGCTGATGGCTTCCTCGAGTTCTCCACAAGCAGGTTTAGCGCCATCTAGCGACGCAATGACTAAGCTTTACTGCCTGATTGACATTTGAAATTTTGCTGACTGAAACAGGGCAAAATCAGGGGAGGCCTTGCACCTAGCTCTCCTGATCTCCAGAAGGGTCGAGATTTATTTATTTGTTACTGACCCCCAACAATATTTTGTAACCTACAGAATCTCCGGACCACGAAAAGCAAAGATTTCTGAGTGTTGTGTTTTAGGTAGGAGTCATATTTGGTTTCTAATTTTTCTTCTCTTCTTTTTTTTTCATGTTTTTTTTTTAATTTACTTTTTACTTATTCACTTTATATCCTGCTCTCTGCCCTCCTATTAGTCACGCCCCCCTCCCCAACTCTTCTCCCCTCTCCTTCTCTGAGCTGGTGGGGGCCCGCCTGGATATCCCCCTACTCTGGCACTCTAAGTCTCTTAGAGGCTAGGCACTTCTCTCCCACTGGGGCCAGACAAGGAAATTCAGCTAGAAGAACATATCCCAGGTACAGGCAACAGCTTTGGGATAGCCCCCACTCCAGTTGTTTGGGATCCATGTGAAGACCAAGCTGCACATCTCTTGTGTATGCGCGGGGAGGCCTAGGTACAGCCCCTTTATGTTCTTTGGTTGGTGGTTCGGTCTCTGAGATATGATGCTGTTTGTTTTCCTGTGGAGTTCCTACCCCCTTAGGGGCTGCAATCCTTTTTCCTATTCTTCCATGAGAGTCCCCAAGCTCTATCCATTGTTTGGCTGTGGGTGTCTGCATCTGTGTGAGTCAGTTGGTGGGTGGAGCGTCTCAGAGGACAGCTATATTAGAATTCTGTCTGCAAGCATAACAGAGTATCATTAATAGTGCCAGGGATTGGGTGTGAAGTCGGGGGTGGGGGGGGTGGGAGGATTATTGGTTGGCTGTTCCCTCAGATCTGCTCCCTCCCCTGTCCTTGCATTTCTTTTAGACAGGATACATTTTGGGTTGAAATTGTTGTGGGTGGATTGGTGTCCCTATCCCTCCAATGGGCTTCCTGCCTGTTTTTAATTTTTCAGTGTGATTTTTGTGTTCTTAGTATAGGATGCCTGTTGGTAATTAGGCTCCTGAGTAAGAACATGGGGGTAGTTGTTTACTTTCTGATCAGCAACAATTTTTCTGTTTGCTTTTTCTGTTTTTTAGGTGTAAATATTTCCAAAAAACCATCTCAACCTTTACAAAACCCTGGGCTAGCCAGCCCAAGCTGTGATTTACAATACCAATCCTTTCAGGTATGTGTGACTTTCCATTCTTCTAGAGGTCAATATTCCCCGGGGGTGGGGGTGGGGGTGGGGAGGGGGAACACACAGGGATCGTTGTCACTGGGCACTGGGATGTTTTTGATAGGGCTTTACTGTTTGGTGATATCTAAGTTTTTATTTACTATCTTAAAAACTTCAGGCTCATAAAACTCCACAACACAAATACTATGATAACCTCCTCTCCGTGTTTACACATTGGAAAAGAAGATAACAGAAAACAAACAGAGACATAGGCTAATGGCGTTAGGTTAATCAGAACACCAGGTACAGTGTAGGGCACCCTTGCAGTTGGTCACATTTTACAAAACCAAAATTTTTCACCTGCAAGAGAGGACATATCTGTCTGTCATGTGCTCAGAAAGCTGCTGGCAAGTAATAGGGAAGTTTTATTATTGTTATTGTTGTTGTTGTTGTTGTTGTGATCATAAAAAGAGAAAGAGGTGTGAGAATATGGTATATGGTGGTGTGGGGGAAGGGGATGCCTCAGCGGGCCCATGCCGAGGCATCCCTTCCCCCTGAGGGACCAGACAAATGCCGGTATAGTATAGAATAGGGTTTATTCAGGGCATGGGATGGGAGTTAAGGGGGTAGTAGAGGTAGAGAAAGGGAGAGAGTAGAGAAGCAGAGGCCGGCCATGACCACGTGGAGAAAGGGGGGAGGGGAGGAGAGCCCAAGAGGGGCAAGAAAGAGGGTAGGAGAGTGTGAGAATAAGAGAGGTAAGAGGGAAATAAGGAATAAGAGAGAGAGGAGGGGCTGAGCAGTCCCTTTTATAGTGGGCCAGGCCTACCTGGCTGTTACCAGGTAACTGTGGGGAGGGGAATACCTGACTGTTTCCAGGTAACTGTGGGGTGGAACTTAGACAGAATCCTAACAATTATTACATTTTTGGTCTGGACTGATAGCTCTATCAATAAATTGCCTACCACACAAAGATAAAGACCTGAGTTCATTTCTCCAGAGGCGACATTAAAAGCTGTATGCGGTACCACATGCATTAAAAGCCATATGTGGTAGCCTTGCATTAAAAATCTTAGTGCTGGGAAGCAGAAAACAGGCAGATCCCCAGGGGTCCCTGGCCAGCCTAGACTACTTAGCAAGCTCTAGGTCAATGAGAGAGCTTGTCTCACAAAACAAATGTACAGTGACTGAGGAGTGACACGGAAGATTGTATTCTGGCACATATATATGTCAGAATGTGTGCGTGCGTGTATATAGCTATAGATGACATAGATTAGATGTAGATTAGCTATGTAGATATAGATTGGCTGCACATGGGCATGGCTACATATACAAGTCATGTGTACTCACAAATACATGTATATGCATCGAGAGAAAAAAATTGACATTTTTCAGAGATCTATCCAGAAGTGATCTTTATTAATCAGAGAGGGTCTGGTTCTTTCTCCCAACTCTACCCATCTACCCCATGGGCTTAGTTGTAAGGAGAGGCTCCAGGATCATGCTCATATCCCAGGGGCTAAAGGCAGAGATGGTCAGGTAAAGAGGAGCAGTAAGGGCACTTGGGTACCAGCCTGCATAGCACGTGAATTGTTTGGATTAATAAGTTTATTTGGTCCTTGATTGTTATCTTCTTTTAGAAGCTGAACGACATTTTAACATTGTTCCCGGGGGTCATTAATTTTAAGTGGGACTGGACTTTGAGGTCATATAATGTATAAGGCATGTGGCTGAATAAGGTTAAATGGATTTTGTTGCTTGAGTATAAAATTTCTTGAAAACTTACCCTTATTAATGTGAGCATATGAGAATACATATGTGTATATGTGTATACATCTATGTTCCTGAATGTATTGACTATATGTGCGAATGTGCATCATATGCCTGCCAGGTATCCACAGAGGTCAGAGAGGTTATCTGGTTCCCTGGAACTGGAGTTATAGGAAGCTGTGAGCTACCATGTAGATGCTGGGAACCAAACCAGATCCTCTACAATAGCACTAAGTATTCTTTTTAATTAATTATTTTATGTATGTGAGTACACTGTCGCTCTCTTCAGACACATCAGAAGAGAACATCAGATCCCATTACAGATGGTTGTAAGCCACCATGTGGATGCTGGGAATTAAACTCAGGACCTCTGGGAGAGCAGTCAGTGCTCTTAACCTGTGAGCCATCTCTCCAGCTCCCAGTAGTAAGTGTTCTTAACCCCTAAGCTATTTCTCCATCTAATGTGTACTCTTTATTTAACATATAGTTTACTGCACAAATAGTGTATAAGTCTCTGTGAAAGTAATACATTGTAATATTCCAGCAATGAATGAGGAAATTGTCAGTATCAGCTAGGGCACTTTCAACAGAGCACCGTGTGTGTGTGTGTGTGTGTGTGTGTGTGTGTGTGTGTGTATGTGTGTGTGTGTGTAAATTTCCAGAACATTGTAGTAGCATCACCTTGCTTCTGTGGCATGGCACAAAGTAGTCCTGATGTAGTGGAAATGCTCTCTAGTCATCCAGTAATGACGGCAGGCAGTCCCATCCACACTCCCATAGAGCAACACTGAGACCAGCAGACCCTTGTGCGTTGCAGGCTCATGCTCCTGGAGCGTTACTCTCCTCTTGGTCTCCCATCCTTAGATCACCTACTAGATTTCTTAAGCATCAACATTCACTATCAATGTTTCAGATTCATAACTAACTGCCATGCTATTTCAGGGCATCAAATGGAAGTTTTACAAATCTGTGAAGAATTTCTAGACTGACTGGGCGAAGTAACCCTGGTGCTCAGGAAGCAAGGCAGGGGAATCCTGAGTTTGAGGTGAGTCTGGCTGCATAAAGGAATTCTATGCTAACCTGTGGTACAGAGTAAGACTGTCCCATTGAAAAACACAAGTAGAGACTGTAGTTCAGTGGGAGAGAACTTGCTTACTGTGTCCAAGGACTGGCTGGATCCTAAGAAACACACACATGCACACATCACACGAAAACACACACACACATATACACATTGCACATACACGCACACAACACACACACACGTGCACACAAAACATACACACACACACGTGCACACATACACGAATTCTGACTCATACAATCTTGCTATTTTTAGCAACATTTTTTTATGTGTGTGTACTCTATTACCTTGATTGTTCATCCATGCAGCCCTGTAGGGATAGATGTACTAGATGCATGTAACTGTCTCAATTTCTGGCTGAGGAGCTGGGGTTGGCTATGCACCCTTCATTTTCCTCACCACAACTTCAGGTATCTTCAAATAACCTCCCAGTGTGACCCTCAGTGACCTTTGAGTCAGCGTAGCATCTGACTCTGACTCAGCCTGACTACTACCTACTACTGCCCTCTGGCCATTGCTCGGGGATGACACACAGGAACCAGTGCCTGGATCAAATTCCATAGAAAGGTCACATTTTTTGGCATGAGCTATATAGCCTGACCCTGCCTAAGTCTATGTTAAAAGACACAAAGTGAAGGAAGCTACAGTAAGCATTTCTGTAGACTTTGACTTTCATATAAGCAACAGAATAGAGGACTGGAAGGAAAGATGGTGAGCGAGGTTAGATGGAAGGTACCATTTTCATTAGTTCAAATTTGTCAAAGCCGCAAGAAGTCCAATAACTCAGTTCACCAGCATATTAAAAACACGAATTGATCTTGGCAATAGTAATTCTTTATCAATTGAATAGTAATTGCTACAATGTGTGTGTGTGTGTGTGTGTGTGTGTGTGCAGGAGGCATGTGTACATGTATGAATTGTAATAAAAATTCATAAATGCAACTAGTATGCCCATTTTGCAGCCAAGAAAACTGAGACTTAGAGAAAGCTAGTGATTTTTCCATGTTGGTTGTCCCAGTTTGCTTTATGTTCCTGTGATAAATGCCATGATAAGAAGAAGCACCTTGGGGAGGAAAGGGTATATTTTAGGTTACAGGTCAGATAGAGTCTATAATAGAGGAAAGTCACAGCAGGGTTCCAAGGCAGGAGCTTGAAGCAGGAACCATGGAGGAACACTGCTTACGGGAAGCCATCTGGGAGTCCAGCAACGACTGTGTCACAGTGGAGAGGGTGAGAAACCTGGAGCTGTCCTGAGGTTGGATGTCTCAGCATTCCCAATCTGGCACTGAGGGCCTGGAGGATTCCTGGAGAGGGGCAGGTCTCTAATCTCTGTTGGAACCCTGAAGAAGTAGGTCCTAATAGCTGTGAGGGGATGCCATAGCAACAGGACAGATGGACTTGCCAGGGAGCGTGTTTTAGTTAGGGTTTTACTGCTGTGAACAGACACCATGACCAAGGCAAGTCTTATAAAGGACAACATTTAATTGGGGCTGGCTTACAGGTTCAGAGGTTCAGTCCATTATCATCAAGGCAGGAGCATGACAGCAATCAGGCAGGCATGGTGCAGGCAGAGCTGAGAGTTCTACATCTTCATCTGAAGGCTGCTAGGAGAAGACTGGCTTCTAGGGAGCTAATGTGAGGATCTTATAGCCCACACTCACAGTGGCACAACCCACCCCAACAGGACCACACCTTCTAATAGTGCCACTCCCTAGGCTGAGCATATATACAAACCATCACAGAGAGTTAGAGCAAAAATCCACCAGATAGAGATTCCTTTTTCCATGTCCATTTATGTGGGCTGCTGTCAAAAAGTGCTGTTCATATTTAGGGTCTTCCTGCTTCAAAATTCAAAAAAATAAAAAAAAAATAAAAAAAAAAGTCCCTCATAGATGCATCCAGCAGCTTGTATTTTAGTTGGTTCTAGAAGCAGTCAAACTGAGAACCAAGACTTGCCACCACACCCACATTCCTAGGAGCGGGGATTCTGCTTGCCAAGCTCCTGTTACATCAGAGGGGCTGGCCTCTCATTCAAATCAGCATTACCTGGATTTCAGTGGATTATTTGTAGATTGTTCGTTAGTCATTGTCATCGAATTACAGTTAATCTGGTGGAATCAATTGCTATTGTTGGTCTTCTCAGGCTACCCAGGCATACTGTTGATAGATCAAGAGCACAGAGAATAAGGGACAGCACCAGAATCTACAACCACTCAGAATCTTCCATCCACCTTCTAGTTAGGGGTCACTATAGTGCTCACCTGGTTTCAAGATAGCTGCCATCAACCCAGACTCCTGGGTTCATGCTCTACCACAGTTAAATCTCATCAGTGCCTTTTCTGTGAGATGAATAAAACTCAACTGAGTTGGCAAAATATCTCTTCTGAGACTAGGTCAGAAAAGACATCATGGTTTTCTACCTTGATTACTCTTGGCTACCTTATTCTGGAGTCAATCAACTGTAGTGTTATGAAAACATATGGGCCATCTATGCAGAGATCTCTTTAGTAAGGCCTGCATCCACCAACCTTGCCAATGAATAATCTTTGGAACAAATATTACAGCCCCAAACAGGGCTTGAGAGGACAAAAGCCCTGATGATACTTTGCGCTTTGTAGGTCAAACAAATCCAACAAGACCACAGCTTCCACCACCTATAGAACCCAATATAACAAATGCTTTCTCTTTAAACCACTGTTTTATGGGGGAGCTACATGATGATCATTGATCAGGCTGGAAAGATGACTCGGTGGGTAGAGCCCTGCTGTGTAAGTGTGAAGGTCTACCTGAGTTTGCAGCCCCAGGACCTATGTAAAGTAGGGTACAGTATAACTTGTCTGTTATCCCAGTTTGCCTATGGTAAGACAGGAGGTGGAGACAAGAAACTCTGGAAGCTTGCAGGCTAGCTATCCTTGCCTGTGGAGCAATAAATATCAAAGAGCTGTCTCAAAACAAGATGGAGGGTGAAGACAGACAGCTGAGGTAATAGATAAGTGATAATAGATAATAGATAAATGATGGACCTTTCAGATAGTATGACTCTAGCTCACAGGATTTCTGACAGAGAAAATCTACTTGAGGCTGTGGCTTTGTGGAACCACACCTAAGTAAACTTACTTGTACAGGGCCTGGCTTTGCATGATATCTGATCCTGGATCTGAAGTCTATGGGCTTTAGAAGGTATTGGGAAGCACAGGAGAAATTCATATTTGTGAGGAGCAGAAATACTTTGCGTCCAGAAGGTGAGGACTGTGGAGGGTTAAAGCAGTGGTTCTCAACCTTCCTAACTGTAACCCTTTAATACAGTTCCTTATCGTGGTGACCCGAACTGTGAGGCAATAGACTGTGTCAGGAAACTTGGTAAGGCTGAGTGGGTTTAGAAGCCCCAGGACCTCATACCCGAGGACAGTAGGAGCTTTGTCTGCTCCCTACCCAGGTCCCTGACATGTGACCACAGCACCCCATGGAATGGATCATGACAATCAGTCACATGGGGCAGTGCCCCAAGCCCCTCCACATATAGATGAGATACCCCTAACATCTCAGAGCAAGCCAATAGAAAGCATCTGCTATTCAACCCCCATCGACCCATCCCCAAAATATATATAAGATCCTATCCAGAAGGAATAAAGTATGTGAGAATTATTACTCCATCATGAATTATCTGAGAGCTTTTGTCATATAAAAGCTGTAGTAATTCCTGGGGAAGAGAGCTTTTGCCGCTGGAAGCTGCCGGGGCTCACTTTGGTCACTTCCCACCTAGGGGCCCTGAACTCTGATCTTAGCTGCTAAACCTCAATTACTAGCTAGCAGGTAGTTTCACTCTCCTCTCCCTGCTTGCACTAGCCTGTCTGCAGAGTAGCGGTGTCTTGAAGGAGCAGCAGCAGCCATGGAAGATCCCACTCACCTCCCCTTTGCACTATACAGACCTGCACTGAAGCATAAAATGATTTTCATTGCTACTTTATAACTGTAATCTTGCTACTGTTATTAATGGAAATGTAAATATCTGATTTATAAAAGGGTTGTTTAACCCCCTCAAAGGGGTCGAGACCCATAGGTTGAGAACCACAGGTTTAAATCCCATCCATTGATAACAAGTTGTGGCTTCAAAATTCAGAATCCAATTTCTTTCCATCTCTGTGTGGCTGGTCTTCATGAGTCACAGGTAAAGGACCGAATGGAACAGCTGCAACAGTGTGTGACTGATTTTAGAGATGAGGTCAGAAAGCGACTGTGCCCCCAGCATCCTCTTTCTCTTGGATGACTGCTTTGTGTAGGCAGTGAACCTTCTCCCTGGGAGGCCCACGTGGGATGACAGTAAGGCTCTAGGCAGCAGCTCTCCTAGGGTCTCAGTCCAACTTTCAGGGGCTTCAAATTCAGCCTATATCTAAGACTTCACCCTGGAGAGAAGGTTGGAAAGAGAACTCTCACTAAGTCACTTTCAGAAGTAATCCTCAGTCACTGTTGAGAGAATAGATCGTTACGATCTTAAGTTGCTATGTTTGGGATAGCAACAACTTATTACTATTATGTCACTAAGAACACATATTTAATATTGTCACGCATGGGTGTGCCTCTCTTAGTTCTTGCTTCTCAGCAGCCCACAGCCACCCAGAAAGTTCTTTTTTCTTTATCAAATTTTCACTGTATTTATTTAATCATTATATTTACCAAAAAGAACTTTGATATAAACAGAATATTCTCTCTCTCTTTCTCTCTCTCTCTGTCTGTCTGTCTCTCTCTCTGTATCTCTGTCTCTCTCTGTCTGTCTCTGTCTCTGTCTCTCTCTCTTTCCCTCCCTCCCTCCCTCCCTCCCTTCCTCCCTCCCTATCTATTTATCTATTGATTCTCAAGACAGGGTTTCTGTAGGTCTGACTGTCCTGGAACTCATCCTGTAGACCAGGCTGGCCTCAGACTCAGAGATCCACCTGCCTCTGCCTCCCTCGTGCTGGAATTAAAGAAGTGCGGCTTCACCGCCCGGCTTCAAATATTTTATTATGTATGTATTTTCTGAACAGCCACTGTGTGACTCTTCTGGGCATTCAGAGGACACAAAGGTCACTACCTTTTACCTCATGGGGTTTAACATATTTAAGGGGTATGAAATAATTAGAAAACAGTAATATCTTATACTTAAGTTCAAGTGATTTATAGCCACATATTCTATTTCTCTATATTTTCTGCTCTTCCCCTTTTTAACTTATCATCTGGAATCTTTTCTTAAATTTTAAGATCATTTCATAAATGTGTTACATGGTATGTATGTATGTATGTATGCATGTATGCATGTATGTATAGTTGTATGTACACACAAATGCACATGCACACATACAAGAGCATGCACTCACATATACACGGCACAAATACACACACCAAAGTATACCCTTGAATTCTCAAATGGCACACCCATAGTCCCAAAGTCAGACTGGGCAAGTAGGACTCTCTGTAGCCCCGCTGCCCGAGGAACTATCTCTGACTCTTTCAACTTGTATTAATTCTGTCAGTGTTTGGCTCTGGTTTCTTCCACTTAAACCATACTTGTGAGATTTACTCTTAATAATAAGTGTGGCAGCAAGTTGTTCCCTCTCTGTTACATTAAACTATCTAAATACACTTCAGTTTACTTTCCTGTCTGACCTTTGGTGAATGTTTAGGTTATTTCCATGTTTGGGCTATGAGGAAAAGTGCTGAGAACATGTACATGTGTACCTTCTGGTGTACTTTCCTGCTCAGTATATTTGAATCTATCTATCTGTCTGTCTGTCATCTATCTATCTATCTATCTATCTATCTATCTATCTATCTATCTATCTATCTATCTATCTATCTGTCTATCTAACAGAATTGCCCAGTCCTGTGGACTGCTAAAGAACACTTAAGTCACAGCTCTGTCCTTTTCTGTTGCTGTTGTCTTCTTATGTTGAAGGACGCCTTATGGGGAATTGTATATGGCTCTCCATCCTGCCTCTCATCTGCAGCCAGCAACATGTGAAATATAACTTTTAATTAAGACATTCTTGGCTAGGACCTGATCTTTACAGTGGGTGGATGGAAACAGCATTACTCTAAGACAGTCAAGCCAGGATTGCGTATATTACACACTTAAATATTTATATATCGTAAACATTGCTCGCCAAGGACAAACAATGGCTCTCTAAGCATACACAGGATGTATGAGATAGCCTTTAGCTTTCAGCTTAAGCCTTACATTCCACCCCTGAAAAGCTGCAGAACCATCTGCTCAGGAAACTGCCTTCTCCAGGGAATTTGTGCCTTTAGGGAGTGGAGGGCATTGCTGGGGCAGGCAGGAGGGGACAGGAGTGCTGGATTCTTTTTCTCCAGGCTGATGGGAAATGCCTTCCCTGGGGACCACTCTCTTAACACTTCCTGGTCCTTAGTGCAACTTTCCTCCTGCCTCCTGCCTCAGGCTCCAGCTTCTCTCCATTTTCTCTGGTGTTTGCAGCTGTGCGGCTGTGGAACTTTCGTGGGTTGAACAGTGGATGTGATGGAATAGTGTTGATCCTTGGGTTGAGCGGTGGATGTGATGGAATAGTGTTGATCCTTGGATGTGATGAAATAGTGTTGATCCTTGGGTTGAGCGGTGGATGTGATGGAATAGTGTTGATCCTTGCAGAGGAGGGGGAGGGGTAGGAAAGAGCCTCCTCTTGGCTCGGGCTCAGAGTTCAGTGACCACAAGACCCATGTTCTTTCTTCCTGTCAATATTTATGGCTCCTCCGATGCAGGCTACACTCTCGGGCCTCTCTGCATTCAGTTGCTCTCAAACGATGTCTTTATTCAGTAGTCTCTGGGTTTAGCCAAGGCCTCCTGAACCTACTGCAGGATGTGCCTGTCTGTGCCTGTGCGAGGGATAGAGCAGGGAGCTGAGGAAGTGTCCACCACACAGATAAATATTTGCAGCATTGTGTGTTGGATATACTGTACACTTCCTGGTAGGAATAAAAGACATTCTAAACAAATGCTGGTACCCCCTCCCTCTTGCTAACAGACTGTTGAAACAATGGACCCCAAGAAATTGGAATTTCCCCAGGAATCTCATGCTGGGAGGAGGAAAAAGCTGTAGCCTGGTGCCAGCCAGAGGAGGAAATTGTCCCCTGGAATGAGATTTCACACAGTGCTGACAACTTAAAGGAGAAACTGAAACCTAGATATCAGCAAGTGTGTGGTGGCCAGGACCACACCTAGATGGAGACTGCTTACCTATGCACAGCCTCTGCCAGTTGTTTAAACCTATATACACCTCAAGTTATCACCCCAAAGATGCTTTTAGGGATGTCACCTGGCCTCTCTGTTCTTCCCCATGTGGCCACACTGAATAAATTTCCTTTTTCGGCTTTTCATTGTCACTGCTTTGCCTCCTTAATTAGCCCACTGAAGATGAAATGGCCTAGCCTCTCTTGTTAGGGCTACCAGTGCCTAGGCTCCCACCCTAATAATCCCTGGAAAATTATTGAGTGAGTGGCTGCCCACTGCCTACAAAATGTATTCATTGAACAAAACTGAGCTTATTATAATCCCTGTAGGAAGGGTGAACATCACTTCCAATAATGTCTCAAAACAAAACCCCCAGAAAGAAAGAAAAAGAACTTCTAGTATTTATACAACATGGGCAGAACAAGTGGCTTTAAGGTACACGTTGCAAGGTGACTTTGAGTCTGGTCTTAGAGTTTCTGTTGCTGCAATAAAAACAACAACAACAACAACAACAAAAAAAACCAAAACCAAAACAAAACAAAAAAAACCAAAAAACAAAAAAACCCCACCAAGACCAAAAAGTAAGGTGGGAAGGAAAGGGTTTATTTGGCTTACACTTCCAGATCATAGACCATCATTGGAGAATGTCAAGACAGGAACTCAAGCAAGGGCTGGAACCTGGAGGCAGGCACTGATGTACAGGTCATGAAGGGGTGCTGCTTACTGGCTTGCTCCCCAGGGGGCTTGCGCAGCATGATTTCTTAGAGAACCCAGGACCACCAGCCTAGGCATGTCAACACCCACAATGGGCTGAACCCTCCCCACATTGATCACCAATTGAGAAAATGCCCTATAGCTGGATCTCATATCGGTATTTTCTCAATTGAAACTCCTTCCTTTCTAAAAACTCTAGCTTGTATCAAATTGACACAAAACCAGCCAGTTAATGGTCCATCCACATTTTCTTTTGTTATAGCTTTGGTGTGTTCAATGCTGTAAAGTTAGGGTCCTGGAGCTCCTTTTCATGGACAAAGTCTGAATGTTGATATCTGAGCTCTTCAGCTCATGGGTGCTTTTGTCCTAGGGAGACCAGATTTTCTGGAGCAAGCAACTACACTGTGTGCTCAGCCTGAGTTTTGTTTAACAAAAACACAAGGAATGGTGTTTTGTTGTAGTCTGGATAGAGGAAAGAAGAAACCAAACTACACCGGTGAATGGAGGCTGATGGAGCCATAGTACTGGGGACATTGTTTGATCATGGATACATGGATGATGGAAAAATAAGACACTCAAAAATGGCACATGCCTTGTGCACGTTAATGGAGTTTCCATGCCATTAGTCACATAAAACTGGCTGTTTCCACCATGCACTAAAGCCACACATCTCTAAACCCCATATGAGGGCAAAAGACTAAGTATGTTGGGTTGGGGATTAGAGGTTGTGGGGTGGTGGTGGTGGTAGGGAAACCTCCATCCATTCCTGGAATTCAATGTTTCAATTATGAATAATCCTCCCTTCTGTTAAAATGTTTTCCTCATAGGATGAGCTATCCAAATCCCAGGGAAATAGAGAGAGAAGGTCCCTTGAGAAACCCATACGCATACTCTGGGTGTACACTGTGACTTAATAATAAGACTTCCTTAGTATGGCTTGTTTCTGAGTTCGTTCTCTATGAGCACCACAAACCTGGGAACACTAGTGGATCAAGGAGAGGAGTTTATTCTTTAAAGCAACTTCATGTGGAAGTTGCCAGAATCAAAATGGAGTCACCTGAGTCAACAAGACAAGAAGTTATTCAGGAAGGTCTCTCATAAGTATGATAGCTTTATAGTAATGACCCCAAAAGAAGTGCCAGACCACATTTTTGCACAAAGACTACTGCAACCTCATACCAAATTTCCTTGTGTGCTAACAGCTGCCTAGTGATCGACACATCAACACTAGACTGGCATCTCCTGTGTCTTTCAGTGCTTGTGGACAGGGATTATTGTATCAAAATATCTTGTGAAGTTCCTCCATTTTGTCTTTAAGAACTTCCTGCCCATGTGCCCCAAGTTTACTCCGGCAATGCCCTGACAGTCTACTCCCAAGTGAGCTATAGATGATCTCTGTTATTTCCTTTGACAGGGGTAAAGAGGGTGGGTCTGAGCGAGGCTTCTCAGAAGAGGAGTTACCCCAGGTGTTAGTGGGAGCCTGAACGTGAGGTCTTCAGAATGTTTCTTGAACCTCAGTGTTGGAACTCAGTGGTTTGTGAATGAGCACATTTTGTCTTTATGCGTGCTGGCCGGTTTTATACCAAATTGACACTTTAGAGTCATGAGAGAGGAGGGAGACTCAACTGAGAAAATGTCTCCAGAAGATCTGGCTGTAAGGCATTTTCTCTTTTTTTTTCTTTTTTTGGTTTTTTGAGACAGGGTATCTCTGTATAGCTCTGGCTGTCCTGGAACTCACTTTGAAGACCAGACTGGCCTCAAACTCAGAAATCTGCCTGCCTCTGCCTCTGCCTCTGCCTCTGCCTCCCAAGTGCTAGGATTAAAGGCATGCGCCACCACTGCCTGGCTTGTAAGGCATTTTCTTAATGACTGATTTGGATAATGCAATCTCTGGACTGGTGGTTCTGGGTTCCATAAGAAAGCCGGTTGAGTAAGGCACATGAGGAGCAGGCCAGTCAGGTAGCACCGGCCACCATAGCCTTTGCATTCAGATCCTGTCTCCAGGTTCCAGCCCTAGCTTAGTTCTTGTCTTGGCTTCCTTCAATGATGAACTACAATGTAGAAGTGTAAGCCAAGTAAACCCTTTCCTCCCCAACTTGCTTTTTGGTCATGGTGTTTCATCATAGCAATAGAAACCCTAGGACACTATGCTTCTAGGATCCCAGATGAGGTTGATACTGTCTATGAACCACACTATGGGTAGCTGGACCCTAGATCCCCCAGCAGCTAGATGTACAAAACCTCCCAGGCATGTTATGTTCAGGAGACATTAAGGTGTTTGTGTGGACACTGTGCTGGGTGTCTCTTGAGAAGATGTGCAGCGAGGCACAGGCAGAGAGAGTAGTTTCACCATGGAGAGCTTCGGAGGCTTGCCTCTGCACACAGAGGCATTCCTTTGCGGGACTACATATTTAAAAGGATTCAGATGTGGAAGGCCTGAACTGCGGGGTCCCGGGTGCATCCTGTTCTCTGGCCTGTATTAAAAGTTCTCAGTCTTTTTGTTTTGGTTGCTGCTGCTATTTATGAATCTTTTTTTCCTCTTATTTATGGTTGACACAATAGTCACGCTCATCTATGGAGTATGTGTTATATGTGCATTATGTAAAGATCAAAGCAAGGTAATGGACATATCTATCAGCCTAAATAGTTAACTAGTCCAGTTGCTTGCATTAACTTTGTGCTGCATCTCATTGCAACCTCATTGCACTGAGGTCTGTTTCCATAAGGAAAGGAGAGCCCAGGAAAGGCTTCTAAAGCAGGTGAATTTCTCAGTGACTGACAGCCAGCCAAGCAGAAGTAGGGCAGCTGTCTACTAAGGGTTCTACTAAGAGGCATTCTATTCCCAAATGGCTTGACTCTTCGGTGATCCACGGTGAAAATATATCAATCTGTCTTTATTGACCCTCGTGGGATCCGTTCGAATTCCTATCTGGGCATCCACTTATTAGTTACCGTTTGTTTGAAAGAACTAGTGCGGGTGGACTCACTCACCCTTAGTCAGGCTTCAGAGGAACTTTCAGTTGTCCAGAAGGGGGCAGTCTCTCTCCACATTTCTCAGTTCCCACCGCACCTCCCGCTGATCATGATCTTGTCTGGGTTAAAACTGGCTGGGCCAGTTTTCCTCTTCTCACTGGCTCTCTTAATTCAGTTCCACGTTCCTTTTCTTCTCACGTGGTCTTATTTCGCCTTCTAAATTTACTGCCTGAGCTCCCGCTGTGTCTCCCGTCGCCTTCCTCCCCTTCAACTACCAGTTGCTCTCTTATCCAGAGAGTGTTTATAAGCATCTGTCCAGAACGTCCCAAAGCCTCTCTAGCAACGAGGGAAACAAACACGTACAATAAGCAGGAAAGGCCTGAGTCTATCACCCTGGTAGTCACAGTTATGAGAATCAAGCTGCTGCTTGTTTTTCAGGTGTCTTTACCTTTTCCTGTCCTCTGCAAAACCAGCTTCTTGTGGTTTTTGTAATAATGGTTCAGGACGAAGCCAAGCTCCTTCACAGTCCATAGAAGTGGTGTAGCCTTTGAGCCACTCAGCTTTTGTCTACACCAGGGTATCAGTGAAAGCTGCCCTCAGAAATAGGTGGTACTATAAAGATTTCTGATCTGTAGAGCCCGAATAATCAAAGGTACCATTGTTACCAGCAACAAATGACTCAGAGTCTTCCAGACTCCTTTAAGAATTGTACAATCTCTAATCCCAGCATTTGGGAGACCTACACAGAGAAACCCTGCCTCGAAAAGTCAAAAAAAAAAAGAATTGTATAGTCTCTTGCTTTCTGTCTACTGACATTATCCTTAAGGGACTAAGTAGTCTTGTATTTAATTCTTTTTTTTTTAAATTTAAATTATTAACCTTACTGTATGAGTGTTTTGTCTACATGCATATATATGCACCACATGGGTGCCGGGTGCTTGAAAAGGGGGTGGGATCCGCTGGAACCAGACTTACACATAGTTGTGAGCCACCTTGTGGGAACTGATAATCAAACTAAGGTCCTCTGGAAGAGGAATCCGTGATCTTTACCTCTGTACCAACTCTCCAGCCCCATATCCTGCTGGCTTTTAACTTGTCAACACTAAGAACTAAATTTGACTCCCGTTAAGTGCTCAAAGGTTTCTAAAAAGCCCCTTGGCTATATAGAATGTTAATAAGTTGTTCAACAAAAGCATAAAGAAGTGAATTTTTAATTATTTTTTTTTAATTTTTATTTTTCATTTTGGCAGTTCTGCAACTTTGACATTCAGCAGGTTAGTTCTCATCCACATTGAACGCTGGAGATTTTTGAAAGTGGTAACAGGCACGTAAGTTATCAATGTGTAGAGCTTGTTTTGGTGAATCTTCATCCTCAATACGTTTTCTGGACAAATGTACTTGGATGCGATATGGAACATTCCTTATTCCCTTGGCCCACGTGGCTTTATTGAGCCTGGTGTCAATGTGCACATCTGGAGTCCCCATCTCCTTCATGGCAAATTTCTTTCTTTCTTTTTTTTCTTTTTGGATGGACTTATTTTTTTAATTTTATTTTCTAAGTTTTTTTTTTATTTACATTCAAAATCATTTCCCCTTTCCTGTTTCCTCCCTCCCCGAAAGTCCCATAAGTCCCCTTCCCTCCCTCTTTTCCCCATTCAACCCCCTCTCGATTCTCTGTCCTGGCATTCTCCTACATCCAGTCTTTCCAGGACCAGGGGTCTCTCCTTCCATCTTTTTAGAAATCTATTGATATGCGAATTGTGTCTTGGGTATTCCAAGATTCTGGGTTAATATCCCCTTATCAGTGACTGCATACCATGTGTGTTCTTTTGTGATTGGGTTACCTCACTAAGGATGATATTTTCAAGTTCTGACCATTTGCCTAGGAATTTCGTGAATTCATTGTTTTTAATTGCAGAGTAGTATTCCATTGTGTAAATATACCACATCTTCTGAATCCATTCCTCCGTTGATGGACATCTGGGTTCTTTCCAGCTTCTGGCTATTATAAATAAGGCTGCTATGAACATAGTGGAGCATGTGTCCTTATTGCATGCAGGTAAAGCCTCTGAGTATATGCCCAGGAGTGGTATAGCCGGATCCTCTGGGAGTGTCATGCCCAGTTTTCTGAGGAACCGCCAGACTGCTCTCCAGAGTGGTTGTACCAGCTTGCAATTCCACCAGCAGTGGAGGAGTGTTCCTCTTTCTCCACAACCTCGCCAACAACTGCTGTCTCCTGTGTTTTTGACATAGCCATTCTGACTGTTGTGAGATGGAATCTCAGGGTTGTTTTGATTTGCATTTCCCTAATGACTAAGGATGATGAACATTTCTTTAGGTTCTTCTCAGCCATTAGATATTCTTCAGGTGAGAACTCTTTGTTTAGCACTGTACCCCATTTTTAATAGGGTTATTTGGCTCTCTGGAGTTTAACTTCTTGAGTTCTTTGTATATATTGGATATTAGCCCTCTGTCAGATGTAGGGTTGGTAAAGATCATTTCCCAGTTGGTTGCCGCTTTGTCTTTTTGACAGTGTCTTTTGCCTTGCAAAAACTTTGTAATTTAATGAGGTCCCATTTGTCAATTCTTGATCTTAGAGCATAAGCTATTGGAGTTCTATTCAGGAAATTCTCCCCTGTGCCCATATGTTCAAGGTTCTTCCCTAGTTTCCTTTCTATTAGTTTCAGTGTGTCTGGTTTTATGTGGAGGTCCTTGATCCACTTGGAATTGAGCTTAGTGCAAGGAGATAAGAATGGGTCAATTTGCATTCTTCTGCAGGTTGACCTCCAGTTGAACCAGCACCATTTGTTGAAAAGGCTATCTTTTTTCCACTGGATGGTTTTAGCTCCTTTGTCAAAGATCAAGTGACCATAGGAGTGTGGGTTCCTTTCTGGGTCTTCAATTCTGTTCCATTGATCTACATGCCTGTCACTGTACCAATACCATGTGGTTTTTAACACTATTGCTCTGTAGTACAGCTTGAGGTCTGGGATACTGATTCCCCCAGAGGTTCTTTTACTCTTGAAAATAGTTTTAGCTATCCTGGGTTTTCACCAATACTCTTCAAACTGTTCCACAAAATAGAAACAGAAGGAAGACTACCCAACTCGTTCTATGAAGCGACAATTATGCTAATACCAAAAGCACACAAAGATCCGACAAAGAAAGAGAATCTCAGGCCAATCTCTCTTATGAATATTGATGCAAAAATATAATGGGAAGAGAATTCAAGTAATAACTAGTTCAGTTTTGATGAAGTGTAACAAGCATTGGGTGACCAAACTAAACAGCACCTACCCTGACACATTTGGAAGAAAGAATAGCCCAATCCTGTTTATTTAAGACTATTATTAGAGTACACAAACACATAAAGAATCAACTACATTTCACAAGTATACAAATTATACTATTTTTTAATATCTGTTACAAAAAGATCCTGGCCACTATTGGTTCATATAAATAAAATATCTTTAGGTTATTGTAAGAGTCAGGGTGTTTACATCAATTTGTGCTCTAAATCTATTGCTAGTTCCCTGTGGGAAAAAAAGATTAAAATACTCTACATTGTAGGGAAACAAAAAAGAGTTTCACACTTTTGGCACAAATATATATGTCAACACCAGGGAAGGCACTAAAGCATCTAGCAATCTTCTTAAACACTCCTGAAGCAACAACGAAAGGCAACTGAATGAAATGCATTTCTATGGTAATTGCTAATTGAATGTCTTCCGCAAGTGCAAAAGAGAACTTTTTTTTTTGGTCAATAATGACAGCAAACACTGCAAGTCTACAAATTTGCATATGCACATATATTTACATACATACATATTTAAGAGCATCTGACCCACGGGACGTGTTCACATATGTATTCAGAGTGTCTTGGAGCTTTCACTTACATGTGAGTCTTAAACATTGCCAATGTTCTGGATAAACAAACAGGAGAATTTTGAATCTTTACCATAGACCATCTGAGCAGAAGTTTTAGGATTGGCACATAAGAAATGTTTCTCCTGTGTGAATGAAAATACGTGGATACTTTGTCTAGGAACTTTGGTGTCTAGTTACATTTGCTATAGAGGAATTCCCATGACTCACTGTGATGATTGGAATAGGTTTGGCCCCTATAGATTCACATGTTCGAATGCTTGACCCATAGGGAGTGGTACTATTAGCAGGTGTGGCCTTCTTGGAGTAGGTGTGGCCTTGCTGAAGGAAGCATGTCACTGTGGAGGCAGGCTTTGAGGTCTTATAAATAAACTCAAACACCAGTCCAGTGTGAAATCAGAGCCTCCTCCTGGCTGCCTGCGGAAGCCAGTCTCCTTCTGCTACCTGCAGACCATGATGTAGAACTCTTGGCTCCTCCAGCACCATGCCTGCCTGCATGCTGTCATGCTTCCTCTTATGACGATAATGGACCTCTGAAACTGAGCCAGCCCTAATTAAATGTTTACATCTACGAGAGTACACGGTGTCTCTTCACAGCAAAAAAAAAAAAAAAAAAAAACCCTGAAACTAAGACATGCACTTTTCCCCATGAGATAGGAGCCTTAGGCAAATCACTAGGAGAAAACCAGGTGCTTTCATGTGGTTGAATTAACACCTAATTAAACTAGAGTCAGCTTTGCTTTTCCTAGCTCCGGCTGAAAGAAAGACAAAGCATGTATTTGCCAATTGGCTATCCGATTGGCTATCAGTTCTCACAAGTGGTCCATCAGATTAGTCAGAGTATTTATCAACATGAAGTGATCCATTGTCTCTTTATAATCCATCAGAGGAGAACCATCATAGGGAGGGACAGACTGCAGGGTAGATAGCACTACAGTGAAACACTCCTACTATTGTGGTACATGTGGGTCACAGGGTAAGTAATGCATTTACAGCTTGGGGCTAGAGATGAGGCTCAGTGGGTAGAGTTCTTGCCTACCCATTGTCAGGGCCTGCATTGGATCTTCTGTCCCATAGAAACCAGGAGGATCAGAAGTTAAGGTTATCCTCAGTACATATCAGGTTCTGGGTCAGCCTAGGATACATAAGACCCTGTTTCAAACAAAAGAAACCAAACCAAACCAAGACATTGTACACTTCATAGCTTGCATTTTCTGTTTGATCATTCTCTTAGGGTTTTTTTTTTCTGTCCTTCCTTCCTGTGGAATGCTATTTGTGATTTGACTTCTTTTTAAGTTCTTACCCTAGTTTTGTATATAACCAAAGGCGTGAGGATGGAGTTCATGGTATCAAAACAGAGCTCTGGTTTCTGACCCAAGGCTGGGGACAGAGGACTTAAAAAAATCAAGCAGAGCTTCTGATCCTCTTACATTCCTAGGGACTGTTTTTTGCCAGATGAATGAGTGTTAGCATTCCTGTGCCTATTAATGGAATGAACACTGGTGCATCTGTCTTTGAGGAAAGCTTATAATTACAGCATTTCAAGTCAGAATACATCAGATTCCTTCAAGGGATGGGATAATTACTTGTTATTATGTAGGTTTAATGAAATCATTGTTTAAAATAGCTGATTGCAGAACAGAAAACAGGTGCAATTGTAGGAAACAAGTCTGAAACATAACTTGAGTTGGCTTACTAGGTAGGGGCCTGCATGTCTTGCAAATGAGTTCATATCTGACCCTTCAGGATATGTTCTATTCTGAAATAGATTTACTGAGCATTTACAGAGCACTCGTGCTAGAGGCTGTCAGTTGGCCCAGGGTAGCCTCAGTTAATTGAGATCTAAGTGTGTCGGACAGGCATTGTCCATGTTAATTAACAAGCATTGTGATCCTTGGCCCCCACCCCTACCCCAGGAGGGGGATTTGAATACTGTGTTTTACAAAACTAACAATACCATGTGAGCATGGGCATACAGCAAATGCAAAATGTGTTCTAGCAGGACACTTGAATATTTGTTCTTTATATCTTATTATTTGCAATTCAATACCTCAGATATGTCCTAGCTTTTCATCATTTGTATCTTGGAACACTGCACAGCTCTGAACAAGTTAAAAAAAAAAAGAAATATCTGCATTAACCCCCAAGTTCTTCACAACAGGGAAATAGAGATATGTTTTTTTAGAGTATTTGAGAACTGTAGAAAGTGATTAAAGAGCTCTATGATCAAGATCTCTTTTTTTTCTTCAAGTCAAATAGAGATAGATTTATAAAACCAACCAACCAACCAACAAACAAACAACAAAACAGGGCTGGCAAGAGGGCTCAGGGACCATGAAGATCTTAGAGGAATGAACCAACTCTTGCAAGCTGTCTTACAACCTCCACAAACACACACACACACAGAGACAAATACATGTGAAAAACTGAAAAGAAAACATAAGGGGAAGAAAGATGCGTAGTCTTTTCTTAACATGCTTAATGCTTTTGTGCAGGGGACAATCACACTTAACCTTGAACACTCTGTTGCCTGCTTAGCATTGAGCCTGGGACCCAGCAGGTGGGCCTGCAGGCAACTGCGGTTATGAACTCAGACTGGATCCAGACCAGCTAGGACTGAAACTTAGCTCCACCTTCACTAAATGTGTGATACTTACTGCTTGTGTAGATTCTGGTAACTTAGCACATTATTATTATTTTTCTTTTTCTGCCTGAGATTTTCTTATCTGCAAATTGGCAATTGTATTTATTTGAGATAGCTATTGGGGGTTACAAATAAAATGATAATTATTAGTTAGCTGCTATTATTACCTCCACCCCCTTTTCTGTTCAGGAAAAGTGAGACTTGACATAATTTGTTCATCACCATCAAAACAGGCTGTGAAGAACAGAGTAGTGAAAAGTTATTCCAATGTCCTCATTCAAGCTGGGTGTTTTGGTGTGTGTGTGTGTGTGTGTGTGTGTGTGTGTAGGTCTGTGCACATGCAAGTGCAGTTAACCCTCAGAGTCCTGAAGAGGCATTGGAAGCTGCCTGGCATGGGTCCTAGGAACCAATTTCAGGTCCTCTGCCGGAACAGCAGGCACTCTACAATCAGTAAGCCACTTCCTAGCCCCTCGCACCTTATTTTTAAGGCATTTGCTCCCATAACGAGTACAACTAGGGCCCCATTTTCTGCTCTCCTGGAAGCCCATGTATTTGAAAGATCCGCCAGTGTTCATTTGCTCAGTGGCCAATAAATAATATTTAAGTGCTTTTGAATTCCTGATTTACATTTGGATCATTTCCCATCTGGATAATCTTCAATCTTTTTTTGCTGAGTCAATTGAAGGTCAGTTGAACACACAAGAATCTTTGGCCTCTAGAATCAGGATGATGGATAGGCAAAAATCAGTGATAGTATGCGGATGTAAGGGAAGAGGGAAGGATCAAATCTGCATGGCAGCCAATGTGTGTGCATAGCCAGCCAGTAGTTACTGAAGCACTCTGGTCAGATTTCACCACTCTGCCAACAAGCAAACAAACAAACAAACAACACTCCTCCTACCCCCACCCAAACCTAATAACCCAGAGAAGCTCACCAATCACTTGGCCCCCAGGAAAATATTATTTTGACTGCACCTTTTGTTTATGTCAATGTACTCCCTCCCCCAAATCATTCATCTTGTTTCCACAAAGCTCCCCACACAAGTCAGGGAAGTACCACTAATCCAACTTCTTACAATTATCTAATAAGTTCCCTGAACTTTCCCTTCCATCAGGCAGTGGGGCTCTGTGTTGATGCCTGGAAGGATCTAGAAAAACATCCTTTGTTTTAACAGTGGTAAAGGTTTTCAGATCACTTTAGACAGATCAGTGAAGTCTACCCACAAGCTGATTAAGGCTGATGGACACACACTGTCTCCATTTATATGCATTTATGACTTGTGTTTCCCTCTGAGTACAGTTCTAAAGATGCGTAAGCTTTTAAATCATCAAGATATTTACACTAGCTTCCAATGGCTTTTTATCATCAAAAGGCAAAATCTGAGTATAAAAGTGCTTCTCACAAGGATGCCTTGAAGAAAGATTACCAGTCACAAATTTTGCTAAATATACAGTAAAACATCTGGATGCAGAGAATTCTTGCACTTAATAACAGCAAGGCTGCTGTTATTAGTGGTCACAGCTCTGTCAACGCTGCAAAAAAATCTCTCTGCCTCCCAATAACCATTCCAAAGGGCTTTAAACACAAAATGGGGGGTGTGTTTATTTTATGAGCTTGTCCAGACATATTAGCTGGAAAACCATCCTGGCCTAATGAACTAAGTTCCATGTAACAAGCTTTAAGTAGTGCATTCCAATCAGGGTGATGTCAGGCTCAGATGTCTGGCAACAAAGTCAAGTGAAAGCGACACAGACCTCAGAGAAGGGGGAAAACCGTAATAAAGAGGTCATCGTTGCTAACTACTTCAGAGTCACTGTTTCTCCCAGGAAGCCACTGTACACACAGTTTAATATCTTCACTTGAAAAAGTGGAAGGTGCAGTAAATTTTAATTTTACCCCTATGTCTATTTTCATGTCTCCCTTCACAAAATTTACATGGAAAAGTACAAGACATGCAAACCACTTCCACCACAGGGGTGAGGAGATGGAATTTTGACTTGAAGAAACTCAGGAACTATCTGATATATTTTCAAAGTTTAAAAGACACATTTTTGCATTTTCAAAACACCTTTGAATTTGTCTTCAAAAGTAGCTTCATTTTTGTTAAGCTCCAGTAAAATCTCTAAAGAGGGTAAACACCAAATAAATATATGATCCATTATAATTTTTGTTAATTTTGTAGTGGGAGAAAAAAATAAAATGAAGATTGGATTTTAATCTAATCTCCATCATTATATTGGTCCAGAAAGTACAACGACTATTTGATTTTCTGCTTGTTAACAAATTATCTGGAACCATATTCTGTGGCCAACTTATTTTTGTTTCTCCTGAGTCCAGTCTCTAGTTCCATCATAATTGTTCCTTGGGATCCACAACATAGAATTAATCAGACTCATGGTTAAGTCTTAAAAAAAAAGAAAAGAAAAGCATGGATTTTACAATGCCCAGTCTAATCAGTGCACTACAGAGTACCAGAAATTAAACTTGTGACTAAGCTTTGATTCTGTCCAGATCATTGATATAGCGATCTAACATGGTCACCTTCAAGGGAATAAATGCCATGGCATGCATCAGCAATCCCAGTTATGTGTCCACTAAGGTAAAATGCATGGCGCTTTCCAGATCTGTCCCCACAGCAAAAGCAAAACAGCTCCAATTAGACTCTCAGATAACTCAGACAAGCATTTCCCAGTTAAAAACTCTTTGGGTAGTTTTGAGCATAACCTCAGTTGGCTATTTATGCTTCTAATACCTTTGCGGAAATGTCACCAGAAGACATAGTGTCTCCTATCCATGTAACACTCTCTGCTTGCTAACAGTGTGTTTATTTATTTTTTTCTTCTATCTGTGGTGTTGTGGATGTATGCTGATTCTGTGGCATGCAAGCTGCCTGCTCTAACACTAACCCTCTGCTAACAGCCCCTTTTAAAAGCTTCAGAGCAACACTGAAGACAGTATTATTAACACTACTCATCCCAAAGGATGTTTGCATGCCATTTAGAGAGTCTGGACAATACAAGAAGGCATGATGTAGTTAGCAACAAAGTCAGAAACAAGACACCCCCACCGCAAACCTCAAACACACGCCCAGCAACAGAACAGGTGTCCTTATTACCTTCTACAGAGATCTAAGTAACTACCTGAGAACCAACATAATTTATTTAAAAAAGCAATACTGCTTTAAAAAGGTATATTTAAGAGCAGAATATTTGAAAACCAAAAGATAATACTGATGCTTGACATACACATGTAATAATTTCATCTCTGGGAGAATTGAGTTCAAGCCTGTTCTTAAGTTCATTTTCTACTGCCCCTCAGATCCTGTTACTGAAACTTCAGCAGGCAGATCCTGTAGCAGAAGAAGTAAGTGCCAGACTTTGTCAGTGCTCAAGTACTACCGGGATTTGAAAAAAATGGAACAGGACTGATTCTGGTACCCACATCAGTCCCATTGAGCAGATGATGGGCCATCATTGTAGCCTCTGCCTTGAGCGATGTAGTTAATCCCAGCTCCTCTTTTTTTCTGCAACGATGCACCAGTTTCCGTGGTCATTGCCGGAGCTCAGAACCTGCAGCTCAGACACACTGTCCTGCAGAAGACTGGACAGTTCACCTTCCCGAAATACATGGTAGTAACGCATGAAGGCTTTGGAATCTGGGGCATCCCGTTGCCCTTCCACACAGCTTGGGTCTTCTGAGTTGGAATCCGTGGAATCGAATGCAGAAACCCTCCTTAATGTTTTTCTGGCGGAAGGATCACTGCCGTTACTTGCAGCCACACTGTCCCCGGTATCAGTGATGTCCAGAAAATCACCCCCCTCCTTCCTCCCTCTCTCTCCTCTCTTGTGTCCACTGATATTGTCTGACTTGCCAGGTGTTCCCAGCCAGCTCAAGTGTCTTTGAGAAGATGTGTCTACGAACACCTCGTCAAAGTTTGCTCCTTTTGTTAAAAACGGCTCCTGAGCATGCAAGTCTAAGCTGGGCTGTCTGGAAGGCTGGCGGGACACGGCGCTAGCGACCCAGTCCTCTGGGATTTTCATGGGCCTGACTCTTTCAACTTGCTTCCTCAGGGTTGATTCATCCAAAGACCTGGAAAAAAACCAGGAGCGAAAGGATTTTCCAAAATTGCTATATAGTCCGTTCTCTTCCTCTTCTTCTTTTGAAACAGCTTCGCAGCAGGCTCTGGCCACTGCGGGCCCGTAGTCCATGCTGTGGGACCGCTGAGAGTCACATTTGCCCTTAAAACACACCACGCAGCCGCAAGCGGAACCAGGGCCCTGGTAGCCTTGGCTCCTGGGATGCTCACACTGATGGCCCCATGACGGCTGGGATTCTGACAGCAGCCGGGAACGGGAACAGAGTGCCCTGTTCCACGGCACAAGCACGTCCTGTTTCTCAAAGTGTCGGTTCTTCTGTTCCATCGCCCAAACATAAATCATCAGCCGGCCCCCGGGAGCTAAGACCCTGGCCATTTCCTTTATTGCTCTAATTCTTCTTTCTTTTGTAGAAAAATGATGTATGACTAAAATAGAAAAAATATAGATGTCATTGTGCATACGTCCTATGTATAAACACGTACACACTGGTTATGAAATTCTAGCCTACAGCGAGCCTTATCACAACAAACTGGAAAAACAATTAGGGTCTGGCTTTCAGAGACACACAGTTTTTGACTTGAGTAAATTCTATAATTTTTAAGCTCCCTCAATTCTAATAAAAACAAACTAACAAAAAAAACAAGATAAAACTTAAGAGATAATGAGCGAGCTCTTTTCAGCCCCAAAGCCTGTGGGGTTTGAAAACTGGCTATCACAAGGATAACTGATGTGAATTACTGAAATCTGAAAGGGACATTAAAGGAAGGCAGTGTTTTCTGTTGAAGTCTAGGAAATAACTCATCATTTTACTAAATAACTTATTTCTATAGAAACAAAGGATGAACACCATGAATCATTGGTGTTGGTAATATTAATAAAACAAGATATAGAAAAAGGTTAAATGGTATATATGTTTTAGTTAGATGATGCAAAAAGAAGCCAGCTAAACGCAAATTCAAACCCTAACTTAGCCCTTCCTAAAGATAATACAATAATTTGTGTGTGCTTAAAAATTTATTAGTTATTGTTTTACTTTTAATCCCTGGAAAGTCAAAGGGAGATTCGAATATTTCCTGAATAGAATCCATCTTTCCTCTACATGTATGTGTGTTATTATGGGTGCATTTTATTAGGAATAATGATGTCATGCTAGGTAAATAAGGAACCCAGGGGACTGATCATGATAGCAGGCACTCTACCTGTGAACTGTGCTCCCAGTTTTATTAGGTGTATTCTCACCAGACAAATATATGGAAAGTCCTAGTCTATCAGGTGCTGGGGGTGTTTAGTCACAGCACTGTGCCAAGAGGAAGCTCTGTTTTGGAACAGAGACCTCTACATAGATCAGGGAGGAGACGGGTTCCAAGCAAAACCAAGCAATTCAGGCTCTGATATGGGCAGCGCTGGCAGAGAGGAGCTGAACTGTCCTCTTGGCGATCACATCATTTAGCGACGATTTTAAACTAGTGAGCTCTGAGGTTTACCTGCCACAGGTATGCATCAAATAGCTAAAGGGAAGTCTGATCTATATAAAAAGTCTGATCTATACATAAAAAGTTTTCAGAGGGAGGTCGCTCCAGAATACAATTTGCATTATTTTTGACCTATTATATCTATTTTATTTATTTATGTGTGAGTTGGTGTTTCGCCTGCATAAGTGTATGTACACACTGCATTTGTGCAGTGGCCGGAAGAGGGTATTGGACCCCTCGGAACTGGAGTTACAGACAGTTGTGAGCTGCTGTACAGTGTCCACAAGACTCTACAGAACACAGCTTCTGTGGGTCATGACAATTCACCGCATTGATCTTGTAAAGCCCGAAGAGGGGACCGGGGCAATGCATTAAAACAGGTCCGTTTATGTGCAATAAATAGCTTTGTATTAGACTAATAGGTCTTCCACGTTCCAGGACTCTACTGGGTTTCAAAGGGCACTGTACAGGAAGCAAAGTCTTCATTTATTGATAATTACAAAATAATTCACTTTTAAGTATAATTTTATGCAGAAAAGTGACCATATGTACTTAACAGGTAGTAGGAAACAAACTTTTAAAGCAAGTGTTTTTAAATTTTTATTTATGTGTACGGACCTGTGTGAGCAAATGGTCCTGCATGCTGATGCCTATGGAGGCCAAAGAGGGTGTTGGATTCTCTGGGACTGCTCTAGGCAGCTGTGACCCACTCAACCTGGCTTGTGGGACCGAACCTGGGTCCTTCGTAAGAGTAGCCAGTGACCTCAACAGCTGAGCCATCTCTCCAACTCCAAGTCAAATGTTTTGAAGGAAAAAGAAGCTTATGGAGGAAGATTTCCTCACACATGTCAAATGTGCTATATATATACACACACATATATACATGTTATATATACACACACATATACATGTTATATATACACACATATACATGTTATATATACACACACATATACATGTTATATATATATACACACACATATACATGTTATATACACACACACACCCTAACACGTTTTGTTAGGAAGCACCGTGAGCATCACAATGGTGTGATGTATCCAAAATGCCACTGCTAAGAAACTGCTGAAAATTTAAAAAGTAAAAGAACATTTTTGTTTGTGAATCATAATCACAACTCAAATGTAAAAATAGTATTACATATCTGCAATCCATATATGCGTTCCATATATGTACTTAGAGCAATTTTCCGGTGGAGAGGCTAAAAGATAACTTGAATCCAATTTTTGGATTACAGAACCAAATGGTGACAGCAGACTTCCTTTAACACCCTGTCAAATCGTATACTTTATGGACTTAATGTTCTTCAACTTTCCAAGTGCATAGGTCTTACTAAGCACACAAAACTGATGGGTTTGGCAGAAAGTAGGCTTTAAAACACTGGTATCACAGACATTTGGGAGTTGGTGATTCCTGTTGTGGAGAGCCACCTGTCAATGACGATAGCACACATATACCTGTCCACTGGTGATTCCCCCAAAATGTCACTGGGTATTGCCCGATGTTCCCTGGAGGATGGGTGTTGGAGAACCTGATGTGAAGTGAGTAGTTGATTCACACCAGTTTACACTGCTAGATTATTTTAGACTGTTTGCCAAATTGTTTTCAGGGCAAAAAGTGTTCCTTCTTGGAACCTGCCAGGGAAGCATCAAGGGTGTATAGCCATGTATGACAGTTGTCTCTCTGTTATTAAAAGACTCCAAAAAGCAAGAAAAGCAAGAAGTGGGGAAAAGATATGTCTTCATGTCAGGACAAGCAAGAAATGCCAAAATATGCAATTCAAAATAGGTAGTAAATATATATGAATGTAAAATTGAGTTTTGAAATTTCTCATGTTATTCTAAATGTGAAATATAACTGAAAATGACTTTATCATGTTACCTCCTAGTTTTAATTCCTAAAAGCATGTTTAGGAACTTGAAGGGACATTTTTGTTTGGTTAATTTATTTTCAGTCAATACCTCTTTGTGTACTCCAGGTTCACCTTAAACTCATGATTCTCCTGCCTCAGCCTGCACAGGACTGGGATTACAGCTATGTACCACCATGTCTCTCAGGACCTTTTCATTTAAAAGATAGAAATGGGATGCATTAGTGCATTTCTGCTACTGTAACAGAATGACAGAGACTAGGTAAGCTAAAAACAATAGAAATCTATTTGGGTTGTGTTTCCAGATGGTTGCAATTCCTCAATCCAACGGGTCAGCATAGGTGAGGGCCTTCTGGCTTCCTCCTGATATAGCTTAGGACACACGTGATAAGGAGCACTGAGTGAAGCATGGGGGTGGGGTGGGGTCGGGGGACAGCCTGACAAGCTCACTGTTATGAAGATATCTCCTCTGAATAGAAAACTTCAAGGGAGGTGCAGTGTGAGACTCTGGAAGACCAAAAGCTCACAAAATTTACAAGGCTTATGAGCCACTCACTGAGACTATACAAAGACTAAGCAGTTGCTGGGGGAGAGGAGACTCTTCAGTGAAGCTGCCTGCACATTGTGACACTTATTCATGAATTATCAGCTAGGTTGGGTGGGCTTCTTTCAGCCTCAAGTTGCCTTTGAGACACAAATATAAGGAAGCCTTCCTGTGCTCCTGTCAGAAACCTGACTGGACTAGATGCTCTGTCTGGGGTTCACAGCTCCTTGGAAAAAGTTATGCCAATCTCTCCCCACTCTCTGGTTTAGATACCTTCCTTGTGATAATGAACCCACTTCCATAACAGGCTTCATTCATTCAGGAGCGCCATGGCAAATTCTAACATAAGCTTTGGAACAGACACAAATGAGAGTGTAGCGGCCTCCATATTCTGCGAGGGAAAGGTAGAACCTTTAAGCTGAGAACACAGGCATACAGAGCACTTCTCCAAAGCAGATAAGGAGCCAACACCACAGGCTCCCAAACTCTCTTTAATTTCTAGTTCTTTAGAAAGGCGATTAAATAAAAATGTTTTTCCCACTAAAGATTCAGAGCTCAGCGTGGTGCTGCTTAAGTCAAAATGAACCCTCTGATATATTTATGTCACTTCAACAAAGACTATGTCCACAGGAAGTGGGACCTTTGGGCTATCACTAGGCTCAGCTGTGGTCCTGCATAGCTGGACTATTGCCATCATATGAAGAGGCTGGTCTTCAACCTCTACCTCTGTCAGATGGGGAGTCAGCAAAACGGGATGGAGGCAGAGGCCATCGGCAAGCCCTCCCAAGGAGCTGGGTGGCTGGTTCTTTGAGGGAAGAAATAAAAGTCTATTGTTTAAAACACAGGAGTCTGTTGTGTTCTGTTATAGCAGCCTGCACTGACTAATGCTTATCACAAAAGGTATCTAACAATCTCAAGTGCAGAGAAGTTAGCATAAGGGAGATTCCCATGGCAACCATCTTTCACTGTTCCTGACCACTTCCAAGGTTCTGGCATCCAGGCCTGTCCTGTGTCTTCCCACTATGCAAAGATATAGTTCCCATCTGAGGAGGCCTAGCAACCTCTTGTCTAGTTCAGGAAAGTATCAATTATATATATATATATATAATTTTTCATGAATGGTAGTCAACTTCCAACGTCCATAAGATCACCTTGGTTTGGTAGTTTGGTAAAGTTTGTTATATCAAAAGTCTCATTTTAAAAAATGTGTTGAATCAAGTAATTTGTTTTGCAAAAGATTTTACCACTGAGGAGATCTTATCAGAAGAGTCACTTGTATTTAGTTTTTGGATTTTTCAGTCAAAATCTTTCTGTATAGTCTTGGATGTCCCAGAACTTACTATATAGACCAGGCTGGCTTCCACTCACAGAGATCCACTTACTTCTGTTTCCCAAATGCTGAGTGAGAGTAAAGGTATGTATCACCATGCCTAGCTAGAAGATTGCTTTAATGTGGGGTTTCCTAGTAAAGAGTACAGGGTAAAATGAGCTATGTCTCACATATCTGTACATGTTTCAGGCATGGAATTTGCTGATATTTTTGATGTTTTGTTTGTTTTGGCATGGAGTTTACTGTGGAGGCTTGTGAGATGTGAGAAAAAAAATTTCCTAGACTCATCAACAACTTCTAGAATTAGGAACAGAAAGACATGCTAAAACAATGAAATCTGGGACCAGGTAGGCCTGTCTTTTCCAGGAACTTGAGTACTGGATGACATACTTGTTTAGGGAATGTTCAATACATTGGTATTTTCTGTTAAAATTCAAGGGCACTGCTGTAGTCTGTTTTTGTTAACATGAAACCTGAAATCCCCTTTGTGTCAGGAGGATCTGATCTGATCTCCATGGAGCAAAGAACATTTTCAATGAGTACCTCTTCTTGCACATAGTGAAACACATGGGAACAAATAATCAGAAATGGCACAATAACAGCCTGAAAGTTCAAAGTTAAAACCACTTGTATATCATAACTGCATTAGGCAGGAGTCAAATAAGTCATGCAATAGAGTGTGTATATTTTAAATTTAGACAAAATGCATTGATTGCATAGACCTCTACACAGAATGGACATTGAGTCACGTGAGTTGTCTGATTGTGGGTTTTCATGGCAAAATGTGAAAGCCTGGCTGCCTTACCTCCTATGGAGATGATAGCATCGAAGCCCTGGTCCCTAAAGGGGAGACTAAGGTTGTCACATACCATGACTTCACACCCTTTATTCCTGGCAATCTCTACCAGAGGCCCACAGTAGTCACAGCCCAGAGTATGTACTTGGCTATTCACTTTAAGATACTTTCCAGTTCCACAACCTGTAAGAGAAAAACCAGTGTCACATGCTATCCTTACTGGAACAATGCAAGTTAATGTGTGCTATAATGGATAAATTTTATATTAAATGACTAAGATGCAACACTTCAGAGAACAATTACATATTGTTTCATACAGAAGAGACGAAAGTCAGAATATTGAAAAAAGAAATATGTATGGGACATTTAATGAAGCATTGCCCATGGAGCTCAGCACAGCAGCACAACCTAATCTCATGAGCTGACTTGTCCCCGGGAAACACAAGCTCCAACATCCAGAAACTGAGGTCGACCATGAGGGGTCAGTGTCTTCATGGTGATGCACTACCATCAACTTCTCTTTTGAGACTGGGTCTCTCTGTATTGCCCAGGCTGAACTCCTGGGCTCAAGGGAGTTTTGCCATTTCAGTCTTCTAAGAAGTTGGCACCCTAGGGACATGCATCTGCACCTGGCTCCTAGCCTGATCTTCAGTCTCAAATATGTAAATTAGGTCCCAGAGGTGGGTGAAGAAATCAAGTGTGCTGATTTTTTTTTTAATCTACTGGCATTTCTTATTTAAAGGCTTTTCTGGGGCACAAAAAGATCAGTCACTAGTTAAGTCTGGCTATCATAGATTATTTCTCTGGACCATGTGAAGCAAGGGACATGAAAACAGCTTTTCTCAGTCTTCTTCTATCACAGATAAAAGCAGCCATTTTCTTTTTTCCTGTGTGGTGTGTGTATGAAAGAGAGAGGGGTTGGGGGATACAAGCCTTCTATAGTCCAACAACTTGATTTTAATTTTTATTAGGCTACATCATACAAAGTGATGTTTTTTATGGTGTTTTCATTCAGATACACCATACACCTTACCCATATTATCCTAACCGTTAGCTGCAGAATTAGCTATTCCCAGGGGAAAAATTAAAGTAGAAGATGAGTCATGGCTTTCTAATTAAAAACTTTTATTTAGATTTATAGAGCCCAGTGCACTCAATGATCTATAGATAGCAGCAACCATTTATCAGAAAAAAACAGACCACCCTAAAATTAAAACTATTTCAGTGCCTGCCTTACTGATATTGCTTCTTATAAGATCCTATAAAAGCTTTGTGCCTACAACCCATAGCTAAGAGACCTGGGTCTGGAGAAAGAGCTTATCTTTCAATTTTCTGCCTTGTTAGTTATGTGGCTCTTCCCTCTCCAACCAGCCTTCCTATTTATTGACTAAATCTAACACAGTGGAAGAATTTCCAGTTAGAATAACATCATTTCTTCTTGAATTTCAATTTTACTTTAAAACACACCCTTCATCTTGTAATCTATTTTCATTACTGTTTACTGATTTGCTTAAATACATAAATCATATATGAACCAAATGGGGAAAATGTATTTACTACAGATATAGTTAGTGATTTGTAGAGAGGGATTCAAAGACTATCGTTCACCCTATAATTTATGGTGTCAAAATACAGGGAAAAATAGTCTGGTAATGTGGTACCATAAGTCTGGATACTGTGCAGCTTTTAATCCTGGGCAACACATATAGATGAATATGTAATATATTGAAGGTATCAAAGGCTAGATGGGTGATTGGATGCTGTACAACCACCTGTGTAATGACGAAAGGGAAATCCAGTCACATCCATCCAAAGGCACAAGGCTCCTACGGTCACACAAAATATGTCAAGATTGCATAGTGAGCCGGTTGAATGGGTTGTCCCTAGTGTGGGTTACTTAGTGTCTGGAGACTTGATATGATGGAGTGGTTTCTTTCATTGCATGCCCTTCCATAGCTTTGTAACTAAATCCCAGTATGTAGATCATCTGCCAATATATTTTAAAGCACACCTGAACTCTCCAACTTCATGCCATCATTCATTTATATCCATTTGGCTTTGGGCTGCTGGCATTTTTCTTTTCATCATTTGGATTGATTTCTCTTGACTAATTGAGCCTGGGCATCATTTGACTAGCATCTCACGATTCACATTTTCTTCCCACCCCAGCTCTGTTCTACCTCCTGTAATCACTTCTCCAGACTCTTGCGAGCCCAATGTTTTTAGGTCTTACATCTAATTGTGATCATGTAACTGTTACCCTTCTTTGTCTGATTTATTTCATTAAGCATCATGTTTTCTGAGTTTGCATGTTGTCACAAATGACAGGATCTGGGGCCTTACACTAATTTTTAAAAATGTTCTGTAAAGCAAGAAAAGATTTTGTTCTTTCCTATTCTGGTTGTGGACAGGGTCACAAAGAGGGTCACATTTATATATTTCCTTAGTATCCCAACAATTCATTTTTGAATTTTCATTAGTGTACCTTCATTGTACATGTGAGTTTTTATTAGAAATATTGTTGATATATAACTGCTTGCTTTTAAATCTTTAGGCTTTATAGTTTCTAAATGTTTATAGAATGAAAGTTTTTAATACAATCTTTTTACACTACTCATTCCAAATTAGCTGTTTATCTAGCTGACAAACTTTATTCATATTCAAACCCAGCAGTGACAGCCCTTGCATGGTTAATATGGCATGTGCATTATAAGGTAACAAAATGAGTAGCCGCAGCCCTCAGATTGTTGCCCAGGAAGAAAATCCAAGTGCACTAATTGGTCTGGACACTTAATGAGTTGCAAGGCCTGGCTGAGCTGTGCATGTATCTGGCCCATCACAGGTGAACTTTGGAACCAAGCTGTCTGGTACCCACCCAGGTTCAGACTGACCTCATGCTCTGGTGCCAACTGCGATTTTCTGGATGACCCACCAGCTATGTAAAAGTTTATAAAACCTCATCACTGCCTCTCTCACAAATTGCCCAGAGACAGACTGTGCCCAATCCCTTTCCTGTAAACTCTTCCCATGTCAGTCACAAGACCAGAAAATAGAGGTATAATTGATGACTTCCTCACAGTTTTGGTAACACCAGTGATACATAAAGTCTCAGGGTGCATTCCCTGGCATCTGGTGTCTCCCATATTGTCCTAACAGAGCCCAGAGAAGCAAAGGCTCCTCTGTCCTTGGCTAAGTGGAGTCCATGTCAGCCTATACTATGTATATGAATGTCTTTCTCAGAGTTTATTTCATGCCTAAGTTTTGTGGGTAGAGTAAGTGAGACAATGCTTTGTGCAAGCATGATTAGAATGTATTGACTAAGAGTTCGATGTCAACAAATCAGAAAGACACAACTAATAAGAAAGCCTTAAACAGAAATGCAAGCAAACAAGGAAAACTGACAAGAATATGGGATCAGTGCATAGCCACATCTCCCTCCCCAGAGGCTTCCCCAGGACAGTGAGGTGGTGTTCACCAACCCCACAGTTATGATACATTTAGAACACACCATAAATATGACAACCAATTTATTTCTTTTATAAATTATTTTTAAAGCATGGACAAGAGAGAAACAGAGATAGAGGTTGGCACTGGGAGAGAGTAGTGCACAGCTTTAATCCCAGCACTTGGGAGGCAAAGGCAGGAGAATCTCTGGCAGAGAGGCCAGCTGGATCTATGTAGTGAGATTCAGGACAGCCAGGGCTACACAGGGAAACCCTGTTCCCAAAAACCAAAAACCAACCAACCAACCAACCAATCAACGAATGAAACAAAGAAATAAACAAAAAACACAGAGAGGCCTTCTGTTTCAGGATAATTTTAAAACCAGTTCACTATCTTTCCTAAGTTCATTTTCTTACACTTAAACCTTTGCTGCATTTTAGAATTTAGACATAAGATGTAAGACAAACACCACCTTATTATGAGTGTTTCTCTCCCAAACCTCCTAAGCAAATTGCCACTTTCCTTCCCAGCCATATGAAAGTCTTATGCTTTGCATGGACAGTGGACAGTAGGTCCTCTGAGTTCAGTGCATCCTCTAAAATCAGATACCTTCCCCATTTTGTGGTGGTGGGATTTGAACCCAGGGCTCTGAACAGAGAGAGCATGCATATTACCCACATCCCTGACCCCAGGAAACCGTATTTGGTTTTAAAACTGACATGCTAGAGACCTTCTTTGAACTCCCACCTTCAGCATGATAGGTGCCTCTTCTTAAACTCTGGACTGCTTACATCCTCTGTCATGTGCTGTGCACACACAGCAGTTTCTCCTGTCAGCATTAAGAGTGACGTCAATCTGGGCTAAGACTGAGTTAACTGTAGACCTAGGTTCTTCTGGGTACAGCAAGCTTGTGATTCCTGAAAAGTGGAGTTAGTGGGAAGTGGGAAATCACACCTTAAACCTTAGTCTTAAACTAAGTGTGGTCTACTACTTCTCAATTCAGAAAGATGCTGAGGTGACGTTCTCCAGATAAATCAGTGATTATGGACGTACTACCCAACTAAAGGCATGCCCTAACAATATGATGCCTACAAACAAGGGGAGAGACCCATCAGAGAAATGAAAGGGTGGAAGACTTAGTTCATAATCTCACAATTCTGCGTCTTTCATAAAAGTACATGGAACCACTCAACATGAGCCAAGCATAAAAGCACGTCTTCCAGGTGTGAAAGTCTCTAAATGGAAAGCGTTTAATGTCACATCGTTTTCATCCTTATTTTATTCCATCTGTGACAGGTTGGTGTTGACAGAGCTTGTGCATAAAGGCCCAGCATGGATCTCTGAATATAGGTTGGGAGATGTTTTCTGCTTGGGACTTTGATGATATGAATTTTTGCTGTGAAGTGAATACTCTAACGCAGCGGTTTTCATCCTGTGGGTTGCATATCAGATATCCTGCATATCAGATATTTACATTATGATTCATAACAGTAGCAAAGTTACAGCTAAGAAGTAGCAACAAATTAATTTTCTGGTTGGGGAGGGTGTCATCACAACATGAGGAACTGTATTAAAGGGCCCGCAGCATCAGGAAGGTTGAGAATCACTGTTCGAGAGAGTACCATGCTGCTAACACAACATCGGGACTCTTTTTAGAATGAACAGGAGACATGAGTGAAAAGGGTGGGTGTAAATGGGTACACAAGCGACCGACCACACATGGCAAAACAAAAGTATGGGTTACCGATATCAGCGATGAGGCTGCCCGGCTTCTGGTCCTGCAGGAACTGGCGGACGCGTGGCCAAGCTTTGCTCTGCAGGTCACTGAAGTAGGGGGCAGTGCTCTCATACACACTGTGCACATGCTGCTTCTCCAGCTGCATAGCTTCAGGATCCATCCTGGGGAAAGCAGGGCCAACACGAGGCATGCAGGTAAGAGAATGAAGCAGACGCAGATAAAGGGGGTGCAGAGATGTGCTCAGCCCAGGGAGTGGCCCTGCTGAAGTAGGTGTGTCGTTGTGGGTGTGGGCTATAAGACCCTCATCCTAACTTCCTGAAAGTCACTATTCTGGTAGCAGCCTTCAGATGAAGATGTAGAGCTCTCAGCTCCTCCTGCACCATGCCTTCCTGGATGCTGCCAAGTTCCTGCCTTGATGATAATGGACTGAACCTCTGAACCTGTAAGCCAGTCCCAAATATATGTTGTCCATTGTTAGACTTGCCTTGGTCATGGTGTCTGTTCACAGCAGTAAAACCCTAACTAAGACAATAGACTTCCTGATAATGGAACCTACAACTGCAAAAGTGTATGGTAGTCTTCGTACTTCCTGATAGCTGTAATGAAACCTCCACTGGAGCTTCAATACCAACACCCTAACCTTAACAAGTATGTAGTGTTCATCTGCCCACTTTCAGAAACCAATGGTTTGGGGAGGGGTTAATCACTGGAAGTTTCTGCACAGGATCAGTTCTTTGCTTTGGAAGCATAGTTGACATTAGTACCAAATGGTTTCATTTGGATACAATTCTATCTAATTCAAGGTAGATTTTCAAGTTTTGTAGCAGGATGCTATCATTCACAACAAGAAGCACTTGGTGATCCTTGGCTCACTCGGGTGGATCCTTGGAGTTCCTTGGCCCACCAGCCTAGCCTAACTGGCAAGTACAGCAACTGAGGAATGACACCTGAGGATGAGCTCTCACCTACGTGTGCAGGCAGGCAGGCATGCACACATGTGCATGCGCATGCGCGTGCGCGCACACACACACACACACACACACACACACACACACATGCACTGGCCTTTATGACATTTATCTTTTTTAACATGCTTGGATTCCAACGGTTTCTCTATGTTCATAGGTTCTTCTTTTTGAGTAAATAGATTTTGACCTGAGCAATATCAACTGTCCGCAAACAGATTTTCTGGCCCTTTAATGCCCCCTCCCCCCCCGTTCCCGTTTTGGCTATATAAAAGCTATTTAAATCTCTCTAGTTGAAATGTACATCCAATCACGTTGCTTCTCAGCTTGGGCATCTTCAAAAGTGTTTACAGTTATCCAATTAAGTTCATCTGGCTCAGGAGGTCATGCAATGCCTCCTTGTTAATCTGTACGCAAAGACCCCTCCTCCTTTTTCAGCTGTATGCAATAACCCTGCCTCCATGTTCAACACCATATAATAAACATACGGAGCTCCCAGAATGCTGTGTGTGGATTCTCCATCCAAGAGCCCAGTCCACCTGACCCCAGCTATTTCCATCTGTGTTTGGGTCCACATTCTCTGCGTTCCCTCAACATCCTACTCAGGTTCATCTCGGCAGCCGTGCAAGGACACAGCACTCCACACAGGAGACACCTCAACACTCTTCATGCCTTTCTTCTGCTTGTTCATTTGTTTGCTTACCTGTTGATGTGTATTATGTGCAGTATTCATGCTTGTATGTGTGCATATTTACATGTATGAGCACACAGTTGTAAAAGCCAGAGGCTGATGCTGGGTATACTTGTTAATAGTGCTCCATCTTAAATATTGCGGCAGGGGCTCTCACTAACCCAGAGCTTCATCTTTATCTCCCAAGGGCTGGATTATAGGCATACCTCCTCTCACACCCACTGGCATGTATATGGGTGCTGAGGACCTGAACTCCTGTCTTGCTTGCTTGTGCAACATGCACTTTACCTACTGAGCCATCTCCCCAGCCCCAGCTCCTGTGTGCTTTTCGTTCAAGTCAAAAATCTCCATCACAGGAATCTGTCTATTTGAACACCACACCCCTTTTCCAGAATCAATCAGGCCATCTGTATTTTGGAGAACCTTAAAACAAAAGACACTGACAAGCACAATAAGGCAAAATTTAAGTGGCAAATGACATAGACTACATTCCTCCCAATGTCTATTCACAAGAATGCAGTCCTCAGAATCAGGGCTCACAGGGGCTCACAGGGACTGAAGCAACAAACCCAGACCCTGTATTGGGTGTGAATTAGGTCCTCTGCATACAGGTATGGTTAGCTTGGTGTTCTTTGATACTCTGAACAGTGAGAGTGGAGGGTATTTCTGACACCTTCGCCTGTGCTTGGGACCCTTTCCCGCCTGTTGGAATGCCTCAATATAAGGGTTTGTGCCTAGTCTTATTGTAACTTGTTATGCCATGTTTGGTTTATATTGATGGAAGGGAGGCCTGCTCCTTTTTGAGGGGGAATGGAGGAGGAATGGATCTAGGGAAAGAGGGGAGGGGAGGGAAGAGACTGGGAAGGGGGGAGGGAGGGAAAACTGAGTTCAGGATGTAATGTACAAGAGAAGAGTTTTAAAAATGGCAAAACATAAAATACCCAAGTTTAAAAACAGGTTCCAATTTAAGTGCAATGTCTAGTATCTGCATAACATCCCCTGGAGACTTTTTTCTGAGTTCTTTCCCAAATTGCTTGGCTTCTACCAAAACCAAGTAGCCTTGGAAATTGCTATTTTTAAATGGGTGGGCAGGGCAAATCTATTGTGTTCTTATTGTATCACACGCAAGGTTTAAACACAGCAGAGTCAATTATCGGTTGTGAATGGAACACTTTTGAAATTCTGTGGGTCTGAATTTCTGAAAGTAATTTCCATGGGAATTTCATGTACACTGAACAAGCCAAGTTTGGTAGCTTATTAAGCTAATAAGACCAGAGGGAAAAACCAACAGAGGATTCTAGCTGAATGGGACATGGAAATGATCTTAGCCAGTCTTCCTGTTCTGTGTGTCAACAAATTTCAGACCTGCAAAATATTCCAGGTCAAAGGGCTCAGTAGACAAAGCCCCAATGGTTGTGTCTTCCCTGTGAGGTGTAAAGGCCCACCAGCACCCTATGGGTTTCAGAAGAGTCCAAGTTGGTTTGTAAAACTGTCCATTTCTCAAAATCATTGGACCTATGGTATTGTTTGTTTCTTCCCACAGTCTAATACTCTGTACAAAGTATGTGGGAAATGTTACATCAATGATTTCCACTTCCAGGAAGTCCCTAAAACACAGGAAGTCTTTCCTGAGTACCCCGTTTTCACCCATGTTATTTCAGTGAACCTTGTGACTAAAAACTCTGCACTGTCATAGATGGCAATCTGAGAGAGGCTTCTCTCTGCTACGCTGACTGGACCCAGGGTGAAAACTAGCCCAAGGGGAACAAGGTCATAGGTGGAGCTGACTCAGCCTTGACAATCTGAACCAAAGGACCAGGAGAATCATACGAGCACAGGTGCTTCTGGGGTTCCGGAGTCCAGTTTGAACCACACACACATAGATGGGACAAGAGGAAAAAAAAAAGAACTGTAAAATAAAGGTAGCTTTTAAATAGTATAGGAGACTGAAGTTTCATAGAGGCTGGAGGGAAGAGAGCAGGAAGAGGAGACAGTCTACTCTATGACCCAGTTCTAGCTCCTCTATGGAGTCTGGAGTGTTGCCTGGAGGTCACCTGACTCCAAGACAAATGTTACTTTGCAGTGCTGGCTGAGTCCGGAAGTTCTTCAGTTCCTAACCTGGAATTTCAAGTGCATTCTAGTTAGCCCTAGGATATTCTTCTTTCCAGCCTCATGTTTCTTGCAACTCATCTTCCCTGAGACAGACAAATTGCTTCTTTTTATACTATTTGAAGAGAAACCAGAGTATTAAATTGCTTCTTTTAAAATGAAAGACATTTAGAAATGATCATTTTACACTTCAAGTAACTTATGTTCAAGGCTAGTGACAGCTAGTGTTACTAGTTAAGCTATCTATAAAACTTAAAATGTAACCTCAGTAGAAACAAACAAAATCAAACATGAGTAATAATAAAAATAATAAATATGACGGCAAAAACAAGCAACTCCATGGATTCGTTAGCTTTTCCATAAAAAAATACCTGGCATGAACAACTTAAAAGGAGGGTTTACTTTGTCTCACATTTCCATGGATATTTGACCCAGTTACTTTGAGCTCGTGAGGCGAGGGAGGCTGGGAACACACGGCTGGGCCATATCATTCACCATATGGTATTCAGGAAGCCAAGGGAAAGAGGCAGAGGCGAGAGCTGGGATGAAATATGTACTTCTAGGGGGCATCAACAGTGACCCACTTTCTCCAATCAGAACCCGCCCCCTGAGGTTTCCACCCCCACTTATGCCCTCAGCAGCACCCAGGCCTTTAGCATGTGTTTTAATTGCTTTGAAGAGACACCATGACCAAGGCAACTCTTATAAAGGCAAACATTTAACTGGGGCTGTGTACAGTTTCAGAGGTTCCGTCCATATCATCATGGCAGGGAGCAGGGCAGGAGATACACTGCTGGGGGAGCACGAAGCACTAACTTTTGATCCGAAGGCATCCAGGAGGAGATTCTATTCCGCACTGGGTGACACTTGAGCAAAGTAGACCTCAAAGCCCACCTACACAGCGATGCACTTCCTTCAATAAGGTTACACCTCCTAATAGTGCCACTTCCTATGGCCAAAGTTTGAAACATATGAATCTGGGGGGGGGGAGCAAAACTATTTAAACCACCACAGTAGGTGACTTTAGGGACAGCTCAGATCCATCCAACTGGTACCAACATCAAAAGGGGCGGCGGGAAGAAGGCGAGAAAAGTCCAGAAAAGGACCACGGATGTTGACACCTGTGTTCTTTTCCCTTGACCCCACCTGTCTTCACAGTGACCCCCGCCCCAACCTTAGGTCTCAGAAGCAGTATTCAGACCACACTGTTCTTGCTATTTTTTATGCTTTCCACTTTTTTTTATAAGTCCTGTCACATGTGACTCTCTCCCATTGTGATTCCAGAAACGCTGGGTCTGAGCCGCCAGCTCCGGGCTTCTGTCCACCCCCCACATCTTGCTTATGGTCCAGAGTTCCCTTCGTCTTTTTTGCGGTTGTTTGTTTGTTTGTTTGTTTTTGTTTTTTAAACTCTGGATATGCAAACCATGTCTTCTAATTATAAAAGTACAGTGGAACAAAACTAAACAAACTGAAGGGAGATCAGCGCTTGCCAGGGTGTTGGGTAGAGAGAGAACTGGGAGGTAAGAAAAGATGAAAATATTTCATATTTCACGTCTCAATTGTGGTGATAGCATTGTAGCTGTTTGCTATTGCTTGTTTTGTTGTTGCTTGCTTTTGCGGTGTGTGTGAGTATGTGTGTGTGTGTGTGTGTGTGTGTGTGTTTGTTTGTAGGAGGGAGGAGAGGGAGGGAGTAAAGAGGGAGGAAGGGGGCACTCATGATGAGAAAGTGACTGTAAAGCACATGCGCAGTTTCAGTGCCCTCTAGGCTGAAGCATGTTGGGGAGCAAAGGCCGGAGTGGTACTCACTGGTGAGTCGGGAAAGTCGTGAGAGACGGGAAAGGTAGAACGGATTCACAATAAGCTCCGTGCTGAAACTCAGAGCTATTCCATGCCCCTCTTCTGATCATTTGCCTCTTGCACTGCTCAGATGGACTTGCGATGTCGCTGTGCATGTGACCCACATCCCTGAACATAGTCACTGGTCAGGGTGAGCAGGTGAGTCAGGCTCACATGGGCCCTTCAGCAGATTAGCTCAGTGTGGAACTTAAGAGCAAGTGGCTTCCCCTCTGATGTCACAGTTGGAAAGATGAAAGGTCAAGCTGTTGGCTCCATCTTTCCTACCATATGGAAAAGACCCATCTCCAAGTAGAGGCAATGAGGCCAGGAAAGGCAAGCAGAGAGGAGAGGGGTGAGTGGAGAGGGGTGAGTGGACAGGGGTGAGTGGAGAGGGGTGAGTGGAGAGTGGAAAGTGGACAGGGGTGAGTGGAGAGGGGTGAGTGGAGAGGGGAGAGTGGACAGGGGTGAGTGGAGAGGGGTGAGTGGAGAGGGGTGAGTGGAGAGTGGAGAGTGGACAGGGGTGAGTGGAGAGGGGTGAGTGGAGAGTGGACAGGGGAGAGGGGAGAAGGGAGAGGGGAGAAGGGAGAGGGGAGAGAAGGGAGAGGGGAGAGAGGGGAGAGAGGGAAGAGAGGGGAGAGAGGGGAGAGAGGGGAGAGAGGGGAGAGAGGGGAGAGAGGAGAGAGAGAGGGGAGAGAGTCTGGGTATCAGGACACTGCCTTGCAGTATTCCAGTCTCTGTGGTTTTGGCTCCTGTGGTCCCACAAGCTAATCTTAACCCTCCCAGGGCAGAGTCAATGTCTCCTCAATCTAAGCTTGTTGGGTTTCTGATCTTAGCCCTGTCTGCCCTGCCGAATCCAGCTACTTCTAACACCAAGTGCTGCAGCCTTTCTTCTTTAGAGCAAGAAAGAGAGAAGAGGAAACAATGGGAAATTAAGAGAGCAGGTGCCTGGCTGAGGACTGGCTTGAAGGACATTTAGCAACTCCTGCTCCTGGAAGCAGGGCCCTCATTAAGAAATCACAAGTGTTTGGATTATCTCCTCTGCATGTGTGATTAAACACTTCATCTTCTCGAGTCAGGCAAAGCCATGTGACTATCTGTGGGTGTCAATCACAATCTGGAAAGATGAGGATTGCTTCTGAGTGGAAAAATCTTTAAGCAGCCTGTGGCTTACTGGATCCCTTTCCCCTGTCTCTGAAAGGGAAGCTTTATTAATTTTGCATGGACAAAGGGATCTTCAGGGGAGAGCCCATGATATTTTTATGGTTTTTAGACACAGAGCAATAAGCACATGAGGGAAGGACAGGATGAAAGAAAGAACGGAGCCAGGGAATAAAGTCCAGGGTTGTTACCAAGAGGTGAGTGAGTGGGGGTGGGGGGGGGAAGTGCTCCTTCAAAGACTTTGTACAGATATGTTAGACATCCAGTGAGTCTGTGGTGATTGGTGATACAGTTACTTTCTATCCAGCCTAGGTAGGCAGAGGGCATCTCCCTCAAAACAACCTTTATGTTTTGCTGTTGAATGGCCCTTTCTGAAGTTACAATTGAGTTCGGTGTGAAAGAGACACCATATCAATTTGGATTATTTTGAGATGATACAACCCTAACTCCTTCAGTCTAAACTAATACTTTCTCTCTCTCTCTCTCTCTGTATGTGTGTCTGTCTGTCCCTGTGTGTCTTGTCTCTATCTTTCTCTCTGTCTCTGTCTCTCTCTGTGTGTGTTCTGTCTCTGTCTCTCTCTGTCTCTCTGTCTCTCTGTCTCTCTCTCTCTCTCTCTCTCTCTCTCTCTCTCTCTCTCTCTGTGTGTGTTGGTCACATGGATAGGATCCAGGGTCTCACACTCTCTGTCACCCTCACCCCTACTCTATCATTGACCTACACAGCTCATCCTATAACATGTTTAATGAGGAAATGAATCATAAAACTCAAGACAACTCAGTGAGGTCTCTTCTTAATTTTTGAACTTTAAAACAGGCATAGCTGACAAGCAAAACCCTGCACATAATGAAAGTCTTGTTATATGTAGCCATGGAAAAAGCTACACAGACCATTAAGATAATGACCATACCCCTTACCCCAAAGGTGTCCTTCTTTGAGTCCCTCTACAGGAAGATCTGTAGCCTAGTGCTGCCTTCTATCCCTACTATGGGTAATTTTGGGAATGTCATACTCTTGGACTGAGAAAAAGAGCAAGCTGCAACAGCCACAATTTCAGGGGCAAACTCTGGGTGTATGGTGTGACCAAAAATAAAACAAAATGAAAGGTTTGCTTTCTTTCACCTAGGTATAACACTTCCTGAAGGTCCATAAAAATACACCCAGTTTACCATGCATGGGTGAACACACTAGGAAGAGCTGAACATGCTCCCAAGACAAGGTTTTCCTGCTGGGCTATATCAAGGAGGCAGACTTTGCCCTTGACCCACAGATGTCTAAGGAACTCTGGGAAGGATTAGTCTTGTCCCCCAGAGCACTTATGACACTCCACAACACGGCATCATTTATGACATTCCTGGCTTGCTGGCTATAATTGATCATTTTGCCCCCACGAGTTTGGAATCTCTATTCTTGCCAAGGCTGGAGCTCTTTTCCTGAGGTCTCTCAGCATAGCCACACTTGGACCAGGCTCCGGTCTGCAAACCTTCAGCAGACACACTCATATCTTATCCAAGTCCGTGCAGATTTGGAGGCCACATCATAAAGGAATAAGGACTGCAGGCTTTACTCAAGAGGCAGGAGAGACCCCTGAAGGATTTTCAACTTTCAGTTGTGTGTGTTTTCAACTGGAGTATAAACTTAGAATGTGGGCATTGGGACAGGAGATACATGTGATTCACATATATGATATATATAAAACATATGTAATACATATACCAACAAAATACATTGCCTCAGACAGTGCTGGACACAGAGCATCACTGGATAATTACAGAGCAAAGGAATTACTAGCTGTTGCGTTGACTCCCCTTACCAGACAACAGTACTTTACCCGAGGCAAGGAGGTCTTAGGTTGCCGCTGTGAACACTGTGCCGAAGACCCAGAAAGCTCTGGGAGGAGCAGAGAAAAGACTCAGATTCCCAGGTGCTATTTTGTACTATTGTTTGTTCATTGAGAGATAAGTTTTATAGACACATCTTAGCTATATAACTGCCACATATCTTAAATGAATAATAAATATCAATATTATAAGTGCCAGAGGAGACACAGTATTTCATAAGAATTCAGCATCAAATTCTGTTTTAAATTTCCAAGATATTGAAAATATCCAACTGTAATTCTGAAGTCAGAATCTAAGTTGATCAGAACAATGACAAGATTTATTTAGAATAGGTGGCCTTTACTGCACTTTCAAACATGTGGCGCTTCAAACATCTCCATTATTGCTAACTAAGTCTATCACTTAAAAATATGTTTAGGGGCTGGAGAGATGGTTCAGTGGTTAAGAGCACTGATTGCTCTTCCAGAGGTCCTGAGTTCAATTCCCAGCAACTACCTGGTGGCACACGACCATCTGTAATGGGATTTGATGCCCTTATCTAGTGTGTCTGAAGACAGGTACAGTGTATTCACATACATAAAATAAATAAATCTTAAAAAATATATGTTTAGATTAGGCCAGGCAGTGGTGGTACATACTTTCAATCCCAGCACTGGGGTAGGATGGGAGTGCAGAAACAGATATATCTCCAAGTTTGAGGTCAGTCTGGTGTATAGAGTTAGTTCCAGGATAAAGAAACCCTACCTCAAAAACATATATATGTGTGCATATATGTAGTCTATATACACACATATGTTATCTTAGAAAAGCACTAGCAAATACCAAATATATTCATATAGATTTTATTCCCTTTCCCCACCCAGTGCAAAAATAAAGCTTCAATCTATTTTCTAGCATCTAGACATACATGTTTTAGTTCCCATCAGTTTCTAGCATCTCAACATACACATGTTTCAAACTATAGGTTTTGGGTTTAATGCATATGCACACCGCTAAATCTCCCCACAGTCTTTGAACTACAGTACGAGCAGGGAGTTACTAACCTGACTCACCTTGTGGTCACGTAGATTACTTCTTGTTTTGGTAAATCAGGTCAGTTTCCTTCCTCAGAGGGGAACAGTTGCTTCTTGGGACTCTCTCAATATATAACACAAATGAAAGGAGCAGGGATCAAGTCAAGGAGCCTGATCCTTTGCCCTTCACATGATCCATCACTCAGTATGAGTCTCGGAAGAGAATCCAGGCCCTAGAAGGAAAAAACAACAAAACCAAGCCACTTAACAAAATAAAAATATAAAACTTGCTACTGACAGGTTGATCTCTTGACCCATGTGCCCCACTAAAGGAGGTTGGAGCTACGAAGACAGGCTAGTATGTGGAATGTGCTAGAATTATCAGGACAGTTTATAAACAAAAGTACTTTTATCCCAAATCATAAGCACGGAGAGTCATCTCAAATCTACTGGTTTAAGATGTATACTGTTGTTCTGCTAAAGGAATGTAGCAATGAAATGACTCCTGGAGATGATCTGCTACACCATTAGATCAGTTCTTTCTCAGCCATCATCCGAGAAGCTTCCTCCTGCAGGAAATGGGAACTAAAACAGAGACCCACAACTGGACAGTGTCCAGGATAGGAGAGCCCTTGGAACACTCAGCCCTAAATGGGACGTCTTCATCAAACCTCTCCCCTCAAGGCTCAGGGCACACTCTACAGAAGAGGAGGCAGAAAGATTGTAAGAACCAGTGGGATGAAGGACACCAAGGAAACAATGCCGTCCAGACACAACAGGACCGATGCAGCACAGCCTGAGCTCACAGAGACTGGGGCAGCCATCTCCGTTCACAGTGTCAGCTACTCTTCTTCATCCTTTTGACAAGTCCTCTTGGTCAACCAGCATTGTTTAATACTTTTTATTTTTAATTTTATAATGTTATCATGAAATCCATTAAAAATTTTAAACAATTAAAAAAAAACAAAAAATTGACCCACATAGCAAAAGGCTCTTTGTAACATAGAAATTATGGGGTATAGAATGAGATTCCAACAGCAGCCTGGCATCAAAGACAGAGTCTGCTCTGTAATAAACACCCAGTCTGCATTGCTTATCTATAAGTGAAGCCACCAGACTTCAATCTCCATCAGCTACCACTGTCTGTGTTGGGCAGACCCTTTGTCTATCTATGTTCTGCACACATAAAAGGCCACAACATATGCATTCTGGTACATGTGGCAATTATCAAAGTGGCTGAGAAGGATGCAGGTGGCTTTCTATTGCTCTTTATCCCAACCCAATCTTGGTCTCTGTAGTGTACACTGTATTGACCTATTCTCAAGTGACGTTTGAGCTCGCCAAAAAGCTGAGATTGGAAATGGGATTGGCCCCTCCATTTCAGACTCAAGCATTTTTATCTCAAAGAACTCTCAGGACCCATCATCTGGGAACAGTCTGCCCCCATCCCCCAAGTCTGCAACTAGGAGGAAAGAGAAGAGCAAAATACCCCAAGAATAAAAACATTGCATGTTTGAGAACAGCCAGAAGGTAATCCACTGCCAAAATTCGTTAGTATTATTTATCCCATGACCTAAAAATGCCCACAGAGGGAAAGATGCTGGTCATTCAGCCACTGACAGAAAGCTTGTTGAGGAACTTTAGCTGGCTCCCTTATGTTTCCTAGTCTTTTTTTCTACAGCACGGCTGTAAGACCGCAATTTGCCCTCAGGCCAGCTATTCCGGTTGTCTGTGACGGACATTCTGAGCACTCGGTCTGATAATGATTTGCTCTCTGCTAATTACTGTTCTCGTATATTTGCTTGCTACATAATTAATAATCTTCCTCATTCAAATCTCAAAATATATGGTAGGTAGGTCATTCTCTAAATTGCACAGAGTCATCCCTCTTGAAGGGTTTCTGAGGAGTCTCTGGCCTTTTGAAATGACATTTGAGCTCAAGACATCTGAAAGTCACAGGCAGGTATCTAGTCTTCAAAAGAGGACTTTTTAAGGAAGTATATTAGAGAGAGATTTTGAGATAGCTCCTGGATAGTTAAGCACCTGTTCCCAAATTGCTTTAATCGTAAATAAGATAAGTTTGTTTACTGATCCCGTAGGCTATGTCTGATGCAAAGTCATCCCAACTGGCTGACCCTTCTCAGCCTGGGAAGGTCATTGTTACCCTGTGGCTTGGCTTTTTCTTCAGCATTAGTGGCAGACCTGTTAGCCTTCTCCAAGGACTGCTGAGGCCTTTGATGTCTTCCTCAGTAAGAGCAGACAACCAAAAGAGTAGGAAGCAATATAGAAGGTACAGGTAAAGACCTGGATTTTCTATATCCTCCATTCATATGCTCCATATATCTGTATGTGACTGACTTAGTTGTCCTAAGCTAGGTCCAAATTTGCCTCTCTCTAAAGTATTTGAATCCTATTATCTCCTTCAGGAAGTTACCGAGTAAAACTAAAACAGTATCGACCTTTATGAGTCTGAATTCAGATGAGTCCTTGAACTCAGTCAGCCATTTGACATTAAACAAAATACACGGTCTCCACTTCTCCTTGCACAAATGGGAAACCATTTTCCAACACAAACCTTCTGAAATGTTGAGGCGCAGCATGTGCGTGAGCTGTCCTAGAAGAGGGTCATACCTTAAACCACGGAGCAAAGGCAGTGTTAGGGTTAAAGGATTTTCTTTACTGAGTTAACACACCAAGCTATCATTTATTTAACAGAAACTAATGGAACATTCTCAAGGTTAATATCCTTTCGGGTACAGATAAAATGCCAAGGATAAAGATTAAGTGGTTCCTTCTCCCGTTCAGGGCTCCTGGATGATCAATGTTGTGATATACCATTAGAGGGAGTACAAGAGGAGGAGGTTCTGGGTGCAGTCCCGGACAGGTGGTTCTTGTGGCATTTGAAGGACACATAAATGGGACTTGAAACTTTGGACAGTGTACTGGATTAGAGATCATGAAAACAGCAGCAGCAGCAACAACAATAAACCCAACAAAGAAACAAAATAAAACATTATCCTAGTACTTAGCAATTAGGGTCATGGGAATACATCCCATCAGAGGAGAATGATCCAGAGTGAACAAGAGTGAGGCGGGAACACATGGGCTGTTAACACTTGACCTCCACAGATGTCAGCTTGCCATCTCTACTAGAGTGACAGACAATTCAATGCCATTAAAGAAGTCTGAGTGCAGGGGTCCCCGATGGAGGAGGTGGAGAAGATTCTGAAGGAGCTGAGGGGGTTTGCAGCCCCATGGGAAGAGCAACAGTGTCAACCGGCCAGACTGCCCCGGAGCTCCTGGGGACAGGAGCACCAACCAAAGAGCACACATGGAGGGACCCATGGCTCTGGCCGCATATGTGGCAGAGGATGGCCTTGTTGGACATCAGTGGAAGGAGCGGCCCTTGGGCCCATGCCCCAGTGTAGGGGAATGCCAGGGCCGGAAGGTAGGAGTGGGCTGATGGGTGGGGGAACACTTTCATAGAGGCAGGAGGTGGGGGGATGGGATAGGGGCTTTCCGGAGGGGAGACCTGGAGAGGGAATAACATTTGAAATGTAAACAAAGAAAATATCCAATAAAAGGGAAAAAAAGAAGTCTGAGTGTACAGATACAAGCCAACAGTTGCACTGGTGACCATGAGCTGAGAAAAGGAAGGTGTGTAGGGGTGCGCTTTCCACTGCCTAGCCTCTAGCCTAAGAGAGGCCAGCCAAGAAGAACGGCTGTGTACAAAAGGGGCAAGCAAGGACTGACTGCACGGCAAGAGCTGCTTCTATGGTTCAGAGTGACAGGAACTCTGACTCTGTTAAATAAGGAGAGGAATGAAACAGTCTCATTAATGCTAAGAACTCTGCACAGAAACTCCCTAAGATCCGCCAGAGAGATAGATCCCGGTGAAAGTAGCAGCAAATGGGACAAAACAGAGAGCATTACAACAGAAAGTTCACGAAGTGGGGCTTCCAACAACAAAATACAGGACCCTGGGGGAATACGGCCCATCTGCAATTACAATGCCTATCAGTATATTGAAGTGAAGGAGACAAATAGGAAATAAGAGTTTTTTTTTCTTAAGGAAAAAGGACCCAACATGTTCCCCTCCCCCCCCCCAAAAAACACCTTTATTATTCTTTTCTTCAAAAATTCCCAGGATTCTTTGTCTAAATGGACTGTTATCCTCACAGTCAAAGCTAGTAGAATGACATCTGGGTGGACACGTGCAGCTGCTCCTCCACAGGCAACGGCTCTGTCTGTCTTCCTCATGCTAACTAGATTACATAATTCATTCTGAGTTCACAGACTAGAAAATGCCAGAAAAGAAGAGGAAAATCAAATATGAAATTTAAGGGAAATGGAAATCGCATGGCCAGCTTCCCCGAGGCAGTCCCTGTTGGTGTCAATTTGACAAAACTAGTTTCCAGTCTGCACAGAGATCAAAGCATCAGATCTTACAAGAGCAGCCCACAGGAAGATGATTCTAATCATTCTGACCAGCTATACCAGGCGCAACCATTCATCACTGGTTCATTTTATTGTCAGGATGAATGGTCACCCAGGGCTGGGGGATGGGGAATTGTCCTACAAAGAGATCGTAAATGAAGATTATAGCACTTAGCTAGAAAACAATGAATGTACAAATTGGCACATTATTTTTTCTAGAATGAAATTAAGGAGGAAATATGAGGCTGTGTTAACATCTTTCATAAAATATATTTTATAATACAATTAGCTTTAAAGCAGGCAATCTGGGTTTCTCACTAAAAGCATAAAGCTGATGATCTCCTTGGATCTCATTAAGAGTCCTTGAGTGTACAATGTCTAGAAAACCTGGCCAGCAAGGACCTCATTTTGTGGGTTCCTCTCCCAATTGGTCTCTCGTGTGTCTCCCCAAGTCCTTTCCATCCCCTTAGCCTCAGGTTAGTTACTTACCTAGCCCAGGAGTCCTCTTGGAGATTTTACAGTCAGAGAAATCTCAAGGGGATATTTGCTTAAGTAGGAAAAGCCGATATTTCACTAAAATCTAGGACAGGAGTTGGGCAGATCACATAGATGACAGTGCGACACACAGGGGTTTTAAAGCTCAGCATTTACTGTCACCATAATTGCTCAGATGGAGGGAGAGCTTTACTCCCATAGAAAAGTGGGAGGCTGTAATTTCAGGAAGAAGAGTCCTTTCAAATTGAATACAGATTAACTTTATGAAAAGGTAATTAAACTGTGTTTGTAAACATTTTTATCTCACTATGGACTGAAGACGACATTTTCACAAACTAACCCTGTCATAAAGAACTGGATTTGGGGAAACAGATAACTGTAATGGCGTCCTACCCCCCATCCCCACAGACCCTCCACTTTCAGAGATCTATACTCTGAAGCTCACCCTGGCAGTCTTCCACTGTCAGCACTGACGAGCAAAGATCCTAGGCCATTAGCACGCTACAGAAAGGCTGCCCAGCTTGGCCTTGGGCAGATCTGCTCAGGACTCACCTGCCATGGACACCTGAACTCGGCCGCTGCCTCTGGCAGCAGATGGCAAGCCCCTGGTGTCAGTGCGATAAGAACTTCATATCAGGATGGAAATCAATGCATGGCTTTTCTCATGAAGAAGATCTTGCTTTGACAAAGAGCTCATGTACACTGTGGCCCAAGCCTCAGGTCTCAGCTCTGCCTTCATTCTCTGCTTATGATGGGAATACAGTTTGTGTCTTTATGAAGTTCCCTCTCTGTCTGCAGTTTCCTTTCTCCCCTGGACCACTGCAGACACATAATTGAGGCTGACCTTTTGCTCCCTTCTCTGTGGAGCTCTTCTCTCCTACAGATAAGCATCACTTACCTGTATAGATGCATACATCTACCTATACAGTTCTGTAACTGTATAGATGTGTACATCTATCTGTACAGATCTGTATAGATGCTCTCTATACCACACTGTATTATTCAGATACACTGGGCTACTCATACCACAGTGGCTGCTCTTAGGTTCTATTGGCTGTCTACCACCAAGCTGTAATTTTTCCCAACTGTCTTTTGTATTGGGACAATTTCATAGTATGGGAAACTGGTGAGATTGGGGGCCATGTCTGTCTCCTTAATCACTGAAGCAAAGGAGTTTCCCCATTCACTGTTTCCTTGAGGGATGTTTTAGTGGGTTCAGTGGTGGTCCTCCAAAAGATGTCCTCATCACTGGGACCTGCAAGAGTTGGTGTATTTGGAAACAGGAGTTTAAGGATGTACTTAAGTACTTCCAGATGAGATTATCCTGGTTAGCCATGTCCAGTCTACACCCAAAGGGAAGTGTTCTTACAACACACAACAAAGGAGAAGGAAGGAAGAAGGAAGGAAGGGGAAGATGGGAGGCTGTGATTCCTGGAGGTGGAATCTATGGGGTATTGGGTTGCTGCTGCTGCTGCAAGAGGCCTGAACAGAGAGACCGATCTTTTTCACTAACTTTCAGACAAGGAAACACCCTCCTGGTGGTGATAGTTGCACAGTTATGTGAATGCATGTAATGCCACTGAAATGCATATTTAGAAATAGTTAAAATAGTAAGATGTGTTAGTTTGTGTGTGTGTGTGTGTGTGTGTGTGTGTGTGTGTGTGTGTTTTAAACCACAACAAAAACAAAACTTTCACTTACTTCTGCAAGTCCTGCTTAGGTAGTGTAGTCACTTGCACCTCATCATGAGAGCAACACCCACTAACACACTCCGGACCACACTTATTAGCAAATTTGCAGCTTCCTGCTCTAAACTTTCCCCTGCTTTGTGTCTGGAGGGCAGGCCTTTACAAGCATTTCTTCTTTGCCAGGTGAGTCTGCCACCAGGGGACTTGGAAGGCAGGAGTCTGAGAAGGAAGCAGATCTCTCTGAGTTTCCTGTTCCTGCCAGGGTTGCCCAGCAACAGTCTTTCCACACAGCATTTGTTTCTAGGAGCAGTTGGTCAGTGTCTAATTGTTTCTACTTTCCCAGACCCAGCTCCTTATGCCTGCAAGAGACACTGCACCAGGCAACCAAGACCCTTCTTAAGAGATGTGGTCTGGGACTCGTGCCATTCCCTGCTCTTAAGTATCAGCACTTGACTCGGATGTTTGGAAAATGCTCGAAAGTTTCTAGAAATATCCATCTTATGCTTCCTTCCATCTATTTCTCCTTTACTATTTTAAACATGTATTTATTGTGTGTGTGAGTGTGTATGTGTGTGTATATATATGTACTGACTTGTTTTGTGTGTCAACTTGACACAGGCTGGAGTTGTCACAGAGAAAAGAGCTTCAGTTGGGGAAGTGCCTCCATGAGATCCAGCTGTCGAACATTTTCTCAATTAGTGATCAAGAGGGAAGGGCCCCTTGTGGGTGGTACCATCCATGGGCTGGTAGACTTGGGTTCTATAAGAAAGCAGGCTGAGCAAGCCAGGGGAAGTAAGCCAGTAAGAAACATCCCTCCATGGCCTCTACATCAGCTTCTGCTTCCTGACCTGCTTGAGTTCCAGTCCTGACCTCCTTTGGTGATAAACAGCAATTCGGAACTGTAAGCTGAATAAACCTTTTCCTCCCCAACTTGCTTCTTGGTCATGATGTTTGTGCAGGAATAGAAACCCTGACTAATACAATATATAAAATTATATATAACTATATATATAAATACATAGTTATAACTATGTATAACTATATATATAACTATATTTATATATAACTATATATAGTTATATATATATAACTATATATATAGTTATATATAAATAGTTGGGAGGGGACACAGGAGGAGTTGGGGGAAGAGAGGGGCAGAAGTGATCCAGACGCAGAGCTTATATACAAAGTTCTCAAAAATACAATCAAAAGCAAGAATAACAAATTGTAGAGACAATTCTATAAGGAATTGCTTCTTCCTTGGTGCGTGCCCCTCCCTCCCTCCCTCCCTCTCTCTCTTCTTTATTTTAAGATGATGTTCCATGTGTCCCAGGCTAGCCTGGAACTTTCTGAGGATGACTTTGAACTTCTGCCCCTCCTTTCTGAGCCTGTGCTGATACGGCAGTCTGAGGTGCTGAGGATTAAGCCAGGGCTTCACATGTGCTTGGCAAGCTCTACCTCCATAGTCCCTAAGCTCGGATTCTCGATGCAGCCCAATAGTACCCCAGCGCTTTCCAATCCATGACAGCACTCAGAAGCAGGAGCTGGCAAGCTGCGATGTGGCAGACAGACAGACAGACAGACAGACACTAAGCAGTTAGCTAGTGCAAAGCTTGGAGCTTACTCCTATTTCCATATGCAAACGAAGCTATAATTTTCCTTTTTAAAGTTTTCCTTGCATTTTATTGAAGTACTTTGTGTGGAGGACATGTGTGGGTGGGGCCATGCTTCTACCGTAGCATGCATGTAGAGGTCAGAACACATCTACCATGGTGGTAGACAGCCAAATACAGAGAGTTCTCCTTTGACCTCTGTACATATAAATCCAAGCACAGGGTATCCAAATAAAAATTTAAAGCCCTTTGAAAAAACATTGAATCTCTACTGAACATCTACACGCCTTTTCTAACCCTTATTTCCTAAATAATACAGCAGTCGTTTACGTAGCATTCAGCTAGTACTAGGAAACAGAATTAATGTAAATGATTAGATGTGTATGAAAGGAAGCTCAAAGGTTATGTGTGGATACTGTGTCACTCTCCATAAGGGGTCTAAGCATCTGCAGGACAACTTTAGGCATCTTGGAACCATCTCCCAGAAGATTGAATGCAGGCTGTATATATATATGTATATGTATATGTATATGTATATGTATATGTATATGTATATACACACATACATACACACAAGACCTATGTGGTTTCTGACTTCGGTCCCATAGACCTGCTGCTGCTTGCAATGTAGCCAGGCCAAGCCAGTGTAGTTAATGAATAGTGTGGCTGCACATACATCTAGTAATTGACTGGCACTGTTAAAAGGGAAAATGAGCTCTGAAGTGAGGAATAGACACACTTGATGCTCCTGTGAATGTTCACAATGGTGCTTTCTGGGTTGCCTGATCCAGTAAGAGCTAAACACACAGAGGGAGGAGTTCTCTTGGACTGAATTTATAAACAGCATTCAGACCACATATTAGAAAGCAAGAAACAAGTGTTTTATACTTAATTAGAAGTATCTAGTTCTTGATGACAAAGAAACCAGATTGCCAAAGTGTCTGTCACTGGACAGCATTCGTTTAGAAGAGAAAAACCTACATGGAGCCATTGAATCAGAAGGGCAAGCCTACCCATTTCTAGGTTAAAGGATCAGAATCAGAAAGGACTGTGGACCTTGTTCCCTTCTGACATTATCCTTTATTAACAGGCCACAATCCAGGAAGGTCACTTACTTCTACAGACTTCTGTACAGTCCCTTGACATAGATGACATTGATAACTGGACTAGTGTCTCTCATACATATATATGTAAATAGTGTATATTGACTTTTTAAAATTACATTCCTTATTGTGAGTATGTGTGTGCACACGTGTGCCACGGTGTACATGTATGCGGAGGCCACAGGACAAGTTGTGGGGGTTCAGCTTTCCCCATCTACTGTGTGGGACCTGGGGATTGATATCAAGTTGCAGAGTGTGGCCAGCAAGCACCTTTACTGGCTAAGCCACCTGCACACATACTGTCTTTTAAAAAGCAGCTGTATTAAAAGACTCCTTGGCCTGTGAGGAACGATGGCAAAGTTAAACTTGTAACAACGCTTGAAATCCAGTGGCTAAGCTTGGTCCCAGTTACCGTTGGAGTGACTTTACCATACAGTGTTCTGAAAACATTACACCAGGGCAATCACTCATCCACTGAGAATATACCATCTGGCACTGGGTGGATTAATGTTTGTCATTATAGTGGGAAAGTGACTACTCTAACAGAGAAACCAGGAAAATCAGGAGGCTTTGCCAATTTTAAAGAGTAGCTTTAATTAGAACAGATGTATTGCTTATACTGCTTTGATGGGAAAAAGTTACAAACAATCCAACCCCAGATATCCTAAGATGGACCAACACTAACAGGAACAAGACGTCTTTTTATGTCATTTTTTCTTAAAATATTTATTTATTTATTTTTATTAGATATTTTCTTTATTTACATTTTGAATGTTATCCCCTTTCCACGTTTCCCTTCCGAAAATCCCCTACCCCATCCCCCCTTCCTCTGCTCACTAACCCACCCACTCCCGCTTCCCTGACCTAGCATTTCCATACACTGGGGCCATGAGCCTTCACAGGTCCAAGGGCCTCTCCTCTCACTGATGTCCGACAAGGCTCTGCTACCCATGCAGCTGGAGCCATTGGTCCCTCCATGTGTACTTTTTGGTTGGTGGTTAAGTCTCTAGGAGCTCTGGGGTACTGGTTGGTTCCTATTGGTGTTCCTCCTATGGGGCTGCAAACCCCATCAGCTCCTTGGGTCCTTTCTCTAACTCCTCCATTGGGGACCCTGTGCTCAGTCCAATGGTTGGCTGAGAGTGTCCACCTCTGTATTTGTCAGGCACTGGCAAAGCCTCTCAGGAGACAGCTATATCAGGCTCCTGTTAGCAAGCACTTATTAGAATTCCCAATAGTGTCTGGGTTTGGTAACAGTCTATGGGATGGATTCCTAGGTGGGCAGTCTCCGGATGACCTTAACACGAGAAGAATATCACCACTCTTGCCTTTAAAGTTGCCACCCCTGCCCCTTAACTGTGGTCCACTGAGGTTGAGCCTTGTATGAGAGCTGCAGAGTAGGGCAAGAGCTTGTGAACAGACTAGAGGTCCCAAGGTCAACTCCCAGCTGCAGCATGCATTCCCACCATGGGACACATGGTCCTAGACCTTGAGTGACTTTCTTTTTGTGTTTGTGCCCCCCACCTTATTATTTTAGTGACCCAAGGCATCAGTGAAGATGTTCACGATTCCAGGGGGAAGCAATATTTGAGTACAAAACATGCAGAACATTTCTGCTTCTCAATCCAATTCCCTCTGAACTATCAAAAAACTTATTTTCATGCTGTCCATGATTTATTTACCTATATTTCTGTGATGGTTTGTATACGCTCGACCCAGAGAGTGGCACTACTAGAAGGTATGGCCCTGTTGGAGTAGATATGTCACTGTGGGTGTGGGCTTTAAGACCTTCATCCTAGCTGCCTGGAAGCCAGTATTCTGCTAGCGGCCTTCAGATGAAGGTGTAGAACACTGAGTTCTGCCTGCACCATGCCAGCCTGGATGCCTCCATGTTCCCACCTTGATGATAATGGACTAAACTTCTGAACCTCTAAGCTAGCCCCAATGTTGTCCTTAGAGGAGTTGTCTTGGTCCTGGTGTCTGTTCACAGCAGTAAAACCCTGAGACATTTTTCCATGTCTCTGTAGGATGAACAATTTTGAGGGTCTAATGATATTGGACACTATCCGGGCCGAGAATGTCTTTGTATTATAATCTATCATAAGGTAAAAATGAGAGGGAACACCATAAAATGTAAGCCATATGGTACTGAACACTACAGGCTCAAGCCCCGTCTCCAGTAGGTGATTCCCTGATCCCGATGGCAAACATGAGTGGCTCACTAGGTATCCACAAACTTTGGTCTCTGTTCTTGTGCTGGTTTAAACGACAATGGTTCACATAGGCTCATATGTTTGAATATTTGGTCCCCCCCCCCCTTTTTTTGGTGGAACTGTTTGGAAAGGACTGGGAAGTGTGGTCTTGGTAAAGAAGGTGTGTCATTCCCTTGCCACTCCCAATTAGCTCTCTCTGACTCATGGCTGTGGCTCAGGTTGTGAGTTTTCTACTAGTGCTGTAGTTACTTGCCTGCCTGCCTGCCTGCCTGCTGCCATGCTCTCTGCCATGATGGTCACAGACTCACCCTCTGTAACTGTGAAACCCAATGTCTCAGTAAGGGCTTTATTGCTGTGAACAGACACCACGACCAAGGCAACTCCTATACGGAAAACATCTAATTGGGGCTGGCTTACAGGTTCAGAGGTTCAGTCAATTATCATCAAGACAGAAGCATGACAACATGCAGGCAGGCATGGTGTGGGAGGAGCTGAAAATTCTACATCTTGTTTCAAAAGCAGCTAGAAGACTGGCATCCAGGTAACTAAGATGAGGATCTTAAAACTCACTCCCTCAGTGACACACTTCCTTCAACAAAGCCACACCTACTCCAATAAGGGCACACCTCCAAATTGTGCCACTCCCTGGGCCAAGCATATACAAACTATCACATCCAATATACTCTTTTTTCTATAAGTTGCCTTGGTGTCTTATCACAGCAGTGGAAAAGAAAGTAACACAGGCCTTGCAAATTAGAAGGTGTTGGCGTGTGCCATCCGCTGTATTAATCTGGAGTCCTTGCTAAATAGATTCGTGCTGAGTTTGATGTTTAGATCAGTTAAAGAAGAAGCTGTCACAATATTTAATAAAGGAAACAGCTGAAATGGATCTGTTTCAGTACTGAGGTATTATTTATTTTAATGGCTTTCACAAAACCACTTTCTATTTATGCTAAATAATTTTACTCTTTCTAAGCAGCTGATAAATACCACTTTCCAATTGAGGACAAATTAGGACAGCAAGTTATGAAGTAGTGATACTCTCTAGGGTCTTATCTGGTTTGAATATAGTCAGCTATTATTATCTACAAGAATTATCCAAGAACTCCCACCTCGAGGGTATCAAGATCTGCAGGATGCCCCAGTAACATAGAAAATGACTTCTGCCTATCCCATGTGATACACATCGCCCTGCACACATCACACCATTGCTAGGTCCTTTGTAAGTAATACAATGCAAATATTTTGCAAATAGGTGTCAAATTTTATTGTTCAGTGAATAACAGTAAGAAAAAAATTACACATCCACGTGGGGTTTTCCTTCCCTAGTAGTTTTGGTTTCTGACTGGTTGAATCTGTGGATGAGAAACCATAGATAAAGGGGTGATTTCTGATCCCTCCGCAGTACCAGCTGTGACGTCTCACCCAGTTGAATGGTCTCAAGCCAGCTTCTTCACTCTCTAATTTGCTACAATTTTTTTTCTGCTTTGGCCTTAATATTGACCATTTCTGTTGGACTCTTAACCAAAAAGACTTACAAGTAACAGAGGAGCCAACTTTGGATAAGTGAACTGGGTGGTACCTCTGTTGACTGTACAGGCTGTCTTAGCTCTGTACTGTAATGAGATGAAGATGCTTGGAAGGCTGGCCGCACCTTGGACCTGAGACTTGACAGCCTTCTGCTCTTCAGTTGGGCTCCCTGCCCCACTCCCACACTCTGGGCTCGGTCTCGTGTAGTGACACCGAGACCTTTGTAGGTGGGTCTTACAGTTTGCTCCGTTGTCTGCAGCAGCCCACACTTGCTTTTGCACCCATGGAAACCTCCACAGGGCCATGGGGGTGTGACTGTTTACATCATGTGCAGAGGCTTTCAATTCTGAGTAAGTGCTACAATTATGAAAGATGCACAGAAGTAGGAAACGTGCAGTCGAAATGATGCTTTCCTTTGCAGGCAGCTTGCATTGTATTTTGCAAGAACGTGCTTGACATTTTAAGCCTTCCCGTGGCTGCAGATTGTTCCTCTCTGAGCAGCGGGAGTTATTGAGTTGGTGCCCAGAATAAACCAGATTGTTTTGGAAAGGTTTATTTATTTATTTATTTATTTATTTTTTTAGTTTTCATGCTGCAGTTTATGGCTGGGTTGGTTTCTTCAGAGATAAGCCCATATATAGTGTACACTGTTGATTATTTCATATTTAAAGCCACAGATACCATTTTTAACCTTTAGGGGAAGCCGTTACTTTTCAAGCCGATGAGTCAGGGTGAGAGAGCTCTGGTTCTAAATTTAAAACTTTAAAACAAGACAGAGCACTCAACCCAAAGTTCCCGAGGCAGGAGAGAAATGTTTCTTACCAATGGACAGAAAACAACGTTACATAGAATCTAAGCTACAATCCATTTGGTCTTATGCATAATTATTTATTGTCAAGAAAGCAGAATATATACAACCAACTGTAAGGTACAGCCATGCACTAACCGGGTGAGTGGCAACTGTAAGGTACAGCCACGTACTAACCAGGTGACTGGCAACTGTAAGGTACAGCCACGCACTAACCGGGTGACTGGCAACTGTAAGGTACAGCCATGCACTAACCAGGTGACTGGCAACTGTAAGGTACAGCCACGCACTAACCGGGTGACTGGCAACTGTAAGGTACAGCCACACACTAACCGGGTGACTGGCAACTGTAAGGTACAGCCACGCACTAACCGGGTGACTGGCAACTGTAAGGTACAGCCACGCACTAACCGGGTGACTGGCAACTGTAAGGTACAGCCACGCACTAACCGGGTGACTGGCAACTGTAAGGTACAGCCACGCACTAACCGGGTGACTGGCAACTGTAAGGTACAGCCACGCACTAACCAGGTGACTGGCAACTGTAAGGTACAGCCACGCACTAACCAGGTGACTGGCAACTGTAAGGTACAGTCATGCACTAACCAGGTGAGTGGCAACTGTAAGGTACAGTCATGCACTAACCAGGTGACTGGCAACTGTAAGGTACAGCCATGCACTAACCAGGTGAGTGGCAAAAGCCTGGTTTCAAAAGTGGCAAGACATCGTGCTTTTGAAAATTCATGGAAAAAAAAATAACAGAAACAACCCGGAATGACTTGGTTCTCTCAGCCTTCCTTTGCAAGCTCCACATTCTATGCTGACCATCAGATCTTTGGTTTATGGCCTCCTCAACTTGTAGGAACTGAGACATCACAGAGGTCATGCAAGAGAAAAAGGAGAGTCAAAAATAGGCAGATGAATGCAAAACCAAAGCTGATGCCATGGCTGAGATCACATATGCCAGAGAGGCCGTCAGCACAGAAAACACACATCTCGTTCCTCAGGACTAAGCACTGAATTCATGAGTACCCATCGTAGCCAGTCACAGTCTAGTTTAAATAAACAGAAAGCAGGAGTGACCCATGCACAGTCCTAACAAAGGTAGGTGTTACATGACATATTCAGTAACTCACGCTTTAAGGGAGTATTATTAGACTATAACAAGAAAAAAACTTGTCAAGAAGCAGTATATATTTTATTTAAACTTTTATTTTTGGGGCTGGAGAGATGGCTCAGTGGTTAAGAGCACTGACTGCTCTTCCAAAGGTCCTGAGTTCAAATCCCAGCAACCACATGGTGGCTCACAACCATCTGAAATGAGATCTCATGACCTCTTCTGGGGTGTCTGAAGACAGCTACAGTGTACTTAAATATAATAAATAAATCTTTTAAAAAATTTACTTTCCAATTAATCTTCAATTTCCTACTTGAATGGATAAATCCTTAGACCCAGAGTAGTGGGATAATTCAAAAGGCACTCTGAATTAAAAGTTTGGTTAAAAGCTTGGAGGAAAAAGAAAAGAGTCAAGAGATGGCTTAGCAGTGAAGAGCATATATATCGCTCTTGCGGCAGACCTGGGTTCGATTCTCAGCACCCACAACTGCCTGGAATTCCAATTCCAGGGGATCCAATGTCCCTTTCTGGCCCCTGAGGGTCCCTGCACTTACACGGTACATGTACATACAAGTACATACACACTACACATGAAAAGTTTGTAACCTTACAAATAACTGGCAAGATACTTCTTGCTTCTAGTGAAACACACGGCAGAACATGAAGTCTGTCTTCTTCAGCTAGGTCATTACTGGAATTTCTAGGACTTTCTACATTTCAAAACTTCCAGTAACATAGTTTGTGACACACAAACCCATCCTGCTTATGCCAGAGAAAATGCATCACCATAATGAAGATAAAAGGCTTCTGTGTGCTCGTGCTGCCGATACATTTTCAAAAACCAGCATTTTAACAAGTAAAATAGACAGACTACCAGACATGAGATCATAAATTACTTTGGATGAAAGAAAAGGAAAAAAAAAAAACCTTTAGCAGTAGATAGCTCAACAGTTTTATTGACATTTCTACGTGTTCTGCATCCTTATGGAGGTGTCTGTGTAGCTTCTTATGGGACTCATGTAGGATACAGCCTTTCCCATGTTAAATAGGAACCACAATATGTGCCCTCGCCAAATAAGCGCTCACCCACATTGCTGCTACCTTGGCACAAAGCCTCAAGCTTTCTACATAGGATGTGATCCAGAAAAGCCAGATCAGGCCTGCAGCAGCAGGCAGGAGGACAAGATGATGGGCAGCTCTGTAGCTCCCTGCCTTGCATTTTGTCTGCATATCAGTAAATGGAATCTATGGTTCTTCCCTCAAGTATTTAACCTATATGAAACTGCATGTCCAAGAGGGATTCTGGGTGCATTCTCCCTACCTGCTAAAAGCTCAGGTTCAATGTCTGCACCTGAAGGTGTTCAGTCACTTTGGAGACTCTTCTGCTGAGCTCATGACAGGGGCACTACTCACACTGTGACATAGATATATGCCCTTAGTACTTGGCACACACACTGTCATTCAGACTCCTCAAATTAATGCTTTATGCATATTGTACCAACAGAACTTCTAAGTGGTAAAAAACCATCTTATGAAATGCTCAAACTAAAGGCTTACGCAGGTGAGATAGGTTATGACGAGTGGACCGATGCTGATCCATTATTAGTAACCAGTATCTACCATAGTCTATTGTAGTCTTTGCTCGCTGGAGTGTACAATTCTGAGTTCTGTCAGGTGTATAATATTGTGTATCCACTGCAGCAATAACACGAAACAGCTTATGTCCCTATATTGTCCTAAATGTCTACTATCCATCTTCCTCTGTACCCTCCACCCCTAGCAAACCCTCATCATTTTATTCGGTCTATAGTTTTGCTTTTCCAGAATGTCAGTTAGTGGAACCGTAGCACCTTTTTAATTTTTTCAGACTGGTTTCTTTAACTTAGTAATATGCATCTTAATTTCCTTCATGTCTCACTATAGGTCATTTCTTTTTAAGTACAAGCTAATACTTCTTTGTATGAACATACCACACTTTGCATAAGCATTCACCTATGAACATCTCAGTTGTTTCCAATTGCTAGCAACTATGAATAAAGCTGCCACAAGGGTTTTGATGAACCTGCTCACTAGTTTTCCATCTTCACCAATACAAGTAGATGCAACATGAATAATCAGGAGGATGCTTTTCATTCAGGGCATCTGTAAGGAACTCACTTTGGGCTCAGGTCTTACTTAATCACTTTATTTCATTTTTTGGGGTGCGTGGGTGTTTTGTCTGCATGTATATCTCTATATTGTGTGCATGCCTGTTGTCCACAGAGGCCAGAAGAGGGCAGATCCTCTAGAACCAGCATTAGAGATGGTAGTGAGCTGCCATATGGGTATAGGAGATCAAGTCTGGGTCCTCTGGAAAAGCAGCAAATACTCTTAATCCCTGAGCCACACATCCCCCTCCCCCCTCAAACCCAGGCCTTTGGGTTCATTTTTCAAAAATGAAAACCCTCGGTTATTGTTTCTGATTAGCCCAAAACTTCTACAGATGTACTTTCTGGAGTCCATTTGCGTCAATAGCGTATCACATTACTTCAAGACTGTTTTCGTAGATGCACAAGTTTTCCCTGTTAGATTTACACACAGTCAACAGAGAATAGGGATGCGAAGAGGGAGCGTTATTCCTGCCTGGTGACGGTGGCAAGTTCTCGTCTGTTTCAGACACACTAGTATTGCTTCCTAGGACTGTAACTACCTAGTGAAATGGAATTACATACAGTCTCAAAGAATTATTCTCTGATGCTTGTACTCTATGAGGGAAGAGCTTGGTTGAGATCATCTATGCAAGTGTTCCTGACAATGGCCTTCTGCTATGTACTTCCACAGCTAATGCTAGAAGACTTGTCTCTGTGGCTAGAGGTCACATCCAGGAAGAGCCAGTTTCTTTTCCTTCCAGCTTCCAACCACAAGTGTTGTTTCTTTGTTCCCAGGAAATTCCCAGTCCCTGTTACAGATATGTTTCGGGTCGCATGGAACGTTCTGGCATTCAGCCTCACACTGCTCTGCTAGATCTTTGTGCTGCTGAAGGATGCTCACTTGAGTGAAAACTCAAAGTCTAGGTGGAACCCCCTTCCCCTAGCAACATCTACGGTCTGTGCACTCTGGAGGTTAGGACAGGAAGATAGGCTTCCTTCCTTGAGTGGGATGCAATGTGAGATACCATAAGATCCAGCCATAGAGAGTCCTGCGGGGCATTTTCTTATTAGTGATTGATGGGGGAGGACCCAGCCCACTGTGGGAGATGCCGTCTCTGGGCTGGTGATCCTGGGCTCTCTAAGAAAGCAGGTTGGGCAAGCCATGGGGAGCAAGCCAGTAAGCAGTACCCCTCCATGGCCTCTGCATCAGTTCCTGCCTCTAGGTTCCTGACCTGTCTGAGTTCCTGTCCTGGCTTCCTCCAGTGATGGACCACAATGTGGAAGTATAAGCTAAATAAACCCTTTCCTCCACAACTTGTTTTTGGTCATGATGTTTCATCATAGCAATAGAAACCCTAACTAACTGTTTAACCCTAACAACTGTTTAACCTTAAACAAATTAAAAGAGTAGCTTTGGACACACACTACAACATAGATGAGAGGCATGGGCAAATGACAGGTGCCAAACACTGAACACATTATGGTAAGTGAAATATGCCAGCCATAGTGAGGAAAATAAGTATGTGAGTTCACTTTTGTGAGGTTCCTACAGTAGCCACACTTACAAGGACGTAAAAGCTACCAGATATTGAGGGAGGGGAGATGGGGCCTGATGCTCCATTTTGAGAAGGTAAAGAGTGCTGGAGATGGGCAGTTGTGGCCATTGTACAACAATGTGACTATCACCAAGTAACATGGAGTTGTACCTTAAAACCAGTTAAAGCATTATTTTTTATTTAGGGCTGCTTAATAACTTTTTAAAAAGTCAGTGTGGTAGACAGATATACAGTTATGTACAAGAGTAAAGTCTTTTAACATAATATTTTTATTGATTATTTGTGAATTTTACATCATGAATCCCATTACACTCTCTTTCTGGTCCTCCCAGGTGTGCCCCTTAGCCCTTGTGACACCCCATCCCCCCCAAAAAGAAGACGAAGACAAAGATACAGATGATGACTATGCCATCAACTATGATGACGATGATGCCATCAACTATGATGACGATGATGCCATCAACTATGATGACGATGATGCCATCAACTATGATGACGATGATGCCATCAACTATGATGACGATGATGCCATCAACTATGATGACGATGATGCCATCAACTATGATGACGATGATGCCATCAACTATGATGACTGACGATGATGCCATCAACTATGATGACGATGATGCCATCAACTATGATGACTGACGATGATGCCATCAACTATGATGACGATGATGCCATCAACTATGATGACGATGATGCCATCAACTATGATGACTGACGATGATGCCATCAACTATGATGACGATGATGCCATCAACTATGATGACGATGATGCCATCAACTATGATGACGATGATGCCATCAACTATGATGACGATGATGCCATCAACTATGATGACGATGATGCCATCAACTATGATGACTGACGATGATGCCATCAACTATGATGACGATGATGCCATCAACTATGATGACGATGATGCCATCAACTATGATGACGATGATGCCATCAACTATGATGACGATGATGCCATCAACTATGATGACGATGATGCCATCAACTATGATGACGATGATGCCATCAACTATGATGACGATGATGCCATCAACTATGATGACGATGATGCCATCAACTATGATGACGATGATGCCATCAACTATGATGACGATGATGCGTCAAGACAACAAAGATGATAATGATGGAGAAGAAGGAGGAGGAGGAGAAGAGGAAGAAGAGGATGAAGACGACCAAGCCCAATTTATGTTGACTATAGCATGATCAAACTCCTGGTGGGCCAGCCTCTTAAAGAAAACCGAGTCCTTCCCACCCCTATTCCCACCAGAAACCATCAATTGTAGAAAGCTACACTTCAGCATCCTTATCACAACTTTTAAGAGTTCTCTTTGACAGCTTTCTGCCTAGGCTGTTACTTTTTTTTGGGGGGGGAGGAGTGTAGTGAAATGGGAATAGGGGTTGTGACAGAAGTCTTGTACGCGTCTCTTTCTCAACTGTGAATCTGTAGTCATCAATAACATGACATGCAGTCATCAAAAGTAGCTTTCTTGCTTTTTATAGTCAGCAGGAACACAGACCATGGCTTTTTACATGGTTTCTGGCAACACCAGAGACCACAGACATAATAAGCCTTAATCTTGGGTCACCATAAATCTTGTTCACTCCATATTTAATAACACATTCTTCATTTATGCTTCTTTCCCCAGGACAGTCATTAGTAGTGTCCCATTTACTCTCAAAGGTGTCCTGGTTTAGACAATAAGTCATTGAGGCTATTGCTACGTCTAGTTCTACAATGTCTAGTTGAATAAACCATTGTACCTTCAGCTTTTGTTGGCAAATGTGTATATCTGCATTTTCTTGAATGACTATGACTATAAATTTGATGTCAGTGAAACTCTATAGAGTCTGATCATTTTTTATGGATTTTTATTACATTCTGATCATATTTGAATACCAAAAGCAGTCTTCTTTTCTTATGAAATTACTACTTTAAAACACTAAAACTACCAAATGTTGAATAGAATCCTATGGTTCAATTCCTATAGGTTAAAAACTTTCGGGGAGGGAGGAAACGGGAAAGGGGAAATGATTTTGAATGTAAATAAAAAAACTTAGAAAATAAAATAAAATTAAAAAAAAACTGGAAAAAAAAGAAAATAAAAAAGATAGATAAAAGAAAGGCATGGGGCTTGGGAAGATGGCTCCAAGGCCAAAAGATCTCATTGTTCTTCCAGAGGACCTGAGTCCAGTTCTGAGCACACACATTTGTCAGCACCAACATACTTACATCTCCAGCTCCAGGGATCCAATTCCCTCTTCTAGTCTCTGAGTGTAGCTACTCACACATGCCCACTAACCTGCTCCCACCCCCACATAAATAAAAAAGTAAACACATGGCTCTAGACTTCTATTACTGCCTTTGCTCCTCACACCCCCTTTCATTGTCAATGCAAATATTCTCTGAAATCAGAAGTATCGTTTCAATTCATTGCACCTTCTTCCTCACCATGAGTAAATACAGTGACATCTCTGCCAGGAAGCCACTGCTCTCTATACGTAAAAGAAACACATTGTCTTAGTTACTTTTCTTATCATTGTGACTCAAGTACCATGATGAGAAGTCATGGTTGAGAAGGCATAGATACAGGAGCATGAGACATTTCATCCATAGTAAGGGAGCCAGAAAAGATAAATGTGCAGCTCATTTTCTTCTTGACCACAGGAGACCAGGACCAAAGCCCATTGGTGTCACCCACATTCAGGGTGGGCCAGCCTTCTTCAGTTAAACCTTTCAAGAAACATCTATATAAGCATACCCGGAAGTATGTTTCCATGAAAACCGTCTTAGTTAGGGTTTCTATTGCTGTGACGAAGCATGACCAAAAGCAAGGTGGGGAGAAAAGGGTTTATTTGGCTTCCACTTTCATATCACAATTATTATCAAAGAAAGTCAGGACAGGCACTCAAACCAACAGGAACCTGAAGGCAGGAGCTGATGCAAAGATCGTGGAGGGGTGCTGCTTACTGGCTTGCTTCCCTTGGCTTGCTCAGTTTGCTTTCTTATAAAACCCAGGACCGCCAGTCCAGAAGATGGCACCATCCACAATAGGTTGGGTCCTCCCACATCAATCTCTAAGAAAATGCCTTACAGCTGGATCTTATGGAAACATTTACTCAACTGAATCTCCTTCCTTTCTGATGACTCTAGCTTATATCAAGTTGACACAAAACCAGCCAGTACAGTGACTGTAAATCTAGGCAAGCTGACCATTGAGATTAACCATCACACGCACTGTCCAAACACTACTATCATCTACATCATAGATGTCAGTCCCTCCATAAGTCTTGATTGATTCCCCTCAAATTTGTTAAAGACATGGAAAATGAAATGAAACAAATAGCTCACAATGTGCTCACTACTCATCTCCCTTCCAAACCCGCACCCCAGTGACCTAACCGGGAAGAGCCACATTTGAATGGCCTACACTATATATTACTTAGCACATAAAAAATGACTTTGATTTTCTTTTATTACTTCTTAAACTTTTATGTCTATGACTATTTGCCTACATGTATATGTGCACACTGTGTATGTACCTCATGCTCACGGAGGACAAAAGAGGGCATTGGACCCTCTGGAACTAGAGTTACAGAAGGTTGTGAGCCATCAGGTTGGTTCTGGGAACTGAGTCTAGGCCTTCTGAAGAGCAGCAACCACGTTTAACTGTTGAGTCATCTTTTCAGCCCCATATTGACTATCAGTTCACAACAGCAATTTTGTAAAAACCATTATCTCCAAGTATACTCAACGTGTTTGGACAAGGCAAGAATGTGTCACCCTTACATCCCAGAGAAAGAAACATAGAACTCTATTCCCAATGTTTGCTCAACTATGACTTAAAGATGAAAACTAGGGAAAGGAAGAGAAGCTGGACTGGAGGAGGGTCATTTACCTATCACTACAACATAGAAAAATCAATAGTTCCTACTTTTCTATATAATTAATCAATCCATATTAGAATCAAACAGCTACACCCAAGAGACTGTGAAATAAATGTGCTTCATGAACAACAGCTTGTAATGGCTTGGGATAGAAGACTTGAGGGGCTATTCACGGAACAGAGCAACATTTAGCTATGTTCATTCTTGATGAAGAGAGATTGAGCGGGTAAATTACTGATATCATCACTACACTTGAATAATAGAGTCATATGAAAGTATGATTTACCCAGGTAACATTTGTAATTATCCATTTAAATGTTTTTCATCAATCACTAGGGAAGAAAATGAAATCTTTTAAGAGATAATGTTCTGCAAATAAAGAAAATACCCATATTTTTTTTAAAAAAAGAGAGATAATGTTCAATACAAGAACATTGATGCAACAGACTAACACATTCATTATGCTCTCCAGTTTGCCCCAGTCTTTTCCCCTTTCTCAAGTTTTAGCAGCAAAGTGAGAATGATTTTATTCAATGATAGAAACTATTCCTAGGCATCCTAATGCAATTCCTGGGTGTGAACAAGGTCATAACTCACTAACAGGACGGAAGGGGATCTGGCCAATTCCAAAGAAGCGACTGGAGTAAATTCAAGCATATTTTTATTTTGCTATCCAAGAAACGAGTCATTTCTATCTTTGTCAGCATTAAAAAGAGTACTGTGAATGTTGCAGAGGAAAGAGTCAGCAAAAACCAAGTTCACAGGTGATTCATCTAATGAATGAACCAGCCAGCCAGAGACTATGGTTTCTGAATGGACTGTGGTCTTCCTTTGTTTTACTATGGAATGGGTATTGCTAGCTGAAGATTTGGTGGGGAGGATCATTTTAAAAATCTTTTTTCTGGGACAAGAAAGATAGCTTAGTCCATAGTGCCTGCTGGGGAAGCATGAAGACTTGAGCTGGGATCTCCAGAACTCATGTAAGAAGTCAGAAATCATGGCTTGTGTCTATAACCCAGCACAGGTTGGGAGAGACTGGAGAGACAAGTGGATCTCGCAAGCTAATAAGTCTGCCAGTATAGCTGAACTGATAAGCATCAGGTTCCCGGAGAGATCCTATCTCAAAAAAATGAAGGTGGACAACCATCAAGGAAAGACATCAATACCAACTCTGGCTCTGCACACACACACTCACTCAACTACACTAGTAAGCACCAAACAATCACCATAGAAACACACCATTACACACAAAAACTCATTTTCCTAATATTTTATTTTGGTTACCAATCCAAACCAAAGAATTATTTTTTTATGTTTAGATGTATAGCAACAAGTCATTATTTACTTAACGCTTTTTTTCTTTATAGAAATTTCAACTCTATACCTACAATATACTTCTATTTGAAAGGGAACTTGTTTACCAACTACTTTCTTTTTTCACTTTTTTTTTTAAAATTACCCAAAGTCAGTCTTAGCCTACTTTGGATTAAATATTCTGTCTCTGACAACTATATTTTAGGTATATATTAGACGTGATGGCCTGCCACTCAACTCTCAGTCTCCAAGTGTTCATTCCTTCAACTTTGAGACTAGAAATCTGTAGACTGTATTTCCCAGAGTCCTCTGAAGGGTGCAAGGCAGAGGTCAGATTCTACCAGACAGAATGGCCAAAGAAGGAAGTGGAAAGTGTCTAAGGATACTATTGGCTGGCCTATTTTGGCTGTTGGCAACAGTGTTTGCTTCCTTGGCTCCTGGTGTAAATAATGCAGCATTTCCTCTGATTAGTGGAATACAGAAAATGACATGGTTCATGAAGTCCACACCTGTGCTGGTGGCTGAGTCTCAGAATTCCAACAGTGGCAACGAAGGAAGCAGCCCTAGGGCCACCTCAGCCCAGCTGCTTGGCAGGAATCTCCTGGAGCTCACACGCGCTCTCTCCTCTCCCCTCTCCTCCTCTCTAACATTTTTGTGACCTCTTCATCTCCACACTAAGCCCCTTTCTGCCTAAGTCACTATGAGACTTTTCTGACTGTCACCAGAAAGGGAGCATTCAATGCACTGATAGTAGGAAGTGCTTTGGGAGAAAAATGAAGGGTCCGTGCCCATCTGACACACAACTGTGTGTTAGAGAACAAGGCCCCAGAGCAGACCGGGGGCCACCTACATGAAAGGATGGAGTCAAAGCATCAGTAAACAAGCTAAGAAATAACGAAGGAAGGAAAGACAGAAGAACAGAGAGGAAAGACAAAGATAAAGAAAATAAGGAATCCACCTATGTGCAGAAGACGACAAGTCCTTCAAATGACCTTGGGAAATCTGCCCATTAGGGAAGAATGTTTCCATGTTTCTACTCCGGCCTTTCCTCTGAGAGACCAGAGCCTTCCCCATGAAATTTCAAAATGAATCATGTTCTACAGGTTCTTAATGGATCCCCAGATTAAAATAAAATATCTGTGCGACCAACAGGGATGTATATATATATACATCCTCCCCCCCGCCAAGACCTGGAGTCTGCATGTAGACCCAAGAGATGCTATGTGACCCTGCCCCAAGTTATTTCTGGTTGGTAAATAAAGATGCCAATAACTGTGCAGAAGAGACACGAGTGGGGTTTAGGTTTCCTGGGCCTGGGGTCAGAAGAGAACCTTGAGAGGGAGAAGAAGGTGCAGGAGGAGAAGAGAAGCTGCCATGACTTAGGTGAGCCAGAAAAGAACATCGCTCTGAGGGCTGGTCAGTTGGAGTAAGAGCATCGCAGAGGAAACACAGTAAGTAATAACTCAGTGCTATTGAAAGGAAAGGAGATTCTAATAGCATAAAGGTCAGGTATCTGCCCAGCTCTTGTGCTGTTTAAGGCTTATTGTAAATATGAAGGTTGTATGTGTCTTTTATCTGGTCAAAAGCCTGGTAGAAACCCCAGGTCTGGATTACATAGTTTCTACAACAGGGTAGAATAAGGGCTTTGCTTGATTACTGAGTTACACTTCCAACCCTACAGAGTCATAAGGTCAGACTTGTAGTGCAAAGCACTGGCATATGAATTATGATAACTACCGTTCCATTTCAGATTAGCTTAAACATTGCAAATCCCCTTTTACAGTTTAATAGTGTAATCCGAATAAAACAATCTCAAAGCAAGACAGTCACATATATAAGATTTCTACAAAGACTATATGAACAAAACAAACACATTTCTCCCAGGCCAGCCCTACCGTTTCTGCCTCCTTCACACAGCAACTGTCAAAGATGCCTGTGTTCTGGGTAGTCCTCCCCGCCCCGATTTTTGGACAGGTAGTATTCAGTTTCCATTAAATGTTTTTCCTTCATGTATCTTGATGGGCTGACTTGGGAATTCAATTCTGTAGGCAAAACTTCACTTCATTCAACAATGCAGTAAGCCCTCTGTGTAACTGCTGGGGGTATCACTGTGTTGATACACCCAGTTTCACTTCTGTTTCTACCCAGTGTCTGTCTGTCTGTCTCCCCCTCTCCCTGAGTCATGTGTGTGTGCATACTAGTGCCCAGAGAGACCAGAAGGAGGTGTCTAATCTCTTGGACACCTGGAGTTACAGGCATTTATGGCTGCCTGATGTTCCCATACTGGGATCTGACCTCTTGGCTCTCTGAAAGAGCAGTGAGTACTATTTACCACAGAGCTATCTCCCCAGTGCCTCTACCCCCTCTTTATAACTGCTCACCTCTGCTAACAACAAACTAAGCATTTTATAACCACGATTCATGCATTCCCCACAACCACCTTCAGAGAAATTGTTATGCCTGCATCATAGATGAAGAAAAGACTTGAGCCTTAGACACCTTCTTCTGGTCTCTCTGGGAACTTACTTATATGCACATGCACATGACTTGGGGAGGGGGGAGACAGACAGATAGACACTTGGTAGAAACAGAAGTGAACTGGGTGTACCAACACAGTGCCACCCCTGGCAGTTACACAGGGTTTACTGCATTGTTGAATGTTATTCCCTTTCCATATTTCCCCTCCGAAAACCCCCTATCCCATCCCCTGCCCCCTGCTCATTAACCCACCCACTCCCGCTTCCCTGTCCTTGCATTCCTCTACACTGGGGCATCAAGCCTTCACAGGACCAATGGCCTCTCCTCTCACGGATGTCCATCAAGGCCATCCTCTGCTACATATGCAGCTAGAGCCGTGGGTCCCTCCATGTTTACCCCTTGGTTGATGGCTTAGTCCCTGGGAGCTCTGGGGTGGGGGGCGTTTGGTTGGTTGATATTGTTATTCTTCCTATGAGGTTACAAACTCCTTCAGCTCCTTTAACCCTTTCTCTAATTCCTCCATTGGGGACCCTGTGCTCAGTCCAATGGTTGGCTGCTAGCATCTGCCTCTATATTTGTAAGGCTCTGGCAGAGTCTCTCAGGAGACAGCCATATCAGGTTCCTTTTGGCAAGCATTTCTAGGCATTCACAATAGTGTTGGGGTTTGGTGACTGCTTACAGGGTGAATCCCCAGGTAGGAAAGTCTCTGGATGGTCTTTCTTTCAGTCTCTGCTCTATACTTTATCTCCATAATTGCTCCAGTGAGTATTTTGTTCCCTTTCTCAGAAAAAACTGAAGCACCCACACTTTGCAGACCAAGCATTTTCAATGTCACCATCCCTTTGGCAAGGAAAAATATTCAAATACCTGAACTATCTTAGGTATACTAAGACATATACCAAAGGACAAACTATTTTCAAAGAGCATCATTAGAGCAACCAGATCTTTCTAGAGGCAGGCTTTCTTTTCAGTGAAGAAAGGAGACTATAGAGGGCTCTTCTTTCAAATGTGGCATCAACAAAGCAACAGTTCCCTGGAATGGTTTCCTTAGTGATGAGATGCTTTGCAACTTGTCACAGTCTCCTTTTAAATGGGCCACACACAGTCAGCCAGTGGCTCTTCGACATTCCTCCTCAGAGATCTCCATCCCCAGAGACCCACCTCCAAGTGTCCCTAAGGCACCATGGCTCAAACCACCAGAGCTGTTTACACTACCCTAGCAGATCAAGGGTTCTTGATCTCTGAAAAGAATCCTACAACTTTCCCTTCACTAAACTTCAATATAAATTAATCACTCATTTTCCCCCCAGAGAGCAGAAAGAATAGATACTTTAATGGCCCCTGGGAATAACAGTGCTTTTATCTGGGAGAAAAAAATGTTAAATGCCAATCTTTGCTGGTGTTTTGGGAAAAACATTAATCTTCAGGCGACACGGATTCAGGCTAGCTTTTTTCCTACATGAAATTTCCTAGGTGCATTTTAAAGATTTCTTGCACACCAACTAATACATAGAGAAACACCGGGCTCAGAGTTGTCCTTGTCTCTTTCTACAGGTTATTTATGACAAAGAGCTCAGGTTAATGCAACAGGCGCACACAGGAGGCACATATCACTGCATAGATCCCACCATTCTATTTTGACTTTCCTTCCAATAAACTGTATTTTCATCCTCAGCTTTGGAAACTTTCAGGCTGCTGAGCTGTCTCAGTTCCCGCCTCCTGCTGGGTAGAAAATCATTTCCCAAGTCACGGCTTTTAAAGGGAAAGATACACGTGCGACCAGAAACAAGAATTCATCTTCACCTTTATACCTCTGAACTTGTCGCCTTGGACTCTGATAGCCTATTTATTTTCCCTGCCATCTGAAGCAAGTCCTGCAAGGCAGGCTGGTCTGCTTTAGTCACATCTCAAGTTTGCAGGGTAAACAGGTTCACCCACTGTCTCCCACTAACAAGGATGACTGAGGAAGACCAGGAACTCACCCAGTTTTGCAGATCCCGGGCGCTCTGGCAGTCCTAGAGGTGCAGAGCGGTTGCTACAAGGGCAGCGGAGACTCGGGTCACCATTGAGCGGTGCAGACGAAGGTCAACCCAGGTTTTGGGCGATCTTTGCTCCTAGGATCCCGCCGGGAGGCTCGACCGAGCACTGGCTCAGAGCTCTTCAACAGCGCAGCCTGAGCTGTCCAGGTTGCAACTTCCACCGGTCGGCCTAGAAGCGTGAGAATGAAAGGGAGAGGAGTGGAGAGAGGGGAGGGGGGGGTGTTAGGTGGGGGTGTTGGGGGGGGTAAGCGGGAGTGCGCGCAGGACGGAAGCGCGCGCCCGGGCTAGAGCGCGGCTCCGTGGAGAAGTTGGAATGCGGCCGCGAGGCCGCGCACATCCAGGCTCGCGTGGGGACCTTTTGCCGAGCTGCACTGCTTGGGCACCAGAGTGACAGCAGCTGCGACTTCCCGCGACCCCCACCCAGCGCGGTCCCCGCCGCCAGGACCCGCCCTCACCTCTCCCCAGGCTATGACCACAAGCCCGCGGCGCCTCGGAGTCGTCTCGGTGCGTCGCGGGCGCGCGACAGAGCCAAGCGGTGTGGCCGCTCTATCTGTCCCCAGCGATCGCTGCGCCCGGACGTCCAAGAGGCTGGGATCAGGATGACCTTCCTGTCTACCACCTCGCTCTAATCCAGTGTCTGGTGGGGTGAAGGGTCCTAAGCGGGGGAGACGCCACTGAGCGGGTACACCTGGCGGGCCCTAAGCGCAGCTGTAGTGATACCTGTAGTGATACCCACGTGACCCTGAGCCCAACTCTTCCTTTTTAGTCTTGAACCGCAACAAATTGTAAAGGAAAAATCCCTACCGGGTATCTGGGCTCGTGGGCTGACTCAGGATTGGAGGAATCAAGTCCAGCCTATCACCGCACTGGCACGCTTGCTTAATCTTTTCAATGTTTGCTAAAATGAGCGGGTCAAAAGCCGCTGTATGTCACAACAGTGCAGGGTGGAATTTAGAAGCGATCGCCCAAATTGGACATAGATCTTTGTTTCTGCAATAATAGTGCTAATTGCTTTCAGTGTCATAGCTAATAACCCTCAACCCCTATTAGTAAACAACACGGTTACCAGCAGGGTTCTCTGTACTTTTTAAAAAATACTTGTTCCCCGGAGTCGGAGCCCAACACATTCAGTAATGTTTGTTGGATAAGAATTCGATGTTGTTGAGCTGTTGTCCTATTACGGATGGTTGGTAGGGACTCATCTACCATCTCACAAAGGCAATGTGAGGGCTGCTGGAGATCATGTAGTTTAATTCAGGGATAGTGTTCTAGTACTCAGTCTACTGGGGTGGCCCAGGGACACCTCTGTTTGAATTTCTATTGCAACGTCAAGAATAACAAAATAGTCTTTTCCTACTCCTCTGTAGAGACCTCCGCATGTGCTGAGGCACTCACATGCCCACTGACATAAACACACACACACACACACACACACACACACACACACACACACACGGAGTAATAAATAAACTTTTAAATAAATAAAAAAGAAAATAATATGAAGATGTCAGTGATGATACACATGGCATTAGTAGTAAGAATTTCAACAGAAACAATGGATATTCTCTTACAATGAATGATGTTATGTGTTGACATTACCTGTTGAAGCTATTACCTGTTTTTTCTGGACTTACAGAAAAAGCTCTATATACTGCCTAATTAGCTTGGTTCCTTTTTAAGTTACCTTTTATGTCTACACTACGTGATATATGATGGTACTTATATTATTGTGAGGGTGATGATGTTACTTGATTCTACCCTCTATTTAGTTCTTCAGGTCTGACACAAACATCAGAAGGAAAAGACTGAAGTCTCTGAGCACCTGTCTTGTGCATGGGCATGCCTCAGTACCTGCATGGCTTGTGCATGGGCATGCCTCAGTACCTGCATGGCTTGTGCATGGGCATGCCTCAGTACCTGCATGGCTTGTGCATGGGCATGCCTCAGTACCTGCATGGCTTGCTTCCCCAATCTGAGACAGATACCCACAGTGATAACCTGCAAACAACCTGGAGTTGCTTATCACATGACTAGCCCAGTCAGGCTCACTGGCGGCTAGCTCACCACCAGGAGTGTGCTGTATTAGAGGTGTCTTAGCTTTTTGGTTTTGTTTTCCTGTTGCTGTGACAACATACCCAGCAGGCAAAAGCAAAGAAAGGGTTTATTTAGTTGATAGTTCCAGGTCATCTCTACAGGGAAATGTTGGAGATTGGTTCTAATGCTTTGATTCAATTGGGAATCTGCATGTCAAACGGTAAAGGTCCTTGTCACCAACTGGTTTTTGATTGATCAGGAAAGATGTCAGCAGCCAATGGCTGGGCAAGGCAGACAAGGCAGAAGCCTTAGAGTTGTGCAGGCTAGGATGCAGCGGGGAGGAGACAGACAATCGTAGGGAAGAAGATCGGATGCAAGAGTGACAGGAGATAAAGCCAACCAGGCATGTGAGATTTCGGGTAAGTGGCCATTGGCTACTTCCCTGAACGGGCCTGGGGTAATTGGAAGGATTAGGAGTGCCTAATCTTTGAGGTAGCCAAGGCATTTAAAAAATAGTAATGTGTATGTGTGGCCTCATTCGAGGATCCAAAGATAGCTCCTGGGCAGGTGTGCGACTCCCACTACAGAGAAGTCAAGATGCAGGGATTTGAAACAGCTAGTCATTCCACACTCTTGTTCAAGAGCAGGAAGCAGGAATGAGTGAAGTCACACTGGTGCTCAACTGGCTCTCCAGTTTTCAGTTCAGGACTAGTCCATGAAACTGTGCAGCTGCTTTCAGGGTGGGGCATCCAAACTAAGAAAATCCCTGACAGGCATGCCCGCAGGCCAACCCAATCCAGATTCTTCCTCAAGATTCTCCTCCCAGGTGCTTCTGCATGGTATGACAGTCAAAACTAGCCATCACAGACAGTGACCCCTGGGCGGTTCGAGCAGCTCCACATCTGCTTTAGAGGAGGCTTGCGGGTTAGAATTCAGGCTACGAACCTTCTCAGTTTCACTGTTAATTGTTTTGTTCTCTGCCTTGGAAAAAGCAAAACCAGTTACAGTGGGCAGCAGATGCCTTGGCCACTGAGGAGCTCACTGTACTGTACTTCCTCAGGTGGCCATTTCCTCAACAGGTGTAGAGCAACAGTCGATTATTCCTTCCTTTCTCTTAAAGCTTCATAATCAAGTACATCAACAGAGACTTGACCTGATCAATAGTACAGCCTCCTGATTGCCTCTGATCCTGTCATGACAGGCACGGGCATCTCTGGTTGTCCTTTCCATGGTGCTCCCTGTGTGATTTTTTCCTTCTTCTTGTATAAGCACAAGCTATGAATGTTCTCTTTGACAATTTATTGTAAAACAAGTCACTTTTCAATCTGTCTTTTTAACATATTTATTTATTTATTTAATTTTTTGGCTTCCATGTCTTGAGTGTTGTGCCTTTGGGCATGCATGTACAGCACGGACATGCCTTGGGGTTTTAGAGGTCAGTAGAGGGCATTGGAACTGGAGTTAAAGGTTGATTTGGAACTGCCATGTCAGTGCTGTGATCCAGACCTGTGTCCTCTGCAATAACACAATAATCTCCTAACCTCCGAGCCATCTCTCTAGACCTTTAACTTTTTTATTTTTGCTAGTAATATAAACAATTTCTTATAAAATATTTTTGAACCATTATAAAAACTATAACCAAAATGTGGCGCTAATGTTTTAAATCATTTATTTTATGGAAACATAGAATAAACATATAATCAATAAAAATTAAAAACAAATTATTCTGTGGTCCTTTTGTCTGACATTTATTACTATCTTTCCATGTCTTAGTATGTACCACCAATCCTGTACAGTGGGATGCAGTGCTCCTCCATATCTAGACTCTGCCTGGCTATGTTGACTCCAAGGAAAATCATCAGTTATTTCCAGCATATACAGTCTCAACTTCTACACCTCTCATCTCCCAAGTGCTACCCATGTTCCTGTATGAAATTGGTGCAAGTGCTTTTTCTAGAGCTGTTGAGCATGACTTGACTTATTTGATTCTCATTGCTTACTTAGCACAACCTTGAACATTTAAAGTCCAGTGCATATATCTGGGCTGAGTTCGCATCTACTGCTGTAAACCTCACTACAGTCTATATAGAGCCTGGTGTCATGATTTCACTATTTCCAGGGCTTACTCCAAGACCCTGCTCTTAGTGCTGGGTCTTTCCTACAGTTAGTATCTATCTATCTATGCATTCATCTATGTTATTTATCTCTATCCATCTATGTATCTAAGTATGTATGTATGTATGTATGTATGTATGTATCTATCTATCTATCTGTCTGTTATTTATCTCTATCCATCTATCATCTATGTATCTAAGTATCTATGTATATGTCTATCTATTCATCTATCATCTATGTATCTATCCATTCATCTATCACCTCTATATATACATATATCTTCCTATTACCTATCTTATCTATCATCTATTATCTCTCCATCCATCCATTATATATTAATCTTATCTTCCTATTACCTATTTTATCTATCATCTATTTATTGTTATTATAGATATGACAGAGACTTTTATAAGTAACATTTGTTTATTCTTTGAAAAAGTTCAGTTATTCAATGTATTTTGATGATGGAGATTTTTATAAAAAAATTACTGTTTTCATCCCTTCAAAGTCACAGTTTTGAGTGATTCTAGTTAGTTTACATAATACTCTGTTGAAGCAGACAGAAGAGAGCCTGTCACCAGTGGAATAATGAACAGAGAAGTCAGTCTGAAATCATGGGGAAAAACTGTGAAGTGCAGTTTCTGTAGGGAGATTACCTTAGAGACAAAATACTCATTTGAGAGAGATGGGCAAGGCTTTATGGTCTCACAGATTTAAACCATTCCTTATCACAAACCGGTCTGACTGGTCTGGGGAACATAGAGCTCACAGCTGTTCATAATGTAAATCAGCACAATTTAGACAAGGAAGTGCTAATCTGATTTGCCCCAGGTGTCTACAGGACAAACCCTATGGCTCAGTCCTGGGCCCTTCACTTCCCCAGAGTCTGGAGCTGCTGTCTTTGTCCAGGGAACTGGATGCCCACACCTCCAAAGGCTGGGCCTGCTTCCCCGTCATCTATGACGCACTTTCCAGCATCTGATAAGATTTTGTGAGCCAAGAAGAGAATGAACCTGTTTCCCCTCTGTCTTTGTCTGAAAACTGTTGTGCCAAAAGTCAACATTCCCTAACCAACCGTCTTTCGACTTCTGCTTTTCTGTGTCTGTGATCTTTCCCAGGGCCACCTCAACCACCTCTTTCACCTCAGGAGAGACTCTGTGAAGGTGCCCCCCAAAATCTCAGAAACCTCCAGGTCCCCATGACCGGTGACTTGCTTGGTTGGCATCTCTATCAGGATGACTCACATTGGCAACAGGCCCTGTGCCCTCTGTGGACCTAGATAGGCTTCTAGCAGCTTTCCTCGGTGAATCCGTCCTCTAGGCACCTGGTGTACCCCTAGATTCTTGTTTCTCACCCTTTATCTCCCACTGGCAGCTATAGTCTGCCAGCTTTGTGTCCATAGCTTCTTATCTACACGCTCCTTTCTTACTGTTTCTATCCCAATTATATGTCTCCCATGCTTTCCATTTTTATCTACTCTCCCAATTTCTATAGTGGTGTGTGTTTGTGTGTGAGTGTGTGATTGTATGTGTGTTTAGTGTGTGATTGTATGTGTGTTTAGTGTGTATGTGTGTGTGTGTGTGTGTGTGTGTTCATGCAGAGGCCAGAGGAGGGTGTCAAGTGGGTATCTGTTATCACTCTCCACCAGTCCCTAGTATTTGTTCTAACTGTAGACAAGCTTGTTTATTTTGCTTTGCAGAAACTAGGCCACCCTGCAGTTAGCCTTTGTGTTATTTACCCACTTTCTTGCAGTCGCTGAGGACATTGGGAACATCAAGGGACTTTCTCTCCTCTCTCTCATCATAATATTTCTCCTCTTTTATCACTTGCAATTTGAAGGCATACAGTTTTGGAACTCAGTTTTTTTTTTTTTCAGCAATAGTGAGTGACACACATTTTAGTTTATATTGTCAATTTTTTTTTCAAGAACTATTGTATAATTCTCCTAAGAAGCTCTCTCAGATACAGGATGTTCTCTCTCTCACTCTCTTTGTCTATCTCTTTCTCTCTATCTGTCTCTGTCTGTCTCTCTGTCTTTCTGTTTCTCTATCTCTTTCTGTCTCTGTCTTTTCTGTCTCTGTCTGTCTCTGTGTGTCTCTGTCTCTCTGTCTCTCTCTCTCTGTCTCTGTGTGTGTGTGTGTGTGTGTGTGTGTGTGTTGCTTTTAGTTTGGGATAAACAGGGCATGGGAATAGTGACCTTGTCTGACACAATAGGAAACAAGACTATGAAAATATAAATTTCTCAAAAGAATGTGCTGCATAAACAATGAAGTCTTTACACAAGGAACAAAAAGTCGTGATTCTGAAGACAAATGGATGACTTGGAAATAGAGCATGCTGTTTAATGCACAATAATTCTATGCAGTTTTCGCAAATATTAACATGGATGTGCAGGGAAATAAAAACTGGACAAGCATGCTGAAACCATGCTAGTTGTTTTCTTCAAGTGGTAGACTTTTCATTTTTAGTATTCATCTATAAGGAATAACGTTCATCTTTAAGGAAAAAGGGGTCTGCATTCTGTTTGGAAGTAAAGCATACCCTTATTTACATCACTATCCTTTCTTGCAGATGCAAGGATGTTGTAATACTTCTATTAGCAATCGAATATGTGGAAAGCAGTGGCCACACACTGCCCTCTTGTTTCTTTACTATTATTTTAAATTTTCAAGTGCAGTAATGCAAGAGAGTGCAATTGTTTTAAATACGGTGGTTGCAATTAGTGCAGCATTCTTTTTTTAAAAAACGTTTTCAATTTAATAATTCATTCATTTGTCCTTAATAATCAATCTTCATAGCCACATCTTTATTTCATCAACAATCATCTCAGACACACCTTCTGACAAGACTTTCAACATTTTGACAAGAAACTATGTCTTCGGGAGCATGTTTATTGTGTTTGAGATGATACATCAGTGCTCTCTGAGTTACAATGGGTAGAAGGAAATCCTCTCATTACCAACTGACAATGGTAACACATTTTCACAACAGCATGAACCACATACTCAGAAATAGATCTGGGCCTTAATACAAATAACATAATTCCTAGCCATCTACAGCTACTTTTATAACTTCATACAGATAATGAATAAGGCTAAAATGCACTGTAATATTTGGTAGACTTCAGGACCTTAGTACATCACAAAATACATTTTGATATCCCCAAGAAGCAAAACTTGGAAGTAGATATTTTAAACATAACTAATCTACAGCTACTAAGTTCTCCTCTTGGTAGCCTTTACCTTTTGGGGGAGTCTCCCAGTCTCTAAAGGATAATGGCAAGAGTAGAATCAGTATAACATATACATAGAAGTCCATATTGTAAAGGCTATAAAGATACACAGCCCAGTGGGAAGAGGCCTTCTGCTCCTTCACACTGCATACAAATTACGCAAATTATGTTGCGTATCTCTTGGTCCACTGTTTGGCTATCCTGTCATGTTCTGCTCTGTTGGTCAAATACTGAGTGACTATGCTTCCAACCAGAGGATCCACAGGGTTGCAATCTGTCAAAAGGAAGCAAATAGAGAGCAAAACCTTTGAAATAGTCAAAGCAGGATTCCAGTTGTCTTTCAGAATATCCAGGCGGACGACTCCCTGACTGTTGATGTTGCAGTGATAGATTCTGGTATGGAAGGAAACCTTTGGTGGGTTAAATGGATAATCTGAAGGAAATGTGATATCCAGAACAACCACCACCTTCATTTACAGAACCTGGTGGAAATGTTACCTCCTTTAGGCCCAGCACTGCAGTTAGGAGGAGGATCAAGGGTGATCTCAGCTAGCTCCTCCTGAAGTCTTTTAGCAATAGTGAATAACTTAGCAGTCATTTTGCTAGCGTTTGGTGTTTTTCTTCCACTGGGTAGCAGAAGGTTTTCTTTCTTCCTGTTCCTCAGGCTCTGGAGCGACAGTGTCTCAATGGTCTGTATCTGAACTGCCACTGCTGGGGCTGGGGCTCTCATCATCCGACCTTTGCCTATCACTGGACATCTTGGTGAAGTTATCTCTGGGAAAACTTCTCCCCCGCCAGCCTGGTCCACTTGTGCACAGCCATGCTGTGTCTACTACAGTATTCTTATTGCAAAGAACCTATTCAGAGCCATGCTCACAGCATTAGTTGGCTACATATGCCCCATATTGGATTGGAACCACTGGGTATTTATATGTTTATTACATGTGGTTTTAATGTCAGATATCCCCCATAGGCTTATGTGTTTTCCCTTTGCCAGTGGCACAGTTTGGCAAGGTTGTGGAACCTTTCAAGAGGAGATGGGTCAGCAGGGGCAGATCTTAACGGTTTATAGCCTGGCCTCACTTCCTCTTCACCCCTGTATTCAGATTTCAGATTATTTTCCTTATTCTAAGCTTATTCTGAATCCCATCTTCTCTGCCTGCTGACACATCTTGCCTTCCACAGTTTCCTGAAACTGTAAGCCAAAACAAACAAACAAAACAAAACAAAACAAAAACAACAACAAAAACCCTGCCTCTCTTAAATTGCTTTTTAAAACTATAATTAAAACATTTTTGAATTAATATAACCACATTTCTCCCTATCCCTTTCCTCCCTCCAAAACCTCCTCTTGATTTCTTTCAAATTCATGGGTATCTTTTTAACTGTTGATATACATTGCTGAATACATAAATACAATCAGCTCAGTCCGTACAATGTATATGTTTGCGAGGCTGACCATGTGGTATTGGGTAACCAATTGGCATGCTCAAATATTTAGTTGGCTAAAGTTTTTGTTTAGGGATGAAGTCTCATGGGCTTTCTGTCTTCACGTTACCATAGTTACCATATCTGTTGCTCATTCTTGTTCAGGTCATAGTTAGGCAGCCATGTTGATGAGACTTCATGGGTGCAGCATCTCTGAAATTCTAGCAGATACAATCCATGGCAAACACTACAGTCTCATGGCAAACTCTACAGTCTCATGGCAAACTCTACAGTCTCATGGCAAACTCTACAGTCTCATGGCAAACTCTACAGTCTCATGGCAAACACTACCATCTCATGGCAAACTCCCTGTTCCTCTGGGTCTTTACAATCTTTTCTGCCTCATCTTTCTAAATGAACTCTGAGCCTTATGCAGGAGTTGTGCTGTAGATGTATCAGTTGGGATTGGGCTTCACAACTCTCCATTTTGATTGGTTTGTGGTTTTCTGTAGTGGTCTTTGCCACTCAAGTAGCTTTTGCCAGGGTGTTTTATCACAACAAGAAACAAGCAACAAAGTAACACACTGGTGAAGGTCAAATATTGACTCTTTGCTGGAGTATCTTGATTACATATAGCTGCTGGTAATGGTGAAATTGAGTTTATATGAAAGTGTCTGGGGGACAATGGAGAAGAGTAGTAGGATCCTTCTGTGTGCTCAGCATCCCAGAAGCATGCAGAGTCCCTAAAGATCTGATAGTCTGTGGAAAAGAGAGGGCAGATTTTAAGATGGTGGGTTATATTGTCTCCTTATTATTACTTTGGGGAATTTTTGTTTAATTTTCTCTGGTATGGTTCATGTGGGTGTATACACACATGCAGGTACATATTCATACACATAGGTGTGTGCTTGAATGTGTGTGAATGTGAGAGGTAGATATCATGTGTCTTCCTTAATTGATTTCTACTTTACTTTTTGACACAGACTCTCTCACTGAGGTTGGAGGTTTTCAGTTGGACTAGGTCAGCTGACCAATAACCTTCAAGATCTGCCTGTCTCTGCCTCCTCAAAGTGGGTTGTACAGACATACAGCACTGCTTCTGGGTTACTATGGGGGTCCAAGCTCAGGTTCCCATTGTTTTGTGGCTAACACTTTATGTGTTGAGCCATCTCCCTAACCCTATTTTGGGTGGGACTTTTGGGATATAAGCTTTGAAATATTTTAGAATGAATGAATTAACAGCAAGTCCTGGAATTGCAAAGATTGTGCAGTGGTTGAGAAAACTTGTTGCTCTTCCATAGGACTGGGGGTTTGATTCCTAGCACTCACATGGTGGCTCACAACCATTTGTAACTCCAGTTCCAAGGAACCTGAGGCCCTCTTCTGATCTCTGCAGGCACTGTACAAACATGGCACACCAACACATGCAGACAAAACACTTGTATACATAAAATAAAAATAAATGCATCTAAAACATTTTATTTAAAAGAGTAAATTCTAATGTATGCTACCAAAAGTTGGCTTAGTAGAGAATAGTTTCAGAAAACTGAGTTAAAAAACAATTATATATACACACATACATATAGCACATCTTAGTTAGGATTTTATTGCTGTGAACAGTAGTAAAAGGCAAGTAAAATGGCCAAGGCAAGTCTTATAAATGACAATATTTAATTGGGGCTGGCTTACAGGTTCAGAGGTTCAGTCCATTGTCATCAAGGTGGAAGCATGGCAGCATCCAGGTAGGCATGGTACAGAAGGAGCTGAGAACTCTACAACTTCATATGAAGGAAGTCAAGAACAGACTGGGCATCCTCAGGCAGCTAGAAGGAAGATCTCCAAGCCCATCCCCACAGTGACACACTCCCTCTAACAAGGCCACACCTCCTAATAGTGCCACTCCCTGGGATGAACATATGCAAACCATCACGTAGCATATATATGTGAAAACAATTTATGATCGTTATAGTATATCTTCTGAGAATAGTCAAGACAAAAGTGGTAAACTACAGCCCTGCTCCCAGAATTCTGATGACTAGTATCCTGTGACCCTGACCTCACTGTAGACTGCTGGACTCATGCTACTATCTGAGCAGTGAGAGCTGAGTTAGGTAATTACTGAGTCCCCCCACTGAGTCAAAAATAAGCATTTTCACACAGATCAGGAAGTTCCTGAAAAAGAGGAGACATGGTACTTCCTTCATCATATTTATTTGTGATGAATAGGGACAGTAGAGGGTTACCACTGCCTAATCTGGATTTTAATGAGCTGCATGTAGAGTTAGTTGAAAGCCATTTTTCTTTGATTCATTTGAAGAATTTAGGAAGCACTTGTCATGTGAAAGATGAAGGGAACCTTTGTTCAAGTGACTGCAGAGGACAGAGATGGACCAGAAATGAACTGCAGGGAGGAGAAATCAGACCCAAGGAGAGAGGGAGATTTCTGAAGTTTTCCCTGCCTGGAGATGGAGCTTCTGCAGCAAGTGGGGCATGTTCATGGATGAGCCAAAAAGGAGGCCAGCTCACTCTTGGTGCTGATGCAGAGGAAAATGTACACCAGAGAGGACCCCAGCACAGACACAGCCCAGTCCTCTCCAGGCCTGGAGTTCTACATTGCCATACTGACACAGGCCTTTGACAAGTGGCCGAATGTAGATACCGTGAGCTTGGTGTTCCCGGCAGAGTCTACCCAACTGCTTTATTTTTACTTCTTGTGGTGTCTCCTTAGACATAATGTAATAGAAGCTGGTTATTTTTGGAATTCACAGTCAAGATACAAGCTAGGGCTACAGAGATGGCTCAATAGTTATGAATACTAGCTGCTCTTTCCGAGTACCTGAGTTCAATTTCCAGAACCCACATGGTGGCTCACAACTGTCTGTAATTCTAGTCCCAGGAGATTAAACCACCTTTTCTGGCATTTTTCAGGCATAAGACAGTCCCATGGTGTATAAATAAAACAAAAGAAATATATTTTTTAAAAAATACAAGTATGAGAAAGAATAGCAAAGATTAATATCCCATTAACAGAGGGATTCTGTTGAGCTCAGAGCAAGGACTCTTATGTGGTGACCACAAAGGCCTTGCACACAAATGATCAAGGGAAAGAGAGTCTTGTTTTGACACAAGACTGTATATTACTGTGGAACTTGTTCATGCATTTTTCACATTTAACACAAATGAAGAAGAAGAAATAAAATAAGCTAGCAAAGATAGTCAATAGTAAGATCACTAAAACCATTTTAAAAATGTCACTGACAAAATACTCTCAAGAAACACGATAGCATTTTTTTTCCCAGAAGAAAAATAAAGGTTTGGGACTGTAGCTCAGTTAGCCAAGTCTAGCAGTCTCCAGTGCTGCATAAACCTGGGCATGGTGGCGCAAGACTGCAACCCCAGTGATCGGGAGGTGTAGACACAAGGGTCAGAAGTTCAAGGTGAACTACAGTAGGGACTTCAAGGCCAGGCTGAGGTATGAGATAAGGGGAGGGAGAAGGTAACAAAACACAAGTAAATATCTTCTACCAGACAAGATTTCAGATGAAATAGACCGAGGTTAAAATCAAGATCACAAGGCAGAAAAGCATTTTTTAACATTGAATCAGTTGTGTTGTAGGAAATATTGAAAAAGAGAGCCAACAGTTCCTGCACTAGTGCCGGCAAGGCAACCGGGCGAGCTGCAGAGCTCACATCAGGCCACAGGGCTCCTGCCTGGTGCGTCTCACTCGGTGGTCCCTCTGCCCACCATCTCTCCCGCAGTGGACCCCGAGTTCCTCTCGTTACCATGTAATGCACCACACACCTCAAGATCTGCCACCTCATAACCTAATTACCTGGTAGAATAAAGACTCTTAATTCTTAATTAACCAATCAGATTTATGTATAAATAATATTACAATTTACAAGATGTTAATACAATAATTTTAGAGCCAATTGATAATGATAAAAGCTTTATCCCAATATTTCTAACCTTATAAAAACATAGCTATTTGTGGTTAGTAAATGCCACGCAGGTCTACATCTCGGTTCTCCCCCTTCCTCTCCTGCTCTCGCTCTCTCTCTCTCTCTCTCTCTCTCTCTCTCTCTCTCTCCACCCAACTCCTAGCTCCGCCTCCCTTTTCCTGTCCAATCACAGGCTTTCTACTGCCCTAATGTGATTGGACAGGGAAAATCCTGCAACATAGTTGCAGCTCTCGCATTCTCTGTAACAAAAGCTTTTCTATGTTTGTGATTCTGACTGCATACAGCAAAGCATAATGCAGCATGTGCAACCATCAGCCACAGGCTCAGTTCTGCCTGGTCATAAATCAAATCAGTGTACCCTAAAGTGAGCAGCTTAAGCAAAATGTCAGGTACAATTCTCCTGCATCAAAACAGAATAGATATTAAGAGATAAACATTCTTTATGTAAACAAAGGGTTGACTACACTTGAGAAATGGAAATTCCCATGCACCGGGAAAGGCATCGTGTTGAGACAAATGAACTGCTTTCCCCCAGATTTCAATTATACCTGAGGTTGCACTCTAGAGTAATTGTACAAATTCGATATACATTAAGCTTCAACTTCAAAAAAGCTTGGAATGGGTTTGGAGTACATAACGGATTATCATTTTCCACCTTGGATAAATAAAATTTTACATGAGTTGTGGCAGTATTCCATGAATTGATTCAGGATCCAGGTGCATATTAGAGAAAAACAGGGTGGGGAAGGACTTGAAAAGACATTTTAGGAAGTTCTTTTTACTGTGTGAGAAAACAAATGTCAAGGGACTGAAAATATGATTTACTTCTCAACAGATTAATTTTTAATCCTGCTGGCCAATTATTCAAAGACAAGAGCAAAACATAGATTTCCTGGTTTGTCGTTTCCTGTTTTGGTGTGTGTGTGTGTGTGTGTGTGTGTGTGTGTGTGTGTTCCTGTCTTTGAAAGGAAGGGTCATAAAAGAGCAGATGACATTAATAAAGCAATTACGTGTGCATAGCAAATTTAGAAGATCGAAGAGATTTAGAAATCAGTCGAACAAAAGAGAAACAAAATTGTGCAAAGACAATGAAAGCAGCCACAACTGTGCCTCCTAAGGATGGAGCTGGCACAAAGCTGCCACACTGCTCTACTAGCTTTTAAAATCAGCTCTAGGATTTCATTATATTTTATGTTATGACAAACTGGTCACATCCTCCCCTCAAATATTGACTTTAAACATTATTACAATACTTAAAAATTGTTTTGCATGTGCTAGCTGATGAGGAAAGTACCATTGTGCTTTAATCCAGGAAATACTCAGGACATTCTGAGGCAGTCTTTACATCATGATGTTATTATCCTTTTCAAGTTTTTGGTCTTACTAATGTGGAGATAGAGGCTATATTAGGCTATTTGCCCAAAGTCAAGGAATGATTGTCCTGTGGGTGGAAGTTATTTGTGCTTAACTCTAACACCAGGTTTTAGTTAGCATGTTTATTCTTAAGTGTTTAAAAAAATGTATTTTATGTGTATGGGGTTTTATCTACATGCATGTCTTTGTACCATGTGTGTGCCTGGCATTCAAGAAAGCTTTAGAAAAGAGTATTTGATCCTCAGGAATTGGAGTCACAGATAGTTGTTAGCTACCATGTAGTTGTTGGGAATTGAACCCGGTCCTCTCGACGAACAGCCAGTTCTTGTAACTACTGAGCTACCTCACTAGTACCTGAATGTCAATCTTCTCCAGGGTAATAATGAGCCACTTAGACATAAGAAATGTAAACAACCTCAACAAAATGTCAAAATTTCTTTTTTTTATTAGATATATTCTTTATTTACATTTCAAATGTAGTCCCCTTTCCTGGTCTCCCCTGTCCCCTGCAGAAAATCCAATAACCCATCTCCCTTCCCCCTGTTCCTCAACCATGTCATGCAAGCTTTGTATCTGTGCTCTTGGGAGACCCATTCTCTCTGTGTACACAGGTATGTAGGTACTCCTACGAGACCTGATCTCTTGTGGTTGTATTTTGGTATGTAGCTCTGTGGCCCCAATCGGCTCTAGGTGCTTGTGGAAATCAGAAGACTCCTGTCCCAGGCTGCCTCTAGCCTCTTGTGTTCTCATGGTTTCCAATTATTTCCTCTGAGCAGCAGGTGTGGTCCTACCTGTGGTGTCTGACCTCTCTGCACTCCTGAGTGGTTAGCTACCTTCCTGAGCCACTTGGATATGGTGTGCTATGGCAAAGGAAGGTCCCGAGCCGGAGACAGAAACCAGAAGGCTCCTGCCTGAGGGTTCAGGATGTGATCCTCTGAGCAGCAGGGGAGGTCCTACCCTTGCTGACTGGCCTCTTCGAAGTCCTGGGTGGTCAGCTATCTCCCTGCGCCACCTGAATATGTCGAGCTGTGGCAGAGGATGGTTCCAAGCCAGAGACAGAAGCTGGAAGGCTTCACCAGAGAGTTCTGGACGTGATCCTCTGAGTTGAGGGGGTGGTTCTATCTGTGCTGTCAGGCCTCTCTACACTCCTGAGTGTTTAGATACCTTCCTGTGCCACTTGGATATGGTATGCTGTGATATCAAAACTTCTTGTGATCATGATTTTACCTGTCAGGAGATCAAACACCTCCCCTCAGAAGGCTTGCTCAAGATGTTGCTGCTGGGGTTGTAGGAGCTTCTTGCTCAGAGCCGACAGCACTGACCACTAGGGATTTCAACCTTCTCTGTATATCTCTGAGTTCTCTTTGTCTGGCCTCTTTTTTCCTCAGCTTGGCGAGTATTAGTTGAAGTTGTATTATGGTTGGCAGTTTGGAACACACCTTATATAGCACTGTGCTATTTCCCTCAGTCCTTAAGAGTCCTGGTCCTGTCAAATCTGAAACTGCTTCGGAATATTACAGCATGGCTTGCATTTCAGAGTCCAGTGCATCGTCTTGTAGAATATTCAGCATCTTCTAACAATATATGTGGTGGTTGTTAGGATACATGCAACAATAGCAACATGCTAAGTAGTTAACTATTGAATGATAGCTCTTGAAATGAGTGAGCATTTGTAGATAATTTTCTCTTCATGATAGAAATAGCACTGATCACAAACTGGATTTCACTTACCTCTTGTGCCCCTGGGGAGATAGTACGGCCCAAGGTCCTTTGCAGTCAACTAGTAACTTGACCAGTGACCTGTTTTTGGCCAGTAGCATGTCAGAAGCAGTGGCTTTATGCCTCCCTCCCTCCCTCCCTCCCTCCCCCATCTCTATCTCTTGATCACAAACAGAGTAAGTAAAGAGAAAAGATTTCATGGACTCACAAATGTCCACATGGAAGACTCTCCTGAGTGCTGAACCTTACCGTGATACAACAACTGGAATCTGGAAGTTGTTTGCTGTAACACCTTGTATCCCATATGTCTGTCACATATGAGTGTCAGGTATGTATTTACCATCACACACACACACACACACACACACACACACACACACACACACACACACACAAACTTTCTCTCTCTCTCTCTCTCTCTTGCACAGGCCTTCCTTTGTTCCTGTGTTGTGGGTTTGGACTAATGCTACTTATGTTAATTTGGTCCCCCAAATTACATGGGAATCTGCATGTCTGCAATAAGACTCTGAAGGACCCTGCCTCCAGTTGGTTTTGATTGGTAAATAAAGTTGCCAGTGGCTAATGGCTAGGCATGGAGACAAAGGAGTGACTTTAGAATTCCTGGGCAAGGGACTGAGGAAGGGAGGAAGATATAGCAGCCATATAAGGAAAGGAGTAAGGACCAGGCCTGAGAGGAGCATATGAGAAAACATAGCAATCATATAAGAGCCAGGGAAGAGCTGCACCAGCCTCCCCACCCCCAATGGGTCTAGGGCAGCAAATATGGAATATGTTAGTAAGTAATAACTCAGGAATATCAGAGGGGAGGTGTTAGCAACATGGAGTTTCCGGAGTGGCCCAGCTATTGAGTTGTTTAAGGCATATTAAAATATAAGGCTGTGTGTGTATGTGTGCATGTGCGTGTGCGTGTGTGTGTGTGTGTGTGTGTGTATGTGTGTGTGTATCTTTCATTCAAGAACCCAGAACATTGGGATGGGCAGTGAGGAACCCATACCACCACCCCTTGGATGATTTGAGTAGAGATTAATTGGCAAACTGCAACATTCCTATAGGTCTCTTGTCCTGCAACTCTACCCCTCTACATCTTTACCCACTAAGACATGGGTGACAGAGCACAAATGTTGCTTCTGTGAAGTCCTGTTTCTTATTATAGATAAAATGAACCTGTTCTCCTCTGGACTACCGTGGAGCTCTCCTCTGCTTTTACACTTCTATCGCTGAGTCTTGAGTGTTGGATCCCCAGCACTTACTAGCACTCAATAGTAATTGTTCAATGAAGGAATGGAGTACATTAATTTTTTTCTACAGGTTAGATACATCCTTTGTGTGAGGAATCATGTTACAATCATCTTCACATTTCCTTGTGATGGCTACAGCACAGCCTGGCTTATGATAAGGTCTCTGAAGTGTTGTGGAATGAATGGGTAAATTGCTGTTTGAGATGATGAAGAAGTATGACTTATTTACTTTTTAATGTAGGTTGGGTATTCATCAGGGTCCCGTAAGTATTTAAGAACTATGGGAAATGTGCCATTGAACATGACCTATACTCTTCTACTGAAGCTTCATACCTTGTGTGAGTCTCAGCTACCCGATAGCCTTGGTGTTCTGGAGCAGGAAGCGGTACAGCTGGCCTGAGCTATTTCTGTTGAACTGATGTATTTACAGAAGGGATGGTAACAATTCAGCTGCTATAAATCAAGGCCACTGCATTATTTCAGGAAAGACAGGCTTTTAAGAGTCTTTTCTCTCATGATTTCTAAATTAGGCACAAATTCATGCTTGTGTGTAGGTGGGAAAATGAGATGTAATTGCTTTGGGGGAGAAATTAGGGAGCTGGCAATTGGTGGTGCCAAAGCTTTTACAACCCATCACTAATCAGCACTATAAAAAAAAGAAAAAAATAGAACATAGCTGTTTTGTGATTACACAACCAGGAAATATGAATCATGGGAAAAGGTCCAATGGTAAAAGTGACATGAAGTTACACACTGAGAATATAGTCAACACCCAATGTGCAAACACAATCTGATTTGGGAAAATGTTCCTATGCACTAAAAAATGATCACCATCAGCAAACACGAGGCAGATATCTTTAATCCCAGCATTTGGGAAGTGGAGTTAGGAAGTGTAGGAGTCAGAGGCAACCTAGTGTACTTCTGTGTGTGCTGCATGGTAAGCCTCTGTAAGACACAAGACCAAAACATGAAGCCTGCCTACCAAACAAAAAAAGAATATGCCCCTTTGGTTGTTATTGCGGATAACTTCAAATCATATCCCAAAATATAAAAATAGATTAATGTATGACATTGTAAAGATAGGAAAATGATACTTTCAAGATTAATTGTTCAATGAATTCCAGGCATTTTTTTTGTAAATTTCAAACTCCAAGAAAGCGACACAGAAAAATGTAAATATTTACAATTAATTCCTGACCCTACTATTCTCTGCTTCTAGAAGCAAACTTTATAGGAGACTCTGTGTTTCCTCTAGACTTCAGTTGTAAACTATGTATTTGTACAAGCAAAATGTACAGTAGCACTCACACAAGCACCATCATGTGGTATATCACTTGTTAATTATTCAGCAACTAAATTCTGAAAACTTTATCTGCTTCTCTGACATTCAACACAGGGGTTGACTACATTTTCTAAGGTTTATTTATTTTTGTTATTTTCTGTGTAGGAGCATTTGTCTGCATGTATGTCTGTGCATTACATAGGTGTAGTACCTACAAATGTCAGAAGAGGGTCTTCAGGAACTGGAGTTAGAGATGAATTGCCATGTGGGTGCTGGGAACAGAATCCTGGTCCTCTGCAAGATCAACGCACTCTTAACCATGGAACCACCTCTCCGGCCCCTGGTTTTGTATAACCAGAAACTGACATTACTTCGGCAGTTTTATTATAAATTGCCATAGTTAAAAACCAATGCTTTTAAAAAACAAAACAAAACAAACAAACAAACAAAACCAATGCTTTTGTCTGTCATGCACACGCATGGTTGGTTGTTCTTCAGGTTAGAAAGTGGACAATGAAATTGCTGTATTAGAAGATATTTATAATTTTTTTTTAAATTGAGGAATGTTCCTCAGTGATTGGTATGGATACTTTGTTGTCACAGCGATAAAATATCCTGACAAAAGAAACTTCAGGAAGAAAAGGTTTGTTTTGGCTTCCAGTTCTAGAGGGACAGAATCCATCATCAACAGGCAGGGAAGCAGGAGGCTGGCTCATCGCTTTGCGTACCAGCTCAGAAAGCAAAGAGTGAGCAGGATGTGGGGCCGGACCATAAATCTTCAATACTCACATCCAGTAACCTCTCCCTCTAGCGAGGCTCTATCACCTAACGGTGCCACACGTTCCCAAGCAGTAGCATCAGCTGGAGACCAGTTTCTAAGCGTGTAATTTCTTGGGGGACATTTCCCATTCAAATGTCAACAGTGGTCCTTTAGACCAGTGGTTCTCAACCTTTCTAATGCTGAGCTTCTTCAATACAGTTCCTCATGTTGTGGTGACCCCCAACCATAAACTTATTTTTGTCGCTACTTCATAATTGTAATTTTGCTACTGTTGTGAATTGTAATGTACATATCTGATATGAAGGCTATCTGATATATGACTCACATGAAAGGGATACTTGACCCCCCCGTAAAGGGGTCATGACCCACAGGTTGAGAACCATTGCTCTAGATGCACTCTATTAATCCTTTACCCCATATCTGAAGCATAAGAGTGCCCCACATTCAGCTCTTAACATCTTTGCCATCCATTTTTGCCAACTTCCTGGTAAGAAAATTCTCATTGTTCTTTTATTTGCACTTACCCAGTTGTTAAAAATGATGGGGCAAGTTTTGCCAGTTGTATTTCTTTTGTGAGTTGCTCGTTCTTGTTCTATTCATTTCCTGGGATTGGATTCACTTTCTTTATTGACTTGTGAGACATAATTTCTGGTAATCCATTGTTTTTAATGCAACAATATTCCATTTCATTATAGCTATCTTGTTTCACTTGTATGTGTCTTTTGTTATATTACAGCTCCCATTCTTTACATCATCAAAGCATATTAGTTGTTTATATCCTGACTTGGGCAGTGCATAGTTTGTTCTTCTTCCCATGTTTATAAAAAGACTTGCCTGGCCGTTTACACTAGTCAAAGATAGAATTAGCTTAGGTGCCCATCCACAGATGAATGGGTAAAGAAAGTTCTGGACATATTGAGTAGAAACAAAAAAAATATTTTTGATTTGTAGTTGGTTGAATTTGAACACAGAGGATATGGAAAGCCAACTGTTTAAGAAAAAAATTGGTCTTGCACAAATATGTAATCGGAACAGGAAAGGGTGCCTTAATAGCTTTCTTGAATGTATCTTGTTTTCTTTGTTACTGCACTCCAGTGTACACAGCAGCAGTGGAGCTGAAGAGCCCACTCAGCGATTAAAGAGCACTTGGCATGACTTTAGATCCACATAACAAATGAGGCTTTCCCACAGATGTCTGTAACTGCAGCACTGGGGGAGAGGAAGACAGGAGGACTGCTAGGGCTGCCAGTCTAGCCATCCCCTCAAGTAAAATGACAAGGCTAAAAGTGACTGGGGATCCCAATACGGTCCTCCAGACTCTGTATATGTGCACATACCACACTGCACACATATACGTATAGGCTGACACACAGAAGGAGCAATAATCTCCCAGAGATTCAATAAAATGTCAAATCTGAAAATTTATCAGTAAAACTTGGCAGCCAGCCAAGACTGGCTCCAATCTCATAATCCTTCTGCCTCACTCTGAGTATAGGATTCCAAGAGTGAACTCACTTATTTGGTAACATGACACACTGGCTCTCTGGCATGAGTCTGCTCACTGAGCTATGGTGATCTTCCATACACGAGTAGAACCGTTAAACAGACTCAAGACTCCACATTCCACAATGCAACTGATGTTATAAAAAAATTCCAAAACTTAAGTTTCACTTGTAAGCTTGAATTTTACCATCAGCAAATAAAACTGTCAGTTTTCTCATTGGAAAATGAGCTCTTTTTAACCTGTTTTGAAGAAGATATCTACAAAGCACACAACTTTGAATACCAAGAATTTTCTGTCACTTGGTTTTTTTTAAGTAAAAAAATAAATTACTCAAAACAAAATTACCCAAACTTGGAATGTATTCATTGAATTGAAATGAATTTAAAAGTTACTTGCCAAGCAAAATATCAGGATAAAAAGAGCTGATGAATTACCTATGACTTAACAGATCTTTTGGAGGTCAGGATTGAGGACAAGGAGCTGTGGAACCAAGGCTATATTTGCTCCATTGTTGGTGCCTACATATTTTTTAGCAGTCATTTTGAATCACCTTGATGGACTGAGTGGCCAGTTTATTGACAAATATAGACTGAGCACACTGTTGTTCTTGGTCCTAAGTGTAATGAAAGCAAGTTGTAAGGCTTATTTTTTTAATAAGATGATAAACATTTAAACAGATAAGCAGCCTTCCATTTCTTATATGTGCTCTAAAGAAAAACAAAGTGGTACAAATGAGACAATCTGTAGGGGATTAGAGAAGAGGGAAGAGAGGGAAGGGGAGAGGAGGGGAGGAGAAGCAAGGGGAGGGAAAGGGAGTAGAAGGGAGAGGAGGGGAGGGGAGGGGAGGGAAGAAGAAGGGAGGAGATGGAGGAAATGGGAGGAGAAGGGTAAGGGAGTAGAAGGAAGGGGAGGGGAGAGAAAAGGAGAAAAGGGGAAGGGAAGGGAGGGAACAAAAGACACTCACCTTTGACTCTTCTCATACTCACTGTCCTCTGAATCTGACCACATCTCATCACCTCCTTCTCCCCAGACAAGCAGCCACCATCCCCTAAGCTTCTACAATGAGAAAGAGAAAGAAGGGGCAGGGAGGGAGGGAACAAAACCAATGCTGAAGATTTTAAATAGGGAGATGATTCAAAGAGGCCAAAGCAGGCAGTGAGGTAGGGCATCGTCAAATTAAGACATCATACCTTCGGGGAGCAGAGGAAGACTGAGTTGGAAGCCTGAGTTGGGATGTCAGTGCTCTGTGCTGTTGACAAGGGAACGACCATGTCAAGGGCCCCATAGCAAAGGCTCCCTCAGGAGACAGAGTTTAAATGTTGAGAGCATGAAGAAAATGTTCATGAAGGCCTCCTACCTCCACCCCAGCTGTATATGGTGTAAAGACTGTTCCCCTACAGACTGCCCCTAAGACTGAGATTAGCTAAACCTGTCCTCCTGATCCAGTAGTACACCCTAAACCCTGCCTCCTTAGGTAATAAACCTGCATCCTTGTTCAGCTATGGACGATACCCCCACCTCCCTGTTCAACTCTATATAATAAACATTGCTGAACTTCCAGTGTGTTGTGGATTCTCCATCTTGAGAGCTCAGATCACTTGATCCAAGCTTTTCATATGTGCTTTCATCTGTCTATCTTTTCTTCATTTTCTTATCATCCTAGTCAAGTTGGTTACCAATAGCCCTCTGGACAAAGAGCCAAGGAAAACACCAGCAAGTGATTGAGGGAGTCCTGTCTATTACTGATGGCAGCAAAAGAGGCCACGGCATGGAGAATCATTCAATGAAGAGTGGAAGAAAGAGCTATTCCAAGATGGCTCGTACTGAGTGATTGTGGGAAAAGACAAGAACAGACCCATTGTGGACTAACAAGCTCCCTTAAGAACAAACTCATACATTAGCCCACTCTCAAAGCATCCTTTCCTAAAGCCATGGCTAAAACCTTTATGGGGAAATAAGTTAAGTGGGCCCAGAAGTATTTCTGACTGTCATAATTACTGAGTGATCTTTTGGGCTGTCTTTACTTCTCAAAGACCTTAAGCGGAGCATGCTCAGTTGTGTAGATCTGAAATCAAGCATGCTCAGGAATGTGACTATCAGCCTACGGGTACACACAGATTCCTTGAAAAAAAAATGTCCCCACGTTTCCTCTGCTCCAGGAGGGCCTAGCTTTGGAAACAGCTCTTGTATTGCTGTTAATAGTTTATGCAATAATTCTTTCTCTTCTTGTTTATTCCTTGGATGTGTGAACTCTGTTGAGTTCAGTACTGTCAGGAAGAAGGTATAATCCTATCATTTGGGTGTCTTATACACCTTCCTAAACTCTGAGACTCTAGGTGCCTCACTTCTATGGAATCTAATAATTCAAGCTTCTCAAATCTCTGGGCTTGACAGCTAGAGCCCTCTTTGAACCAAGAGAGCCCGCCTTTCTTAAAGCTAATCCATTAGGAATTTTATTGAAATAAGGTTTTCCTGGGAGAGTGGGTGGATCAAGATGGTTTATGGCACAAACATTTGACAAGCGTGTTATGTTTTAAATCCAATAAGCCTTTTTGAAAAGATTTATTTATGTTTGTTTTATGTATTTGGGTGTGAGTGTTGATAGTGTGTGAAAAAATGTTCACCATAGCTCCTTCTACTCCCACCCCTGATGTTTATGGCCTGAAGACTGTTCTCCTATAGAAACGGCTCCTACCGAGATTAGCTAAACCTGACCCCTTCATTCAGTGTATACAACAAACCCTTCCTCCTTGTGTATCCGTATGCAATAACTCCACCTCCTTGTTCTATATGCTCTAACCTTGCCTTCCTAGTTGGATGTTTTACTTGCATGTATGTGTGTACCCCACGTGTGCAATACCCAGGGGGACCAGAAGAGGGCAACAGATCCCCTGCAACTGGAGTTACAGGCAGCTGGAAACTCTCAAGTGAGTACAGAGAATTGCTCCCCATCCTCTGGAAAAGAAGTCAGTTCTTTTAACTGCTGAGCCATCTCTCTGGCTCCTTATAAGCTTTTCTTTTCCTTTAGAGGGTCTCTTCTGCGGGCTGAGCCTTTGGTTTCCTTTTCTTTGCTGAGATGATGCTGTGCACGGCTATTTTTTCTTTTTTCTTTTCTTTATTGCTTTACCTCTGTTCCTGTCCTGTTGTCCCTGCCTTCTTCCCTAACTAGAGCTAACTATCCCGGTATTCCCAGTACACACTTCACTTCTTCCCAACTGAAGTCAGCAAACATCAGGTTCATAGGCATTCAGAATTTAGTCTCTGGGTAACAACTGATTATTTTGAGAAGACAAGTTGGTTTGCTTCTATCCTGTAACAAGTTTATGAGACCATTCATCTCCATAGGTGTTTTGGTGATTATAGAAGATGTCATTTGCAATGTGTGTGATACACAGAAATGACTAGGGACCTCCCCTTTAGGTATCAATTCTTATGACTTAAGCTTTTATATTTTAAAGATTTGTTTAGTTTTATTTTTATGTGTATGAGTGCTTTGTTCAAATGGGTGTCTGTGTGCCACATACAAGCCTGGTGTCCTCAGAAGTCAGAAGGGTGAATCTGAATCTGGAGTTACAGATGGTAGTGGGCTGCCATGTGAGTGGTGGGAATCCAACCTGGACCCTCGGGAAGACCAGGCAGAACATTTAACCACGAGGCATCTCTCCAGTCCGACCTTTATATATTTCTGTGTTAAAGACAAACATGAAAAGCACACTGTTCACATTTGGAGTCTGATGTCCTTCCCAAGGAAAGGGTCTCCTCATTCCAATACTCTGTTCTCTCCTACTCAGTTTGAATGAATCCATAAAGGCTCACACACAGGTTTTTATCTCTTATACTGGTCACCATGGAAGCTGAAGAGAAGGAAATATGCACATGGGTCAAACACAGGGAAGACTTTAAGAGATGATATATATTTCTTTTCCTTTTCATAATCGGTTCCTATCTAATAGCTTTAACATTTAAGGACTTGAATTTAATGTTCTAGCTTAAATTCAATGTTCCAGGAGCCTTCCAACCTGACAGCAGTGAAATACTTAAGTCTATTAGTATATGGTTCCAGGAATTTCAGACTCAAGGCCTCTGTCTAGTGAGATGCACTCTGAGATGTGTTTGTCTCATCTGTCTAAGACCACGCACTGGAAGCGGATCTCTGGAGGGATCAGCCAGAGTGTCAGACCCTCTGTCAGGTCCTTATCCCTCAGCTTTTAACTTATGACACACGAACCACTTCCTTGCCAGCAGAGATAGAAGTTAGCTGTTGATTCAAGAGCTTGGCAGTTCTTGGCAGAGCTTGGCATAAGGCAACCAGACTCTGGAATGCATTTACAAATTACCCTTGCTACTCCCTGCCCCTCCTGTCTGGGAAAGATACCATTAACAACCAAATCCTGGGGTGATACTCTAAAGCTGTATAGTGTGGCTCCAAGAAGAAATTTTCAAGTCGCATTGATGCACGCCTCTCTGCCCTGCACCAGCAATTACCCTAGATGCACGATGTATCCGAGCTCTCGCTCCAGACTTCTGCCTTGTGTGGCTTCCCAGGCTCCGAGATGCTCAGCATAATGCCCTTCCATGGAGTGGAACAAACCCATTAAGTACTTTAGCACCATAGCTCAGGCAGTGAAGTGCTTGCCTTGCAAGTAGGAGGGCCTGAGTTGAGTATCCAGAACCTATCCCAAAATACCAGATCTGGTGGTACATGCCTGCTGCGGGAAATAGTGTAAAAAAAAAACCCAAAAAACAAAAAATGCCCCGCCAACTGTCCCCGGTGGCTCCGGACCACGCTTCCATGATCTGCCGGCCTAGCTGGGTCAGACCACCACGCTCTCACAATCCTGGAGGGGTTCCCGCAAGAAAGCCCGCCAGTCCTCCACAGAGGTGTAGGACCACACTCTTGCACTCCGACCACTGCTGCCAACTGTCCTGAGCTAGCCCCCTGCAATTACCTGGTAGAAACACAACTCTTTTTTTGTTTTTTTTTTTTTTACATTCAAAATCATTTCCCCTTTCCCGTTTCCTCCCTCCCTTTAAAGTCCCATAAGGCCCCTTCCTTCCCTCTTTTCCCCATTCAACCCCCTCTCACTTCTCTGTCTTGGCATTCCCCTACATCCAGTCTTTCCAGGACCAGGGGTCTCTCTTTCCATCTTCTTGGAAATCTATTGATATGCGTATTGTGCCTAGGGTATTCCAAGATTCTGGGTTAATATCCCCTTATCAGTGACTACATACTATGTGTGTTCTTTTGTGATTGGGTTACCTCACTAAGGATGATATTTTCAAGTTCTGACCATTTGCCTAGAAATTTCGTGAATTCATTGTTTTTAATTGCAGAGTAGTATTCCATTGTGTAAATATACTACATCTTCTGAATCCATTCCTCCGTTGAGGGACATCTGGGTTCTTTCCAGCTTCTGGCTATTATAAATAAGGCTGCTATGAACATGGTGGAGCATGTGTCCTTATTGCATGCAGGTAAAGCCTCTGGGTATATGCCCAGGAGGAAACACAACTCTTAAAGCTTGAGTAGTTAGCCAATTAGATTTATGTATATTTAAAATTACAATTACACGATGTCAATAGATAATATAAGAGTCAATTGAAAGCGATAAAGCTTTATCCCAATATTTCTAACCTTATAACACAGAAAAATGTCAGAAGCCATCTTGGTTCTCCTTGCGACCTCTCCTCAACTCCTCCTGCGACTTCTGTCCCCCTAACTCCTCCTCCACCTCCCTTTTCCTCTCCAATCACAGACCTTCCACTGTCCTAATATGATTGGACATGGAAAATACTGTAACACATTCCTGCAATCCCAGCACTGGGAAGGCAGAGACAAGAGGATCCTTGGAGCTCACTAACCAGCCCATCTAGCCTAAATGGTGAGCTTCAAGCTCAATGGGAGGACTTGCTTCTAAAGATGTGCACCTGCACAGTGCACACATGCACCTGAACACACATATGTAGCTGCACATATATAGACACGCAAACACACTTTTTAAAAAGAGAAAATTGAGTGCTCTGCACACCTTGATGCTGGAGCCCCCAGAAGGTTTTTTATCAGCCATTTAGGCTTTAGTGTCTGATGAAGCAAATTATGAGTCTTCGTAAAAGAATCCACAGGCCACAAAGCTCTAAAGTTCTCTATGCCTTCTCAGGAGAAAGCCGTCTTCAGAGCATACGTCACTACATTCTAAACAAGGCAGTCTACCTGGGTCCCCAAGCTGCAGCTTATCTGAATTAAAATGCTCCTCTCTGGGACCACAGGTCTTAGATCAGGGGGCACAGTTTGACCATTAGCCCAGTCAAGGAGATCTACATACAAACGTAACTCCAACGGGGTGTAGATACTAGCATCTACGGACTCTGAATAGGCAAGAGACAAAAGCAATGGTGTATGATGCATTATAGTCCACACTAAAGAGCAGACTAGCATCACTTGGTTTTAATTATATTCTTGCCTCATTACAGTGCCAAGCAACTCCCTGGATTCAGGACTCAGTGATTCCCCCCCCATCTCCTATTCTTCTCCACTTCCTTCCTTAAAAAGGGACAAGTAAGGGACTGTCGTCTTCTTCTGCATTAGGAGCCTTCTACTTGCAGCTCCCTCCCAGCCTTCTTGCTGTTCTGATGCAATTTTTTCATTAGCAAATGACATAGTGTCCCTGGTTGATTCCTCTGACTGAGATGTCTATTAAGTTAATAGATGAGATTAAGTCAAGATAATTGAAAAGATTTGTAATCCCTTTGATGCAATCATTCATTTGTAAATCTAATCACAGCAATAGGCACAGGGATGGTAAAAGAACCTCACCAAGAGTTGAGGAAGGAAGGTTCTTTTACCAGGCAAGAGTCAACTCCTGGAGAGAGGGAACCATTCGGTAGGATTTTGAGTTTTCAATTCATTAGGAGCAGATCTATAAAATCAGGTGGCTCTCACAGGTGAACATTGGTAAGGACAACATAAAGAACTTACAGGACATCTTAACCCATTTCTTCATATTCTCTGTGAGCGGAGAAGATGGTACAGAGAGACAAAGAAAGACCCTAGCTGATAAAATAAAAATAATTAAAAGAACATCATGTTTGGGACCATCCCATCCAGGTTGGCCTGGCATCTGAGGAGGATGGAATCATGGCTCCATCAGTGGCAGTGGAGTGCCACAGAAAGGGGAGCCTCCCACGGCAAATCCCCGTGTCCAAAATCCCCATGTCAAAAATTCTACTTGCCTATTTTTTGTTTGTTTGTTTTTTGTTTTTGTATCTTTTTATCAGTGAGAATTTAATTCACACAAAAAAATCTAAGTGAAGCTAGCTCTTCAGCTCTGGGAACCTGAGAACCTTCCCATATCAGTCGGGTTTTCTCTCACCATGTTGATTTTTCCATATAATAAGGTTTCAAACACAGCAAGTGCTTGTGGAAGCTGGTCTAAATGCATTTAATTCCTCATCTCTCATGTAGACATTCAATTTTTTCAGTCCAGGAAATCAATACGTGGACATGTTATTTTAAGTTCTGAAATTAACGGCCAGCAGCACTGAGAAAGTGGGAGCTGGCAGAAGTGATTGCATTAGGGGATGAAAACAACTGCAAAGCCTCTGGCTTTAAATCCTAGAAGATGCTCAGTGGTTTGGGTTTCCGGTTTAGTTTTGTTTTGTTTTGCTTTGCTCCCCACCCCCACCCCTGTCTTCTACAATGTACAAGTTTCATTTAGATGGAAATAAAAGAATCGTTTTCTAATATTTTTGAAAGGTCATTCTTGTAAAAGATGAATTAAGTGAATTATAGTGCAGTTATCCCACAGAAAGGGCAAAGCGAGGGAGACCCACCAGACCTGATCAGGAGGGATGTGTAAGAGAGTCTGATACACTGTGGATAGTTGTGGGACCGCAAAAGGTAGCCTTGTTCCTGGTTGAACTTAGGCTCAAAACCCCGGAGACTTTGAAGGGACGGTAGGCATTTTGCCTGTTCCCGAGCACTAGGCCCCTGTCACTAGTCGCAGCTCTCCATATGTGGCCATCAGTCACATAAGAGCAGTCCCGAACCCCTCTCCACAGGTCGAGGGCATGACAGGCTCAAGACAGATCTTCATTTTAATGAGGTACCTAAAGGCCTGGAGGACTTAGCTAATAAACTTTCCTTCCCAAACACTCCTCCCTGATAAGGTAAAGTGGGGTATGGTTTCTTGCATCCACTTTCCACCATGACAACAAATGTCTTAAAAGCCTCTTTTCATCGGGGTCCTCCGTGGGGAGCCATGGAAAAGGTCTTCGCCTATAGAGCCACTGTCTAATCTCCCATAGAAGGCCTCTCTGTGCTCCCAGCCACAGCGACCACCAAACCCAAGCCAACCACTATCAAGTCAAGGACTCTCCCCATGGGACCAGTCGGGGTCCCCTCTTTTCCTACTTTGCCCCAGGCTAGATCTGGCCTGGGAGCTTCCACTCAGTTCACAGCTCTTCTGAGGCTCCCAGCGGTGCCTAAATGTCGGAGAGCTTGAAAACCAGACGGCCCCAGCCTCCATGTAGGCCCGGGAACCCCTGAACCAGTTCAGGCTGTCTTGGTCTTCAGACTCTGCTCCCCCCAACCTCCAGAGGGGTCCCAAGGCTTCCCTACGCCCAACCCAACATCTGCCTGGCAACAGTGTGGGGTAAGCACGGTCAACTTCCTGTGTCCCTCTTCCTTCCCTGAGTGGCCGAGACCTGTGATGGAGCAGACGTGTGGGACCCCATAACCCTACAGATAGTATACACACCCATTTGTGCAGGGAACAAAGCATCTGCATTGGCAAGGTGTCCTGGCTTGTTGAAATAGTCCTTGCCTGTCTGTATGCCCAGTTATGACTATAGTTAGTGCCCACTTTTACTCTTGAAGTTTTCTGATTTGGAAAAAAATTCCACAATGGTCAGACTCATCTCTATGTGTTTATGTTTGCACATATGTAGAAACCAAACTGTGAGGGCCACTCCAAGCATTGAGCAAAGGTAGAATGGAAGGTTGCCCTTGCATGTTTCTGAATTTAATTTGACAAGGAGATGTATTAGTGTGTTCTGGCTTTAGGATTTTTCCAGTAAGGAATTCACAGCTAGTTCAGGAAAAATTCCTATGTAAAACTTTAAATAGTATAAATAAAATAAAGACCCTTTGTTATCTCTTAGCCCATGGTATCAGTCTGTTTTAAGTTACTAATAGCACAACACCATAGGCTGGGAACATTATAAAGAATTGAGGTTTCTTTCAGCTCACAATTCTGGTATAAGATCAGAGGGTGTGCCTGATATGTAAGGCCCAGGCAGCAAGAGAGAGGGAAGATGTCTGCACATCTCCCGACAGCATTTGCTCCACAGGGCCCTCACCTGGTCACTTCATATGATCCCCTCCCCAAGACTCTGCCTTCAGAGCAGATGCAGGTTGACTGTGACCACCGACCTTACAACGCGGGTGGGCTTAGAGAAAGGCTTTAGAAGTGACAAGCCATGTTCAGACTACAGTGCCCCAGAGACAGCCTCTCAAATCTCATAAACGAGTGTTCAGTTTTTAAAGCAAATCAGATGAAGTTGTTTAAACTTAACTTGGCGTCCTAGAGAACTGTGTACATGCTAGAGAACTGTGTACATGCCTGCACATGCATCCTCTTTCTCTTTAACTGTGTACATGCCTGCACATGCATCCTCTTTCTTTTTAACTCTTGCCTATCATCCTGTAGTGGCATGAGCAGAATTGTCTTCCCCAAATTTGTATGTTGAAGTGACAATCCTTAGTATCTCAGAAAATGACTATTGGATTAAGGCCTTTATGTTAATTTAATACTCTCTTTGCATGTGTATGTGGGCTAACATGTTGTATGCATGCTAATGTACGTGTGTGTGTGTGTGTGTGTGTGTGTGTGTGTGTGTGTGAAGGCTACTGAGTGTCCTTCTCCATTACCCTTCACTTTACATACTGAGGTAAGCTCTCACCCAGGGTTCACATATTTAGTTTAGTGCTGAGGATGTTCAGCCTCTGCCTCTCGAGAACTGAGCTTATAAACATTTGCCATCAAGTCTGGTTGACTCTCATGTGCGTTCTTGAGATCCAAATAGTCACACTTAGGTGTCAAACACTTTATCCACTGGGCCATCTCTTGACGGGACAGAAGGTTTTTCAAGAGGTAATTAAGCTTATTGGAGGTCTTTGTGTGAGCACTAATCTGATACTGATGTTCTGATGAGACAGGACAGAGAGGAAAGACCATAGTGAACACACAGGAAGAAGGTGACCCTCTGCCTGGCAATGAGATGAGCAGGTCTTGGTTACCACCATGCTAACACTTGCAGCTCTGACTTCAAGGTTGAAGAAGTGGGAGAAAATGCTCCTGCTGTCTAGAAGACTAAGCCTGAGGTGCTAGAGGACCTGTCAAACCAATACACATAATAGTGGAACACAGTGATTTATTGATTTATTGATTACCTCCCTCTACTTTGGCTACATCAAATTACGCTGAAACAGGATTTGTGTGCTATTCTGCAGATTCAGAATTCCTCTTTGGGTATGTCTGTAAGAAGGTCCCATTTGGAATCAAGAAGTAAAATTACTGAGTTAAATGAATGTATACCTTTTCTTTTTTTTAAAAGATTTATTTATTTATTATCTGTGAGTACACTGTAACTGTCATCAGACACTCCAGAAGAAGGCTTCAGATCTTGTGAGCTTCAGATGGTTGTGAGCCACCATGTGGTTGCTGGGAATTGAACTCAGGACCTTCGGAAGAGCAGTTGGTGCTCTTAACTGCTGAGCCATCTCTCCAGTATACCTTTTCAATATAAAAGAAATTCCTGTAAAAACGCCTTTAAAATGTCTACAATTTACACACACACACACACACACACACACACACACACACACACACACACATACACACACACGTGTGTGCTCAGGTGGCAATCACTTTATCCACTGGGCCATCTCTTGATTAGAAATAAGGCTTTTCAAGGAATAATTAAGCTTGGAGATATCTGTATCTATATCTATCTGTCAGTCTGTCTGTCTGTCTGTCTGTCTGTCTGTCTGTCTGTCTATCTATCCATCTATCTCTGTATCTGTATCTGTATCTGTATCTGTATCTGTATCTATCTATCCATGAGTATGTTCATGTGAGTGCAGGAAGGCAGAGGTGTCTGGTCCCCTAGAAATGGAATTAAAGGAGGTTGTGAGCCACCCTTGGTGGGTGCTAGGAACCAAACTCAGGTCCTCTACAACAGCAGCCAGTGCTATCAACTGCTAAGCCATCTTTGCATCTTTACAGCCTCTATTAGTTTTTAGCTTCCAAATTTGTTGGTAAAATGTTTGAGACTTCATCCTTGTTTTCACACACACACACACACACACACACACACACACACACACACACACAGACACTTAATATCATTTCTAGGGAATTAGAAAAAGACAAGTAAGTTTCTCAATCAACTTTCTCTAATCTGTTTGTAAAGAACAATTCATTAGATGTGCATTCTGACACAGGTGGATGGATGGATGGATGGATGGATGGATGGATGGATAAATAGATAGACTGACTGATTGCTAAATGTGTGTATAAATGGATAGCTCGATGGAGGGGGTGGATGGGTGGGCAGATGGATGGATAGATGGGTAGAAATTGATTCCACACCACAGCAGTGATTTTCTACTCAATGAATAGCTGCCCCAAAGCAATGGCAAAGCTGGGGCTAAAGACCAAGTGGCTCAAAGAATGAGCTCTTGACTGTGCTCAGTGTGAGATGAGTGTTTTAAATGTATTGCTCTCGCTACAATATGTCCTTGAATGCAAGCCAACCGCTTAATCCGGTGCTTAAGGGAAGAGGCTGTGATCTGTCCTCGAGTTAGAGAGGCTCTACCCTGCAGTCACAGCGGCCTTCAGTGGAGCCCCTACCCACACCTCTCCAAAGGTCCTTTTGGCTGCAGAACATTTTACTTTTATTTGTTAATCTTAGGACCTGATTGTCATCTACAGTGTGAAAAGTGTAGCCCACTCACATGAATGTGATCTTATCAATTTTTAAAATAATGAATATTTTAGAGCAGTATCTAGCTGGGAGCATTAGAGAAGAAAATGAGTGTTTTGAAGGTGGGGTTTGTAGAGAAGGAAGACAGAAAGTGAGTTTAGAGAAAGACACAGAGCAGTGTGAGTAGGTCCAGGAGCTCACCCGCCAAGACTTACTGTCTGGCCTGGAAATCACATTACAGTGTTTGATACTAAATTTGTTGAAAGACATGGCGATTCTAACATCAATTCAGAGATATGTATTTTCAGTTTTGTTTCTAGATCGCTGCCAGCAGTTTAATGTAGATTTTTCACCAGTTGCCATTTAGCTGTGTCTCTTGGGCTTCTTTTAGCTATGAAATTGGAAAAACAAATGTGCTTATGCAAATCAAAATAAAAATATGAGCCAGGGCAGAAGAGGGGCTACTTTGTGGGTCTGGGTGAGAGTGGAGGAGTGTACTCTCCTCTCTGTCATTTAGAACGCCCAGAATTCATGCAGTAAAAGGAATTTTTAGTGCTTCTACAGTTATCAATACCATGTGGGTGAGAAAATAGAGATCTAGAAATTAAGTCAGTTGGGTCAAGGTCGTGCAAGTAGCCATTCACGTACTTGAGACAGTGTGAGAGTGTTCATCAGTGTGTGTAAGTGTTCACGTGTATATGTATCTGTGCATGTGTGTATGCACATGCTATGTTCATGTATGTGTATATATATGTGTGTACATGTGAATGGATATGTGTGCATATGTGTATATGAGTAGGTGTATATGTGTGTGTACATGTGTTTATGTTTGTATTCATGTGTGTGTGTGTTGCTCAATATATTATGTGTACCAGCCCTCTGTGGGAAAGTCCTGATCTACCCCATTCTTACCAGCTGGGAGAGGACAAAGTTCTATCCATTCTTGTTTTGCAACAAATCTTTAATCATCATGTTTAGCCACATGTGTATGCAGTTCTTAGAGGTCCTCTGTTAAGTTCCTCTACCTGTAAGGATGTTGGGGGAGATACCTTGATGATACTGACTTAAATTAACCATAACCATCTCTTGCCCTGACAGCAAATGACTTTAGCTAGTTATTGTTTTTGATGAATTTGTTTGCTCACTATCCCTCACTCCTACAACTTTCTCTTATTCATCTAAGAGGAAATCCAGCCCACTGTTATAATTCCCAAAAGCATATGTGCAGTCTTGAATTTCCTCGTAGTTTCACACATCCAAGCATTTTTGTAGATATTCATTTTGTCTCTGTATTAGTCAGGGTTCTCTAGAGTCACAGAACGTATGGGTAGTCTCTATAAAGTTAGGGAACTTGTTGATGATTTACAGTCTGTAGTCCAAATCCCCAACAATGGTCAGCAGCAGCTGTGGATGGAAGTCCAAGGATCTATCAGTTGCTCAGTCCCACGAGGCAAACAGGCAAAGAAGAGTGAGTGAGTCTTCCTTCTTCCAATATCCTTATGTAGGTCTCCAGCAGAGGGAGTAGCCCAGATTAAAGGTGTGTGCCACCACGCCTTTAATCCCAGACGACCTTGAACTCAGAGATTTCCCTGTTTTAATCTTCTAGAATTCACAGCCACTATGCTTCAAGATCTCCATGCCAATATCCAGGTCACAAACTTGTATCTCTCAGCCTCCAGATTAGCATCATAGGTGAGCCTTCCAATTCTGGATTGTAGTTCATTCCAGATATAGTCAAGTTAACAACCAGGAATAGCTACTACAGTCTCTTTCCCACCTCTACTCACCAGTACCATCTCCTGATGGCTCCATGGCCAATAGTGCTAAGTCGGGTATGTGTGGAATGCTAAACTGTCTGATATGCAAGATATCTGATGTGACCCCCAAAGAGGTCATGACACACAGGTTGGGTCTAGCAGCAGAATCTACATGCAAGAAGTAGGTTGCTACAAGGAATGGTACCTCCTGTCCGAGCTTTCTGTTTGAAGTTCACCAAGATGCTAGGAGCCCTAGCTTCATGTTCACTTTGAAACCCACATGTCTTCTCTGTTGAGGGAGATCTGTCTCCTCTCAAGCCTCGAGCCCAAATAAGCCCTTGTTCCTGTAAGTTGCTTTGATCGGATCATAGAAGGAGGAAGATAATACTACACACATACTCAGTAGAGTCTGAGCTGTGGTACCAGTTCCCAATAAATAAAAGAAGACAGGGATGCACGTGAACAAGCAGTTCTCTTCCTCATCCATTTATCCTTTCTATAAGCTTATTTTAAATTCTTCTATCTAATGTAGTTGCTGGTAGAACTTACCATACATTCATCTACTGGTTCCAGTTTCTCGGGCAGTCACACTGCCCTGTGCATCTGCCCATTAGTATCTAGAGCAGTGGTTTTCAACCTTCCTAATGCTGCGACCCTTTATTTATGGTGAGCCTCAACTATAAAATTATTTCATTGACATTTCAGAACTGTAACTTTGCTATCATTAAGAATCATAGTGTAAATATCTGATATCCAGTATATCTGATATGCAACCCCTGTGAAAGTGTCCTTAGACACCCCCAAAGGGGTCTCAACCCACCCATGGGTTGTGATCTACTGTTGTAGAGGGAAAGGAAGCATTCAATGTTATGTCTAGGCTCACAGACCCTGTCCACGTTCTTTTTATCATGATGACCTGGGAGTTTGCGTGTAAATGGAGGAGAGCTACTGGTTTACCTAGCATCGTGTGAAGCTGTTATTGCAGGAAATTTCATGGTTTAATTTGCTCACATAAGCAGAGCCAAGCTAACCCGAGCTTAGGCTATGCATTTAAAACTTGCAAACAATTCATGAGAACACACGGGTTGCAAATGCGGAAGCAAACTCAGAAGATTAATTTGGAGGGAATCATTCAAGAGACTGCTGTCTCTTCCTCAAGTGAGACTGTTGTTAGACTCTAAATGCGAAGCAAATGCTGTAGACGCCCAAGACGATAATTAAGGCAAACGGAAGGAAATGCATCCCCCACGCACAGATACAAATTCATCCAAGAGCTAGGTTGTTCCCCTTCCAGTATTCTTGCCAAACTCGTAATTATGGAGATTGCTAGCTCAAGGAACAGGAGCCTAAATATCTGCTTCCTGAAATGGAGCCAAAAGCTCTAAACAAACAGGCTCAATCAGGCTAAAGGCAGAGACAGAGCGGCTGAAGTTAAGCAACTCTGCCTGCAGCGCCCCCCACAGTTCCCATGAGACACTGCTACCCTGTGAAGGATTGCTGGGGACACAGCTAGACAGTGGGAACAATTGAGCCAATTTCGCCATTCTTCTGTGGCTGCTCCCCTTTTTCTCCTTTTCTTATACAAACCTGTTCTTTCTGTGTCTTCGGGACTCCTTAATAGTAGTTTCAAGCCTGTGCCCTATGTTACTCAAATCCTTAGAAGACAGCACCAAAGGTAGAGAGGTGGGTTGGGGTGCACCTTAGTCTCCAGGCCTTTCTTTCACGGCCCCACCTCCCATACCTGACTTATTAGCATTTCTTGCTGTGCTAATAAAAGTACTAAAAAATTTAAAAGTCTTGGTTTCTTTGTATTTTATTTTATTGTTCTTTAGAGATTGGGTTTTATTTATTTATTTATTTATTTATTTATTTATTTACTTTTATAAACTTTAGGTCGTTATACAAACGTAATAAGTTTCATTATGGTATTTTCACAGATGCTTGGCAGTATATTCTGTTCTCATTTCTTCCTCTCTGTCCCTCTACTCTCCTCTAAGCTCCGTGCCACTCTGATGGCCTCCCTTTCGTCTCCTTATTACCTTTCTCTCTTCCTTGTTAGGATCTCTTCTTACACACACACACACACACACACACACACACACACACACACACACCCCATATCCACAATACATACACACCCAGGAATGCTGGATAGGATGCTGCTGCTATCATAAATAGAGAGAATTTGACTTTTTCTTTTTCTCTTAACGTTTTTAGTCTTGTGGCTGGGTTGTTCAAGTTAGCAGTTCTGACTCAGACTCCGATCCAAGCTGACTGATTCAATCAGGTTTCTCTTGGCTTCTCACTAAATTGCTCTGCTTGGCCTCAAACTAACTCTGGCAATTTGTTCTTATCTTCTGGCTCCTTCTCATTCTCTGGCTTGTTCTGTTTTCACCAATCTCTAGCTTGTTCTCTCTGCAACCTGTCTCTGTAAAGCTGTCCCTGTAAAAACTGCCTCTGAACTCAACAAACTGAACTGCCAGGAATTCCACTCCACTGCACACTGCCTTACAAATCCCTGACTCAACTGACTCAACTAAGCTGACTGACTAGAACTCAAGAGAACCGCATGCCACTGTCTCCCGAGTGCTGGGATTAAAGGCATGCACCATCACCCCTGCGCCTCAGCTTTTCATTACCTGAAACTTGCTCTATAACAGACTGGACTTGAATTCAGAGATCTGCTTGCTTCTCTCTCTTTAATCTTATGGGATTAAAGCATGTTAGTATTCCAGCCAGATCACACAGACCTAGAAGGTTTTAGGATGTGGTCTCTTGCAAGAGCAGCCATGTTGCTGGATTAAACTTCCTCTACAAGTTTTCCTCACCTACTGCTGGTTATAGGTTTATGGTATGCAACCTTTATTATGTTGAGGTATGGCCCCTTTTTTTCCCCTCTTTGGGGCTTTTTTATCCTATGAGAAAGGACTTTGACTTCTGTCAAAGGCCCCTTTTGCACCTACTGTGATTTTTGTGTTTAATACACATACTTAAGCAAGTATGTGCATGCATGTACACATACATACACACATATATACATATGTATACACATATTCGCATATATTTGCATATATATATTGCATTACATTTATTGATTTGTGAATGTTGAACTGAACTATTATCTTGCAATAAGACCAACTTGGTTGTGGCATATAATCTTCTTAATGTATTCTTAAATTCTGTTTTCCAGAATTTTTCCATCTTTGTTCATCAGGAACACTAGGCTAGTGGAGTTGTTGTGGTGGTGGGTTTAACTGTTGTGCCCTTATCTGGTGTTTGTAGCAGGGTAACATGTCTTCATAGAATAACTGTTTCTTTTGCTTCCCTTTATATTTCATGGAAAAATTTGCAGAGCATTGGTGTTAGTTTTTCCTTAAAGGTTTGCTAAACTCAGCAGTGAATCCTTCCATTACTGGACTATTTTTTTTTATTGCATCGATTTTTAAAATCACTACTTTAACTTTATTGCTCTGGACCTGTTGAAGTTGTTTACATGTCTAGATTCAACTTTGGCAAGTCATGTGAGTCTAAGAATTTATTCATTTGTTCCCAATTGCCCAGTTGCTTGAAATTTAATTTTCCAAGTATTCACTAATGACTGTCTATATTTCCCTAGAATCTGTAGTAACATCCACTGTTTCCATTCTATTCATATTAATTTCTTGTTCCTTTGTTTATACTGAGGGTAGATCAATATTGCTTTTTTTTAAAGAACGAACACTTTGATTTTACTTACTGTTCTTTTAGTTTCCATTCATTGTTTCTATGTCCTTTAGTATTTCTTTATTATTCTTTACTACATATTTATTACTTCCTGCTGTCTGCTGTTTTGGGGTTTGGACTGTCCTTATCATTCTAGAGCCTGCAGGTACTTTATTACTTATTGGAACTTTCTGTTTTTAATATAGACATTTACAGTTATATATTTTTATTTTATAAATGCTTTAATTATACCTTAAGGATTCTGATATGTTGTGGCTTCATTTCATTTGACTCTAGGAATTTTAAAATTCCATTCCTGGTTTCTTTAATGTCATCCTGATTATTTAAGTGTATTGTTTATTCTCTACATATTTACAGTTTTAGTTTCCCTTGCTCTCTATATCTAGTTTCAATGCATTATTATCTGATAAATTGTTTATTTCAATTATTTTTTTATTTAAGAAAATGTGATTTGTGGTCTAGAATGTGGTGTAGTTTGGAGAATAATCTACAGACTGCTAAGAAGCATGGCTATTCTACTCCTATTGGATGGAATATTCTATAGATATCTGTCAGCTCCATTTGATTCATAATATAGTTCAATACTGGGTTTCTTGTTGACTTTAAGATAATGTAATCCATGAATAGATGAGAGTAGGGTATTCCTGATTTGTGCTATTATTGTATAGGGGCCTATATGATCTTTTATGTTCATTACTCTTTGTTGGATAAAGTTGCTGCCCCAACATTTGACGCATATATATTTATATTTATTGTCTGTTTTTGAATGATTTTCTTTATTAATAAGTAGTCTTCTTTTTGTATTTTGCTATTTTTGTTTAATATTTACCTTATCATGTATCAGAAAAAAATACACCAGGTTGTTATTAGCTCCCATTTGTGTGAGAGATATTTTGCTGTGTTTTACTTTCAGTTGTTAAGTATTTTTAACCTGTAAGTGTGTCTCTTTGAGAAAAAAAAGGATAGTTTCATCTAGGTTTTACCCATTCATCCAGTCTGCATTGGTTTTATTGGTGAGTTGAGGCCATTTACATTTAAGGTTATTAGTGAGATCCATTTACTACTTCCTACAATTTTGTCATATGTATGCATGTTACTGTGTGTGTGTGATATGTGTGCATGTGACTGTGTATGTATATATGGTGTATGTCTGTGTTATACGTATGCATGTGACTATGTATGTATATATGGAGTATGTGTGTGTGATATGTGTGGTGCACGTGACTATATATATATATAGTATATATGTGTATGATATGTATGCATGTGACTGTGTGTGTATATGGTGTTATATGTGTGCATGTGACTGTGTGCATGTGACTAAGTGTGTATATATGGCATATGTGTGTGTGTGTAATATGTGTGCATGTGACTGTATATGTGTATGGTATTCATAGGCCACAACATAAATATGGAGTTCAGAGGACAAGTCATAGGACTTGGTTGTTTCCTTCCACCTTCCTGAAGCTAGCACTCTGAAGTCAGGCATCTTACCAGCCCTCTGCTTGTTTTAATCCTCTTTCAAGTCATTGATCATTTAAGTAGAACATTTTAAAATCTTCATCTGTTGTTGTACCCATTTTGGTACTCTCGAGTTCAGTCGTTGACTTGGGATGGTGTTTTTGGAGGAGTTATGCTGTCTTGAGTTTTTAGGGCTCTGTATTTGGATTTGTCTATATGTACCTTTGAGTGTCTCTTCTCTTTGTTTGCTTTTGTTTGGGTTGGTGGGGGGGAGAATCTTCTTTTTGAATGTCTACAAGTGAAAGTTCAACTCTCTGTCTCTGGAAGTGGACTCTGTCTCCTGTCCAGGAGGCGCACAGTTAACCTAGGTGCAGCACATTTGTCTGTGTCATCCATCTTTTTACACTATCTGTTTGGAGACTCCTTTTACTTGTGGATTTTCAAAGCTCTTCTTTCTGCCTTGGAATAGAGGTTCCTCCCTTGTCCCCCAGGCCCCTGCCCATTAGTCTGACTCTTACTCACTACCTTATGTGGTGACAGCATCTAGTCCACCATCTTACCCAGAAGACCTGAGAATTCCATACTGGAGTACAACTTCCTTATGTGGTTTTCTTCCACTGGTGTCTCAGGGACTCATCTTCTCTTTAATCTTAGGAGTCTTCTCCAGAGACACTCACTTCAGGAACCTCTGCCTGAGTGGGAAAATGCACTAAGCTAGACTTCCTCACATTTCAGTCCTACTTTTCTTTTGACCTACCATGATTGAGTCTTAGGACTTGGGAGCAGGCAGTGTATAAGAAGGTTAATGTGGTAATTGTTGAGTTTCAGAGGTACAATGAAGAAACACGAGAGCTAAAAATTTCAGGAGGAGTCACTCATGGATGATTTCTATAGTTTGTTACCAGGTTCTCGGTACACATTAGAGAATTGTCTCCAGAATTCCTCAGGATCAAGACAAAAGTATCCATTTTCAAGTTTCTGAATTTTGAAAGTCACCATCCAAATACACATGCCCCTCCACTTGAGTTTTAGCCTTTCCCATCTTGACAGCTGAGACAGAAGACTAAATGGAATGGAAGAGATGAAGGAGGGAGAGCAGCTAGATGCAGGTATGATGAGGGTGATAAAGATGTGTCTTTCAAAGCCCTACCTTAGGGTTCAGAATGTGATGATGTGGTACAGTTTGTGCTGGATAGATCCACTGAGCTCACTTTCATTTTGACATACAAGTAAGCCTGATTCTCATCATGAGATCTGGGGACTGCTAAAGATGGAAAAGGCTGACAATGCCAAGCCAAGAGCATCAGTCTCCCTTTCTGACCTTCGATCTATGCAGAAGGATACAAATTGACCAATAAAAAAAGATAATTTTAGCTCTGATATTCTTTTTTCCTATTGTCTACACTTGAGAATAACATACAAAGAGAAGAACTTTAATTTTTTCATGTAAAATTGTTACCAGAATTTAATTGCTTTTAAAACTAGAACACCATTATGAAACAACAGAACTGACTGATTAAAACACGTTTTACAAAAACTGGCTATATATTCTACAGCTGACCTTTACAAGGCCCTTTAGAATTTATTTTCACTACTTTCTATTATTACTGAGTTGATAGGCCAAGCAATCCTTGTTCTAAAATAAGTGGGTGTTACAAAGCATGGCTGACAATGTTAAAAGTGTATTCTGACTCATAAAGACAGAGATGTTAAGTCACAAGAGGCTGGCTTTCAGGCAGCTACTGTCCCTTGCCAACTTAAGGAGGGAAAATAAAAGTCTTGCTCAGACAAGACAAAGGAAAGCCATCTATTATTTTTATACCAACAGCATTGCAGGAAAAAAAATAGATCCAAATTTTAACGTTTCTGTTTAGAACCGAAAGGATTAGAGGAACCAGCTGGAAACCCTGAGGACACAAGAGACTAGGAGCAGCCTGGGACAGGAGTCTTCTGATTTCCGTCCACACCGAGAACTGATCAGGGTCACAGAGCTACATACACAAAACAACCATAAGAGAGTGGGTCTCGCAGGAGTACCTACATACCTGTGTATACAGACAGAACAGGTCTTCTAGGAGCACAGATACAGAAGCTTGTATGACAGATAAGCCACAGTCAGAGACAGCAACACCAGCTAACACCAGAGATAACCAGACGGTAAAAGGCAAATGCAAGAACATTACCAACGGAAACGAAGGCAATATGACATCATCTGAACCAAGTTTTCCCACAACAGCAAGTCCTGGATACACCAACACACCAGAAAAGCATGATCTGGATTTAAAATCACATCTCATGATGCTGATAGAGGATTTCAAGAAGGACATAAATAACTCCCTTAAAGAAATACAGGAGAACATGGGTTAACAGGTAGAAACTCTTAAAAAGGAAACACAAAAGTTCCTTAAAGAATTACAGGAAAAGACAAACAAACAAGTGAAGGAACTGAACAAAATCATCCAGGATCTAAAAACAGAAGTAGAAACAACAAAGAAATCACAAAGGGAGACATCTCTGGGGATAGAAAACCTTGGAAAGAAATCAGGAGTCATAGATGCAAATATCAACAACAGAATACAAGAGATAGAGGAAGAATCTCAGGTGCTGAAGATAACATAGAAAGCACTGACTCAACATTCAAAGAAAATGCAAAATGCAAAAAGTATGTAACCTAAAACATCCAGGAAATCCAGGAAACAATGAGAAGACCAAACCTAAGAATGATAGGTAGAGAAGAGAGCAAAGATTTACAACATAAAGAGCCAATAAATATCTTCAACAAAATTATAGAAAAAACTTCCCTAACCTAAAGAGAGAGATGCCCATGAACATATAAGAAGCCTACAGAACCCCAAACAGACTGGATCAGAACAAATATTCCACTCATTACATGATAGTCAAAACACCAAATGTACTAGGCAAAGAAAGGATATTAAAAGCAGTAAGGGAAAAAGGCCAAGTAATATATAAAGGAAGACCTATCAGAATTACACCAGACTTATCACCAGAGACCATGAAAGTAAGAAGATTCTAAGCGGATCTCATACAGACCCTAAGAGAACACAGATTCCAGCTCAGACTACTATACCTAGCAAAACTCTCAATCATCATAGATGGAGGAACCAAGATAGTCTATGATAAAACCTATTTTACACAGTATCTTTCCACATATTCAGCCCTACAAAGGATAATAGATGAAAAATGCCAATATAAGGAGGGCAACTATACCCTAGAAAAAGCAAGAGAGTAATCTTCTTTCAACAAACCAAAAAGAAGATAAACACTAAACATAAAAATAACGTCAAAAATAACAGGAAGCAACAATTACTATGCCTTAATATCTTTTAATATCTATGGACTCCATTCTCCAATAAAAAGACACAGACTAACAGACAGGATACATAAACAGGACCCAGCATTTTGCTGCATACAGGAAACACATCTCAGTGTCAAAGACAAACACTACCTCAGAGTAAAAGGCTCATTTCCAAGCAAATGAGTGCAGGAAACAAACTGGAGTAGTCATTCTAATATTGGATAAAATTGACTTTCATCTGAAAGTCATCAGAAAAGAAATGGAAAGGCACTTCATACACATCAAAGGAAAAATCCACCAAGAAGAACTCTCAATTCTGAACATATATGCTCCAAATATAAGAGCAACCTCATTCGTAAAAGAAACTTTAATAAAGCCCAAAGCACACATTGTACCTCACACAATAATTGGGGGTAACTTCAACACCCCACTCTCATCAATGGACAGATCAGGGAAACACAAACTAAAGAGAGACACAGTGAAACTAACAGAAGTTTTGGACCAAATGTATTTAACAGATATCTATAGAACATTTCATCCTAAATCAAAAGAATATAACTTCTTCTCAGCACCTCATGGTACCTTCTCCAAAATTGACCACATAATTGGTCACAAAACATCCCTCAATAGATATAAGAAGATTGAACTAATCCCATGCCTCCTATCAGATCACTATGGATTAAGGCTGGTCTTCAACAGCAACAAAACAACAGAAAGTCTACATACACATGAAAGCTGAACAATATTCTATCAATGATACCTTGGTCAAGGAAGAAATAAGGAAAGAAATCAAAGACTTTTTAGAATTTAATGAAAATGAAGGCAAAACATACCCAAATTTATGGGACACAATGAAAGCAGTGCTAAGAGGAAAATTCATAGCTCGGAGTGCCTCCAAAAAGAAGCTGGAGAGAGCATACACTAGCAGTTTCACAGCACAACTGAAAGCTCTAGAACAGAAAGAAGCTAATACACCCAAGAGGAATAGACGGCAGGAAATCACCAAACTCAGGGCTGAAATCAACCAAGTAGAAACAAAAAGAACTATACAAAGAATCAACAAAACCAGGAGCTGATTCTTTGAGGAAAATCAACAACATAGATAAATCTTTGACCAGACTAACCCGAGGGCACAGAGACAGTATACAAATTAACAAAATCAGAAATGAGAAGAGAAATATAACAATAGAAACTGAGGAAATTCAAAAAAATCATCAGATCCCACTACAAAAGCCTATACTCGACACAACTGGAAAATCTGGATAAAATGGACAATTTTCTGGACAGATACAAAATACCAAAGTTAAATCAGGTTCAGATAGACCATCTAAACCATCCCATAACCCCTAAAGAAATAGAAGTGATCATTGAAAGTCTCCCAACCAAAAAAAAGCACAGGAACAGATGGTTTTAGTGCAGAATTCTATCAGACCTTCAAAGAAGACCTAACACCAATAGTCTTCAAACTATTCCACAAAGTAGAAACAGAAGGAACACTACCCAACTCATTCTATGAAACCATAATTAAGCTGATACCAAAACCACACAAAGATCCAACAAAGAAAGAGAACTTCAGACCAATTTCTCTTATGAATATTGATGCAAAAATACTCAATTAAATTCTTGCCAATCGAATCCAAGAACACACCAAAATGATCATTCCCAATGATCAAGTAGGCTTCATCCCAGGGATGCAGGGATGGTTCAATATACAGAAATCCATCAATGGAATCTACTACGTAAACATACTCGAAGAAAAAAACCACATGCTCATTTCATTAAATGCTGAAAAAGCCTTTGACAAAAGTCAGCATCCTTTCATGTTAAAAGTCTTGGAAAGATGAGGAATTCAAGGCCCATACCTAAACATAGTAAAAGCATTATACAGCAAACTGGTAGACAGCATCAAACTAAATGGAGAGAAACTTGAAACAATCCCACAAAAATCAGGGACTAGACAAGGCTGCCCTGTCTCTCCATATTTATTCAATCTAGTACTTGAAGTTCTAGCTAGAGAAATTAGACAACAAAGGAGGTTAAAGGGATATAAATTGGAAAGGAAGAAGTCAAGCTATCACTATTTGAAGATGATATGATAGTATACTTAGGTGACCCAAAAAACTCCACCAGAGAACTCCTACAGCTGACAAACAACTTCAGCAATGTGGCTGGATATAAAATTAACTCAAACAAATCAGTAGTCTTCCTATATTTTAAGGATAAAGCATCTGAGAAAGAAATTAGGGAAACAACACTTTTCACAATAGTCACAAATAATATAAAGTATCTTGAGTGACGCTAACCAAACAAGTGAAAGATCTGTATGACAAGAACTTCAAGTCTCTGAAGAAAAAAATCAAAGAAGATCTCAGAAGATGGAAATATCTCCCATGCTTGTGGATTGGCAGGATTAATATAGTAAAAATGGCCATCTTGCTAAAAGCTATCTACAGATTCATTGCAATCCCCATCAGAAGTCCAACTCAATTCTTAGAGTCAGAAAGAGCAATTATCAAATTCGTCTGGAATAACAAAAAACCCAGGATAGCTAAAGCTATTCTCAATAATAAAAGAACTTCTGGGGGAATCAGTATCCTGGACCTCAAGCAGTACTACAGAGCAATAGTGTTAAAAACTGCATGTTATTGGTACAGTGACAGGCAGGTAGATCAATGGAATAGAATAAAAGACCCAGAAATGAACCCACACACCTATGGTCACTTGATCTTTGACAAAGGATCTAAAACCATCCAGTGGAAAAAAAGATAGCCTTTTCAACAAATGGTGCTGGTTCAACTGGTGGTTAGCATGCAGAAGAATGTAAATCAACCCATTCATATCTTCTTGTACTAAGCTCAAGTCCAAGTGCATCAAGGACCTCCACATAAAACCAGACATACTGAAACTAATAGAAAAGAAACTGGAGAAGAGCCTTGAGCACATGGGCACAGGGGAAAATTTCCTGAACAGAACACCAATAGTTTATGCTCTAAGATCAAGAATTGGCAAATGGGACCTCATAAAATTACAAAGTTTCTGTAAAGCAAAAGACACTGTCAATTGGACTAAACGGTAACCAACAAATTGGGAAAAGATCTTTACCAACCCTACATCGGACAGAGGACTAATATCCAATATATAGAAAGAAATCAAGAAGTTAGACTCCAGCGAACCAAATAACTCTATTAAAAAATGGGGTACAGAGCTAAAGAAAGAATTTTCAACTGAGGAATAAAGAATGGCTGAGAAACACCTAAAGAAATGTTCAGCATCCTTAAACATCATTGAAATGCAAATCAAAACAACCCTGAGATTCCACCTCAAACCAGTCAGAATTACCAAGATCAAAAACTCAGGGGACAGCAAATGCTGGAGAGAATGTGGAGAAAGAGGAACACTCCTCCTCTGCTGGTGGCATTGCAAACTGGTAAAACCACTCTGGAAATCAGTTTGGCAGAATTCATGAAATTCTTAGGTAAATGGCGAACGGGGGAGGGAAGAGGGCTTATGGGACTTTTGGGGAGGGGAGAACTGGGAAAGGGGAAATCATTTGGAATGTAAATAAAGAATACAGAAAATAAAATAATAATAATAAAAAAAGGAAAAAAAAGAAAATTGGTTATAATACTACTGTAGGACCCTGCTATACCACTCCTGGGCATATACCTAAAGAATTCTCCAGCATTTAATAAGGACACATGCTCCACTAAGTTCATAGCAGCCCTATTTTTAATAGCCAGTATCTGGAAAGAACCCAGATGTCTCTCAGCAGAGGAATGGATACAGAAAATTTGGTATATTTACACAATGGAATACTACTTTGCTACTAAAAAAAAATGAATTCATGAAATTCTTAGGCAAATGGATAGAACTGGAAAATATCACCCTGAGTGAGGTAACCCAATCACAAAAGAATACACATGGTGTATATTAAGTGGATATTAGCCTGGAAGCTTGGAATACCCAAGACACAATTCACACATCAAATGAAGCTCAAGAAGGAAGAACAAAGTATGAATACTCTGGCCCTTTGTAGAAGGGGGAACAAAACACCCACAGAAGGAGATACAGAGATAAAGTGTGGAGCAGAGTCTGAAGGAAAGACCATCCAGAGACTGTCCCACCTAGGGATCCATCCCATATACAGTTACCAAGCCCAGACACTATCATGGATGCCCACAAGTGCTTGCTGACTGGAGCCGGTTATAGCTGTCACCTGGAAGGCTCTGCTTGTGCAGGTCAAATACAGAAGGGGGCATTCTCAGGCAGCCATTGAACTGAACACAGGGTCCCCAATGGAGGAGCTAGAGAAAGGACCCAAGGAGCTGAAGGGGTTTGCAGCACCATAGGAAGAACAACAATATGAGCCACCCAGTACTCCCAGAGCTCCCAGGGACAAAACCATCAATCAAAGTATACACATGGTGTTACCCATGGCTCCAGATGCATAGGCAGCATAGGATGGCCTTGTTGGACATCAAAGGGAGGAGAGGGCCCTGGTCCTGGGAAGGCTTGATACTGCAGTTGTAGGGGAATACCAGGACAGGGAAGCAGGAGAGGGTTGATTGGGGAACCGGGGGAGAGGAGATGAGTTATGAGACTTTCAGGTTGGGAGGGGGACCAGGAAAGGGGACAACATTTGAAATGTAAATAAAGAATATATCTAATAACAAATAAAAAAATCAAAAGCTTCCTTTCCCTGTCCTTTCTATACCCAATCCTACTATCCCAATGAGAAGAAAGATCATTTACCAACAAGAAGGAATATATCATGGAGAATCCTATAGTGATTGAAAGTTTGTATTCCTGAGCCTTTTAATTCACTTATAAAACTTTACCCTCTCCCCCAGTTTGGTGCTATTTGGAAATGGCGCTCTTAGAAGATAATTAGATCATACAAATGGAGTCCTTGGGATCTGGATTAATGATTTTTCAAGAAGGAGTCACAGGACTATATAGTGCTTTTTCCTCCATGGTATAATCCCGTGAGAAGGCAGAAGGTGTCTGAAACATCAGAACCTGACTGTATTGGACCTTGATCTTCCATTTTCAGATCTACATTTAAGATGTGAGGAGTCTATGCATGTTGTTTAACTCACCCAGGTTAGGGGAGGATGAGTGAAAAGACAGGACTGTGCCCATTGCTGTAGCTCATAGGTATTCCCGCTAGATTTTCTTTTATTATTTATTTGATGCACCTTGAATTATCTGGGAAAATGGAACCTCAATTGAGGCATTGCCTCTATCAGATTAGCCTGTGGGCCAGTCTATGGGGGCATTTCTTGATTAATGGTATATGCAGGAAGATCCATCCCACTGTGAGCTGTGTCATCTATGGGTAAATGGTCCTGGTTGTATAAGAGAGCAAGCCTTAGGAGTAAGGCAGTATCACTTCTCGGCCTCTTGGCTAAGATCAAGTGTAGGAGTAAGGCAGTAAATGCTGTTCCTCCATCGTCTCTGCTTCAGTTTCTGTCTCAAGCTTCTGCAATCAAGTTCCTACCTTGCCTTCCCTCAATAACGGACTGGGAGCAGGATGTGCATAGGCCAAATAAACACTTTGTCTCTCAAGTTGATTTTAGTGAGTGTGTTACCAAAGTAACAGAGCAACACCCTAGGACAATGGCTCTGTGGGTGTGGAGGAGCACGCCCTACATGGAAGTGCCTCTGTCACCAGGCTAGTGACTGTGTCTACCATTGCATGGGAACATGACTTCAGACATGTCTAGCATTAACTATTTCTTTGCTTATGGAGATCAGTAGAGAACCCTTCATCTGCCCTCAGAGATTGTCCAACTTTTCTATTTCTGAAGTGGGAAGTTCTTTGTGAATGAAACGTACATTTGATTAAATGTTTTACTGAGTGTAATGCTAGGATTGCCTTTTATATTAGTTAGGGTTCTCTAGAGTAACAGGACTGATAGAATGAATCTCTCTCTCCATATAGAAAGGGCATTTATTAGAATGACTCATAGGCTGCAATCCAGCTACTCCAACAATGGTTGCCTATAAATGAAAGGTCCAAGAATCCACTAGTTGTTAAGTCCACAAGGCTGGATGTCTCAGCTGTTCTTCAGTCTTTACAAGACTCCTGAAGAATTAGGTTGTAATGCTAGTGGAGGTATGGACTACTAGTGAAGTTAAACAAGCGAGGGAAGAGCAAGAGTTTTCTTCTTCCAAGTCCATATATAGGCTTCCAGCAGAAGGTGTGGCCAAGATTATAGGAAGGTCTTCCCACCTCAGAAGATTTATATTAAAGTTTATGTCTTCCCACCTCAAAGATCCAGATGAGAAATGGATCTTCCCACTTCAAATTAAGCAAGATTCCTTCCCAGCTTTGCCACCTTTGGATTCTGGGTTAATTCTAGATGTTGTTGACAACCAAGAATAGCCATTCCAACCTTATTTATAGCTTCCTGTGTAGCACGAGCTTTCAAATTTCTGTACTTGCAAGAAGCTTCCAAGATGATCTGGAGAGTCAGGTGAAACCAGGAGTCTGAGCATGGACAATCATTTGCCAATACTCACCAGCCAAAACAGGACAAACATCACAGAAATCTGCTTTAAGAAATTAAGTCCATCAGAGAACTTACACCTTTTAAAAGTAAAAGTGGATCCATCTTTCTGCCATTTATCTCCCACTAGACCAGTGGTTTTCAACCCCTGGGGCATGATTCCTTTAGGGATCACATATCAGATATCCTCCTTATCAGTTATTGACATTACAATTTATAACAATAGCAAAATTACAGTTATGAAGTAGCAATAAAATAATGTTATGTTTGGGGGGGTCACCCTAACATGAGGAACTGTATTAAGGCATCACTGCACTAAGAAGGTTGAGAACCATTGCACTAGACTATATTTCATGAATAGTCCTTGACATTAACATGACTTGCTATGACTCTCCTTTAAATAGATCCTTTCCATTTTATAGAATGGATATCATAATTTATTTAAGCATTCTCTCGCTATAGACAAGTAGGCTATTTTCAGATTTGTTAATTTTTCTTTAAATAAGTATGCATATGCTTAAAACAATATGCTTGTACATTACATAAATCCTCATTCAGTCATGGTTTTTTTCTCCCCAGCAGGACTGACAGGTCAATGATTGCATCGTAAATGTGAATAGACATAATAGACCATGACAGGTGTCTATTCCAAAATGTAGCAATCGAAGCAAGGTGCCAATATTAGAAGGTTTGTCTCATTCTGGTCCAATATTGAGTGTTATTATAAAGTTTTAATTTCTATAAATCTGTCAGGTTTATGTTTCTCTCTGGCTACAAAAAAAAAAAAAAAGGTGAGCAACTCAAACAAAAAGTTCCTTCATCGGATTTCATAAGAACAAAAGAAAGCACATCTTTGTTAACATCTTCTGAGGATTTATTAGTTTGCCTTGAGGAAGTAGATGTGTTCATCACACATGCATACAGATATTTGCTGTATGTCCCATGTGTCTGCAGGGTACATCTCCTGGCTTTCTGGAATAAAATGCTACCCTTTTCAAAATTCCCTTAGGTTATGAGTGAGAAATTTTATAAAAATTTCTATTTATTATGATCTGTCAACTTCTTCCTTCTGAATGTTGCTATAATTTATTTTCTTTGAGGAATTAACATTATATTGAAAGTATTTACGTATTGAATGTCATTTGGCTAGAAGTGTTTAATTATTTTGTCCTGACAATGAGACCAGATTATACCCATGATCAGTGGGTCTTACTATTGTTTAACCTGTGTTGCTAAGCATGGTAAAGCAGGGGACAATAAAATTAGCCTTTGATGTAGTCAAATCAGTTTGAGGGTAAATAAACTAGTCAGGCTGGCGGTTCTTTCTGATGTGGAGACATAAAGGATTAAGGGGTTTCTGAAAAGAAACTGGTGGCCCTTTTAATTGTTAATAGTAGGGACCAATATTAATGCATAGATGGTAGTGTTACAGTGTATTGGTCAGAGATGTTTAAAGCATTAATACTCACTAGGATATCATCTGTCTGTCTCTCTGTCTGTCTGTCTGTCTGTCATGATAGCAGATGGGGAATTCAAGTAAGAGTTAAGGTTGCAGTGTGGCATCCAAAGCCTGGATCTCAGGCAGAATGTCTATGTTACAATCTAGACAGAATTCTTTCCCTGGGAAATTTCCTATTAAGGTTTTCAACTAAGTGGATGAGACATACTTGTACTCCAAAGAGTGTCTCTTTCATTTAAATTGCCTGATTATAATTGTTAATCACACCCACAAAGCACCTTTATAGTAACAGCTAGACTGATATTGGACCAAACAAGGGGGCATTACATTTAAGGTAGATACATAAAATTTGCCACCACAGCATTATATATTTTATCTGTTTTGGATGAGTTCAAATGGTACAATCACTATGTGTTTATTCATAAAATCAGCAGCTTAAGTGGGGCCTTGCTATGATTATGCTCTAATTCTAAAGGATCTTTAATGGCCTGTTCATTTTGAGAATAATCATTCCCATGAACAACAAATGTGGAGTCCATGGGCACAACTTACTTTCAGAAAGTGGTAGGAAAATAAATGTGTGTGTGTGTGTGTGTGTGTGTGTGTGTGTGTGTGTGTGTGTGTGTGTGTGTGAGGGGGGGTGGTGGTATCCAGATCTCCAACCTCCTTTTCTCTCATCATCCAGCTCACCTAAGAGTTGACTTCTTTTCCCATTTTGAAAAAAAACAAAAAAACAAAAAAACAAAGCCTTATGTTAAGAAAGTTCAATCAAAATATAACAAACAATTTCAATTTTCTTTTCTTACAATTTATTTTGTGTGTGTGTGTGTGTGTGTGTGTGTGTGTGTGTGTGTGTGTGTTTTCCAGGAATCTAACTCAGATCATCAGTCTTGGTGGTAGACACCATTACCTGCTGAGCCATTTGCTAAAGATCAAATTCCAATGGAATAGGAACTCAAATAAGCTTACAGTATGCATTTTGGGGGGGAGACATGCACAAACTTATCTACTCACTCCAGATAGGTCCCTGACAACAGACCAAATAAAGCAAAATCTAACTTAGTAAACCAGTGGGTTTATTGGATTGCTTACAGGATAATGGATAAGGGGTTATTGACATGAGGATGGGCCAGTCTAAGGCAGCTTTATCACCCAAAAGCCCACTCCAGCATGAATAGTAACTCATTAGAGCTGCATCCATGGAGCTCTCTGTGTGATCTATAGTCAGCTTGACAGGTAGAACAATCTCCTCTGCACAGCATTTGTTTATTGCTTCTGTAGACATTGTGAATCTTCCTCATTTCAGGAACTTCCTGGGTCTTGAATTGTTTTCTTCCTACATCTGAAGAGCTTCCATTATTCTTTGGAGAAGGAATGTTTCAATTTGGAGGAAAGTGCTCCATGATGTTCGCCCCTTCTTCAAGCACTTACATTCTTTCAACTATCATCTTCCTAATGGTTCTTTATGCTTGGAGCAGAGATATAGATATCCATGTATGGCTAAGTATTGAGCTATGATGCCCCAGAAACAGTCACTTGGACTCAGGAGCTTTTACAGTGGTTATGAGTCTCTGAGGTACACCATGCAGCTCAAAAGGGAAATTTTTATCCGTGATTGATTGTGGCGGGCAGCAACAATGATCTACGGGTATTAGCAAAAATATTTAAAAGGCACTATGTATGACAAGCCTATCATATCCATTTAATTAAACAATAGTAATGACTTCCCTACTGACAGCTATGACCTCCTCAACCAGTTTTTCGTTCTGGCTTACAGTTCCAGATATGAAATCCCCCCGTGAGTGGGCCTTAATATAACTGGAAAAGTGTTGGTTGTATCTACATTAGTACAGCTACAATTGCTCCACCAGGAAGTTGCTGTCTGACATTTTAGTATTGTAACACACAGGGTCCATAGCAGAATAGGATTTTTGTTGACAACCCTCCCCCAGTAGCTCACATAGTACTTTTAGGCTCTATGAAAGCCAGTCAGTATAAGGAGCATCTTAAGTATGTGGATGTGGTGTCTTTAGCAATAAGGTCTTATCATCTAGTCCTGACACATAACAAAGAACAATGGGAGTAGCCTTTGTGGTTTGTGAAGTTTCAGGAGTCTCCCTGACCGACAACTCATAAAGAAGTAAGGTTTTTATTGAACAACATCATGGCCTCTGAAAGGGTCCTTTTCCATCTACACAGGGTGCCTGTTTTTAAAGTTGCTGTTTTAATACATCATTCTCTTTTTCAGTTAACCTACCTTGAAGAGAACAGTCATGTAAGTGGAATACCATTGCACTTGGTTGTCACCAGCACAGGTCTTCTCATCAATGTTAATGAAATGGTTACCCCTGTGACCGCTCTGTGAATGTCTATATATAATGGAGCCCTTCATGATGATGTCATCGGTTGCTCACTTGCATGGCAATTCTTGTAGGAGGTCTATGGCCATGTCCACACAGATAAGGGCATATGCGTATGCCTTGTCAACAAGTCTAAGTCCATATAGTCTGTTTCCTAGTCCTTTATAGAACAAACTGACATATATGTGTCTCATTTAAGCCTGGGATGGGGTGTCACACGGTGGAGGAGCATATAGGATGTTAAAATATGTCCTCTCATGTTGGTTCCCTGTGCCCAGATTCTTGCATGAATTCAATGAGAATTCATGGTGGCATCTGAGGGCAGATGGCCTGTGCTTTGATAAGAACATCTGATTCCTGAATTTTAAGAGGTGTCCATGGGCCATGGGCTTCCTCAAGGGGATTGCCAAGAATTCCAATTCCTTTTGAGCTCTAGTATGTATTTCCTTTTACATCTGTTGTCCCCCAATCCAGCACATGCCAGGTCTCCCTCATACACATTGGACACCCATAAAGTGAGGCCTCTGGATGCAGTGCAACTGCCAGTAGAGATGGTCACACATCGAGTCTCGTGAGATCCTACTATTCATATTGCTCTTGGCTTCTGCCTACTTTTTTATTTATTATTTTTTTCCCTCCAACTACACTCTGTATTCATTTGTATTGTCACCACTATACATTCCTATTTGGTGCCCCTATCCATACTGTATGTTTACCAGACCTCTGGTAAGGATGGGTGGTGTTCCTCAGAAATGTTTTGGGGGCTTGAAAGGACACTAGCTCCAGGTTAGTGTGGATGGCATTGACAACAGGGCTTATTGATAACATATCACATTGCCGTATGTCACCTTTATAGAGTTTATGTGCTCCCCCAGAGATAGGCTTGCCCAATGGCCTTTAATGCAACCTGTAATTGCATTAGCTGTTGGACTGTTGTGGGATGCAGTGATGAATTCCCACTATTGTAATGCATTATACACAGCTGGCAATTACTGTTCTAGCACTGTGAGTTGAGATTTTGCTATTTTACATCATTGAGATCAATCTCCTACTAGAATTATTTGTTCAGGTTATTTTTGTGCCCAGTCCCCAGCTATAGCCCTATAAACTCTGAGTGGAATTGACATAGTGGGATCCACAGCAGATGTTACCTGTCCTTCAAGGGTTTAGCTTGATCAAAGCCCTGCCCACCCTAATCCCAGTCTCCCTTCATATTCCTTTTTATCAAGTTATATAGAGGATGGACAACTTGAATGGGGTCAGGTATAAAATATACTAACATCCCAAATGCCCCCACACCAAAACCTGAAGTTCTTTTACATCTAGAGGCACAAACTGTTTTAAATTTTTAAAAAATTAAAATTATTATTGTCAGGTATCATGCATGTTTTACCAGACCATAATTCTCTTACATGTATGTTTTTTTTTAAAGGATTTTTTTTCCAAATGTGCAAAAAAAAAAAAAAAATCGGTGACTTGCATTATGTTATCTATATAATGAAACCTTCTTGTGGAGTGTAACCAGGGCAGTAAATCAAGGTTTCTAGCCACCATTCCATGACAAATGGTAGCACTGTGAGGGTGACCTTGCAGGAGTGGCAGACGCCATGCAGGAGGAGCTGCAATATGGGCAAGTGAGCTTCTTGGGAGACAGCTCACTCTATTGGACAATTTTCTGGAAGATCATTATGAAGATGAACTTTCATAAAATAATATTGTTTAGATGAATTAATGATTTCCCAGAATTCCTGATTTGATTTAAATGAGTTTTGGAAGTTAGGGTAACTGATAAAAAAAGTTTAAGGAGATTGTTTAAATTATAATAAAAATAGAATGAAAAATACACTATGCCCTCTCCCTTGTAGAACAGTGAGGGCTTAATAGGTTAGAAAAGGAACACAGTGAGTTTTCGAGCACTGCAAGCACATAAGTCTACTTGGAAGAGACAAATAGGTTTGGGACAAGTTAATGATCAAAGAAAGCATTTCATTCTAGGTTGGGTCTGAGCTCCTGGATCTTGTGATCTAGGGATGTGGCCACAGGTTTCAATGTGCACCATGAAAAAACAGGGTTATAAATAAAGAGTAAACAATTCTATTATAAGAGTAGAAAAAAGATGATGTTTAGCCAAACAAGAATTCAAAAGTAAGATGCAAGATAGATGATGATCTGTTTCTTAGTAAATACAAATTGTCATCAGCTAAACATAGGAAAAAACTTGCTGCTATAGATTGACTTGCTTAAACTTTGTTAATCCTTGACCAAAGAATAATTGTTTTGGGGTTGCAATGAACTTGTGGAGAGAAAGATAAATGGGAAATGTTTAGTTAGGTATGAATTTCATTCCTGTTATAACTTCCTTTGTGTAATGACTTTAATATGTTTTTAAAGAATATGTTTCTGTGGTGATTGTTTTTAGAGAATATGTAACTTGTGGCTATGAGGTAATCTTTTTCATACGTAGAGAACTTTGTCTTAGATGGTATAAAAAGGCTAAGAGGAAAAATAAACTTATTGGAGCCAACTTGGTGAAGCTTGCTTCATCCACCAAATGTGTGTATGTGTGCATACCCAAATGAAATGGTTGGAGTCGGCTTGCTGGAGCTTTGTACCATCCAATATGTCTGTCTGTCTGTCTGTCTGCCTGTCTGTCTGCCTGTCTGTGTATGTATGGAGTTGTTGGAGGTTATCTTGTTTCATCCACTCAGTGTGTGTGTGTGCGCGCGCGTGTGCGATTTACCCCCTTTCTTTTCTCTAATCACTGGCTTCTATTGGCAGCATCTCTCATCATTTGCTATCAGAACCAGCCCCTGTCAGCACTACCAATGCCCTTCCCCCAACCCCCTGTCAGCTGCTATCAGTACCATGCACCCACCCCTCCCCCCAATTGCTGACTCCATACTCAGCCCTCCTCAGTTCACCCTGTGGTGTTGAAGCTGGCCCACTGCCAAATATTCCAAGTGATGGAAAACTGGTCTTGGAATCTAGAAACTAAAGGAATCCTTTTTTTTTTAAAGTATGTTATCAAGGTCTCATAGAGCATGGAAAGATCTAGTCACCAAAAGATCAGTGCTGGGCTCCAAAGCATAAATGGGAGGGGGAAGTACCCATGGATTTCACACATTAAAAGAAGACTAAGAATTCCACAGTTCCACATGAGGCATCCAGTCCTCCGTGTATGGCCTTCACTCACAGGCAGTGTAGGGGAGGCTTGGGTGGTTCCCCCTTCAGGACATCTTTTCCCTCTATATCAGGGGTGCAATGAAGATGGCCTGTACCTCGTTATGTTTTACTCTTTTTTATTAACCCTTTGGTGAACTGCTGGTCCTCCAAAACAAGGACAGCATTTGATCTTCTATCATTGCTTCCCCCACCCCACCCCCACACTGAGGAGCTCCAGCTCAGTACAAATCATTTGTTTTAAAACAACTTTTGTACATTTGTTTTAAAACAACTCAGACAAGACCCAGTGTCTATTTTTAATCATCTTCTCCCAAGTGTCCTATCACCTTACAAGCTCAACTTATATGGCAGCCTAGATTTTTACATCTGCCAAAGCTTTCCCTACTTCATAAGGTTCATGTCCCATAATAGGACTCAGCAAAGCCACTAAAGTCACACATTATTCTCCCGGTCCCTGCAGAATCAATGTCCTTCTTAACTCTCCTGTGAGCATAGTTCTATCTGGCCCAGTGAACCAGGAATTAAACACAGTTTCATTTATTCCCAGTTCTCTTAGCAATGTTTCTCTTTCATCTACTTTCTTCCATTCTTTAATATGCATGGGGATCTCAGCAAGCAATAACCATGTGTTCCTAATGGCTTATATAAACCAGTGCTCCAAGGACTGGTTTCCTTAGTATTGTCTCAACTTATGTAGCCATTTCTTAATGAGGGATAGGTAGGTGCATTACGGTTCCCACAACCCTCAGAATAATTCCATCAACCATCATGACCCAGAACCTCATAAGCCAGACTATATGAGGCTCCTTCATTGCTTGCTTAAAAGCCTTTCCCGGTTCATTCAGTTGGATATTGAATGTTTCCTGATTACCATAGTTTCTTTTATTGAGCCATTGTTAAGAACTTCATATGCATATACTTCACTATTAAAAATCAGACCTGAGGGCTGTCTTCTATCACTTCTAGTATGTTCTCTTCTTCCTCATTCTACAGCTCTTCCCATGAGTTCCATGTTTGGGATCCCAAAAAAGATTTCTGAGTATAGACCAAACATGTATACTCTCTTTTGGTTCCCGGGCCCACTCCAGCCTGCCATAAGAAATGTCAAACAAACATCTCCATCCCATCTACTTTATCCAATGTACTTTCCAAATCAAAGGCCAACGTGAGAAATGCCAGTCATGAGCCTTTTTGCTGTTGTAATTCCTCCCAAGTATTCATCCGGGCCTTAGTTGAATGTCTTCTTCCTCATAGCAGTGGCCACACAATCTTCCTGTTGACCTTCTTGTCCCTTATGTGCTATTCTTAGGAACTGGAAATGTTGCTTTAAACCTTCAATTTTTCTCAGAGCATCTCGTACAGAGATGCCACTCATCAAACGACAGTGCTATTTCATGGCATATAAAAGGAGATCACCACCTCAGGATTCCTCCCACAGACATGCCACCTTCAGGAGGCTCCATCTCCCTATATGTCTCCCTACTCATAGCAAGACCCATACAACCACAAGAAGGCACCCTTCCACACACAGAGACACCATATTGAGGATTCCTCCACAAGCGCTTCACTTTCAGATTGCCCAGTTTCACTTTTTGTGTATTATGTATAGTCAGAAACATGGAATCATGTCTTCCAAAGGTTCCATCATTCCATGTTCATAAGCCAAGAGTATTGTGTGACTTTTCCTGGAATGGCATGAGTAGACATCTATTCACCTCAGACCAATGAAACATGTCTATCAAAGTCCAACATGGCAAACCAATAACTTTATTGTGTTATTTACAGGAGCATGGGTGAGAAATATACTCATGGGTATGTGGACAAGTCCAGAGCATATGCATCACCAAAAAGCCCATACCAGGATGGGTGATAACTCACAAAAGTTACAACCCTGAAGCTCTCTGTGTGACTTGCAGAAAACCTGACAGGTTAGAGAATCTCCTGTTCTAGAAATTTATTCTATAGCCTCAGGAATAGGACTTTTGATATTTTGTTCATGTCAGGAACTTCCTGAGACTTGTGAATTATTTACTTCATTAATCTGATGAGTCCCCACCTCCTTTCTGGAAAGAATGTTTCATATCAGAGGAAATTATTATGTAACACATGAATAACTTGACTTGACATCAGTCTCAAGCTTCCTAGGGCAGGAACTAGAAGGTACCATATGTGGTCTCTGAGAAATATATTGAGAGATGTGGTACTGGATGAGTTTGGATATGGAGGAGTCATGGAAACATGTCTCCCCAAGTTAGGCTCTCTAGCTCACTCCCGGAAAGCAAAGAAAAAAAGTTGATATGTTTCAGAGTCCGTGGGCCAATAGAAACAGCATGTGAAGCAAGATTCAGGTCCTCTGTATAGCATTGTTTTGAGAAAGCCAGCCCACAGTGCTAGGTTTATTTAGTTCTGAATACAAGCTTCTTGCCCCCGCACATGTCGATTGTATCCTTAGAGAACACAAATTTCCTGTTCCAAATCCAGGCTTATACTAAATTGAACACCCTTTTGGGAATTGTGGCACACAGTTGTGATCCTAGCACTTGGGAACTGGAAACAAAGGGAACCAAGGCCTCAAGAGGAGGCAGTGAGTTTGAGGTTAGCATTACCTATATGAGATCATATCTTAAGAATTAAAGATAAATTAAAACAAACAGAACATCCAAGATGATCTATTGTCAGCACACTCTATCGCATAAAAAAGGAAAACAGCACTGCCATCAAATATGAAGAGGTGAGCTACACTGCATATGCAAACAGCAGCTATTCCTCACCAGTAGCCTTTTCTCCCAAGCCTGGCATGGAGCCCCTCAAAATCTAAAGCCAAGAGAAATGGAAGTCTACTAATGCTGGAGCGATTTCTCCTTGTATCGCTGGTGTTAGCATATATGTCTTGGAGTCAGTGGTTATCATAATTAGACAGGGGAGTCTTTCATTATATAAATACATGTATGAGATATTTTATAAATAAAATACATGTATGGGATTTTCTTATTCTATAGGATATGCAGGGTTGTGCTAATGTTCTCATTATTATGAAACCACCATCTGATAAGTATTTACAGGTAGATAAAAGCTACACCCCACCTGCCATAAATTTCACTCCCTTTCTTATGACAGACTTCAACACACAGCCCTACTGTGGAGGCTCAGCATGTTGCCCTGACAATCCACAAAAACTCCCTATGTTTCTTAGTAATGAAGTTTTACAGAAGTATGTGGTTTGTCTCTTAACTCAGTGATAATTTGGATGGCTATTGACTTGCTTCTGGAGAGCATATACAAACGAATAATAGACCCCTCTATTACTATAAACCCATACTATAATAACACAAGCTAAAATTTTTATCCTAACATCCACAAAATCTTATAAGAACCAGTACCCACATAGAACATTAGGAGAACTAAAATGCAATGAAACTGAATGCTGTCACAACACCTTATTTAGGGCATAATTTTGTGTCACTACGAGAATATTTATTTTAAAAATAAATACCTTCCCAGGGTGGCATAAACCATTTTTCAAGATGTAAAGACCATTTGGGAACTTGCAGTAGAATGCAGAAAGTGAGACAACAGAGAAATGCATTTGATACTCACATCTTGAGTGGGATGCCTGTCGTTCATGGTCTCACTGACCATACTGTATGAAGACACCAGCATGAATTGACCTTGAATTAAAAAATAACCAGTGACAGATCTTTAAGAAATGAGGACACCAAAAAAAAGTTTATCAAAAGCAAAGATTCTATATGTTCTTTTTCAAATAAAATAAAATAAAATAAAAAATATGCAGGGTCATCTGTAAAGGAGATGCTTTTCACAACACATCTTAGAAGTGACGTGTAAGGCTATAGAGATGGCTCAGGGGATAAAGCACTTGCCATATAAGGTTGACATCCTGAGTTCAGATTGATAAAATGCTCGATGTGGTAGCACACATCTATAATCTCAGCACACTTAGTGAGAAATGGAAGGAGGGTGGCCGGAAGCTTGGGGGCTTGTCTTAGCTAGGGTTTTACTGCTGTGACCAGACACCATGACCAAAGCAACTTTTATAAGGACAACATTTAATTGGGAGATAACTTGCAAGAAAAGGCACAAATGCTCCATTTGAAAAATATAAATTTTTCCATATGGGGATTCTAACTTTGTGTGTTTATATTTGAGTCATATAACCAGGGGGACAAGTTGGATGGGTAGAGAATCTGGGAAGAATGTGGGGTGAACAATGTTTGATTGTATGAGACTTTCAATGAACTACTATTTTTTTTAAAGGAAAGAAAATGGCAACTGACTCGATTTGCAGGTCTTTCAAAAAGGGGCTTTTTTTTAAAATTAGATATTTGCTTTATTTATATTTCAAATGGTATCCTCTTTCCTCGTTACCCCTCCAAAAACCCCCTATCCTATTCTTCCTTCCCCCTGCTTATCACTCCCCCTTCACTTTTCTGACCTGGCATTCCCCTACACTGGGGTGTCAAGCCTTCATAGGACCAATGGCCTCTCCTCTCATTGATGCCTGAAATGATGATTCTCTGCTACATATGTAGCTGGAGCCAAGGGTCCCTCCATGTGTACTCTTTGGTTGGTGGTTTAGTCCCTGGAAGCTCTGGGGGTACTGCTTGGTACATATTGTTCAGTGTAATTGAAGTTCAGACTTCCATTTCTCACTAAGTGTCCTGTGGGGATGCAAACCTCTTCAGCTCCTTTGGCCCTTTCTCTAGCTGCTCTATTGGGGACTCTATGCTCAGTCTATTGGTTGGCTGTGAGCCATGGATATTTTGATCCACCTTCTAAAAAGGATCAAAGTATCCACACTTTGGTCTTCCTTCTTCTTGAGCTTCATGCAATCTGTGAGTTGTATCTTGGGTATTCCGAGCTTTGGGGCTAATATCCACTTATCAGCGAGTGCATACTGTGTGTGTTCTTTTGTGATTGGGTTACCTCACTCAAGATGATATTTTCTAGCTCCATCCATTTGTCTAAGAATTTCATGAATTCATTGTTTTTAATAGTTGAGTAGTACTCCATTGTGTAAATGTGCCACATTTTCTGTATCTATTCCTCTGTTGAAGGACATCCAGAGAACAAAATAACTATTAAAAATGGGGTACAGAGCTAAAGAAAGAATTCTCAACTGAGGAATACTGGATGGCCGAGAAACACCTAAAGAAATGTTCAACATCCTTAATCATCAGGGAAATGCAAATCAAAACAACCTTGAGATTCTACCTCACACCAGTCAGAATGGCTAAGATCAAAAACTCGGGACAGCAGGTACTGGTTGATGAGGATGTGGAGAAAGAGGAACACTCCTCTACTGCAAGCTGGTACAACCACTCTGGAAATCAGTTTGGCAGTTCCTCAGAAAATTGGACATAGTACTACCTGAGGACCCAGCTATACCACTACTGGGCATATACCCAGAAGATGCTCCGTCATGTAATAAGGACACATGCTCCACTGTGTCCAGCCTTATTTATAATAGCCAGAAGCTAGAAAGAACCCAGATGTCCCTCAACAGAGGAAAAAGAGGCTATTTTATACTAAGTTCAACCTATCTATCTATCTATCTATCTATCTATCTATCTATCTATCTATCTATCTATCTATCTATCTATCTATCTATCTATCTATCTAATCTATCTATCTATCTATCTATCTATCTATCTATCTATCTATCTATCTATCTATCATTTAATATATATGTAACACAGATATATAATATATAAATATATAATAGATATAGAGATATAGATATACAAATATTTAGCCCAACAGTTCAAAGAAATGGAATAAAAGCAGCAGATCTAAGAGAAACTACTTCTTTACACATAAGCTTTTCTTACCTCAATCCCATTCCATTCCTTTGAATCCTAATGAGATTGTATTGGTATCTAGAGGAGCCATTCCCTATGAAGCAATGCAGGAGCAGGAGGAGGAGCTGCATCCAGTCACATGCTTCTGTGTAGCCACTGTGCTCAGTACCGGTGATCCTGTACTATAAATGGATGGGTGGTTAAGGCACTTGGAAGTCAGAGAGGGCTGAGTCTAAATCTCAATGTTCTTTCACTTCTCATCTTCTTTGGATAATAATGTCCATAAAATTGTTGTATTTTAATGGATATATATGTCTAAGCACCATCAGTTTTAATCTTTAAAGGCATCTGCAAAATAGCCATCATCTCTAATAAATGTGCAATCTCAGAATCCTCCCCCCCTCAGAACTCAAGGCAGAAGAAGTCCATTGGAACTCCGAACATGTATCAGTTGTATGATGTATCAACATGTATACATACTTCAGTTCTCCAAACTCTTTAAAGTGAAACACACAATCCACTGTATAGCATTGCTTTAAGTTAGCATTAATAAGCAGAATCTGGATTTTTAAATCAATATATTGTATCTTTATGGGCTGCCATTATAATTTCTCAAGCCCCTGTGGAACCTTCCTGTCTGGAACTATGCTTTTTGATGTTATTGTAAATTCCAGATTAGATTCCTCTGAGGATTTCCTTTTTGATTTAGTCAGGTAATTCAGAATCTACCTATCTCCAATCCTTTGCTGTAGCTGTTTTTTATATAACCAATACTTTTAAAATAAGGAACAAGGTTTACATAACAAAAGCTAGTTAGCAGGAAAATTCACTTGTAGGCCTAGCCCTTTGGGTACAGAATTTAGCATTACAATCCCAGACCAAACCTCAACAATTCTCCAGTCTCCTCCTCATCCCACAGCCCTGAAATAACAGGTATTTATCTCAGTTTTACTTGGGTACTAGGGATACAAGCTCAGGTCCTTATAATTGCTGAGCAGGTGTTCTTACTACACTATCCCCCCCCCAATAATTTAACATATCATTTATTAAAGTTATATTTATTATGGCAATAAGTAAAGGATTACTTTTAGGCTGTCAGAGTAATTTCTCAAACTCATATAATTAATGAGCCTAAGACCTGGCTAACTCACAGTTCCTCATTTATTTTTATGCCTTCCTTGCAATTCAATCTGATAGATTTATACTTTACAATGAGCATATACTAAGTATATAAAGAGCAATACAATTAATCAGTACACTAATATCTAGACAGCTATCACATAGCATATTACTTTTTAAGAGACTAAATTTACTGTTATTTTAATAATTTAACCATATCTTATTTTAATGTGGATATAGCATACCACAAGATTTATACCCAAGGTTATAGTCACTTTTTTAAAAAAAAATTAAATTACCTTTCTGAATTTTGGCAAAATTAATTTATCCCTGACTGCATATTAGAATCTCATATACATGATCAGCTTATTTGGTCATTGTAGCTGACTAAAAGGTTCTGTTATGGCTGGAAGGTACTTATGGGGCATTGATGTTGTGTAACATATTACAATAGTGTTGTAGAACTCCTCTGTATGACAGGTAATTAGGTAAATTTAGAGAATTTTAAGGTCACCTAAGCTACTCTAATGTCATCCTACAATTTTACAAATGTAGAGATCCCAGCTTAAAGAGGCAGGGTAAACAATTTAACATCACAGTTGATAGAAAAGCTTGATCCAGTTCAGATATAGGACTCTGGATCCCTCTGCGTCCTGTATAGCAAGCCCTACTTAATATGTAAACAACGAACCATACAGAACTGGATTATCCACTAGGGCCCAAAGGGTTATCCTAAACACAATTAAATAGAGTAAACATCAGCAACTCCAATGTAGGGTTATTGGGGCCCCACCACAGGGCTTGGCCACCTGGGAAGGCAGGACCAAGCTTACCCCACGCTGTTGCAGCCCTGGGACACCGCTCTGTGGGTGGGAAAGCGCAGTCTTAGGCACGGGACAGCCGGAGCTGGCTTGGGGGGTCCCCATGCCTGTGACGAGGTCAGTGCCATCTGGTTCTCAGGCTCTTGGAATCCAGGTGTCACTGGATGCCATGGAAGAGCCAAGAACGGAGTGGGGGCCTAGGGCTGGATCTAGCCCAGGGCGGAGGTAGGGCCGGGGAGGGGAGCTCTGGCAGGTTCCACGGGGATAGTCCTTGGCTTGATGGTGGTTTGCTTGGTCTTAGCTTGTTGCCAGCCCTGGCTGGGAGCACAGAGAGGCCTTCTACGGGAGATTAGACAGTGGCTCTATAGGCAAAGGCTTTCTCCATGGCTCTCCACAGTGGATCCTGATAAAAAAAGAGGTAGTCCATGGTTTTAACATATTTATTGTCATGGCGGAAAACCATACCCCACTTCTTCGGGTGGGCCTGAGATTAAATACCTTTTGCAGGGAGAAATGTCTAAGAAGGAAAGATTATTGGCTAAGCCCTCTAGCCATCTAGGTACCTCATTAAAATGGAGATCTGTCTTGAGACTACATGACTACAGGTCAAGTCATTTACATGTGGAGGGGCTTGGGGTGTGGCCTTTATGTGACTGATGGTACCAAATCTCTGGGGGACAGGGGGAGGGTGATGTGGCTAATGACAGAGGCCTGGTGCCCAGGAACAGGCGAAGCAACTACCAGTCCCTTCAGGTTCTTCAAGGGCTTTGAGCCTTAGCTCAACTGGGGACCGAGCTACCTTTCACCATCCCTCACACCAAAAGGCCTCACATAGCATCTTTAAGAAGAACAGAAGACTCTCCTAAGACACAATTTGTTAGAACACTCCATAATGACCTCTAATACTTGTATGCAAATTTAAAAATAAAAAAATAATTGTGGGGCAAATTGAAAAATTGATCTAAGAACAATAACAATCACAAAGAAGGAAAGTTCACCTCTTGCATTTAGCAACCATGCTTCTTGTTTAAACAAGACTACTTAAACTTGCAGTCACTGCAGCCTTGCCAGGGTGTTAGAAACGCTTTCAAGGGTGAAACTATATTTTCCAAATGTGTGTTAAGGTTCACGGTCTCTGAATCATCTATTAAACAGTGTTGTGAACCTTGCTTGTGTTTTTATTTGGTTTGTTGTCTGGCTGGCTTGCTGTTATGTTCTTTTTGGGTCACAACTTATTTTTTTGCTTGTGTTGCCTAGGATGTGAAGTGTTTGTTGATGAAGCTAATTAGATTTACATTTGGGTTTTGTTTGGTTTTGTTTGCTTTTATAAATCAGTGGTCCTTCACCTCAATGTTAAACTGCTCATGTATAGGGAAGAAGCCAAGAGATATGAGACTTTTTATACATCAAGGACATCGCTTTAAATCATTAGATCGTTTTAAATGATTTAGAATCAGTGTGTGTTTATTTCCCTTTAGACATTTTATGTTCAACTGTACAAACTCATGCTAAAAATAATCAGGATTCAGGATAGGCTTTTATGGAGCAGAAATAATTTCGATTCTCTGACATCGGGCCTTGTGGATGAATCCTCCCATAACACCAACTAGAGAGGGAAAAAAACAGACAAGTTTCTCTTGCATAGGAGTTGGGACAATGGCCTCCTTGTTCTTTACATTTCTAGACCTCCCTTTACACCTGGGAGCTGGGCAGTGCCCCAAGCCTGTGCTCTCAATCCCCAGAGTATCCACAAATCAGAGAAGAAGCAGGGCAGAGAGCTGTGAAGGGCCCAAGACCCTGTGCCCCAGGACAGCTACCAGGCCAACTCACGGTTCTTCTTCTTCCTCCTCCTCCTCTTCCTCCTCCTCCTTCCCCTCCTCCCCCTCCCCCTCCTTCCCCTCCTCCCCTTCCACTTCTTTTCCTTCTCCCCCTCCTCTCCCTCCCCTCCTCCCCATCCCCTTCTTTCTCCTCCTCCCCCTCCTCTCCCTCCCCCTCCTCCCTCTCCTCCTCCTTTCTGTACAGAGGAGGCTCCTCTGAACCCAGTAAATGAGAAGTCTCTTCGAGGATTATCTCAGCCCAATGAGCAAACAAGCTTTCTTCTTTTCTGCTGCCAATTACTGCTAATCCTATTTAGGGTGAGGCTCTCTCGTTTTAATTTTATTTTTTGTAGTTTTAGACACAGAAGGCATTTATTCTATTTGCTATTCTAGCAGTTGACCCCCAGATTCCATCACCCACAATTCCGTCACCCACTCATCCCCTTCACTTTTTCAAATGTTTTTAAGAATTCAAATATTTAAAATTCAAATGTTTTAAGAATTTTACACATGAGTACCCTGTATTTACATCCTGTTCTCTCTTTCCTCTCCCTTCTCTAACTCCTGTGTCATATCCCCTCCCACCGACATTCACTACTTGAATTTAGGATATCGTGTTCTGTGGGAAAACTATGCTAATTAAGGTCAAAGTCTACCGTTGTCTAGATAACCTTCTGAGCTCCCCATACAACTAAAGTCCCCCTTCAGTGGCAGGGCTTCTACTTCTCTGATCTTGTCTGAGGAGTTCAACAGCCCTCACTCCCACCCCCACCTGCAGAATGTCACATAGACTTAGATTACAAGTTCAACTTCCTTTCTCCTGATAAGAACCCATTCAGCTAGTACCTGAGTTTCTTGAAATGCTTCCCAATGCTAATGAGGCATTTTGTTATCCTAGTCCTTCAGCCAAAGACCTTTGCCCATCCTGGATGTTCCTACCCCTGTCCCTGCAGCTGTTTCCCCTGTGGTCACTCACTGTATATACTCACAGTGCTTCTGAACCTCCATTTGTCATCTCTGATCCCTCTGCCCTTGTGGACTAACATAGACAAATAATCCCCAGGAGCAGGGAGGGTCACAATCTTCTATAATTATCATTGTTAGGACTGCATTTTTAAATAAAATACGATGACTTCATGGAAGCCAAGGACCAAAACCCAGCCCTTTGCTATGTTCCATGAGCTGCTTATTTTGTCAAATTGACACACACTAGAGTAACCTGGGACAAGAGAACCTCAATAGAGATGATGCCTCTATTAGGTTGACCTGCAGGCACGTCTGGGTGTATGTAGGCATGTAGGTATAGCTGGGTTCATTTTCTTCAATGTTGTCTGATGTAGGAGGGCCCAGTTCACTGTGAGTGGTGTTACCCCAAGGCAGGTGGTCCTAAGAGGTAGAAGAAAATGGGCTGAGGGCCTAAATATCTGTTTCAGCTCCTGCCTCCAGGTTTCTGCTTTGAGCTCTTGCTGTGCTTACTCTCAATAATGGACTGTAACCTGTAAGACAAACAAAACAAAAAAAAATATCTTTCCTGTTTTGGGGGATGTTATTCATTGCAAAAGAAAACAATCTAGGACCATCCATAATGAGACAGCAGCATGGTCTGCATTTATTCACTTTTCTTTACAAAGTGAAGTATTTATTAGCTACCCAATTACCTATTACCTTTTAAAAATTATTTTTTGATTTTCCCAATGTATTATCTTTTTCGATTATTTTGGAGTTCCATACAATGTACTCTGATCACACTCACTTTCCATTCCTCCCAGGCCCACCCTCCCACCCTGTACTCTCCTTGCAGAAAAAGAAAAGTAATAATCCAAGTCCAATTTGTGTTGCCCATATATTCATTGGAGCATGGTCAAATTCCCATTGACCAGCCCCTTAAAGATAACAGAGTTCTTCAACTCTCCCCTGCCAGAAGCCAATAGCTGTGAAGAGCTATATTTCTGCATCTTTGTCACAATTTTTAAGAACTCTCTTCAATATCTACCTGTGTGTGTGTGGGGATATCTACCTTCTTTGGGGGTGCATGTCACAGAAGCCTTCAATGTCTCTCTCACATATGAGGCTGCAATCCCGGGCACTACTACAAAAGAAGCCTCCTTGCCCATACCAGTCAGTGGCAGCAGAGACCATAGACTTCCACATGACCTCTGGTAGCAGCATGGAACACACACCTCAACATGTTAATGTTATCTGTTAGCTCCAAAAAAGAAACTCGGGACAAATGGCTATCTGTGCTGCTGAATAGATTACCAAAGCGCCTGCTAGCCTCAAGGCTCCTCAGTATCACAAATACTATTACAGAGTCCAGTCCATGCTGGCATCCTCCAGAGCCCATGTTGTTGGCATCCTCCAGAGCCCATGTTGTTGGCATCCTCCAGAGCCCATGTTGTTGGCATCCTCCAGAGCCCATGTTGTTGGCATCCTCCAGAACCCTTGTTGTTGGCATCCTACAGAGTTCATGTTGGCATGCTGAAGCTTCTCTGCTCTTCTTCCCCTGTCCCTACCCTACATTTCTTCAGTTTATTGGCTTCCATCTCCCCAGCTTCTCATTCCTTTAAAACACTGCTGTTTCAGCTCTGTGCTCTCTTGGCCCCTCTCCCTTGGTCTCCTTCCCACCCCCCACTCTCTTGCCTGCACACTCTGTCTTTCTCTCTCCCTCTCTGACACCCCTCTCTCTCCTAGCTCTGTCAAGTCTGTCAGCCCTGCTCAGTCTACTACTTTCTCTTTCTTCTCTGGATTCCTCCAGATGCCTCTGGCTGTACTCTCCTTCATATCTACAATAAAAACCTTCTCCTCAGTAATACCTTGGAGTAGTCATGTCCTCAGTTTATGCATAGTTAATGAACATTTGCTGTTCACAACAATCAGCCTCATGAAAACATTTTTGTTCAAACACATGATGGGTGGGTCAGGGACTGAACTGAGGTCATCGGGTCTGTGACTTTACATGCTGAACACATATATTAATTCTAACAGGATTCTCCCTTCATTTGACTCTGCCAGTCATCATAATTGACCTAGTCACTTGGGAACACTTAAGGTACATGAATTTCTGCTCGTCAGTTATCTGCCGAGGACTTGTGCATCGAAAGCAATAAAATACTCTGAATAGTTGTATGGTTATTTCCTAGAAGCTAGAAATATTCTAATTGCAAGCTTCAAAAAAAATTTGTTTCCTGGAAAAGAGCAGAACATTATGGTTCTCAAATTTAGATAGGTTTCTTTCAGTAGATGTATGGTCTGTTTTTTTTTTTGTTGGTTTTTTGTTTTTTTATCCAGCTAAAATATGGGTAGGCAGAGGTACATTAGCAATTTAATCAAAATATAATGTGAGCTCTGGGCTGCAGAGATGGTTCAGTGGTTAAGAGCATATAGTACTCTCGCAGAGGATCCAGATTTGGTTCTCAGCACCCATGTGGTGACTTGCAACCTTGCGCCTTGCCCCTGTGCCAGGCAGGAGAGCTGGCCTGGGGGTCACAAGAGCAGGGGGGCTGCTTCTGCTCCCGGGTGGCGGCACGGGGACAGGATAGAGCTGGCTCCAAAGGCTGCACGGGGACAGGATAGAGCTGGCTCCAAAGGCTGCACGGGGACAGGATAGAGCTGGCTCCAAAGGCTGCACGGGGACAGGATAGAGCTGGCTCCAAAGGCTGCACGGGGACAGGATAGAGCTGGCTCCAAAGGCTGCACGGGGACAGGATAGAGCTGGCTCCAAAGGCTGCACGAGAGAGCTCCCCCTGGCCCTAGTCGGCTGTGTGGCAAGACAGAGATGCCTCCCACCACCTCACCCCTGCCCCTCACCACCTAGGGCAGGTGAGAGAGCTGATCATGAGGGCTTGAAAACAGGAGTGCTGACTCCTCCCCTCAGAAGCCCAGCATTTCATTCTGTACTACAGCTTTTGGCAAATAGTTAATAGTATGTATGAGTCCATGTGGCTTTTTGTTTTTAGACATCCGCATTGTTATTTTTATCCCCTCCCCCTTCTTCTGTATTCAAAATACATGGATAACATCATGAAAAAGACAGAGTAAGGACCTCCAAACTTCCCTCTTTATAGAAGAACTGGGCAATTACAAAAGTGATTCTTTTTTTTTTTTATGCTTTGGAAATCATTCAAAGGTTTGTAACACGGTGGGTGGCTTTTAAAAAAAATTTTCTTCATCTTATTTAAAACAAGCTTTGTGGCTAGAAAGCTCTTGCTGCTCTCCCAGAGGACCAGGGTCCAATTCCCAGTACCCACATGGTGGCCCACAGTACCCTGTAAACCCAGTTACAGAACACTGAGCACCTAGATCTGTCCCTCTGAAGGCACCGGGTACACATGTGGTACTCAGCCAGGCATGCAGACAAGACACATGTGGACATAAAATAAAATAACCTTTAAAACTAAAAATGAGCCTTACAACATTTAAGTGTGACCTCGTACCTTCTTTCATCTACAGTAACCTTGAAAACCATTGCCTTCCTCTTTCCAGACACCCTGCCTGCCTAGTCTCTTTTTTTTTTATTTTTATTTTCTAAGTTTTTTTTTATTTACATTCAAAAACATTTTCCCTTTCCTGTTTCCTCCCTCCCTGAAAGTCCCATAAGCCCCCTTCGCTCCCTCTTTTCCCCATTCAACCCCCTCTCGCCTCTCTGTCTTGGCATTCCCCTACATCCAGTCTTTCCAGGACCAGGGGTCTCTCCTTCCATCTTCTTGAAAATCTATTGATATGCGTATTGTGTCTAGGGTATTCCGAGATTCTGGGTTAATATCCCCTTATCAGTGACTGCATACCATGTGTGTTCTTTTGTGATTGGGTTACCTCACTAAGGATGATATTTTCAAGTTCTGACCATTTGCCTAGGAATTTCGTGAATTCATTGTTTTTAATTGCAGAGTAGTATTCCATTGTGTAAATATACCACATCTTCTGAATCCATTCCTCCGTTGAGGGACAACTGGGTTCTTTCCAGCTTCTGGCTATTATAAATAAGGCTGCTATGAACATAGTGGAGCATGTGTCCTTATTGCATTCAGGTAAAGCCTCTGGGTATATGCCCAGGAGTGGTATAGCCGGATCCTCCAGGAGTGTCATGCCCAGTTTTCTGAGGAACCCCCAGACTGCTTTCCAGAGTAGTTGTACCAGCTTGCAATCCCACCAGCAGTGGAGGAGTGTTCCTCTTTCTCCACAACCTCGCCAACAACTGCTGTCTCCTGTGTTTTTGATCTTAGCCATTCTGACTGGTGTGAGATGGAATCTCAGGGTTGTTTTGATTTGCATTTCCCTAATGACTAAGGATGATGAACATCTCTTTAGGTGCTTCTCAGCCATTAGATATTCTTCAGGTGAGAACTCTTTGTTTAGCTCTGTACCCCATTTTTTAATAGGGTTACTTGCCTTTCTGGTGTTTAACTTCTTGAGTTCTTTGTATATCCTGGATATTAGCCCTCTGTCGGATGTAGGGTTGGTAAAGATCATTTCCCAGTTAGTTGGTTGCCGCTTTGTCTTTTTGACAGTGTCTTTTGCCTTGCAAAAACTTTGTAATTTAATGAGGTCCCATTTGTCAATTCTTGATCTTAGAGTATAAGCTATTGGAGTTCTATTCAGGAAATTCTCCCCTGTGCCCATATGTTCAAGGTTCTTCCCTAGTTTCCTTTCTATTAGTTTCAGTGTGTCTGGTTTTATGTGGAGGTCCTTGATCCACTTGGAATTGAGCTTAGTGCAAGGAGATAAGAATGGGTCAATTTGCATTCTTCTGCATGTTGACCTCCAGTTGAGCCAGAACCATTTGTTGAAAAGGCTATCTTTTTTCCACTGGATGGTTTTAGCTCCTTTGTCAAAGATCAAGTGACCATAGGAGTGTGGATTCATTTCTGGGTCTTCAATTCTGTTCCATTGATCTACATGCCTGTCACTGTACCAATACCATGCAGTTTTTAATACTATCAGTGGTTAAGAGCACTGACTGCTCTTCCAGAGGTCCTAAGTTCAATTCCCTGCCTAGTCTTTTGAGAAAGCTCTCAGGAGGGAGGCTCCGAGTGGTGCTGAGCCTCCCCTCTGAGGACCAGTGTCGCACCACCTGGCCCTTGGCAGCTAATGAAGAACCAGAGAGGACTCTTATCTTCTCTTCAGTCCTGGAAGTGCAGGCAGGCTCCTGAGAAGCCCTCCGTCACAGCAGAGGTGCCCTCCCACCCAGTTATAGAACATGCTAGTCAGAAACAGAGCCCTGGTTGGAGGAAGCCTGTTGGAGGCTCATGCTGTGCTAATACAGCAGGCATGGGCTTGGCATTGTGATATAAAGTATAACACATTTGAGTAAGGAATGTGAAGATATCTAAGTCTTTTTTCTCTTGGGAACATAGGTGGGAAGCCACCCTGACAAATAACCTTGTGCTGGGATATGTTGTCCTCATAATTGCTGCTGTGGGCGGCTGTGTTACTAAACTTCTTTTTACTGTGGTAACATACTTGATAAAAACTGAAAGGAGCAAGGGTTATGGCTCGTGTTTTCCTGGTCAATTGGCTCCATCGCTTTCACAGCTGGCAGACCAAAAATCAGGGGTAAAGGGATGGTGGAGGAAAGCTGCCTACCACATGGCAGTCACGGAGTAAAATGGAGTAGCAGAGAGTCAAACCAAGTGACAACCTTAAAAATACACCCTTACTGACTGACTTACTCCAACCAGGGCCCATCTTTCAGGGTTCTACCAGGTCCCAAAAAACTGTTTGCATTCTGGTTTAACCACTGGTTAAAGCAGAGCCTTCATATCTATTTATCATTGGAGACACCCTCACAGACATACCTAGAAGTGAACTTTACTAATTTTTTAGGGATCTTAATCCAGTCAAGTTGGCAGTTAACACTATATATCAAGGGCTGGGGAGATAGTTCATTCTGTTAAGTGCTTACCTTGTAAAAAAGACTTAAGTTCAATCCTATAACCTGACCAAAAATAGTCAGGCATGGATGTTCACTCTTGTGATCTAAACATTGCAAAAATAGAGTTAGGCTGATCCTTGGGGCTTGGTAGCCCGTCAGCCTACTCCATTCAACAAGTTCTTGGCTCATGTGAGACCCTGTCTCATAAAAACCATGGATAATATTGGAGGAATCATGTCCAAAGTTACCTTATGACCTTTACATGCATGGACACACTCATACACACATGCACGCGTGCGCGCACACACACACACACACACACACACACACACACACACACACTTATGTATCACAGGCTGAGTGTTACCAGTTCACAAAACCAAGGACTGAGCAGGTGATGGCAGTGAACCTGCCTTATCAGGCACAAAGTGACAAAGTTTATGTTGACTGGTTCCTCTCCGATGAGAATAGCAGGGCTGAGCCTGTAACCCTGAGCTCTGGACTTGCAGAGTTTCTCATAGGGATGTGCAGTGTCTACATCATTCTAGTTCACTGCAGATGAATGAGGCAATGGAGAATAGCCTCCACTCACTCACTCACTCACTCACTGCGCACTCATTCTGAATATCCTTGACATTTTCCTGGCCCTTGAAAGATAAATTGTGGTTTAAGGACTGGCTGAGTATGTGGAGAAGGTAGAGACCTAGGGCAAACAAAACAAATCAAAACAAAAACCAAAAACTCTTCTGACGACAGTTGGAGATCTATGCATGCACACGCCAATGACACACAACCGAGTCAGAAGAGGCAGAGAAGAGACTCTTACCTGTTGCACTGAACCCTAAAGAACGGAGGAAGTCATCCAAGGAAGAACTGTATAAAATAAAGACATTTTAGGCAGAAGCCACAATGTGATTAAGTATATGGTCTGGAAAATAGTGACCAGGTAATGTTATATTCATTTCCAAGGTGGATAAATAGATGCCAGGCTCTGAGACATAGTTTTCAAAGGAAATTCTCTATCAGTGCATTCAGTCTTTCAACAAACACTTACCAAATGCCCATTGCACAAAGCAAACGGTATGGGCAGATTAATAAGGCTTGTTCTCTGTCTTCAGTGGAGCCCAGTTAGCAAGTATTATCTATAAAGAGGCAGGTACTGGGATAAAGGTTAGAACAAAATGTTACAGAAACAAGAATGGAGTGCTTATTTGTGACTAAGCAGGTCAAGGAGTCTTCACAGTGAAAGATTTTTTTCCCTAAGTATTAAATAGAACAGAAAGGGCCATTTATTCATTTTTGCAGAGATGCTTGACTATGTACTTATTTTAGTTTGCCCTATTTTTGAGACGTGTCAGCTGCTGACATGCTTATAAATCAGTTGTTAATTAATGAAGTGAAAACCGTTCTGGAAGGCGAAGAAGTCCTACTTTAGAATGACTTGGTAGAATTGAGCTCTCTACCAAAGTCAAGTTATGCTAATCAAGCAGCTTGCTTTTCTAACAGCAAGAGAACTGGTGTGTGTGTGTGTGGGGGGGGTGCTGCTGCTATTTAAATATGTCACAAACAACCTAGCCAACAGTGAGTTGGCTACAACCCACAATGTTGACTTTCTTTTGAGATGATGTACCTTGTTTAATAGACAGCTCTAAGTCTTTTTCAGACAAAGTTTTCTCCTTGGTGATTTTCTTCTCTGGGCATAACTTCAAGCTTGGCTGATATTTCTGTTTTGCTTTTATTCTTGCTCTGAAATATACACTTTCATTAAGTGTGCTTCTCACAACTACAGGGATCTTTAGTTAATATGTGCATTACATTTATGCTATATGAATAAAAATAGAAGACATTTTTACAAGTTAGAAGGCTCCCCCATAAGCTCTGTTAGTTCATATTTAACCCTGTTAAGACGTTACCATCCTTGTTTCTACCACTGTCAACTATTAATAGTTCTGAACTTTAAATGAATAGAACTATGAGGACATCCTGTTCTATTCATACTGTGTCTCTCAACCATTCCTTCTTTTTCACTGAATTTCATAAAAAAATATATATAACAAACAAACCAATCTTCCTTCTTGATTTCTCCTTTTTGTTTATTGATATATTATGTATCGTTATAATATAGTCAATATGTTATGATATATATCAATGCATCGCATCGTTAAGTAGACAAGATCCCTCTCATGCCTTTTTGTGCAGTTCACACTAGCCTTGACATCGTAATCCTTCTGCCTTAGCTTCTCGAGATTTGGGATTATAAGCGTGCACCACCTTGCCAAGCTTCTTATTTTGACTGATGAACAGATGCTAGTTTGAGACCATGCAGAATGAATCTTGGGCTGAGTTGATAGCTCTGTTAGTAAAACGCTTTCCTTGAAAGCACAAGGACTTTAGTTTGATCCTTTAGCTGCCCATATTTTTTTTTAAACTAGGCATAGTAGCACAAACTTAAAATCTTAGCCATGAGGAGGTGGTGATGGGTGAATCTCTGGGACTTGATGGTTATATAGCATAGCCAACTTGGTGACTTCCAAGTCAATGAGAGACCCTGTTTCAAACCACATGAGCAGTGCCAAGGTATACACAAATGCTGTAAAAATAGTAGTTCTAACATATTGCTTAGGAAAAATGGGAAGAAACACACACACATGCAATTCCCTTCTTAGTATTTTACATATGCAGTTTGTTGAATTCTCAGGTATAGAACCTAGAGATAGGGTACATGAACAGAAGATTTCTTTAGTGAACATAGATACTTATTTCTCTAGAGAAACAGGAATTCTGGGTAAAAAAAATCAGAGGATTTCAAGCACTTTGTAAATTATAGCTGAAAATCTTGTCAAATTGGTTTAAACTTACTATGTAGTATAAGAGACTTGGGACTGTGAATTTTCTTGCATTAAACACATGTACAATATTTCTTGCGGGTATAATTTGCATTTCCTTGGTAGCTAGTTAGCTGTGAGCTATCTCATAGCGTTGATGGCCATTTTGGATTTCCTTGTGAAATGCCTTTTAAATCTGCCCACTTTTTGATTTAAAAAAAATATAGCATTTATTTGCATGTAGGTAGACACATATATGCCGTGACTTGCATGTGGCGGTCAGAGAACAACCTGGGGAAATCAGTTCTCTCCTTTGACCATGTTGATTCGGAGAGCAAGCTCTGGTTCTCAAGCTTGGCAGCAAGTGCTTTAACCCAGCGATCCATCTTAACAGCTTATAAATCTGTGCTCCCTGCCCCTCGTCTTTGGAAGATGGAAATTGAGGTGTCCATTTTTAAGCAGACTCTGGGATTTCTGCTTTAAATGTGACTCGTGTGGCAGAATGTCACACACAATGCCTTCCCCATTCTTCCCTGTGCCTCTTATTCTTCAAGGTGTCTGTCTTCTTTGTTGAACGTAAGTTCTCAGTTTTAATGAGCTTCAAATGTATTCCTTTTTTCCTGTACCAAGTACATTCTGTAACCTTTAAAGAAACTTGGTCTTCCCAAAGGAAATCTTTTCACAAAATGAAAACAAACTATTCACATTTCTCACAGAACCCTTAACCCTGCACAGATGTGTATTTATTAATTTGTACTGGCCTTGAGAGTCACTGACTGTTCCGGTACACTGTCATAAAACACCCCATTGACAACTACTGAAGCGAAGGGATCAATATGATTAAAGTTCATTGTGCAAAACTCTCAAAGAACTAATTAAAAGAAGGAAAAAAAACTTTTGGAATTTATTTAGGACCATCCTTACCTATGAAGCCACAACTATAAAAGTGATAGTTATTGTAAATTTAAAAAAACAAAAAACAAAAACAAAAAAATCCTACATTCTAGAATAGAATCTTTTATCTGAGTTAATATTTTGAATTTTTAAAAACTCCTAATAAAATGTGGAGTTTGGTTTTCTCTGCTGTTCGGAATGTTTACTCTTTATTATTCAGTACGGTTTGTTCTCTTCTGTTCAGAACAGAACCACCGAAGATCAAATACCAGAGAGCATCATCAATTAGATGTCCCTGTGGGCACTAGCACAGTCATTGTTGTGGACTTGAAGCAGAACCAGGTAGGCTGCTCCTCTCCAGTTCATACAGATGCTCGGGTTTCCAAGGCAACCAAATCAACATGTTTTTTTCTACTATACATTTTGAGAAACTTCGCGACCAACTATTGAGCAGCATACTCACCAGAGCAATTCTGATAACTAATATAGATCTGTTTCCAACAGAAAGAAATAAAGAAACATGGAGAGAGCGATTGAGCCGATGAAATCACGCATTATTCATTAGATGAAGATGAATTTCTAGCATCATGTGCTAGACTCGTCAATCCTGCTAAACTATTTTAATTCCTTTTCAAAGGGTTAGACTCAGTTCTATTCCACATTGTATCAGACATAAATCCTATTGTAAGAATGTCTTCAGTAGTCTTAATTTTAAAAGACATTTTTATTAAACAGAAAGAAATTTGGGACTTTCAAAAAAAGGAAGAAATGGGGAATAAGTGTCTGTGTGTGTGTGAGTTTGTGTATGGGTGTGTATGTGTGTATGTATGTATATGTGTGTATGAGTATGTGTATGTATGTGTATATGTGTGTATATGTGTGCATGTATATAAGTGTATATGTATGTGTGTATATGTATATATGTATACGTGTGTGTATGAGTGTGTATGTGTGTGGATATATGTGTGTGCATATATGTGTGTTTATAGGTGTGTGTATGCTTCTAATTTCTATCTCTGGCTGGGGGCCATCCTCTGCCACAGAGCACAGGAGGCACATACCCAGGAGGCACAGGGAGATAACTAGCCTCCCAGGACTGCAGACAGGCCTGAGAGCACAGGTAGAACCACCCCTGCTGCTCAGAGGAACCCACCCAAAACCCTAAAGACACAAGAACCCAGGGGCAGCCTTCCGATTTCTGTCTGCATTGAGAGTTGATCCTGGGCCATAGAGCTACATATACAAATACCACCACAAGAGAGCTGGTTTCCCAGGAGTGCCTATATGCATGTGTGCACAGGTAAGACGTAAGACCACCACTTCTCTTCAAATTCCTGGCCCAAGAGGGACCTGCCCAGAGCCATCAGGACACAGGAATCAAGGATCATCTGGGGACAGGATCCTTCTGGTTTCTGTCTGCACACCTGAGCTGACCCTGTACCACAGCTCTCCATACCTAAATTCCTCCCAGAGAGAACTGGTCTTCCAGGAGTACTGATTGATACACAGGCTTGCAGGATGGATAAGCCATAGTCAGAGACAGCAAGACCAGCTAACACCAGAGATAACCAGATGGTGAAAAGCAAACACAAGAACATTTTCAACAGAAACCAAGGCAACATGTCATCATCCGAATCCAGTTCTCCCCCAACAACAAGCCCTGGTTACCCCAACACACCAGAAAAGCAAGATTTGGACATAGGTGTGTATATGTATATGTGTGTATGTATGTGTATATGTATGTGTGTGTATGAGTATGTATGTGTTTATATGTATGTATGTATATGTGTGTTTATAGGTGTGTATATATATGTGTGTGTGTATTGTGTATATGATATGTATATTGTAGTATGTGTTCTCTTGAGAAACAGTGATAGAGTTTAGGGAAGAATAAATTTTCAAGACATTGGGACTGTGTAGACAGGTACAGACAGGGACGCAGGGATCACCCGAGTAAAAGATCACTTGGGACACACCCCGCCTGGGCTCCACCTGCACCCAGGAGCTTAGCAACACCACAGCCAGCTGTGCACCTACCCTGCCAGGGGATATCTGCCCTGCAGGGAGTCCCACGGTTAGAGGGAGTTCTGCATTTTGAGGTGAGGCGCCACCATCTTTGCTCCTGTGACTGTGTAGACAGGTGCGAACAGGGATCACCAGAGTAGACAATCGCTTGGGACACACCCCACCAGGGCTCCGCCCACACCCAGGGGCTCTGCCACAGCTGTCTGTGCACCGAGTCTGCTAGCGGATATCTGTTCTGCATTGAGTCCTGCAAGTAGAGGTGAGGCCAACATCTTCCCTCCCACAACCGAGCAGGCTGTTGCAGACAGGAACACAGAGAACACCCGAGTGTAAGATGACTTAGGACTTGGTCTGACAGGGTCTGACCTGCACCTAGGAGCTGGGCAGCCCCACAGCAATCTGTGCCAGGGGAAAGTCAGTCACCCAGGGGTGCTGAAATAGGCTTGCAGGCACACAGGAGAGACAAGCACCAGCCAGTGACAGCAGGGCCAACTAACACCAGAGATAACCAGATGTCAAAAGGCAAACGTAGGAACGTTACTAACAGAAATCAAAGCAATATGGCTCTTTCCGAACCCAATTCTCCCACAACAGCGAGTCCTGGATACCCCAACACACCAGAAAAGCAAGATTTGGATTTAAAATCACAGCTCATGCTGCTGATGGAGTGCTTCAAGAAGGACATAAATGACTCCCTTAAAGAAATACAGGAGAACACAAGTAAACAGGGAGAAGCCCTTGAAGAACTAAAGGAAAACACAACAAAACAGGTGAAGGAATTGAACAAAGCCATCCAGGATCTAAAGATGGATGTAGAAACAATAAAGAAATCACAAAGGGAAACAACTCAGAACATAGAAAACCTAGGAAAGAAGTCAAAAATCATGGATCCAAGCATCAACAACAGAAAAAGAGATAGAAGAGAGAATCTCAGATGCAGAAGTCACCATAGAAAGCATTGATACAACAGTCAAAGAAAATGAAAAATGCAAAAAGCTCCTGACCCAAAATATCCAGGACAAAATGAGAAGACCGAACCTAAGGATTATAGGCATAGAAGAGAGTGATTTTCAACTTAAAGGGCCAGTAAATGTCTTCAACAAAATTATAGAAGAAAAGTCCCCTAACCTAAAGAAAGAGATGCCCATGAACATATAAGAAGCCTACAGAACTCCAAATAGATTTGACCAGAAAAGAAGTTCCTCCCGTCACATAATAATTAAAACACCAAATGTACTAAACAAAGAAAGAATATTAAAAGCAGTAAGGGAAAAAGGTCAAGTAAGATATAAAGGTAGACCTATCAGAATTACACTGGAGTCTCACCAGAGACTATGAAAACCAGAAGAGCCTGGGCAGATGTCATACAGAACCTAAGGGAACAAAAATGCCAACCCAGACTGCTATATCCAGCAAATCTCTCAATTACCATAGATGGAGAAACCAAGGTATTTCATGTCAAAAACAAATTTGCACAGTATCTTTCCACAAATCCATTCCTTTAAAGGATAATGAATGGAAAACATCAACAAAAGGAGAGAAACTACACACTAGAAAAAGTAAGAAATTAATCTTCTTTCAACAAACCCAAGAAAGATAGTCACACAAACATAAAAATTGCATAAAACATAGCAGGAAGCAACAATCACTTTTCCTTAATATCTCAACATCAATGAACTCAATTCCCCAATAAAAAGACAAAGACTAACAGACTGGATACGTAAACAGGTCCCAACATTTTGCTGCATACAAGAAATGCTTCTCAGTGTCAAAGACAAATACTACCTCGAGTAAAAGGCTGGAAAATAGTTTTCCAAGCAAGTGGTCCCAGGAAACAAGCTGGAATAGCCATTATAATATCCAATAAAATAGACTTTCAACCAAAAGTCATCAAAAAAAGACACAGAAGGCCACTTTATACTCATCAGAGGAAAAATCTACCAGGAAGAACTCTCAATTCTGTATATCTATGCTCCAAATACAAGGGCACTCTCATTCATAAAAGAAACTTTACTAAAGCTTAAAGCAGGCATCCCACCTCACACAATAATTGTGGGTGACTTCAACACCCTACTCTCATCAATGGACAGATCAGGGAAACACAAACTAAACAGAGACATGGTGAAACTAACAGAAGTTTTGGACCAAATGAATTTAATTGATAACTATAGAACATTTTATCCTATATCAAAAGAATATTCCTTCTTCTCAGCACCTCATGGTACCTTCTCCAAAATTGACCATATAATTGGTCACAAAACATATTTCAACAGATATAAGAAGATCGAACTAAGCCCTTACCTCCTATCAGATCACTATGGAGTAAAGGTGGTCTTCAATAGCAACAAAAGCAACGGAAAGCCCACATACACATGGAAGTTGAACAATAATCTACTCAATGATACCTTGGTCAAGGAAGAAATAAGGAAAGAAATGAAAACCTTTTTAGAATTTAATGAAAATGAAGGCACAACATACCCAAATTTATGGGACACAATGAAAGCAGAGCCAAGAGGAAAACTCATAACTCTGAGTGCCTCCAAAAAGAAGCTGGAGAGAGTATATACTAGCAGCTTAACAGCACACCTGAAAGCTTTAGAACAGAAAGAAGCTAATACACCCAAGAGGAGTAGAAGGTAGGAAATCATCAAATTCAGGGCTAAAATCAACCAAGTAGAAACAACAAAAATGTATACAAAGAATCAACAAAACCAGGAGCTGGTTCTTTGAGAAAATCAACAAGATAGATAAACCTTTAACCAGACTAACCAGAGGGCACAGAGACAGTATCCAAATTAACAAAATCAGAAATGAAAAGGGAGAAATAACAACAGAAACTGAGGAAATTAAAAAAAAATCATCAGATCCTACTACAAAAGCATATACACAACACAACTGGAAAATCTGGATGAAATGGACAATTTCCTAGACAAATACCAACTACAAAAGTTTAATCAGGATCAGATAGACCATCTAAATGGTCCCATAACACCAAAAGAAATAGAAGTGGTCATTGACAGTCTCCCAACCAAAAAAAGCACAGAAACAGATGGTTTTAGTGCAGAATTCTATCAGACATTCAAAGAAAACCTAACACCAATAGTCTTCAAACTATTCCACAAAATAGAAACAGAATAAACAGAACAGGAATTCAAGGCCCATACCTAAAAATAGTAAAAGCAATATACAACAAACCAGTAGCCAACATCAAACTAAATGGAGAGAAACTTGAAGTAATCCCACTAAAATCAGGGACTAGACAAGGCTGCCCTCTCTCTCCATATTTATTCAATATAGTACGTGAAGTTCTAGCTAGAGCAATTAGACAACATAAGGAGGTCAAAGGGATACAAATTGGAAAGGAAGAAGTCAAATTATCACTATTTGCAGATGTTATGATAGTATACTTTAGGTGACCCAAAAATCTCCACCAGAGAACTCCTACAGCTGACAAACAACTTCAGCAATGTGGCTGGATATAAAATTAACTCAAACAAATCAGTAGCCTTCCTATACTCAAAGGATAAACAGGCTGAGAGAGAAATTAGGGAAACAACACCTTTCACAATAGTCACAAACAATATAAAGTAGCTTGGCATGACTCTAACCAAACAAGTGAAAGATCTGTATGACAGGAACTTCAAGTCTCTGAAGAAAGAAATCGATGAAGACCTCAGAAGATGAAAAAAATCTTCCATGCTCATGGATTGGCAGTATTAATATAGTAAAAATGGCTATCTTGCCAAAAGCAATATATAGATTCAATGCAATCCCCATCAAAATCCCAACTCAATTCTTCATAGAGTTAGAGAGAGCAATTCTCAAATTCATCTGGAATAACAAAAAACCCAGGATAGCTAAAACTCTTCTCAACAGTAAAAGAACTTCTGGGGGAATCAGTATCCCTGACCTCAAGCAGTACTACAGAGCAATAGTGTTAAAAAACTGCATGGCATTGCTACAGTGACAGGCAGGTAGATCAATGGAACAGAATTGAAGGCCTAGAAATGAACCACACATCTATGGTCACTTGATCTTTGACAAAGGAGGTAAAATCATCCAGTGGAAAAAAATAGCCTTTTCAACAAATGGTGCTGGTTCAAATGGAGGTCAGCGTGCAGAAGAATGCAAATCGATCAATTTGTGTCTCCTTGTACTAAGCTCAAGTCCAAGTGGATCAAGGACTTCCACATAAAACCAGACACATTGAAACTAATAGAAAAGAAACTGGGGAAGATCCTTGAGCACATGGGCACAGGGGAAAATTTCCTTAATAGAGCACCAATAGCTTATGTTCTAAGATCAAAAATTGGCAAATGGGACTTCATAAAATTACAAAGTTTCTGTAAGGAAAGGACACTGTCAAAAGGACAAAATGACAACCAACAAATTGGGAAAAATCTTTACCAACCCTACCTCCGATGGAGGGGTAATATCCAAGATATAAAAAGAACTCAAGAAGCTAGACTCCAGAGAGCCAAATAACCCTATTAAAAATGGGGTACAGAGCTAAAGAAAGAACTTTCACCTGAAGAGTATCAAATGGCTGAGAAGCACCTAAAGAAATGTTCAACATCCTTAGTCATCAGGGAAATGCAAATCAAAACAACCCTGAGATTTCACCTCACACCAGTCAGAATGCCTAAGATCAAAAACTCAGGAGAAAACAGGTGCTGGCGAGGATGTGGAGAAAGAAGAACACTCCTTCACTGCTGGTGGGATTGCAAGCTGGTACAACCAGTCTGGAAATCAGTCTGGCGGTTCCTCAGAAAACTGGGCATGATACTACCAGAGGATCCCATTATACCACTCCTGGGTATATACCCAGAGGATTCCCCAGCTTGTAATAAGGACACATGCTCCACTATGTTCATAGCAGCCTTATTTATAATAGCCAGAAGTTGGAAAGAACCCAGATGTCCCTCAACAGAGGAATGGATACAGAAAATGTGGTATATTTACACTATGGAATACTACTCAGCTATTAAAAATAATGAATTCATGAAATTCTTAGGCAAGTGTATAAAACTGGAAAATGTCATCCTGAGTGAGGTGACCCAAGCACAAATGAACACACATGGTATTCACTTACTGATAAGCGGATATTAGTCCAGAAGCTCGGAATACCCAAGACACAATTCACATATCAAATGATGCCCAAGAAGAAGGAAGGAGAGGCCTCTGGTCCTGGAAAGGCTCAATGCAGCAGTGTAGGGGAATACCAGGACAGGGAAGTGGAAAGGGGTTGATTGGGGAGCAGGGGGAGGGAAGAAGGCTTATAGGGATGGGGGCTCCAGGAAAGGGGAAATCATTTGAAATGTAAATAAAGAATATATCTAATAAAAAAGAAAATTGAAATGACAGTTGTCATTTCTCCAGCATTACTATGGTTACCTAAAATTAACAGCATAGTAAGTTATTAGAAATATGGGTACCTAGAATTCTTCCATCATTTCTCAGGCTGAGGGCAGATAGGCAGACAGAAACACCTTTATGATCTTTCATGGTGCTCCCTGAGCCTGAAATGTAGGGGTTTTGTTGTAGATGCTCAGTTGGGGTTTGCAACACCCCATACCAACTGATGTTTGCTGCTTCAAGATGGAGGTGTCCACCATAGGTGGAAAGTATTAGCATTATTCTTTATTGAGATTTAAAGTAATGTATTTATTTACTATTTTTGATGTGCAGGAACTGGTACTTGTTCTGATTCACTAGGTCTCCAAGAATGCTAGAGAATATGTAAAGAAGACATTCTCAACTATACCTACATGATGTACAAAGCTGGCTATTTACAGATCAACCATTTGAAAGGTTATCTTCTGTGATGGTTAATCTTGATTACCAACTAGATGGGATTTGAGATTCCCAGGGAAATAAATCCCTGAGTATATGTGAGAGGTTATTAGATATTAAATAGAAGTAAGAAGACCTGCCATAAAAGTGGGCAATACCATTCAATGAGTTAGTGTCCCAGACTGAAGAAAGAAAGCTAAGCACCAGCATTTATAACTCTGTGTTTTCTAAGGATTTACTGTGACCAGTCACCTCCTCTTCCTACCACCGCTGCCACCCCCATTCCCTGCAGCGATGGACTACTTAGCCCAGAACTGTAAACTAAAAAAAAAAAAAAAAAAGTTGGTTTTGGTCAGGTAATTTGTTGCAGCAATAAAACAACTAATGAACTAATGTACCTTCTTTCATTATTTAAGTGGTTTCAGGCTTTACTTTCTTTGTCAAAGCTAATATCCTTGCCTGAGGATATATTGTTGCTTTCTCAAGTCTCTGAGTCTGCTGGTCCTTCTTCCCATGTTAGCTTTATTTTCACAGTTATCAGTTCTTCAGAGTTAGACGCCACTTTTCTATAATACAGATTTTCCCCCAAAATGTTTGTTGATATTTGTTTCGGTGATGGAGGTGGGAGAGTGTGGAAGACTTGCCCCTCAGTTGGTGATTGATGGTGCCAATCAGTACATATGGAATTCATCAAATGTTTTATAATTCTATAATATTTGTTCTAGTCTTTTCATTGTCTTTTATGACCAATGGCATAAAGTTAATTTGTCATTCTCAGTGAGACAAAAGTATTCTACTTCTACCTTATTCATTTTTGTCTGTAACTCAGTGATGATCACCCAGAGAACAGTCAAATACAGTCACATCCATGAGGATGTGGTCATAGTCAGTGCCGATAGTCCCTGTCATTGTCAATATGCAAGAGTCTCATAAGATGAAAATGGAACTTATACTTTTTGCTTTTGTTGTTGTTATTGTTGTTTTGAGATAGGGTTTCTCTGTGTCTCCCTGGCCAGTCTGGAACTCACTCTGTAGACCAGGCTTGCCTCAAACTCAGAGATCTGCCTACCTATGCCTCCTGAATGCTGTGGTTAAAGGTATCCGCCACCACCACCACTGGGCTAGTAACTTATCTTTTTAAATACAGCTTGTTTAATGTTATAGAACATGCATTAACTCATGTTTGTGGTTATATTGCTACAGACAAAACTACTGCACCACCCATCCTGTAAAAGTATGGCAACATGATTATTATAGTACATGATACATGGTCATGATGATAAATGGCTGTATTACTGGCACATGCATTCATCATGGCTTTTATGGTCATTTTGGAGTACACTTCTACTTATAACTGTCAACTGTGAGACAACCTGCCTTGACACACGGGAGCAGTCTGATTGTGCATCTCATGTGTACAGAGTCTCTGGATTTAGTAATTTTTTTCTTGTACTAAGTCTAATCTCTGTTTGTGTGAGCACATTCTGCGATGTTTGCACTATCATGAGATTGCTCAGGGATGCGCTTCTTAGACTTTATTCCAGTTGTTAAAAGATGTATGACTGTAGATGCTCGGTGAGTGATAGCAATCTGAGCAGGAATAAAAGCAATTCGCTGCTGTGGTCCTCCTTATCTCATTAAAAATAGCAACTAAGGGCTTTCTCATTTATTCATCTCTAACATGTACAGTAATTCCTCTGCTGATGGATAGCTAGTCATGCATGGTTGTGGCTCTTTTAATGAACAGAATATCAAGTGGTAGATACAAATTTTATGAGGCAGTATATTGGCTCTGGCTTATCTGAAATGCTAGAAGAAAGTGAGAGTATATTGATAAACGCTTTCTGCTCTGTAGTCATAGTTTGCTTAATTTTCCACAAAACTCTTTTTAAAGAAATTACCTAGAATATGAGAACAACAATTCTAGGAATTGTATTCTGTGTGGCATGCACCATATTCGAAGATCCAAGCATTTTTGGGTGTTTTGCAATCGCCAGTCACTATTCCTGAATTAATTGTCACCCTGAGTAGTAACTCTAAAATATGCTATCTCTTCACAACATGCTTTTACAGAAGAACTGTAGCTACTATATTGCCAGAAATACAAATTCTGTTTTAATAGGATACTGATTTTGTTTTTTTTTCAGATCTGGGATATAGCTCACTTGTAGAGCATATGTAAGACTATGGGTTCAATCTCAAGTATTAAATAAATAACTTAAGGAATCTATACTTCCTCCCACCTTTCTGACTCCTCCTTCGTAACCTAGTTTATTAACACTGGTTGTTCTCTTCCTCAAACTGTGACATTGGCTACGTGGATGGTGAGGTCTCTTTTTGGCCCTTCATGTCCTCCCTGGGAAATATCTCCCTCTTCTCAGACTTTATCTGTAGACAGATTTCTAGGTTGATCCTAGGATCATGCATAATTTAATGTACCTAAGGGAAGTGGCCCTAGAAGTCTAGGCACAGAGTGAGCCTGCATAGATTAAGTAAAGGAACATGAGTTGAGAAGAGAACCCTGCTGAAACAGTGAGTTCCTCAGATGAGCATAGCAGCTTCCATGAACTCAGTAATACAGATGAGAAAACAAGGCTGGAAAAGCTGGAGACACAAAAGGCATCCGGGGCCCAGGAGGCAATCTCAGGCAATATAATAACATCCACTTGAATCCCAGAAAGGGGACACACACACACACACACACACACACACACACACACACACACATACACACACTTTTTAAAACATAATGGCTGGCAGATCCCTTACAGAGAAGTAGTCACACAGCTTTGTATAGAGACCAGGTCTCACTTTGCAGCAAAGGCTGTCCTCACTGTCCTCTTAGTTCAACTCCTCATAGGTTTTGTTTTTTAAAAGCTCCACTCTATCTGACATTTGGTATGTCTGGGACCAGAAATCACCATTCTCCAGGCTCTGTACTTGCTAAGTCCAAACATTTTCAGACATTGGTGTCATAAATTCTCACATTGGCCATAAGGAAACAGACTTGGCGAGGCAAAGTGACCTACTCAAAGTCACACAGACAGGACAGAGCCAGAATTCAATCCCACGTCTGTCGGATAGGCAAGGCCTTGGCTCTGTATCCAATCAAACTGCCTCCCTCAGCCTTTCCTTCCTTTTATAGGCAGAGTAGATGCTTCCATACCTGGGGAAAAGGAGTATAATTTAAATGACGTTATCTATGAGTTTGTATGAAAACTTTAACACGAAGTACATTTGAAGATTTTACTTATGTATAAATTATAAAACACAAATTTATAGAAATGAGCTATAATTTCTGTACTGAACATAGTAAAGAACTTCATGTTGTTCATAAATTATAAATGCAGTGGATTTCCAAGGCTGTTCAAAGTATATACAAAAGATGTTTCCAAGCCTGGTTGGTTCAAAATGGTAATCAATATACATAATTCTTTGAGACATAGTTTCTATCATAGAACTCTCTCTCCAGTAATGGTTTAGAAGCTGCAAAATCTTCTTAGGTCTTCCACCCAAGGGTATACTTGGGAAATCTACTGAATTGTCCCTGGAACATGGGCAGGATTCAAGTGAGACTCAAACTCTGAGGTCCCGAGACTAGAGAGCCATCTCAATAGTTTAAAGCACATGTGGCTCTTACAGAAGACCTAAGTTCAGTTCCCGGCACCCTCATTGCATCTTACAAATGCCTGTAAGTCCAGTTCATTATTAGATTCCCCTTCCTGTCCTCTAGGACATATGTGGTGCACATTCATACATGCAGACTTAACATACATATACATACAAGTAAAAATAAACATTTTTGTAAAAGAATCTGAGGTCCTATGAGGGAAAACACAACCACTCCATATAGTTTCAGTAAGCTCCATGAGAAAGGTAATGATTTAGGGAAGGCAGGCACCTGAGGCAGATAATAATAATAATAATAATAATAATAACAATATTATTATTATTATTATTATTATTATAACAATAAAACAGCAATTACATTGCAGAAAAAAGAGAAACAGGAATGAAATTTCATTTGGAATCATGCATTAAAGAATACATTTGAGTGAGGAGGAAGAGTGGGTGGCAGCAACCAACCCAGCTCTCAGCAGCTACAAGATCTGCAGGTCTCTTTTGTATTCTCTCAACCACATGATCACACAGGAGGAGAGTGACCCTATAAGGAGAGACCCACAAAATACCCTTTAAGCTGGACCATCAGCCAAAGCCAAACTATCCCTTGGGAATGGCTGCAAGTCCCTTGTGAGAGCCTTGTAGTCCACGCTGAGCTAAGGGAAGACTTTTCTTTTTGCTCCAGAACATCAGCTGTTGAACAAAGGATAAAACCTGAGAATGGCTAAGACGCAAAGGTTTACTCCGTACAACCTTCTGCTATTCATGCTAGCAATGCCGAAGATTCCCATCTGCAAATAAAATTGTCAGCAGTGCTTTCTAAAGAACAGAATCAACCCAATATGTAGGTTAAAGATAAAAAAAGGAACAGGAAATCAAGTTTAGCTGAAAAAGGCATGGAGTTTTACTGCTTTCCCTGTGGAATCAATTTCTATTCTCCACTTCCAGAACAGTCAATGATGATGGCTGAAAGAAGGATCCCATCCAAGCCCAGCATGGTGGACCAGTGGATGCACTGATATTGCCTATACTAACATGGGCTAAGGGTTACCTATAAGGACATGGGTAACTCAGGCAGCTGTGTCACTGTAAAGCCTATTACCATATGGGTGGCAACTCATTAAAATGACATCACTAGAGTTCCTTCCCCAACGAACAGGCAGCCACAGCACCAACGAGTCTGCATCTACTCACTCCAGAAATTATTTATTATCTAGAGAATTTGGGGGAAACGCCTTTAAAAACAGTCTCCTGTGAGTCTTGTGTGCCTCTGAACTGTCCTCTCTCCCTCACTTAGAGGATGCCTAATGTTTTCATTTTGTCTTGTTTGGCTTTAAAAGACTGAAGCTGAACTGATCAAAGGGGCAGAAAGAGCCAAGCACTAACGTTCAGCTCCAAAGCTAAGCAAACAGACATTCCTACAAAGCAAATGTCACCAACCACCTGAGAAAGGCCAAACTGTTGCTTGGTGACAGGGACACTGTGATTAGTTTTAAGAACACAGCAAATAGCTTTGTAAAAAGTCTCTGGCAGTGTTTTAAAGGGGGAAGAAGAAATACACCGATTTGGGAGTTAATGATAACAAGTTAGTCTATCTGTTTAAGGGAGGCTCTATGATTATGAAAGGCACCAACAAGCAGTGCTATAAAAGGGCTAACCTCAGCCATGTGCTTTTTCTCCTGTGGAATTGATCTGTGCAGTAGAAGCTTTAAAAGCAGTATCCTATGACCAATATAGCAGAATATCCCTAAAGATAGAATAATGGCAATAATTGCATTCCTATCTTGATGGTAACGCTGTCTAATTGGACTTGAGGCCTCTCACTAGGAGAAACATCACTCCTCGTATCAGAGACCTAGTACCTACCTGGGGCTAGTGATGTCATGGATCTTAGAGGAGAACCTACAACCACCACTTTACTAAACTAATATAATTCCTAACTGCATTCTAATAAACACTTATCCTTATACCCACAGACAAGTGTTGCTCCCAACACTAACCAAAGAAACTTCTTTTTGGAGCATACCGAGACCATTACAGAAATCCACAACTGGTCAAAACCTAGAGAACAACTGATCCTGGAGTGCCCAACTCGAATGGATAACTATGAGCACATAGGGAACATTGCAGAAGAGCAAAAAAGGTTGTAAGATTGTTTAGTTTCACTTTAAAACATTGATGCTAGTGGTAACATGACCACTTATGCTGTCTCTCTTTGAAACTCATGGTTAAAACTAATAGTTGCCAGACCTGGACTATTAATCAGTTTGGAGGAGACATAATCTGGTCAAATTCTGTCAAATGCTGTAGTTTATATTTCTTTCTCTCTCCTCCCTTAAACTTTCCCCATCTTTATCCCCTCTTATTCCTAATAAGGTCAACTCTACACTGAGATTATTCTGAAAGTATCAGAATTGAACCATTTCCAGCGTTACTCATCCGGACATTATCCAGTGAGATCTGGCTCTGTGCCAGGTACTGACTCTGCTTTGGAACATAATAATGGATATAGTCATTGGGGTTTCCATCCTCATCCTAATCTTCAGGACTTAAATGATGTCCAGGGAGCCAACATGTGTTAGGAAGGGAGGTCTCGGGGTTGATGGATGTTTCAGCAGGAAATGGTGATTATTGCCTCGCCGGACAACCTGAGTTCGATCCCTGGGACCCACATAGAAGAGAGAAGAGACTGTTGCAAGTTGTTCTCTGACCTCCATGTGCTTGCTAAGATATACTTCTGAATGTTGTCCCACCACCATCAATAAATAGCCATAATAAAAATAAGATACATAATAAAAAAAAAAGAAAGAAAGGCTTATAACGGCAAACCTAGTGGTTGTTTCAGCTGAGTGTTCTGCCCCTTCACTTGGGTCTGTGGATGTCCTATAAAAGCAAGATACTATCTTGCCTTTCTGTCTTCATTTTATTTTTTTTTTTTAGGATTTTATTTTTATTACTTTAAATATGTCTATATGTATGCTGTGTGTGGGTATGTACACATGAGTGTGGATTCCCGAGGATGTCAGAGGAGTATTGAATCCCCTGGGGCTGGAGTTGTAGGCAGTTTTGAGCCACCAAGAACAGTGCCTTTGTTTTATTGCTCTTCTCCTCTGAACATTTCAACCAAGTAAGAGATGCTCATCTAAAATGGTAGCTCTTTCCCCTCTTCAGCAGCCACTGATAGAAGTAACAAAGTATTTTTGATATTTTCAAGAGCCTCATAGTAACATTCCTGAAGACCCTGGAACAGTGCCCAGAAGTCTCTCAGTGGCATAGTTAATCCTGGTGGTCAACTTGAAGAATTTAGAACCACACAGAAGGAAGCCTCTAGGTGTGTCTGGGAATGCATTTCCAAAGAGGCTTAACTGAGAAGCAAAGTCCTTCTGTGGATGAGACGGGGCCCATTCCATGGTCTGGCGCTCAGGCTGATTGACAAAGAGAAAATGAGTGATGGTCAAGCTGTGCTTCTGAACTATAAATACGATGAAACTAGGCACCTTGAGCTCTGATGGTCTGTATCCTTAAACTGTGAACAAAAGCACACATCCCTTAAGTTCCCTTTGTCAGTGTTTTGTTACTGCAATGAGAAAAGTACTTAAGATACCCACTATTGTCCCAAACCTGGAAGTCTCAGTCATTACCCTAACTGCATCTTGCTTTTATGACTTGAGTGTTCTTCCACGAAGACACCAGGGACAAGAGCTGATCACAAACATCTTGAGTTGGTAGTCAAAACTCAGTCCCAACTTCTGTCTCACTAACAAGTCTCCACAGAGCCATAGTCACACGCCTTTTTAGGCCACTGTGAACTGTTGAATCTCTTTCTTAGGTTTTTCTACCTCAGCATACATAAGGGTGGGGTAAGAAGGAGAGAGCTACTTACTTTTATTTATTATGCTTGTTAAGATTGACTGGGAAATAAATACACTTCTCTTTGATCCAGGTTACAAAGTCAAGGTTTAATAAGTAAAATTGCATGAATACTTTTATGCTGTATAACTTTCCTAACAGCGGCACCCATAAGAGTTTAGACTATGCATACGTATGGCCCCTAAAATACTCTTGAAACATGGCAGAACTATGATTCTATCCAGAAAATATTTCAACAGTTTCCTTTCAATAATAAGAGACTCCAGTGTGCACAAAACAGTTGTTCTGGGGATTCGAGTTGTCCTGTGGCTACAACATGGTTTAGATTCACCCATCTGTTTCCTTCCCTTTGTATTGCATGTGGGATGACCAAATGTCACCCTCACAGACTGCTGGTTTTACACGATGATAGGACTCTGTACTCCACGTGCACATACAACTGGAAACGCTATACTCTGAAGCTGCACAGAAAGGCACTGTATGTGAGTGGGCTCTGGAAAGAAACCACTGAAACGGTTCTTCCATGGTAGGGTTAATGGGAAAGATTTTGTTGTGACTAAGAGGGAGAAGATATCCAGAGAGGTCTAGAAGAGGCCAGAGCAGAATAAAAATGTAGACTAGTCATGGGTGGTTCTAGGGAGGAAGGAGAGTAGGGAGAATGGTGGAGATTGCAAGAGATGGAGACTAACAAGAGACAAAGAGGCTAGTAAGAGTAGCGGGATAGCCTGGGCAAAGGGGAAACCTTGCTGTGATGTAGAGAGCAAACAGTATCTGGGAGGAGGGGAATCTGGAAAGGTGAGAAAGCCCAGGATGCTGGTGTGGGGTTCTGAAATGTATAGCTGGTACTTAAGAATAGGGACTGAGGAGCCTGATAGCTGCACAGATTTTATCATGCACCCACGTCAGGTGCAGGTCAATGAAGCCATATGTCCCTTCTGCCAGGGGCAAGGGAAATGACTTCTGGGGCCAGAAAACCCATTTCGCAAGTTCCATAGGAATGCTAGCTTTTATTTAACCACCAGAAATTCTTGAATAGTCCAACGTGAGCTCATTTCCGGACATTTGCACTTCCTGAGACCTAACAATCACAGGTGGGCAGCATTTGTTACAACAGAAACCCACACAAAGAAAATCTACAATGGCTTACCTAAGAATCCAGTTTGGGTAAAATTATGTTTAAAATACTTTATTAATTCTTTGAGAATTTTACACATGCACAGAATGTGCATTCATTCATTCCCCAGTTCCCCTAACTCCTCCTACATCTACACCCCACTCCACAACCCCCTCTCAACTGCATGCTGTCCAGTTTGAGTTGCCCATATTCACATGGCCGTGGGGCCTCCTACTGGAGCATGGTTGACCTTCCAGAGACCTCATCCTTAAAGAAAATTGATGTTTCCCCAGAAGCCAACAGCTATCAATAGTTAGGGGTGGGAATTATGATCCCCCCTCCATAGTGGAATATTGACTGACTTGATCTTGGGCAGGTCTTGTGCTGAAATTCTTTAATCTCAGATGTATTTCCTTGTAATAGGTAGTAGAATCTTTTTTTTTTTGAACGCATCCAGGGATTTATTTAAACAATTTAAATAATTATTGACAGTGTTACTAAGATAGAATAGCCAGTTACATCAAATCCAATAGTAGACACAGGCCTATATCAGGAATACTAACAGAAATGTGAAATCAAACCTGTTCCCCCGTGAGGAGGAAGTCATCTGAGCCTCCAGAAGATCTAGCACCCAAAAGCTATGTGTAGATACATTTTGCCTAGATATTGACTTTCTACAACTTACTCAGTTGTGAAATAGCTTCCTTAGAAACAGAATTGAACAAGGTACTTTGAAAGACAAGACAAAGCCAAGCACATTAAAGTCAAATACTATACAAAACCAGATTGGATTCCCTCTGAGGGCCCTAGGGCTGTCTTTGAGATAGGAACTAGAATTGGGAGGCTGTGACTTTCTTCTTGCAGGACTGTTATTAAGGCACACTTTTGGGGAAGTGTTGATTTAATGGATGTATGGAAATCTCATAGGAACAAAACTCACACGAGTGAGCTCCTTCCAGGGCCTCTATTTTTTATGAGGTTGGCTTGCTGACAATTCAGTTAATAGAGAGTCTGAGGAGATATCTAATATCTCAGTTGGTGAGCATAAGGGAATGAGTTTGATGTTCAGAGCCCACTTGAATAGTTAGGTGTTGTGGGACCTTAATGAGACGTGTGGCCACACCCCAGGTTCTAGCCTGACTCCGCCTAGGCAGTCACCTGCCTGCAGCCACACAGTCCCCGCCTCCTGGTTACCTGACTGCCCAACTCACTATAAATAACACCCCTCAGCGCGTGCTCTCTCTCTCCGCCTGTTCTCTCCCGGCCCTCTTCTTTGTCTATCTCTCTGTCTTCTCCCCTTTCCATGTGGTCATGGCGTCTCTTATCTATTTTCTCCTCTTCCTTTATCTTTCTATCTCTTTTCTCTTTCTATTTTCTTAATAATAAAACATCAAAGCTATGGGCTGCCTCTTAAATTCGCCACACGGAGCTAGCTGGTACGCGCCGTCTGAGACTCTGGGGTTCAGCCATGCGGACAGTCTGAGCACAGGTAACACGCAGAGAGATCCGGAATCTCTCTGCGCCCCCACGTGCCATATGCGGGACCTGCCGGCGGTGTGGCCGCCCACTCCCGGTTAGGCCGAGGCACGCGTGCATCTTGCCTGCTTCCCCCAACCCCCCCTTCCCCTCCCCCTGCAGAACCATGTCTGCCTGCGTCCTTTGCATATGTACGCTGCCTTGGCCCTAGAGCAAGGCCCGCACACTGCCGGCCCTGCCTGGCGTGTGCCCCTGTGTCCACCCACGCCAGGCCCCCGCTTTCTTTTTTTTTTCCCCACAAGGTGTGATAGTTGTATGCTTACACCTCCGGCACGAGGCAGACAGAGACAGGAGGATTTCTGGGTCTTGCTGGCAAGCTGACCTAGCATAGCTAGCCCCAGGTCCCAGTAGAGACTATGTCTCAAATAAATAAGGCTGTGCCTCCTGATGATCAATATCTAAGATTGATCTCTGGTCTCCACAAGTACAGGTACACACATGAACCTGCACATACATGAATGCACATGTATGTGTATGAAAGCACAACTGAAATACATGTACTCTGCTACCTTGATTTAGGATAACATTTACTTAATGACTAGTTGATTTTGTATGTTAGGCGTAAAAGAAAATGTGCCCCAACACACACACACACACACACACACACACACACACACACACACACAGAGTTAATAGAACAATGCATGAGATGATAGCTTGACCTCTATTACATACATAAGTGGTTATGTTACATAACATGTAGTGATGAGTGGTTCTGAGGTTATGAGCTATTCTTGACTCTAGAGTTCAGTATCGCTTTCCTGATAATAATGGTGAGAAGAGAGTGGACTAAAATGTTTATGATGCCTTATGAAATGCATACTGTCAGTTCTGAGATCCAAGTCTTTGACAGAATTTATCAGATTTTCTCTGTGGATTTTCCACAATTGAAACAATGAATCCGCCTTCTCATGGAGCTTGCCATCTGTTTAAGATCTATGAGACAAATCTTCCTCTTTGAAAAGAATGCTAGTCTGAACAATCACACCAAATAAGGAAGACACACACACACAATGTCGAGTCTTTGGGGGGACTCAGAGATGAATGAGTTCTTCTGAATGCTGTCAAATTGCAGTGAATCCTATTGCAAACTTCACCAGCTCTGCTCTTGAGACAAATGTGCCAGGAGCTTAACTTTAAAAGAAATTTACAAGCTCATATTAGCCAGCTACCAGAAGCGGCTGACTTTTCAGTTTGCATTAACTCTGACCTGCTCCTGGATGACACGAAACTGAAATTTGTCTTGAACATGTCTTCTCACTTCACACAAAATAACTCAGTATTTTATATCTGCCTGCTTTTTCAGGAAATACCTAATTTTTAATCAGTGAGTCATGGCACATGTTAATATCATTCCATAAATAAAGGCAATCTGGAACTAAGGCTGCATTGAATACTCACTAAAACCTGACATAGAGAAACAGAAATGTGCCTGAAGGTGCATAGACGACAGGGGCCACCTGACCTAAATATTATAGCGAGAGAAGGCCCATGTAGAGTCACCAAACGCTGGCACTATTGTGGATGTCAAGAAACGCTTGCTAAAAGGAGCCTGATATAGCTGTCTCCTGAAAGGCCCTGCCAGAGCCTTGCAAATACAGAGGTGGATGCTAGAAGCCAACCATTGGACTGGGCATGGGGTCCCAATGGAGGAGTTAGAGAAAAGACTGAAGAAGCTGAAGGGGTTTGCAACCTCATAGGAAGAACAACAATATCAACCAGACCCTCCAGAGCTCCCAAGGACTAAGCCATCAACCAAGGAGTACACATGGCTCCAACTGCATATGTAGCAGAGGATTCCCTTGTCAGGCATCAATGGGAGGAGAGGTCCTTGATCCTATGAAGGCTTGATAGATGTCCCAGAGTAGGGGAATTGAGGGCAGGGAGGTGGGAGTGGGGTGGGTTGAGGAATACCCTCATAGAAGCAGGGGGAGGGAAGATGGAATAGGGGGTTTCCAGGAAGGGGTAAACCAGGGAAGGGGATAACATTTGAAATGTAAATAAAGAAAATATCCAATCATTAAAAAAAAGAATGCTCAGTTCATAATAGCAGCACATGGCTGATAAGTGGGGATCAATTAAGACACCTGATGGATATATGATTCTGCATATATGACCAGCAGCCTTCCATTAGTGTGTAACAAAGTCTGCCACACCTCTGTGGGTTTGGGTAATCACCCTGCCCTTGATTTTCCATGCACAGTCTCTCCTGCCTACAGGATGCCTCCCATTCACAATAGACATGTCTACTCTATTGGGGAAACTACTTTTCTGTAGAGAAGAGAGCTGTTGGCCACTCTGAGAAGAGCTTCAGCCTGTATGAAAAGACTGTCTTCCACCTAGTAAGAATAGACCCAAGATCATAAGAGCAACCATTTCATCCTGGCAACTGGAGGTTCAGACCATATCAAAGTGACCCCTGGGTGGGGTAGCTAAAGAAGCAGCTAGTCACAGGGGCAGGATCCCTACCTGAAAGATGAAGATTGATGAGGGCTGGCAGCAAAGGGTCCAGGTTGACAAGTTGAGGGGGAGACTCAGAGAAGTCCTTTCTGGGACACGTAAAAGGAGAATATCTGAAAAGCCTGAGAAGTAACTGGGAGAAGTCTTCGGGGTATATGTGTCAGGTTCTTAGCAATTACCCACTGCATAGGAATATGGAGTTTGCAAAAGTGCCAGGCTGATTGGAGATTGCCTGTAGAGGACAGCTCTGTGTTCTACTCCCAAACTTTAAAAACTAAATGCTATGCAATAAAAAGCATTGGCTATATTGTTCCCATTGACTGTTGTTTGTTTTATCTAGGTTCCTAACATTTTCTGGAACAAAGATTCCATCTTCTGAAAGAGAAGGCATGGCCAACCACAGTGTGGTACCCAGAGATCACTGAGTAGTGAACGTACAGACATGTCCCTAAGAACAAGCCGACGAGACATCTGAATATGCAGGAGTCTGATTTGAACAGTGTGAACACTGTCAGAAGCAAAAGGAAGTTGCTTGTAGGGAGCTCTACAAATATTTAAAAAATAAAGCCAACAGGTCCTGAGAAATTGCCAGTACATATGTCTGAGGACAGGAACTCTCACATTGAACTCTGGCAGAACCGTAGGCTTGCACAAAGGCCACAGTAACCTTGCCCAGAAAACACTGCCTCGAGGAAATCTGCCCAGCTTAACCTTGGACTGATGCCACCATTGTTATTGATCCTCCTTACCAAGGGTGAATGCTTCAAAACAACTTATGTAAGCCTTTCTATTTTGCCTTAAAAGCCCTCATCTCTCTTTGTATCCCTAATTATGTACATTGTCTATTGTGGCCCACAACTCCTGGAAATGACAGATTCATTGTTTTTGGTGAATCTCTCTTCATTTGTTATTTTAGGTTGACGATAGCCACGGAAGCATTTATTTCATAATGGGGAACTTCGCATGCCATCTCTGCATTTAACATTAGGCAACCACAACGCACGACTTTTAGGAGTTCTGGTAGCCACACATTCTGAAATATTTATGAGTGAAATAATTAGGATTCTGATATTAGAGTCAATATAAGAATTGTTCAGAATAGAATGAGGCAGATGTGTTTGTTAGCTTCCTATCACTGTAATAATATAACGAAAAAGGTCTATGCTGTTTGAAGTTTTAGAGCCTCTGATCAGGTAGACTTACTGTTTCTGGGTTTCCAGTGAGAATTCCGGTGACAGTGTAGGGCATAGGGGACACACCTGCTCCATTTATTATGTGGAGGCAGAGTGAGAAGAGAGTCAGGGTTCTATAATCCCCCTGTAGAGTGGTCTCCCAATGGCCTAAGGATAACCTCCTTAGTTTCACTTTTTAAAGACTTTACCACCTCTTAATAGTATTGTCTTGGGGACTAAATATGTATATCATGGGTCTTTGGAGGACATTAGAGAGATTATACAATAAGACAATGTTGCCACAAGATAGCGGCTGGAAGAGTTTGGTAATACTATTTTCTCTACATCAGTGAATGTTAATTTTTTCATAATTATGAATAGGAATGAAAGTATGAACACTGACATTTCTCCCTGGGAACAGAGCAAAGGAGGCTGTTTCCTCCCACACTCTGCTCAGAGTGGCCCACAGCCCTCTTCTCTACAGAAACGTGGTTTCTCCACTAGAGTAGACGTGTCTATTGTGAATGGGAGGCATCCTGTAAGCAGGAGAAAGTGTAGATGGAAAATCAAGGGCAGGGTGATTACCCAAACCCACAGAGGTGTGGCAGACTTTGTTACACGCTAATGGAAGGCTGCTGGTGACATATGCACATTCACTTGTTTATATGAAGAAATGTATATGTACAGATGTATGATCATAGAAATGATGCATTGCATTTAATATATTTAACAAGTATTAGTACTGCATTTAAATGTCCATTCCGTCTGGGCTTTCTTTTAGAGCAGGATAAGAAGTATATAATTTCCTTCCCCAAATTGTTAGCCTGTCACATTGACTGAGCAAGTCACAGTTTGCCCCATAGCGTGGTAAGCCATGCTAATCGAATCCCACATACTAAGGTCTTCTCAGCCTAATCCGTTCTTTGGGTCTGCATATTTTAGCACATATGTCACTATGCAAATGATGCTGGCATAGAATGTGATACAAAAATCTGAAAGTTCAACTTCCCTCTTATAAAAATCATTCCCATTTCTTTTGCATTTTAAATTCCTTCCTACTACTTTGCATTTTTCAGATAAAAGCCAAAATAATCTTGCCAACTTTCTTACCAAATGAATTTTAAATTATAGTTTTTATTACATTCATATCTCTTTAAGTGGGATTTAAAGAACCTCGAACATGTGAATGGGTTTTCTGAAAAGTACAGTTTATGTATTATAAAAAGCCTCTATCAGAAAATATAAAATGCATAGTACCTTTGATTTTCTTTTAAGAAGCTAAGATACTACCTTTTAAAATTCTTTGCTTAATGTTTCTACTAAAATATGTCAAGGTAAGTCTTTACCTCCAGTATTGTGGGCAGTGTATATCCTGTTCAGATGAGTTCGGAACACACCTGTCTTTGAATACTCTTTATTTCTAGTGTATGTTTAAGTTTCTGATGAATGCTGTATTTTTTGCTCTTGAATCCTAGTTGACTGTCAGAGAGGGACCTAGTGCCCACGTCTGGAAGTTGGGCTCCCCCTGCTGGTTCGTTTAGTAACTTTCTCCCACTCTCAGGGCCCTTTAAAATGAAATTCTGTCCTCTAGCATCTTGAGAGAGAGATAAAAGTAGTTGCTCACTGGTGTGGTAGATCGCCTATGTAGATAGATTTATTGATTTGATGCCTATAAGATGTAACTTAAGCCAGGCAGTGATGGTGTGCCTTTAATCCCAGCACTCGAGAGACAGAGGCAGGCCCATCTCTGTGAGTTTGAGGCCAACCTGGTCTATAGAGTGAGTTCCCGGATCTCCAGGGCTACACAGAGAAACCCTGTCTTAAATAAAAAAACACACAGATACACAGATACATAGATACACAGAAACACGATAGATAGATAGATAGATAGATAGATAGATAGATAGAGCAATTTTAAAAATTAAAAAACTATATAACTAATTATAAAGTGCATAAACCAGGAATGAAGAAGAGATAGCTGTTGTTTGAAGGCATTTGTTGTGTGGCAGCCAGTATTTAACAGCTATTTTTCTGAGGAGTTTTCATTGTGGCATCTACTAATTTTTCTGGTACAGATACATCAACTGTGACCCACTGAAAACATAGAGTGTGAAGTCACTAACGTGGAGCTATAAACTGGGCGATAACTAGCTCTATTAAATACCACATGAGAAGGCTTGATTTAAATTTTGTCCCCTACACAGGCTTAATAAAAGGCCATGGTGCACAGAATAAAATTCAAACACCTTCAAATTATGGAAATCCAAATGTAATCCAACTCCACCGTGGCTTTCTGGTGTTAAGCAATGTGTTCTTTGGCTCTGAGAGTCTTTGTGGTTAAAATGAGCTTTAACATCTACCTTTCATGCTTATTTAAAAAGTTGAGTAAGTAGAAAAAATATTTTTTAGTTAAATGGTAAATTAATTTTCTAAATGCACACATAGGAGGAAGGCCTGACTAAGGACAAGACAATCAGACACAGGATGCTTACCCTGAACTGGACCCAGGCTACTAAATTTACAACTTAGTGAGACTCCTCCCTGCCCCTTCTGCTTCTCTGTCTCTCTCTCACACACACACAAACACACACACACACACACACACACACACACACACACACACACACACACAGCTGTGAAGATTGTGTGTGGCAGTTGCACGCCTGTAAATTCCAAAATGTGGGAGGCAGAGGCCAGGAGATCAAAGCAAGTTAGAGTCCAGGCTGGTCTGTATTGCAAATTCCAGGTTAACCAAAGAAAGCTGTGTAGTGAAACTTTGAATCAACGAATTAAAAGGGAAAAATTAGAAGTTGGGCATGTAAGTCAGTGATAGAACCCTTGTCTGTTATACTCCAGGCCCTGGGCTCCATCTTCAGGCCTACAGGAAATGAGTGTAAGTAGGGTTTTATACTAGTCAAGGTCTCAGGAGTTGTCTGGGGTCTTACCTTATAAAAATGAAGAGAGTGCATATTCAAATGTCTAAGGAATTCACGGACTCTGCAATCAGACTTTTAAAAGTTACGAATAATTATTTGGAATGTTTTCATGTACAACTTAATATTTAAATATTATGTTTTTGTGTTTTTATTTTGTTTATCAAGGAGAAATTTACATATTTTAAGACTAACCATTTCACCCAGATGTTGTGGCTCACGGCTATAATCTTAGCACTCAGAAGGTTGAGGGAGGGATTTCCTGAATTCAAGAGTGTTGCAAGATATTTCCTGTCCACTCACATTGAGGCAGTGAGAGGCCAGTGATTGGAGGGGAGAGAGGAGGAGGAGCTAAGGGAAGGAGGGGCCAAGAGAGATGGGGGAGGGTCAGACGAGCAGAGCAGAGTGGGAGATGCAGATATCCAGATGGCTTCAGATATATTTCTGGTGTTTTGGAAAGGTTAGAAATATTGGGATAATACCTCATCATTGTAAATTGGCATTATGTAATTGGGAGTTTTATATACATAAAGATATTTGGTTAACTATTCAAGTTTAAGAGTCATGCTTTACTAGATACTTGGAAGGAGTGGTGTAGAGGCCTGGCGGGGCAGAACTTTGTATAATTATTTTCCCACTACACAAGAGCATCCTGAGATTCCTAGTGAGTTCTAGCCAGGCTGGGCTACATAGCAAGACTCTTGCAATCCACCACCACCATCAGCACCATCATCATCAACAACAACAACAAATTGACCTTTGTAAAATATTTCATTCTACACAGTGTATTTATAATGTTATACAAGTCATGCTTCTGTCTATTTTACTCTAATCTTCACTAAAGGAGACCGATGCCCTTTAAGCATTTGCTCCCCATCTCCTTTTCCCAAAACCCACAGGAACCACTAATCTGCTTCCGTTTCTATAGACTCATTTATTTTGACTATTTCAAAGAAAAGGAATGACCATTTCTCTTTGCCTTCTCTCACTGTCAAAGTCTCATGCTGTGGTAGTACATGCCTTTAATCCCAGCACTCAGTTGGCATAGGCAGGCAGATCTCTGTGAGTTCAAGGCCAGTTTGGTCTACAGAAAGAGTTCCAGGACAGCCAGAACTACACAGAGAAACCTTGTCTCAAAAACAAACAGCCTAAAGTTAAAGCATATTGTTTTGCCGAGCAGAGGACCTGAGCTGACAGGCGTTTCCTCATAGATTTTGCAGTCTCAGCTTTTTCAAAGTCTTTTCAAACACAACCATACACTTCAGGGTAAAGGATCCAGAAGCTTCAGATAAGCCCATGAGCCATGTCCCAGTCAGTCTCTCTAGGATTTTATCAGAGGACTCAGGGCTATGGAGGTGGCCCCACCCAACTCAGATGTATTATGGTTTTCTGTACACTTTGTTTCTTTGTAGCGTTAATTCTAGAGCTCTGTTTGGGAAAAGTAGATGATCTCCCAGAGTCTTACCTCTAGGACATTTACCCCCTACTGGAGATGTCCATAGATCACTAAGATGTGTTTACCTCTAAACTAGGAAATTCAAAAACATTCTCAACTTTCTCTGTATAAGAAGTTGTATTTAAACTATTCCAATAAAATCATAAAATACCGCCTAACTTTGGCCCTGGTCAACTTTTAATAGGATTGCCCTCATGGTGACATGACAGTATAGCATGTGAGGGATCCATTTTGAACAGTGTATGTAAGAATATGAATCATAATATATACACCACGTTATTGAAAAACAGAACATAATGGTATTCTGCAAAGCAATATGTTCTTTAAGTCCTACTTGACGCTCTTTTTTCACATTATGATTGAGACTCCAAAAGGTGATACTTTTACTATCATTCAGTCAATGTTGCTGAGAACACCGGGCATCCACACATGCAAGTATAAAACTAGACTTCCATCTTGTTTCCTGTACAAAAATCAACTCAAAACGAAACAAAGACCTTGATGTAAAACCTGAATTTTGAAACCACTAGAGAAAAAAATTGGGTAAAGAATGCTTCAAGACAGAGACATAGGCAGGGACTTTCAGAATAGAATTTCAGCAGCTTGGGAAATAAAAACCAAAGTGGACAAATGAAGTCAAACCAAATTAAAAATGTCTGTGTAGCAGAGGAAACCATGAAGAAACTGGAGAGATTGCTCACAGAATAGTAGAAAATCTTTGCAAGCTTCAGTGGACAAATGATTAATAATCAGAATAATATACAAAGAACTAAAAAATCAAACCTACAAGAATAAATGATTTAATCAATAAAAAGGCAAATGATTTGAGGAAATCTTCACCCCTGCCTTCAAAAGAGGAGGAGGAGCAGTAGAAGCAACAGAAGAAGCAGGAAGAGAAGGAGAAGAAGAAGAGATGAAGGAGGAAGAGGAGGGGGAGGGAGAGAAGGAAAGGGAGGAAGAAGAAGAGAAGGAGGAAATTCAAATTGCCAATAAACACTTGGAAAAATATTTTACATATTATTGATAGAAACATAAATGGAAATCAGTCTGGAGAGTACCCAAGAAACTAAAAGCAGAACCCCCAAATACTCTACCTATTCTACTCCTAGGTATATACCCAAGGGAGCCTAAGTCAACATACCACAGGTGCATTAGCAATCCCATGTTTCCTGTGGTACTTTTCACAAGAGCCATGTAACAGAATCAGCCCAGGTGCCCACCTACAGATGAATGAATAAGCCAAGGTGGTATACATATACAATCCATAGCGAACAAATCCACACTTGCAAGAAAATGGATGAAACTGGAAAGTATGATGCAAAGTGAAATCAGCTGGACTTAGGTGGATCCATGTTGCATGTCACTCTCAGATACAGAATCAAGATAATAAAGATGATTAAAGTGAAGAGGAACAGTTAGGACAAAGGAGAGAGATAAGTAGGGGCAATTCTGGTGCAAATGTGACTAATATACCTAATATGCAAATGTGAATATAGCATGCAATCCATTACTTTGTACAGTTAATATATGCTAATAAAAATAAAGTTCTTGGCTGGACAGATGGCTCATGTGGGTGATCCAAGTTCCATTCCCAGCACTCATATCAGGTCACTCACCTGACTGTAACTCCATCTCCAGGTTCCTGGTCTCTGCAAGTATCTACATGAACCTATGCACACACAAGCAAATGCACATAATTGAAAATAAATTTTATTTATTTATTTTTTTTTAGAAAAAGCACAACCCTCTTAAAGGACCGTTGCATTGTGACAAAGATTGAGTGCAGCTGTTTGCCAGTTCTAGAGTTTTCTAAAAGCTATCTCACCCATTGCAGTAGTGTCACACATACTTTGGTGGTCACCAACGGCTCCGGATTGGACTGAAGACCCATTCAGCAAGAGGGAAACCATGCACTGGAGATGTAGCCTCTGCTCAAGCTAGTGAAGTCATAGATGTTCAAGGAGAACTTAAAACCTTCACCTTCCTAAGTCAGCATAATTCCTAACTAACATTCTACATATTGGCCCTTATATCTGCAGATAAGTGACTTCATCCATCCTCAAGGAAATCTCTCTGGGCAACAAACAGAGACCATGACAGAAAAACACAACTGATCTAAGTGTGGAGTTTTGGAGTCTAGTTATTCCCACACCCAAGGTCAGGGGACACTGAGAAAAGGTGGTAGACTGATTTCTGGGAGTTTGGTGTGACATTGTATCTCCTAGCAATGTCGAAAGATACATCCGTAAAGTCTCACTCTCATATACATGAGCTAAATGAGGGTGACAACAGAAGAGCCAAAGTGGATGGGGGAATCCATGAGCCTTTTATACAGGGAACCACAGGCAACTGAAAAATACTGAGAGTGGGAGACATGGTCATCACCAGGAACAGCACACTGATTAGTTAGGCCCTACCAAATTGTCAGCCCTGGAAACATACACAGCAGTAACGTTATACAGACCGGGAAGTTTATATTTAAGAATATATGCTTATGTACATGCACATGTACATATGTGAGAATAATTAATGAAAAACTAGGACATGAATTGGAAAGAGAGTAAGGAGGGTTTGGAGGGAGGAAAGGGAAGGGGGAAATGATGTAATTGTAATCTAAAAAGAATGGAGAAAAGGGAGAGAGGGAGAGAGGGAGGGAGAAAGAGAGAACAGAAAAAAGAATAGTTGAAAGAAAAATAAACAACAACAACAAAAAACCCTCACCCCAGAAAGGTTGACCTGAGGCGTGCACACAGACAGTGCCAGCTCTACCTTCTAGAAGTTCCTAGATCCTGTTGAAAGGTACAAGCGTGAGTAGTATGTTTTCAACATTTCTATTAAATAGACATCAGATGTTTTTTATAACAGGAATTTTACATTAAAACTATACATCAAAACACACACACACATACTTTCAAAACATTTATACAGAAGGTTTCAGAAAACACGGGGTGGGGGGGGGAGGGCATCCTTAAGGGGAAGGAAAGAAAAGAGTTGGGAATGTTTGTGTTTGTGGAGTCCCTTGGAAGCAAACCTCATAGGTTTTCAACTGGGGCCTTTGACTGCAGTTTGCTTCGGGGCATTGGCTTTGCTATTTTTGTGATTATTTTACTTGGAAATGTTTGTTCAGAAGCAGGCCAGAAATTTTAATGAAGTTTCTAAAAAGGACTTCTGTTGCTCCCTTGCTCTCCTTGCCTCCTCCTCTTCCCTCCAACCCCTTCTCCTGCCCCTCTCTTCCTCTCCCCTCCCCTATCCCAAGTTTGTTTCCTAGCATGTGAAGCAGGATTTCTACCCAGCAACCTGTTTGGATGCCTTGGTAATTTGCCAGCTTTTGTTGTTGTTGCTCTGTTTGTTTTTAAAGTTGGAAACAGGTTGGAAACTTAAAGTTGTTTTTTGTTTTGTTTCCTTGTTTTTTTAACCTTGTCTAAATTTTAAAAGTATATTTTTCTTTATTTTTATTCTTCTTTATATAAGGACATCTTGTTGTTCTTGGTCATTGGATGTTATTTTGTTTATATAAGAAACTAACTGCAAAGGAGCTGGACTCACTCTCATATCCTGGAAAACCTTTATAAAAGTCACTTAGAGATTATTTCAGCCAAGCATCCGGCTGCACATTCCTGCAATTTCTACTTTACTTCAAAAGCAAAAGCATGTTGGCTATTCATGTTGTATGGTGTGCTTGGGGGATGTTGTGGTTAAACCATTAATTGTTTATATCCCAAACATATTTACTGAGCTCCTATTATGGGGCAGGCAGTCCTTGTAAATGCCTGGCTACAGCAGTGAGAAAAGCAAACTTCCCACCTTGCAATGCTTAGATTCTAATGGGGGCTTGATAGGATGCTCCAGTACAGAGGGTTTAGATCTGGTAGGTGAAGCAGGGATTTGGAGAGCAAAGGGAACAAGAGCTGGGGTTCTCTTGAGGCTAGTGGTTTTAAAGGAGTGGACTCTAGATTTCAGCAAAGGGCTAGAGATGGAAGAGCAATGGTGGGAGGCCAGGGAGACTGCGTTTGAGGGACAACAGAATGGAGCTCTTGGTGATCTTATTCCATGTATGCATGTGTGTGTCATCAGTATGGATGAGTGCATCCAACAGCTTTCTGTCTTCTTTTTTTATATACTATATCATACTACCACTAGACAATAAAAAAAGGAGCCCAGTATAAACCTGGAGAAATACTATAAATCATACAGGCATAGACACACACACACACACACACACACACACACACACACACACACACAGATACAGTCACAGAGACATAGACACAGACACACATAGATACATCCACATGCACACATGCATAGAGACACACACACAGAGACACAGAGACAAAGATACAAACACAAATGCTGACCACACATACACACACATGAACACACACACACAGGCACACATATAAAGATGCACAGAGACACACATTCACAGATGCAAACACACACATGCATATACACACACAGAAGCATACATGTAAAGATGCACAGAGACACATTCACAGATGCAGACACATACATGCATATACACACAGAGGCACACATGTAAAGATGCACAGAGACACACACACAGAGAGATGCAGACACACACATGCACACACACAGGGGCACACATATAAAGATGCACAGACACACACACAGATATACAGACACACACATGCACATGCACACACACATGTGCACAGAGACACACGCACAGAGAGACACAGAGACACAGATACAAACGCTGACACACACACAAGCACACACTTTTTTGCCCTTGGAAATATGGTAGTGAAGAAAACAACAGCCTTTTCCTCACAACCCTTAGATTCAAATGAGTACATCTTGAATTAATACATCTTTGAAATTCAAAGCGTGGGCTGGAGAAATGGCTTGGTGGTTAGGAGTACTTGCTAGTGCAAACATAAAGACTGGAACTCGAATCTGAGCAATAGAGAATAAAGATTTCTTAAGTATAGATGCTTGACACATTTACAGAAATTGTCCAGACTGTAGAACAAAGGACAAGATTTGCTAAGTTCAAAGGATAACAGAACTGGTATCTGGGTGCGGTGGCAGGAATCTTTAGTTCCAGCACTCTGGAAGCAGAAGCAGGTGGATCTCTGTGAGTTCCAGACCATCTTGGTCTACATAGAAAGTTCCAGGAGCGCCAAAACAGGTAACCAACCCTGTCACAACTCACCACTAAAACAACAGGAAATAAACAAACCCAACCAATAAGATGAAACAAAATTGTATTGTCTCGATAGAGACTCTGAAGTTCAAAGAACAAACAATTCCCCTGACTCATATGTCCAGACAATTCCAAGCATGGATCTGAGCATTTCACAGATTAAAGAAAAATTTTATGAAGCTAATGAGAGAATGTTTATATTAATCATAAAAACATCATATATAAAAACTTATACAATATACTAATATACTCCTTAAAAAGAAGTATGAAGCTTTACGTACAAGGTTTAGGTGATTTTTTTTAAAAAAAGAATTTCTTCTTAGAAACCTCAGTGACCTAATAGATTCTCTTCACAAAAAACATTTTATTCTGAAAATGTTCACATTCACAGGAAAGAAGAAAGAGTGCTGTTGTGTTCGGAGCCTTCGTGCACCTGCACACAGCTTCGGCAGGTAGCCTCTCTGGCTGGGTTAGGGTTAGCCTCTCTGGTCTATTCAGACTCTCTGCTCTACCCCATCTCCAAACTGCTCTCTCCCTTAAACAATAAGAATATTTTAAAGCAAACAACTTGGGCCTTTATTTTATGAATAAATATACTATTAATCTAAATATATTCTTTTAGAGAAAAAAGAAAAAATAATTATCCAAATTAAAATCTTTCGAACAAGATTGCTTAACATTATGAAATACCCAAGCAATTGTGTCACTTCTAATCAGAAGAGGTCACCCCTTCTGGGTGGCTCCCACCCCGATTTGTGCCTACCTTGCCTTGCTGTGTAGAAAGCATTTCGGCTGTGTTTGTTCAGGAGGCTCAGAGAGAGGCTGAGAAGTGTTCTCATTTTCTGTGTGATTACGTTAGCCCACTCCCATACAAGAACACAGGCTCTAGCTCTGCCTTCTCCCAAGTGTAAGCCAATAGCCATGTGTCCTCACTTCAACTGAAACTCATGTAAGCTAAAATTCAACACACTTTCCATTTTCTTACCCGGGTTATGCTTCAGACAATATCCATTATGAGACAGCATCATAGGAAGTTATATACATTATATTATTCTAGAGCAGTGGTTCCCAACCTGTGGGTCTCAGCACCTTTGGGGGTGGCTGTTGACTGACCCTTTCACAGAGGTCATCTAAGACCATTGGAAAGCACAGATATTTTCATAACAATTCGCAACAGCAGCAAAGTTACAGTCATGAAGTAGCAATGAAAATAATTGTATGGTTGAGGGTCACCACAGCATGGGGAGCTGTAAACCTGTCAGAATTTGGAGTTGAAACTTGGTGCATGCCTGGGAGGATTATCGTGATTGCTTTCATTGAAGTAGGAAGAGAAGCCCACCATGGATGGAACCAGTCCCTAGTTAGGATCCTGTCATCTTCTGCTTCCTGATTGTGGCTGCAATGTGACCAGCTGCCACTTTAACCTCCCCACCATTACTGATTGCACCCAGTATCCATGAACCAGAATGACCCCTTTCCCCTTATGTTGCTTTTACCGGGAAATTTTTATCACTGCAACAGAAAAGGGAACGGAGATGTGAATGCTGCTGAATAATAGGAATTGTGGGAGCAGTGAAAAGAGGGAAAATTAGAGGGGAGTTTGGCACTCTCTGTAAAACAGAAGATGACACAGGGTCTCATCAATTCACTCCCAAAAGAAAGTATAGTCCAGCAAAGTGATGCTCAAATGGCCCATCTGCCCTCAGAGTACAGTAGCTAATCTTTGGTAACACTTGTCGCACCCTGCAATTGTGATTGTTACTGGCCTCTGATGCACAAGGATCAAGGACATCACTGGATGTGCCGCAGAGAAGAATGGCCAGCAGAAAAGGATTATCTCATCCAAGAAAGGAGAGGTACTGAAGCTATGAAGTATTGCTCTGGAAACATGATCAGGATGTAGAAATCAGATAGAAACAGACACAATTTTGTAAATGTTTGTGCGCAAGATTTGAATGAATAAGAAACATGTACTGACTGGCATGACAAAGTTTAAAATAAGGTTTAACTGTAGTTGTTTGTAAAGCTGTGAATGAAAGCAGTGGTCTTAGCAATGTGTGTCAGCGCTTGGCCCTCAGCCCTACATTCTACAGAGTCCTGTCCTTAACAGAACACCTCTTCACTTTCCAAACATTATGCGACAAGACCATATTTTATATGATTTATTCTTTGAGACAGGGTCTCGTGTAGCACAAGCTGAGCTCAAAATCAAACACGTGGCAGAGGACAATGACCTTGATTTTCTGCAGCCACCTCCTAACGGCTGGAATTATGGGCGTGCACCTGGCCACGGTTTCCTTCTTGCGAATTACAGCTGTACCAGTATAGAGTGGCACACTGATGTCTTTCCATCCCTCTCAGAGGGGACCACCAGATTTTGGAGTGCATCATTTCCATCTGTTTTTCTTCTTTAATCATGTATGTATGTATGTATGTATGTATGTATGTATGTATGTATGTAATTGTAGATTTTCTTCTTGTTCTTTTTAAATTATTTATTTATTATATGTAAGTACACAGTTGCTGTCTTTTAGATACACCAGAAGAGGGCATCAGATCTCATTACAGATGGTTGTGAGCCACCATGTGGTTGCTGGGACTTGAACTCAGGACCTTCTGAAGAGCTGTCAGTACTCTTAACCACTGAGCCATCTCTCCAGCCCCTCATCCTGTTCTTTTAACTAGAGCTTTATTCATAACAATTTTAGGATGCTAGGTTAATTACTCAATTATAAGAAATTGGTTGCAACTTGAGAGGCTCCAAAGGTCCCAGAGCCCTCACAGCCCCCTTGTCCTCTCTATTACCTTCAGACCCCCTATTTCAGGGTCAGTGGTTCTTTCTGTTTTAACACCAAGTGAGCTAACAAATAAATAAGCAGTGTCACACCTGGCAATGTCACATTTGGTGATGTCAGCTGTAGATCAAGGAGACACCTTCTTACAGCACAGATGGTCTAAAGAGATGGCTGGATAGAGGACATCTCAGCCATACAATGTGTACACTGAAGCCTCCCACCAGCAGCAGAACCTGAGGCCCAGTTACAGGGCAACTTCCTGAGTGACTTGCTCTAGACTAGTGTCCTTTTCTTGTGGATGATCTTGATCAAGTTCTAAGCTAGGACCCTGCTAGATTAATCTTTTTACTTTGGTTCAGAGTATTTTAAGGAAGATGGTCTTGACACAGATGATTATAACTACAGAGAAAGGTCTGTATTTTAAAAAATAACAGGGAGTTTGGTCTGAAATCACCTCTCTGTTTCAAGAGTGAAGTCCTTCATTAGAAGGAGGGAGGAGGGGAGCTGAGATCTGGATATCTGAATGCTAAGAGCACACATGATTCCTGGTCCTCAAGAGAATGCATAAATGAAGAGCAGGAGTCCTGGTGGCAGCCTGTGATAATAGCTGTACTGGAGGCTGGAGGAGGAGGATTGCAGGTTCATCCAAGCAAGATCCCATTTTAAAATTTTAATAGTGAAAATAAGTCTAGGAGCATGGATCCATGGAAAGGGGCTTGTGTAACATTTATGATATCCAGAGTTTAATTTAGAGTGCTTCCATTTTTCATTGTTTCATTATGCTTTCCGACATAACCAAATAGCTAGTCATCAGCCCTCACACCAGTGAGAAATAAAAGGGAAGATTAAATGCCACCATGCATTAGAAAAAACCAAAGGGCTAGAGAGAGGTTCCTTGGTAGTTAAGAGCACTTGTTCTTGCAGAGGACCTGGGTTTAATTCCCAGCACCCACATGGTGATTCATTATGGTCCCTAACTCCAGTTCCAGGATGCACATGGTACATAAACTTACTTTTGAGTAGAACACTCAAACACAATAAAGTACCCAATAAAGATTCAAAGGAGAGAAACAAAGAAAGAACAAGAAGTTCATTTGGACCTGTAAGCAATATTCTAGAACATCTACATGTGCCATCTGTTTAAATGCGGTGATAACACTGAACACTGACTCACTAGCACATCGCTCCCGTGTTTGGATGCTTACTTGGTCCCAGGCCTGGTGAGAAGTGCTTTTTGATGTAACCCAGATGCTCCCACGCTCTTTGTCTTTCTATGTGTCTGTCTCCTTCAATAATGTGATAAAATCCTACAATCCTCTATTCCCCAGAAAGCTCAAAGCCCTCAAACACCTATCATAATATTTTGGGAGCTTTCATAGTGTGTGTGTGTGTGTGTGTGTGTGTGTGTGTGTGTGTGTGCATGCGTATGTGTGATGGGTAAGGGTAGGTGACAAGTTGCCCACCTGTCTCCTCTTCTAATTTCTTCTCAGTGACTGAGTTAGTCAGCAGCTCCTCTTTTCTCTGCTGTCTTTGTGTCAGTCTGGAATTTTCTTCCTTGTGTTTATTCCCATAAACTCCATCACACTCATGCTGCCAACACACTTCTCTGGACAGTAGGAGGCAAAGAGAAGTAGAGAACTGAAGACAAGCTTGAATATTCTATGCCTAACACTTCTCTTCTTTTACAAGAACCTTCCCATCTATCTCTCCTTTCCTCCAAACTGCCTTACATCTTGACCCCTGCACAAGCTGAAGTTATCTTGACTTAAAAACATTACAGATCATAGAAAGTAACCTAGACCTACAGGGACAGTCAAATAGCCTTGTGTTGTACATGAAAGAAACACCGCCACCGTGTTTCCTAATCTGGGCTGCAAATCTAAGCAGTCTCTCCAAAAAACATCCTTAGCCAAGTGTGTTAGGACAAACCTACAATCTAAGCCCTGGGAAGACTGAAACAGGTGGTTACTGAGTTCATGGCCAGTCTAGAATATATAACATTGTATTAAGACTGTTTCCAAAGCAAAAAAAAAAAGTGCTTAAAAATAACAACAGGAAAAAGATTGTGTTCTCCCACAAGTCTTGGCAGCTCAGTGTGCACCTCAAGCAAGTGGCTGATATCTTCATTTTGTAGATGAAGCAACTGGGGACGAGTATGGCAGCTTACCCAGCTGCAAGTAGCAAAAGTGCCGTGCAGCCTATCGACAGGACTTTCACAGCTTTATCTGGCCTGAAAGTATAAGTTAGCAGAGCCAGATCCTGGGTTTTGGCGCTAGCACTGCCAAAATGAAAGAATATAACCATATTCACTCTACACTCTAGCCACACATTGCCAACAGAGAAAGGCAGCGCTATAGGTGTTGAAGAAAGTGATAGCAAGACTTTGATGGGCTGGGGGAAGGGGGAAGGAAAGATGTGAGAACTGGTCCAGGAAGGAAGTGATGGAGACTTGGACCGAGAGGGTGGATAGAGAAAATTTGCAATTTGAGGCGGAGTAAGGACAAAATTTACAGTAGCTCCACGTTTTCTAGTTTGAGTGACTGGCGTCATTTATTCATTGAACTAATAGTGAATGCTTTGTTAGGCACAATATGCTAGACATTGTGCTAAGCACTGGGTGAAATACTAAGAAGATGAAAGTCAGTGAAAATGATGTATCTCACAGGTGAGACCTGCAGTGCACGTCCAGCAGGCAGCAGGAAATACCACAATGACTGGCCTATAAAACAGAGATGCCCAGGGAACACCAGGGGGCAGTATGTGCTCAGCAACTGAAGGGATGCCAACTGGTAATGTCTACGAAGTCTTACACTTTGCCCCCAAAACATTAATATGTCATTGTCTTGGGTAGCCACTTAGAAATTTTAGAAGCAATCTTAACTTATTCAATGATTTATTTAAACACAAACTTTCTCCTTTGGTGAGGGCTTTAAGCAGTGGGATAGGTGAACTAAGATTGCGTACTTCTTATATAACAGAAATCATCAAAAACCTTGAGAAATAGGCATAGGATGAGGGCCATGTCCTTCCAGATGAATGGATATTCCTAAATGAAAACATATTAATAAACATGTGCACTACTGTGTTTTCATGTTATAAACCAGTGGATGCTCTTGTGGGCAGGGATGAGAATGCTGCCCTGAGAATCTTAACATTTGACTCTGCTACACGGTTGGTGACCGAATCTGCGGCTTTGCATTTCTATGTGTTTCTCGTAAGTCCCTTTCTGTACTTAGCATGAGCCCTCACTTTGCTTACCATCCCATCCCACCAGACACCCGGTACACTTAGAAACCACTTCTTCTCAAGCTGTTCCTAATTTTGTCTTTTGATGAGTTCCCTGCCTTCTAAATCCTCACACATCTCCTGCAGTAACCAGGTTCTGTCACACTGGCAGGTGTGCGAAATCAACAACAAACCAGCATAACAGGAAGAATTTAACAAAGACTCTCCCCTCCACCCCCCACCCCCAACCCCCGCCACTGCCGATGCTGCCACCACAGGACAGAAAAAGCATCCTCATCTGTCAGAGGTACTTTAGAAAGATGCCATTGGCAATTAATGCCAAGCACACATGTGGATCTGACAGTTTGTATAGCTATGGTTTGCATGTCGCTGTATAGAGTTCATCTTAATTGTTTAATCAATGGCAAATACTTAATACTTCTCTACTAGTCCCTTGTTTCATTTATCTAATTTCAAATTATTGAAACTCTTCAGGTGTCAACCCATAGCACATTCAACAAGGTAAAAACAAAAATAGAAGAATCTATATAAACACATAAACAATCTATCCATCAACACGAATATCTGTTTATGCAACTTAGTTGAACCCAAGGAGGCAAAGAAAAGTACACATTGGAAAACTGGCACAAAGGAGAGAGAATAAATAAAAAATAACCCAGTGGGAACATCTGGAAATGAGGAACATTACATAAGACAACTGTCAGCATTTTGTATGACAAAGTGAGTCTGACCCATTTTAGCCCCAAGGCAACTGAATGTGATGGATGATCCCAAAACAGGAAAAGAAGTTGCTATAAGCATGAATTGAACTTGGCTTGTGGTGGGGCACATGCCCCTTTACTTCCATTACTCAGGAGCTAGGGGCAAAGCTTTAAGTTCGAGACCAGCCTGGGCTATATAGCCAGACCTTGTCTTAAGAAAAAAAGACTGAGATAATTGGAAAAATTTAAATATTGACTTTACATTAGACAGAGTATTATATCAATGTTACATTTTCTGAATCAGACCCTTGTGTTATAATTATATAAAGGAATATTCTTATTCTTAGACTACTGTGATTTGAACATGACATGTGTCCATGGTCATATTTTGTATAGTTGTTCCTCAGCTTTGGGCACTGTTTCAAAGGCTGTGGAGCTTGTAAGAGGTGGAGTCTACCTGGTAAAAGCAGCCTACTACGGGTGGACCCTGAAAGTCATACCTGATTCTGACTCTGGCCTGTATCATCTGGTCTACACTGTGTGAGGATACATTCCATACAGCATGGCTGCACCAGGTCTTTCTCTCTATGAGAGACTTGAATACCCTGAAACTGTGCAGAATAAGAAGCTTAAGTCACTTTTGTCAGACAAGTCACAACAATGATACATACATACATACATACATACATACATACATACATACATACTATGGGGAAGGACTAAGGCTGAGAAATTACAACAAAATCATGTAGAAAAACATATGAGGGGATGAGGAGAGGGCTCTGTTGGCTAAAGAACTTGCTGTGACAACCTAGAGACATGAGTTCAAATCCCTAGTACCCACATACTAAGTTATGTTATAATGCCAGTTTTGGTAGGGGTGGAGCAAGAGGATTGCTGGGGTTTGCTGGTTGCCAGTCTAGCTTTGAGTTCAGAGAATGGGTGTGTCTTGAAGAAGCATAATATAGCTGGACATCAATATTTTCCTCTGGAATCTGTACATCTGGGCCTGCATATATTTCTCTCTCTCTCTCTCTCTCTCTCTCTCTCTCTCTCTCTCTCTCTCACACACACACACACACACACACACACACACACACACACAGGCACTCACATATTTACTTTAAAACTTATATAGACAGCTGGAAAGATTGGGTAAAGGCACCACAATGGCTAATGATCTGAGCTTGAGTCCCAGGATCCACATGGTAGAAAGGGAGAAATAAGAACTGATTTGAACAAGTAGTCCTCTGATCTTCACACATATGCTGTGTTTTGATTTCAATCTTGGAATTTTTGGGGGGGCAGGTACATCACAGACATTGATGATGTGCTACTTTGATTTGTCCTATTATTGATGATGTCCTTCACTTACTTGACTAAGACCAATATCTGTCAGTCTTCTCCAATGTAAAGATACTCTCCTCATCTTTGTAATGAGCAAGTGTTCTTCTGTGTAGGGGGACTTTGAGAATGATATATCCTTTCTCATTGAATTCATAATTTATTACAATCAATGCATATCTACAGTTTCCTATTTTAAAAGACAATGGGTTCAGAGTCACCACGTTTACTGTTCTCCTTGGGTATCTGTTTGCCGTGATAAGACACTGACCAGAAACAACCTGGGGGAGGATACAGTCTGTCATCAAGAGAAGCCAGAGCAGGAACTCCGAGGTGTGAACTGAAGCCGAGGCCACAGAGGGATGCTGCTTACTGACTTGCTCTTCATGCCTTACTCGGGCAATTTCCTTATACCTCTCAGACCATTTGCCCAGGGGTGGCATCATAATGGGCTTGCCCCCCCACATCAATCATTAATCAGGACAATGTACCACAAGTGCACCCACCCAATCCAGTGGGTACAATTCCTCAGTTGACATTCCCTATTTCCAGGTGATTCTAGTTTGCTAAGTTGACAAAAAACTAACCAGCAGCTACTGAAATGCAAATTGTTCCAGGTATGTTCAACAAGGACTTTTAACGTTTGTCCCTTTAATATGTCACCATTCTTCTTTGAATACTTTTCCAGTTTTGATTCCAAGAGCTGTTCCCATCTTGTTTTATAATCTTCTTCACCTAGCTTTGGAAGGAAACTGGCTCTGTCTTATAGAGGGTGGCATTGGAAGAACCAGATCCGGATTCTAGGTGGCTTCTTTGCCATCAGGATATTACTTCACCTAGACTCTCAGGGGATGGAGCAGGGAACATAAATGTCTATTTGTGTTTGTTGATTCACTCCATATATAGTCAACTCTCCAGACCCATGGGTTCTGCATCTACATTTTCAACCAAACTCAGACCAAAAGAATTAAAAAATAAAAACATTCGAATATGTTTCCAAAAGTAAAATTTGAATTAGCACTACATTAGTTAATCTTGATGGTCAAGTTCTTAGGATCTAGAATCCCCTAATATAGATGCTTCTGGATGGACCTTTGAGGGAAATTTCAAGAAAGGATTAACTGTATTTGAAAGTTTTATGTAAATTCACTACTTTGTAAACTAATTAAGAAGTATAATTATTTTTTTAAAAGAGTTCAAACAGAGCTTCCTTTGCCTGAAAAGACAATGCTTCCCTCTGAAGACAAAGGTTATTAAATAAGAATCTCATTGCCAGGTGTGGGAAATATCTCCCTATATACTATTGATCAGGAAGGCCTCAGAGGTCCCCAGAAGAGTAGTGACCACACTGTGAACTATAGTTAAATGACAAGACTAAATTGTTGAACACACAATGTACTTCAGTACCAGGACATAGAGAAATCTGCCTGGACTTGGCTGCAAAGTCCTCTCTGCTGGCTAGCTTTCCCAGTGCTAGGAGGTGCTATTCAGGCCACTGGGGAGGAGGAGTGTTGACTCCTCATGCTGCAAAATCTGCCAGGCAAGATGGGTCCCATAGTGAAATGGTGACATTGTTGTAATGGAGGGTAACCAACTGCTTCTCTATTGCATTTGAGGCCTGCTATATAAAGTGGAATCCATGCCCTTGCTCTGTAAAGCTGATCCACAGGCCTTGGCCACAGAGGTTGTAATCCTTAAAGGGAACCTATAACTGTTGTTTTTCCAAATGTGCATGTTGGCAAACTGCCTTTCAAATATTCATGTTTATAACCATTTGTTATGAACATGTATGCCACTCTTAGCCTTGGTTAGAAGAGCTTCTTTTCTGCAGGAGGAAAAGGAGAGCCAGTTAATGCAGAGACTCATAACTGCTCAAAATGCTGGGACGTGAATATCACATACTGCCCTTTCTCTGATTAAAGCTCAAAAGCCATTACCAAAGAGGACAGAAAGAACTTGAGAGGATTTGGAAGAGTCATGGGTGACGGAACTCATGAAATCAGAGCAGCTAGTGACCTGCATGGGACAAAGCCCATTAACTAATTCAGCATAGATGGGAAAGGGCACATGAGGTACCAGCCTTGAGGAGTTACTGGCAACTAATGACAGCTAAGAGAGAGGCAGAGTCATATTTCTTCGGGAATGTGGCCACCAGTAAGTTTCCCAAGGGCCAGTAAATAACCCTACAAACACACTCATGCAAGCAATCCAAATTATTAAACTCAGTAGTCAAGAGCAAGAATGAGTGCGGGATTGGGAACAAGGGGGAGAGTGGGAATGTGTTGTGAAACAAGAGTTCTAGAGGGAGTGGTATGGGCATGGAAGGGAGATGGGGAGGGAATGAATATGATTAAAGTATAGTGTATGAAGTTGTCAAATAAATGCAAAATCTTTGGGGAGATGTGCATGGATTATATCCAAATTCTGCACCATTGTTTATAAGGAACTTGTATGTCTGTATTTTGTAGTCTGATCGGTGAGAACCTAAAAACAAATACTCTACCGATGCTGAGGTGTGATTGTACACTGACATCCTTATGTGCACATTCTGACAGGATAATTGCAGCCCGGAACCACTGCTAAGTTTATTTAGTTTAAGTTCTCCATTCTCAAATACTGAGAAGTCCCTGATATCTATTTGCCTCCTTCAGTTTCTCCACTTGAAGTTACGTCAGATTGCTCGGACCACCCGCTGCGTACAAAGTTTCTTTCCTTATCACACTGAGGTACCATACTCCAAGCTTTAGCTGCCCTTAAAGACTAATCTATCTCTCTTCATCGACCGACTCCCCAAGCTCTCACGGTTTCTTGACCCCAATGAGTGGCCTCAGGGCTGCACTGTGAGTCTCCTTTCCCAGTCCAGGCTTTGGCGATCTTGGGTTATAAGCAGAATACATTAATAATTAATGAAACCATCTCAGCCAGCCATATGCAGAGGTAGAGGCTCCCTCTTCCAGCAGACTGGCTCATTTGGCACCATTCCTTATCAAGATCCAGTAAAACTAACAAGGAAAATGGAATACAGCTAGAGCCGAATTCTATAGCTGAAAACATGGGAAGGTACATCTCAGCTTGAATGCAGCAGGCTCTACCTATTAAGTCATAAAGCACATTAAACTTGAAGTTGTCTGAACGCAAACCAAATGGCCTTTTTTTCCCCCTGAGAGCCACGCTATAGAGGCTGGGTAGAGAGCTTGAACTCAGAAACTGGAATAACAGAAACTGCTCATCTCTGCTTCTTTTGTGGGATGGTTTATGAGCTTCCTAGATAATATCAAGAAACCAGAGAAAGGGCCTCTAGTCAGCTCCTACTTAATAGAGCCATTGGTGGCATCTGTTCTTATTAAGTAAGCACTCAGGTGTGCGGGATCCTCTCACTAAGTGGCAGCTTCTTGTTCAGAATTTCCTAGGACCACAGGATGCCCTCTGGTATGTGCTTCATGGAAGTCATATTTATTTCTCCCCTGCTCTTGTTCTCTAACATTCAAGAAGGTACACATGATACAAACTTGACCGATGCCACAGACAACTCCTTTCTGCCATCCGTGGCTGACTCTTCATTTGTAAATTACCCCCAGGGACACCACCATACGGGGGCAAGAACATAGACTTGGAGCTAGGCGAACAGTTGAAATCTTGTTTAAATAAAAGTTTAACTCCATCTATACAGAACAGCATTAAAAATTACACTTATTTAAAATTATACATTTTGGTAATTTGCTATGAGGATGGGACAGCATGAATATAAATTGGATGGAATAGTTGGACATTAATATTGGGGGGGAATATGTTTTTTATTTTTACTTCTGACTTTACAAATACACAGACTTGATCCGAGAACACTCAAGGCATCCATCTGCCCGAGGAAGGAAGATTAAGATTTCTATGAAAGGAAGACAAAGAAAAATTAACAACAAGATGACAAATACTTAGCTTCTGTTATTTAAATTATGGTTTGGCTGGAAATATAATTTAGTTTCAACGAAGCAAAACATTTAGAACTTTGAGAAACATTAGAAATATGGTTCAAATGAAGCAAAACAAAAGCCTTTCTGGCAAAGCTTTTCACACACACACACACACACACACACACACACACACACACACAGAGAGAGAGAGAGAGAGAGAGAGAGAGAGAGAGAGAGAGAGAAGCCAAATTCATCTCTATGACTGAATCATAGAGTTTTACACAAGAGGCCAACACAACAGGAAAATAGGAAGAAGCCCCTCCTTGCCATCCATGAAGCAATTCCATAAAGGATGGGGAGGAAGAGAATGAGTTGGTCAGACAGGTGCCTCAGTCAAGACACAGAATTCATGGACTCTGGTGTTGTTTATTTGAGTCTCAGAGAAAGGCACCTTCTAGGCAGCTGCACACCAAGCAAGCAGTCCATGACCGTCCTGCAAAACGAAGCCTTGAGTTTAGCCTCCTAGGCCACTCTCCATTCATTCCCACATGATAAGGGCACCGTGGCGGGCCAGAGTGGTGGTTGGGAGGCTACCAGGATGATGAGAGTGGCCTGCAGCAGACACTAAAGGTGGACCATCAAGGCAGGCCATCGTGCAGAAGAGAAGACACATTGTGCAGGTCAACAAGCTAAAGGACCTAAGGACAGCCCAAGTCATTAACCCCAAATGGCATTCAAAAATAATTAGGTGACATCTCCTTAGAAGTGGCCTATCACACTTAAAATACAAACCCAAGCCAGAGACCCTATTCCCCACCAAAGGTTGTATAGTCATGCCTTACCATGGGGAAGGTAATCTGAGAGACAGAAATTATATTTTTATCCAAAGCAATTCATCAGTCCCAAAGGTCTTTCTTATTCACTTGAAGGGTGAGAGTATGGTTCCCACCATAGAGATTTAGCACTCTGTCCTTATCCTCTGCTGATAGAGGATGGAAGGAAGGAGGCAGGACTCTGAAGTTTGCATTCACTCTTGAAGGTGGAGTCCATGTGCTGCTTGGTCACAGGCCAGTTTCAGACTCAGTTCAGTCCCAATGGCTTCCATCAAAATAAGCAGCAGAGAAATGGAGAACAGGGTCCAAGCACAGCCACGTCGTGTTCTAGGAGAGTTTATTAACAGCCCATCTGTCATTGGCTCCTCTGCCAATTCTTACTGTGCCTCTGGTGGCCAAGGACCAGAGACTAGGGAAGGGCTGGTGGGTTGTAAAAGAAACAACCTCTTCCCTTATCTTTAAGGACTTGGTGTTTAAGAGTGTTGGATTACACACACACACACACACACACACACACACACACACACACACACACACACATGAGGCTAATCTAAGAAAACATTTTGTCATCTTTCCTTTGGTGGGATATTATCAGATAGTCCATTTCCATTGTCTCAGGCTATGACAAGGGAGTCAGGCCCTTGTGTCACATGGTGATAGACCTTTACTTTGAAGCACAGTCCTTCACTCAGTTGAATTCTTGGAATTTGGATCAACCAAAGAAAACAAAATAAAACACCAAGCAAAAGAACAGGAAGAAGTGTCTCTGTGTTGATGTTTACTTGGTGCCACCTGGAGCTGCGTCATAAACTTTCAGTGATTCAGCTAGAGACGCTGCCCTGACAAGACAAGGCCTTTAATGTGCTTAGAATATAAGCTGTGTTTAATTTTAAATGAAACTGATTAGAAGTGTATATGTTTTATTTACCAACAGGGCCAAATTGCTCACTCGAGTGGGCTGTTGCTATACCGGCTTTGCAGGTGCCAAAGTCTTTATAAAAACAGCTTCAATTCTAAAGAGAAAATAGAAATTTTCCTGCTGGCAGCTCTCATCTTGGTTAATTAGGTGGTATTAGGAAGGAAAAGGTTGGAAATGTTATCTAGAAGAAAGTGTTATTAGAGACAGTGTTGTATCCTGAAAATGCTTAGTTCCTCACGTTCTTGTCTCTAATTGCCATCTGGAGCAGGTACTCAGGGAAAATTTTAGCAAACTGATCGAAATATCCTAAAGATGCCTCAGCTAATTCATCAATAAAGGTGAAAGCATCCTGACTTTAAAAAAGCATTTAAGTGTCATTTGTGACTCACACTTTGAAAGACAAGTACAGATGATGGCATCACCTGATGCCTCCCAGTCAATGGAACTGTCATAAGGCTTATTAACATTTGGGAGTTGATTAACTTCTCAGAGACTCATCTGTGTAAGGTAGAGGTAATAGCTTTTTAATATTAATGTTTAAAACAATAGCTAAAAGGTCTATTAAAAGAAATAAAAGCTAGCCATCACCACTAGACAGGTGTCAGAACGCACCAAATTCAGAACACAAGTACCAGGGAGACAGGAGATGGAGAAGCAAGGGCCTGCAGTCGGTGCTGGAGGGGATGATGGCTACAGCCATGGAGGGCGGCCATCCAGCTGCTACAGAACAGGGGGAACTTGCATATGAGCTGGTGATCCCATTCTGCAGTACTTACCCTAAGACAGAGCCTTCTCAGCCTGTGCATCATGATCTTTGGTAAACCTCTATCTCCAAAAATATTTACAATTTGCAACAGTTGCAAAATTATAGTTATGAAGTATCAATGAAATAATTGCATTATTGGAGGTGACCAAACAGCAAACATGAGGAACTGCGTTAAAGGGTTGGGGGGGGGGAGGTTGACAATCATTGACTAAGGGAAAGACCAAACCTATGCATGTGCACATACACACACACAAGACTTGGAAACAACCAAGATGTCCATTATTAGGCTAACAGAAGACTAAACAAGTACATGCAGATATGCTAAAGAGAAATCAGATGCCATGTCACGGAAGGACATGGAAGATCTTTAAGGCAGTGTCGAGAAGACACTGAGGAAAGAATGATTCCTATTATGTGACATTCTGAAAAAGGGAAAAGTAAACATACACATTTACGGAGAAAGCAGAATGATTGGCAGTTGCTAGGAGACGGGAGGAGGGAATGAATAGGCAGTGCACATTTTTAAGACAGAAAAACTACTATTGATGCTATTACGAGTGGCTACACATCAAACCCCAAAGGATGCCCACTGTCAACAGTAAACCTAATGTGAACGAAATGTGGACTTGGCTGACACTGGCATGCCCATTCAGGTTCCTCGGCCGTACCAAATACATGCTGTAGGTGGGGGTGAAGGAAGAGGCTCTGCACGTTTTGGGGTTGAGTTTCTCTGGCATACTTCTATGCTTTCCCCTTAGCTTTGTTCTATAGAACAATAAGTCTTTAAAAATAACCAGCTAGTTATTTGACTCCTAGTTTGCCCCTTTTCCAGTCTATTTTTTGGCCTTGAAAAGGGGAGTGTTCTAATTGATTGCTCATTTGGTTTTAAAGTCTCACATAAAGAAACTTGCATGATGATAACTTTGTTTCAAACAGCACTTCATGTTTTCTATTAATTAGACTAGGATAAGAAGTTCGAAATGCTTAAGCCACACACTCAAAAACAAACACACAGCAACAAACACCCCTGCCATTACAAACATCCTTCCAGAAGCTTGAAGCTCGAAAATCAGGGAAATGTGGCAGTTTCCCCAAAGCCCCTTCAGCTCCTGTCTAGACCCAATAGGATTCAACACTGGACAGTCATTTTGGACTCAGGACGTCCATATAGCGAGGTCCAGGAAACACACTGTTTTTCCTTTAGGGATGGAGTCTTGTAAGTAGGACACAATGGAGATTTCGAGATGGAATTGTCTTAGAGCACAGTTCTTTTCTCATTGTGCTAACAGAGTTAGTTGTTCACCCCTTTCAGTCTGAGAGAAACCATGTCACGCAGAAGCCTAGCACCTACTTAGGAAATAGGAACAATTTGAAGCCTAAGCTCATAATTTGGATGCATAAATCGATAGTCATATCTGATTATTTTTATTTCAGTTCTCTTGTAAATAGGAAGGACTTTTAGAATATTTCATTGGTAAGAAAGCAATCTTTATAATGCAAGAACACTGCTTTCATTTTTCTACATTAAAAAAAGTTACTTGTCTGTTGGTGGGAGGGTCAGAGGACAGTGTTGGGGAATGGGTCCTCTCCTTAAACCATGTGGGTCCAGGTATTGAACTTGGGTTGTCAGACTTAACAACAAACACCTTTACCCATCTCGCCAGCCTTAAAACTTCTTTAAAAGTCAGAGATCATGCAGGAGAAACACCTCACATGTAAAACTCAATAAATGTGAATAAGTATAGATCCAGTGTATTTAGGTACAATTGAATCTTATGTTTAAAAGAACATCTGTGGGGCCTGGAGAGATGGCTCAGCGGTTAAGAGCACCAACTGCTCTAGCGAAGGTCTTACAATCACATGGTGGCTCACAACCATCCGTAATGAGATCAGACACCCTCTTCTGGGGTGTCTGAAGACACAGTGTACTTACATATAATAAATAAATCTTAAAAAATAAATAAAAGAACATCCATGTTTTAAGTCTTAAATTCAAGAAGGAAAATACGAGATGCATAGTCCAGAGAAACATCTTTCATTTAATTATTTTATAGCTGGTGCTGAAGCTATTATCCAGAGCATAAGAAATGGTCATGTATGAACAAAGGATACATACTGCCTTACCTTTTCTTATTTAAGGTCCTATTCTTTCCATCTAAAAGAAAAATGAACAAGCCACCCCCCTGTGTCATTGATCTCTGGAGTGGCTATAATTAAGCAGCTTCAGGCTGCCTGTTACAGTGCCAGAGACCCAGCACCAGCTTCTGCTAATGTACCCACTGGGCCCCCTCCCTTGACATCAGTCACTGTTGTACCACAGCTCCCACCTCTGAGCAAGCCATTCAGCAATCCCCTGTGTGATGTGTTATTTCATGGTGTGATGGAAGTCTCTGGTAGATAGCAGGGTCCTCATAAGAATGTGGGATATCATCTAGTGAAAAAAAAGAAAGAAAAATGAAACACCCTTTAAGCCACCAATGATCCAGCTTTTCTTGCTACAGTCAAGAGCTTCTCAGCTTATCCACAACAGCTCCTGCTGTCACACACAGCCCCCCAACTCCCCTCTCCTCGCCCTCCTCCACCCCCTCACCCTCTTCTACTGAGCTGAGATTCTCACACTTCAAGGTTGGTATTTGTTGTTTCCTAAATACACCTACTTCTTGTTTCTTTTGAAAAATTTCTTCCCACTCCACTCTGACTGCTTTTGTCATGCCTACCTATGTGTCATGTTAAGCTACATGTAAGTGATATGTCCTCTATGAAAATTTATTTCAATCTACACTGCTTACATATAATCTTTCTTCTTTACATTCTATTAGCAACATGCTCCAATGTCTTATGCAGAGACTATATGGACAGTCTACCTCATGCTTGCTGAGTGTGTGTGTGTGTGTGTGTGTGTGTGTGTGTGTGTGTGTGTAGTGCACAAGCATGTGCAGGTCCCTGTGTGTGCACATGTGTGCGGAAGGCAAAGGACATCCTCAGTTGTTATCCTCCTCAGTTGATTTTCTTGGTTTGGTTTGATTTGGTTTTTTCTTTTTTCTTTCTTTCTTTCTTTCTTTCTTTCTTTCTTTCTTTCTTTCTTTCTTTCTTTCTTTCTTTCTTTCTTTCTTTCTTTCTTTCTTTCTTTCTTTCTTTTTTCCGAGACAGGGTTTCTCTGTGTAGCCTTGGCTGTCCTGGAACTCATTCTGTAGACCAGGCTGGCCTCGAACTCAGAAATCCGCCTGCCTCTGCCTCCCAAATGCTGGGATTAAAGGCGTGCACCACCACCACCACCCTTTATTTTTTTTTCTAAGACAAGGTTTCTCTGTGAGTCCCTGGCTGTCCTGAAGACCAGGCTGGCCTCAAACTCATAGAGATCCACCTGCCTCTGCCTCGTGAGGGCTAGGATTAAAGGCGTGCGCCACCACTGCTGGCTTTGTTTTTTGTTGTTATTGTTGTTGTTTGTTTTTGTTGTTGTTTTGTTTTGTTTTTAGAGAGAATTTTTCATGGAATCTGGAATTAGCTAATTAGGATAGGTTTGCTGCTCAGCGAGCCTGTCTGCCTGTCTCTGCATCCCCAGATCTGAGGAACCATCCTGAGTGACTTTTTAGGATCTCCAGTCCAGCACTAAGGACTTTCCAACCAAGGTTTCCACCCATCCAGCCCTGTCCTCTTATGTTAACCACCTCCAATTCTTATTCTCCGAGTCACGATGATGATGATGACTACAGGAGCTGCCACTGCTTCAAGGACGCTGGCTCAGGCTCGTCAGTGCTTCCTGCTTCTAAGTCAGTGGATCTCAGCCTTCCTAATGCTGTGACTCCTTACCACAGTTCCTCATGTTATAGTGACCCCCTGTCATAAAATTATTTCCTTGCTACTTCATAGCTGTAAACTCATTACTCTTAAGAATCATAATTTAAATATCTGTGTTTTCTGATGGTCTTTGGAGACTCCTGTGAAATGGCTGGTCCACCCCCAAAGGGGTCATAACCCACAGGTTGAGAACCTCTGTTGTGAGTGGTTCTATAGAAGTAGGTGATCTACTTTACAAAGGAGAGAAGGAAAGCTGAGATTTCTCAAAGGACTGACTCATGGTCATATGGCTAACAAATAGTAATGTTGGGTCAATAAGATCTCATGCCAAGCACAAGGCTCACTCTTTCATCTACTTCCTGATCCCTAGAGACTGAAGCTTTTAAATGGAAAGATGGAAGTAACTTCCATTTACCAACCACCTATACTTTACTACTGGGGCAGAGATTTTCATGTGTATCACTTCATTTATCACCTAAATGGTGGAAGCTATGTTTTGTGGGCGAGAACTAAGGTTCGGCATAAACATATTCTTACAATTGGTGACTGTACTGTAGTGCAGGTAGCACATGGAAGCTTAATAAGCATGCACATGACCAGGTGCCACAGTCAATAAGGAAATTCTTAACCACTCTGTAGGAAAGTTGTCAAACAGAAAATGATGCTCTGCCTTAAGGGCATAAAGGAGAATGTAATTTGAAATAATAAACTGCCCTTTGCAACCCATTAAAGTGGCAAAAATTAAAATGCCTACTGACCCTAAATACTATCACATTAAGAAGTTTCATATGGGGGCATTGGAACTGAAATCAGCATAGTCATTTGGAAAGACATTTTGTAATGCTTGTGTGGCCAAGAAATTTCACTTCTGGGCATATACCTGTGATGGTTTGAATGAGATATTTTCCATAGTCTTGGGCATTTGAGTAATTAGTTTCCAGTTGATGGCACTGTTGGGGAGGGTTAGGAGGTGTGGCCTTGCTGGAAGAAGTATGTCTCTGGAATTGGTTCCAACATTTGGAGTTGGTGCCTTCTGTTTCCTGCTGGCAGTTCAAAGTGTGAGCAAGCTATCAGCTGTTCCTGCCACTAAGACTTCCTGTGTCATAGTTCCCTGCCTTGATGGCGATGGACTTTTATCTCCCTGGAATTGTGGGACAAGTGGACCATACCACCAGACAGAAGAAGTGATAAGGTTAAGTGAGCTCAGATCCTGGGAATCTCAGAGACTTGAAACAGGCAGTCAGTCAAGTGGGGAAAACCCCTGGGGTCTTTCCCCATGCAAATAGAGCATCACTAACATCTCAAACTGAGCCAATAGGAAACAGCTACCCTTATTCTCAGGCGACTCCTCAGCATTTATATAGTCCCTGTCCACATGGAATAATATGCATAAGCTATTTCTTGGAGGAAGATTGTGTGAGAGTAGCTGTTTTTTTACTGAGCTATAACACATGGGAAAGAGTTCTGTCTCCTGAAGCATTCATTGCTGAACCTTGGACCCATCTAGCTGGCCAGGCTTGTATCACTGCCACCGCCACCACCACTACCACCCCTGCCACTGTTGCTTTCTTGGTATCTTCCAAGAGACTGGAGACCTCAGCTACCCACCCTGCGCAAGCAGTCCAAACCTCTTCCCTTCTCTTCTCAGAGCTGCAACACTTCTGGCATTCCCAGATGGACCAGTGCCCTGTGGAACCAATTTGTCCCGGTTCCTCTTTGCCCTCCAGAGGGACAGAGGATGCCAAGAGATCTTAAGTCCAAATAAACCCCTTCCTTCTGTAAGTTCCCTTAGCCATGACATTTTATCACAACAACAGAGAAGTAACCAGTGCCACACTCTAGAAAGCCTGACCCCAAGATGGATACAGATGTGTCATTTCCGTGCAAGTTTTGGAAAACATAGACTGGTGTTGCAATATAATCAAATATCCTACTGAGTTAATTTTTTTTTTTTAAAAAAGTCCTATAATGCTAGGACTCTGAAGGCTGAGGCAGGAGGATCAATTATTTGAGATAGGCCTGGGATAACTAACAAATGCCTGGCAGCCTGAACAACAGAGTAAGACTCTGATCTGAAAAAGAAAAAGAATAACCTATGCACATTATGAAATTAAGTCAAGTCTTAGCTGAACATGGAAGGGTAAGATGGAAGGGTTGCAAGTTCAAGACCAACCTAAACATAAAAACCAAAAGGACTAGAGGTGTAGCTCCATGAGAGAACACTTGCCTAGTGGAAGTCCTGGTACAATCCCCAGAGCATTAAAAAGATCTCAATAACATAATGAAAGCACACAACTGGCAGCTTCTTCTAAGGACCAGAAAGGATGCTCGGCAGAAGAGATATCTGCTGTCACTTTTACCTGGGGTTTCCTTTCTTCCAGAAGTGAGAGAAATAAATGCTCATTTTTCACAAAATAAAGTTGTAAAAGTGCCCCGTTTGTGTCAAATATTTAAGGCACATCAACTCATGCTTGTGGATAGTATACATTGAAGCATATGTAGGATATAAGGAGCAAGAGTCTAGAAACATATCAGAAGAGAAATCTCTTGATCACATAAATATAACAAGTTTCTCTAAAATCTCTATCCATTTCTTTCCAATATCTGGCCTTTGGATGTTTTAGGTTTTGGCAGTTTAACGGATGTGAAATCACATCTTATTATTTTGGGTTTCCTTTCTTTTTCTTTTTTTTTTTTATTTTTATCAGGCTGACTATCGATTCATATGGCTGCCTTTCATATGCAGGAAAGAGGGGAATTAGATGGACCTTACACATATTCTCTCAGTTTCTGTAGGTAAAGGGGTAGCAAGCTGGCTGCTCTGATCAGCCTCACCTAGGCTAAAATCAAAGTGTTCTTACTTGAATGTTCCATTGGGAAACAAGCACTTCCAACGATCCTCAGGCTGTTGGTGGGATGCAATTCCTCACAGCCGTCGAATTCTGGCATCTTGTTTTGCCAGCTTGCTGTGAAGGAAGGCAATCTGTCTTCTTGGTCATCACTAGTCCCCAGACCTTGCTGAATAAGGCTCCCTTATTAACCTAGTCAATATTAACATAAACTTCTGTTTGGTAAGTTTAAACTCCACTGACCAGAGACTTTAATTATCCATAGAAAACTTCTTAACCTTTGCTATAAAATGTAAACTAATCAAAAGAGTGGTACCCCATCATCATTCTGGCTTCCTTCTATTGAGCAGAAACAAGTCAAAATGTACGTGGCTTGGGGGCAGGCACCATCCAAGGGTGTGTAAAACTATAAACTTCATCCAATGCATAGTTAGAATCTTGGCTTTGCATAAAGTTCTTTCTTTCTTTCAAAGAAAAACAGAATCCAGGGGCTGGAAAGATGTCTCACTGGTTAAGAAATGAGTTTAATTCTGAAAAGCACCCATGTCTGGCACTCACAGCTATGTGTAACTCCAGCTTCAGAAGATCTGATGCCTCTAGCTTCCTTGGACGCTGCACTCAGATGTGCAGAAGCCTCCCACATACATAATTAAAAATAAAAAATAATATTAAAAAACCAGAATCTAAACTTTAACATTTGCTTCATTTGGTGCTATACAAACAGGCATCTGTCCTAGTGTTCTAGATCTTTCTTTTGAATTGAAATAGTTCTGACTGCAAGCAAGATTTATGTAAAGTGAGCTCACTGGAAAAAAAATGATGTTTTAGAAGAGCCACAGAAACAGAAAGAAAGCATAGCAGAAGAGGCCAGACTTGCAATCGCTTTGTTTTTGGCACACCTGATTCTGAGAACCCTAGAGTTTCTCTTGATTATTATTATTTACTTTTTTTGTTTTTGGCTCTGTACAAGACCAGTGAGTCTATGGATCTGTTGTCTGCCCTTCATGCCAATTAGCCAAATGCATGTGTGCCACATTTAAATCTGATGAAGCAAGAGACAAGCTCCCCAGGCTCCTAACTGTTGATGTTAGTAGCTGAGCAGCATCTGGCCTCTTCCCACAGGTAGCATTTAAAAGCTACTGCAAATCCGAGACAGCCAGAACCCTGGATCACTAAGCACATTTTTTTTTTTTGGTCTGTATTCCCGAAAAAAAGAAAATCAACTCTTCTCTCAGTAATTGACTAGAGGACAAGAAACTGATGGGATCAGGCAAACAGTTCATCAAAAGCAGCTTAATTCTAACTGCCCAAACTCTAAAAAAAATGCCCTATTTTTACTGGGAGTTAGCAAAGCATGACACGTTTTAACAAGAGCTGAACAGACTGGAGGTTCGAGTTATGTAAACATATTTGGTGCCAAGAGAAAACATTGTAGAAGGATTTCAACAACTCTAAAACAGAGGGTCTGAGGAAGTGTCTCGTAAAGCCTGGGAGAGTACTTACTTTTTCAAAGGGTAGATAATGGCGAAAGTATCAGCATCTGATTGAACATTTCCAAACTCTCTTTTTGATCATCCTAAATGGATTTGTTATCTTTTATCTGTAGTACTTTTTAAAAATTTACTTCTTTCAATAAAATGCAGCCAAAACTGAAAATTTAAAAGTCTCTCTAGGAAGTTTTGACATCAGCTTCTTCCATCCCTGTGGTGACTAGGAATCTCAAAGGCCTCTATCTCTAACCAGGACTGGGGCCTAGAGCAGATTATCCATGCTGGCTTCTGTGTTGACTTTTGTAAGACATATTCTTTGTTTGACTAGGGATGACCTAGATTAGAAGAATAAGAAGTTGGGCACTTGTAGTGATTCCATGGCTAAGAGTGTGGACTGCTCTTTTTGGGGAATGAAGTTCCTGCCTGAAATTTCAGCTCCAGGAAGATCCAAGGACTTTATCTGGCCTTTACTGGCACTTGACCTCAACTGAACATATACACACACAGTCCATAATTAAAAATGAGTTTTAAGAAAAAATAGTGGCAACAAGAAACCACAGTGACAAGTACAGGACCTTACTAAAGAAAAGGATATCAAGCTTCCTGGTCAAAGTCAGTGGCACAGTGGCAGCTGAACAACTAACTCTCTCTCTCTCTCTCTCTGTGTGTGTGTGTGTGTGTGTGTGTTGATGGTATATCTGCATGCCCAATTTCTCTTCCCTGTATGACAGACAAGCTTTCTCCCCTCAGGCCAGCTTCCCTCTTAGTCTGTCACTCAGTGGTCTGTGAAGTAGCAGTGTAAAACTCACAGACACAGACCTTCCACGAGACTGATGCTGGGGGATGGAGATTTCAAGGCCACCCTGGATTGTAGAGTGAGCAAGAAGGAAAGTGGGAAGGGAGGACCAGGAGGAGGAGGAGGAGGAAGAAAAAGAAGAAGAGGAAGAGGAAGAAAAAGAGGAGGAGAAAGGATGAGAAGGAGGAAGAGGAGGAAGAAAAGGAGGAAGAAGAGGAGGAGGAAAAGAAGAGAAGGGAGGTGAGGAAAGAAAGGCAGGAAGGAGGAAGGAAGGAATGGGCAAACCACATATCCTCTTTCTCTTCTCTCTCTCTTCTTTTATTTGGTTCTTTCTGAGACAGGGTCTCATAAATCCCTGGCTGGCCTTGGCATTACTCATTATGTAGCCAATATGGGATGTGAACTCCTGGTTCTCTCATCTCCACAACCTGAGTTACTTACAGTTGTATACCACCATGTCTGGCCATCACATCTAGTTTGTAATGGAAATCCAAGGATGGATGCCTGAGTGGTTCAGAATTTTGGGAGACTTTCGTCAAAGTGCATGGAAGGAGGGAACTGGGTGAAAGAGGGTCTGGAGAGGGTAGTGGGGCTGGAGGGGTCAAATGTAGGAAGAGCAGGTGAGAGAGAAGGCGGATGTACCTCTCTTGGATGTACCAGTTATTTGGGATGAAGGTAGGCCCCAGGGGTTTATGGGACTGCCTTTAGCTGAGACTCCCTAGCAAGGGGGATATGGGTCTGGAAGTAACCACTTACTGTGTAGCCAGGCAGGACTCCCAATGGAGGGATAAGAACAGCAATCCACCCACAAAACCTTCTACCTAAAATGTGTCCTGTCTACAAGATGTGCAAGGACAGAGATAGAGATGGAGGGAATGGCCAACCAATGACTGTGCCAAATTCAGATCCATCCCGTGGGTAAGAACCAATCCCTGACACTATTAATGATATTCTGCTATGCTTGCAGACAGGAGCCTAGCATCACTGTCTTTGGAGAAGCTCCACCCGGCAGACAATGGAAAGACATGCAGAGACCCACAGACAGACATTAGATGGAGCTCGGGAAGTCTTAATGGAAGAGTTGTGAGAAAGATTGAGGGACCTGAAGAGGACAAGGACTCCACAGGAAGACCAACAAAATCACCTATCCTGGACCCTTGGGGGCTCCCAGAAATGGAATCACCAACCAAAGAGGAAGCATGGGTGGACCTAGGCCTTGTGCACATATGTAGCAGATGAGCAGCTTAGTCCCCAGTAACAGGAAGCAGGGGCTCTCCCTGAATCTGTTCCTGCCTGCTGCCTGCCTGTTGCCTGCCTGCCTGCCTGCTGCCTGCCTGCCTGCCTGCTGCCTGCCTGCCTGCCTGCCTGCTGCCTGCCTGCCTGCCTGCCTGCCTGCCTGCCTGCCTGCCTGCCTGCTGCCTGCCTGCCTGCCTGCCTGCCTGCTGCCTACCTGCCTGCCTGCTGCCTGCCTGCTGCCTGCCTGCCTATGGATCCTGTTCCCATAAATGGATTTCCTTGTCTAGTCTCAGTGAGAGGGGATGTGCCTAGTTCTGCAGGACCTGATGTACCGGGGGCAGGAGGGTGGGGATGGGGGTGAGGGTGGGGGTGGGGTGATACCTAGAGGGGAGCTCTCCCTTTTCAAAGGAGAAGGGAAGGGAAGAATGGGAAGAGGCTCTGCATGAGGGGGTACTGGGAGGAGAGGGGGAGCTGGTATTGGGATAGAAAGTGAATTAAAAAAAAGATTTAATGGTTCAGCAGTGGTGCAAATGTTATAGGAACAACCAAAGTTCCAGAAACCATGCCAGACACTGCTAATGTGGCCAAGAACCTGAAACTGAAGGTCATGAGCCTAGGGACAACCTACTATTATTATTAGGCTAACAAACACAGCAATAAAATGACTCCTAATGGCATCTCGCTATACTACAGATTATCATCGGAGAAGATTCTTTTTGTAGTGGACAGGAATTGAGGTAGTGCTCCACCACTGGACAATGTACAGCGAGAGACTTGGAGCACTCAGCCCTAAATGGGATGTCCTCATTGAACCCCTCCTCTCAGGGTGCAGGGATCTATGTGGAGGAGGAGGGAGAAAGATTGTAAGAGCCAAAAGGTATAAATACACCAAGGACACAGAGTCCTCCAGACACAACTGCCCAGGTGCACATGTGAATGCACAGTGGGGCAGCACACAAAAGGCCAAGTTCAAACCATAGGGTGTCTCAGCGCTGAGAGCGGGAAGTGAACACAGGTTACCAAGAAGCTATCTGCAGTTGATGCCCACTGGCAAAGGACAGATAGGTTTTCTTCTGAGGACTGTCACTGGGTGTTTCAACTACACTCCAGGGTAGGCCTTATGCCCAGGAGCAGTTAGCTAACACAAACCAAATTCAAATTTCTCTTTTTTTTTAATGGACTTAATGGATTTAAAAAGGAAAAAAATGTTTAGAAATGCTTTGCATCAGTAAAAATAAACCTCTAAAAACAAATAATATTAATATTAGATTTATAAATTGCCCTTCCAGAGGCATGCTCACTTTAAAAGGCATGAGGTGACGAGAACAGGCTGAACTTGTGATCATGTTTGTACAATATTGAGAATATATTAAACTCATGAAAGTATACATTTTTTACTCAAAGTATGCAAGATGAGTTTTATCTCAATAAAAATAATGGAAAAAGAGAAGGCATGAAAAGGATTGATATCATCACCAGCCCAGAAAGACTTACAGTAACCCTTAGCCTTTTCTAGGCTCTGAGTTCTCTCAGCTCAAAACTTTATACATGGTTCATCCCAACGGTGGGCTCCTGGGAGAACTGGTGTCTGGAGCTAAAGCTCACATGGGTCTGGGGTCTACTACAAGCTAGAGTGAGACCTGGCACATTTTAATGACAGATCTTTGGAACACCATCAGCATACATTCTTTTGCCAAAAAATACGCATAGCTAATTTTATTCGATTCTATCGAACACTGACAACATTGATAGATTTACGCATTCATTGAGCAGTTTCTCCAAAAACTCTTTTGTGAAGGATTTTTTTTTTTTCTGGCATGACTTGTGATTTCACTTGGCAGTTGTTTTGCATTACATTAAACTAGATTGTCAGTTACTTGAATAGACTCCGGTTATTGCATTTACCATCATTTGTGGCTCTGAGACCTGAGTCTAACAAAGCTTGCACAGTTTCATTGTTGTTGTATACAAAAGAACTTTATCAGAACCAGGAAATATAGTGACCATCAGCTATCACCGTTTGATATCTACTAAGGCCGCATGCACAGAATAACAATGTAGTAATCATTTAATCATGTGAATAGCTGCTAGTCTTGGGGTTACAACTCAGATTTTTTTTTCTCTATAAATTCCCCAAAGGTCATACAACTAGTTAAAAATTCACCTTTCTCTCCCCTCACCTTTCCCCACGTACACGTTTGTGTGTGTGTGTGTGTGTGTGTGTGTGTGTGTGTGTGTGTGAGAGAGAGAGAGAGAGAGAGAGAGAGAGAGAGAGAGAGAGAGAGAGATTTTCAAATACAAGTTTGTCTGTTGCAAGCAATTTAGAATTTTATAATCAAGCTGAGCTGAAATTAATGAAATTGAACCCATCCTACTGAATATGTATGAAAATTATATGTTGGTAGGACTATACCAAAAAGCCATTGCAATTTAGGGGAAGGAAGGAAGTCTATTTTAAAACACCTTAAACCACATTTTTCAATTATTTTAACCTAGTAACAGGACCCTGAGAAACAGTGACTATCGATGCATTCATTGGGATCACAGCTAACAAGAAAACACTGACTATAGTAGACACAGGCATTTCACATTAATTAATTAATTAATAGAAAAATAAAATAAATAAATAAAATAAAAAACAAAATATTAATTAATTAATAAAAACTGGATCTTGAAAAGTAACTGGAGAAATCATATATAAGCTTATTTCATCATCAACTGCAGTTTGGTATTACTGCATATAAATGCTAATTCACTGGAATAAGCAGAAAGCAACATTTGTTAGAGGTTGGGGAGAGGCATCAATTATGTTTATTAACCACTGAGTGTCCATGCCTTGGTAAGAATCAGAGAAATGTCTCCAAGGAGTCAAGGATGCCTAGCTCTGCTGGAAGATTAAGGGCTCTTCTGTCCACACTAATGTCAAAGGGAAAGAGACAAAAGGAGTCAAGGACTTCAAACCGTGGAACTAACAGCAGGGATATTTGCTGTGCAAATTCTCCAAGAGATGACTACGAAGACATTCCAGAGGAAGAGGGTCAGAGGACTTTCAGAACCCCAGTCCTCTGGGAAGGGAAAAAGAGAGAGAAATGTCCAGGACACAAATGTCCTGCACCAAGGCTTGTGGATGGTGCCTCTAATAATCTCAGAATAGCTCATGAGGCACGATGATACCCTGAAACCTCCTGCAGATAACAGTCCTGGGGTCCAGCACAGCCAGGCCACAGGACTGCTCAGGAACTATGGCCTAATGTTTATTGGTGAAACCTACATTTCTCAGGAGTGCCTTTTTTATAGGACTGGAGTTGGAGGGAAACTGAGAGAGAAATGAAGAAGCCACTTAATAGTCATGGCTACCGCAAAGAAAGAAGCCACTGCTGTGCTAGATAGACATCAAGATTATCCCATTTGATTGATCTCCTACAGTTTGGGGAAGCTTAAAATCCTCTTATATGCCAGAAGCAAAATATTTTTGTTGGCAACTTAGATCTTCAGCTAAAGATGGTTTTCATAATATTTAACACACCAGTAGGATACTATAAATTGATAAGCAGACTTGAAAACCTGGACCATCAAATCCAGAACCTTGTACTACGCCTGCAAGCATTCTATGCCTGAACAATATTCCAAGGTTTGGTTTGGTTTGGTTTGGTTTTTCTGAGACATGGTCTAATCATTTGGATCAGACTGCTCTTGAAGTCACAATGTAGCCCAGTTGATCCAGAAACTTGAGACTTTTCTTGGTCTTTCAAGTACTGAGATCACAGACACGTACCCCCAAATCCTGCTTTAAAATGTTTAAATATGCTTCCCTATGTTCTTTGTTAAAACTAAAATAGCTCCTGAATTTTACCAAAATGGCTTTGCTAAGTGATGAAATTGGAGTGTAAGTTCATCAGATCATTTGTAGATTATTTAAGCTCCTGGCCCTGCACTATGGGGACCCTGTTGTGATCCAGGGTCCCCCAACCTCCATCAAACCCACTCTGACAAGTTGACCTGAGATTGCACAAAGTGCTTGGGGTATCTCTCAGCTCAGCTCCAAAAGTCACCCCTACCCTGTCCTGGGCTGCATGAGCACCCGAGTCGGGGGACAGAAGCTGAAGAGGTAAGCGTTGTCCGTCCTGGACTCCAGCTAGTCTGTGGAGAATGGTCTGAGCCTTTCTATTTGCTGCTAGAAGGAATAAATAGAAGGTCAGGGAAAAAGCAAGATAGAGGCCTCCACAGAGCAGCACAGAGCACCTCGGGGACCTGTCACACTTAGGTTCATGCTTGTCTCCTGCTGTACTCTCCTGCCTTTAAAGGGGTTCTTTTTTTTTATTATTTTTTTTATTTTTTTAATTTACATTCCAAATCATTTCCCCTTTCCCGTTTCCTCCCTCCCCGAAAGTCCCATAAGCCCCCTTCCCTCCCTCTTTTCTCCATTCAACCCCCTCTCGTTTCTCTGTCCTGGTGTTCCCCTACATCCAGTCTTTCCAGGACCAGGGGTCTCTCCTTCCATCTTCTTAGAAATCTATTGATATGCGGATTGTGTCTAGGGTATTCCGAGATTCTGGGTCAATATCCCCTTATCAGTGACTGCATACCATGTGTGTTCTTTTGTGATTGGGTTACCTCACTAAGGATGATATTTTCAAGTTCTGACCATTTGCCTAGGAATTTCGTGAATTCATTGTTTTTAATTGCAGAGTAGTATTCCATTTGTAAATATACCACATCTTCTGAATCCATTCCTCCGTTGAGGGACATCTGGGTTCTTTCCAGCTTCTGGCAATTATAAATAAGGCTGCTATGAACATAGTGGAGCATGTGACCTTATTGCATGCAGGTAAAGCCTCTGGGTATATGCCCAGGGGGTTCTAACAAGGAGCCTGCCTGTCCTGTTCATTTTCTCGGTTCAAACCTCAGCACTTACGGAAAAGAAGAGGTCTTGGGCAGACTCCCTCCCCAGTCCTTTACATGGTACCTGGATATGGTCAGTTGCATCCATGGATAAGGTGTTAAATGACCCTGCAGTCATGTTAGATACAGTGAGGGGGACAGCAAACATTTGCTGTCGCTGTAGCACTCTCGTTAAGACCTCATGGTTGATCTTGACTAGCAACTCAACTGAATGCAGAAGCACACAGCTCTAGTTGTTTCTGGTGTTTCCAGAAAGGATTAACTAAGGCCAGGGGAAGCTGTGTCCTGAGTATGGAGAGAAGCACCCAACAGAGACAGGCCAAGATGGAGAAAAAGGCGTGAGTGTGTGTGTGTGTGTGTGTGTGTGTGTGTGTGTGTGTGTGTGTGTGTGTGTCTTAGTTAGGGTTTCTATTTCTGCACAAACATCATGACCAAGAAAACATCATGACCAAGAAGCAAATTGGGGAGGAAAGGGTTTGTTCAGCTTACACTTCCATGTTGCTGTTCATCACCAAAGGAAGTCAGGACTGGAACTCAAGCAGGTCAGGAAGCAGGAGCTGATGCAGAGGCCATGGAGGGATATTACTTACTGGCTTGCTTCCCCTGGCTTGCTCAGTGTGCTTTCTTATAGAACCCAAGACTACCAGCCCAGGAATGGCACTACCCACAAGGGGCCCTCTCCACTTGATCACTAATAGAGAAAATGCCTTACAGCTGGATCTCATGGAGGCACTTCCTCAAGGGAGGTTCCTTTCTCTGTGATAACTACAGTTTGTGTCAAGTTGACACAAAACCAGCCAGTACAGTGTGTGTGTGTGTGTGTGTGTGTGTGTGTGTGTGTGTGTGTGTGTGTGTTCCTCTTCCTCCCTTTGTTCCCCTCCATACAGGACTGGAGCTTCTCTGCTCAGCTAGACAGTCTCCTCCAGGACTGTGCTTCCCAAAGAGTCACACTACCTGAGCCTGCCTCACCCTTCTTTAGCAACACACGGTGTCATTCTCCAGTTTTATCAAAAAGACCTTCAAGTGCACTTTATGCCCATGTTCCAAATAATAACTTTAAACCCAGGGGTTGAGTGTTTTAGAAGGTGATCTGTGCTAGTCTTCAATGTGCAAACCAGAAGAGTATATTTGCACTATAGCCTGTTCAGGTTCTAAAACAAGCTGTTTGTGCTGAATTTATTCTTCAATTTTTATATTTTAATTGAAAAATATTTTTATTGGCAGCAAAGTTATTAAAATTATGTGTATCTACATTGAATCGTGTGATATGTTAGTAATCTTTATTATTTCTCAGCTGGCACAGTTAGTGCTAGATTGCTAACCAAAGGAAGTGTTCCTATACCCTCCAAGCATGCTGGCTGGTGCTATTGGAATTCTTTCCGAATGGAGCAATTCAATACAAAACTAAACAACACAAGTTGGGCAACTCCTTAAGAACATTGTATGGAATTAGCAATGTATGTAGTCGATTAAGAAATAGCAGGAGAATGGCAAGGCAATCTAACCCCAAGACATCCCACAGTTCAATTCTCAGACCCCGTATCACTTCTGGCCAGCTCAGACCATAGATTTGCATCCATGGTACAGGGTGAATGAAATAATGCAGAAGTGGGTAAAGCTTGCTTGCGTCTTTATTTTGATTTTTACTTTTGCGATGTAAGTCTGTCTGTCTGTCTGTCTGTCTGTCTCTCTCTCTCTCTCTCTCTCTCTCTCTGTGTGTGTGTGTAAGTTGAGGGCTCTGATCTAATCAATTGATAACCCCATTTATTAGTATTTTAGTTTGTTCATTCTTTTGTTGTTGTTCTTTGTCTATTCTTTTGAGTCAGAGTTTCAACTGTATAGACCAGGCTGGACTCAAACTCACTCTGTAGACCAGGCTAGCTTCGAACTCAGAGAGATCCACCTGCCTCTGGCTCTGCCCAAGTGCTAAGCTTAAAGGTGTGTACCACTACTGCTCAGTATGGATTAGTAATTTACTAGCATTATAGTTGGGGCTTAGAAACCAGAATGGCTGACAGAGTAGGTCCCTCATAAGATGCACTAGAAGTGTATTTCTTGTCCGTGTCTCCTTCTAGACTCCTCATTTCTTTGCTTCCTGGCCACCATGAGATGACCGGCTATGCCCCACCCTCCTATCCTGCTGCTCAGCTGTGCTCTCCCTCCTGCCACTATGCTATTCTACGTCACTCACTGCCCACAACTTCTAAAGCCATGAACTCCAGTGTCTTTATTCCCTTGAGATGTGGATCTCAGGTATGGTGTCACAGTGAGGAGTGCATTTGCATGTTGAGTAACCAAAGGACAACTTGTTTGTAGAGAGAAATGATTGCACATCTACCCAATGGCCACCTTTACTACTACTTAGTGGACACAACACTCAAAAGAAGAGATGACAGGATTTTTCCACTAATGAAGAAGAAAGTACCAGAGTGCCAGGGTCATCGTGGTGTGTCCCAAACTGCCAAGAGACAAAACTTCCTGTTCTAGAAACTCCCTCTGTCTGTCTCTCTGTCTCTGTCTCCTTCTCTGTGTGTCTCTCTGTTCCTCTCTCCCTCTCCACACACACACACCTTCATATAGCTCTTTGTATTCTTTAACATGTTCTTTGTAGTAAATCCTCATTTAGTGGTTTCCATAGATTCTATGATCTGCCCTCGCAAGCTTTCAAATCTGAATAATGCAACATAAGAACATCCAGTTTATACCCAAGGGTGACTTCAAGACAAGCTAGCTGATAGCATATGAAGGACAGATGCAGAGAGTATCCTAGGACTGAGACCCTGACCTGTGTGGTCTACACTCAGGTTAGTGTTGGAATTGGGCTGAATTGGTGGACATCCTAGTTCATGTACCCCAGCAAAGTGAATTGGGTTTTTAGGGCAGGTAAAACCCCACATAATTAATGTCAGAAGTTAAGTACTGAGGATATAAAGAGTAAAAAACAGCTTAGACTTTCTTACTCACTGACAGGCAGACATGTCAAGGTGGGGAAATCTGGTTATGACGTCTTAAGAAAGACGCAAAAAAGGAAACAGTGCTTCTTCCTTTGGGTTGAATTGTTTACAGACAGGGCACAATACTGTGGTTGTCTTTTGCCATTCTAGGGATAAAGATAAAACTGAAACACTTGCAGGACAAAAATGTAAGCGGACCGATAGACGTCGAGCATACCAAAAAGGAGCCGTGTCATCCTGGTAGAGTCTTACCGAGAAGAAGACTGGCAGGAAAACAGTAAGCCAGTTGAGTCTACAATTTCTCTTATTTGCACCTCACATAAATCTATTGTAGAGTTACAAATCCAACTCATTGTCAGACTCCGGAGGAGGCCGGTTCACTCACACATGTGTATACATGGATGCACGCACATGGACATACACACTTACACTTATGTATTCTATGAGCAGATCATTATATGACATGTCCACCCTGGGCTTTTTCCCTCAAGTTGAGAAATAAATGTTTCTTAATTTTTATGAAAATACAGTACAGAGAACAAAGAGTAACAAAGATAATTACCTTCTTTATTGTTTCAGATGAATAAAGGTGGATAATTTATAAAAAGCAGATATCAAGACTTATTTTGAGAATTATATTTTTAATAGCCGTATTTGTTTCCTTAGTACTTCTGTTTACTTCCTGACTTTCAATACAGTGTCATAGGTGCTTGATCCATTTACAGAAAAAAATTCTGATCATTGCCATAATAATTTGAACAATTTACAAACATATCAAATCTTCCATAATTATTTCAATGTGTATCTTTAAAAGGTAAAAGACAAACACTCTTTAAAAACACCACCATACGAAAAAATTTTAATCCTCATATAATATGAAGAATGAACTCTATATGTACCATCACTCTAACTATGAAAGAAGAAGAATAACTCTGGGAGGACAACATAGGCTGATAATAACATATAACAACGTCCGTATGATGAGTGTTCTTAAAACGGCTCACCTTCTCAGCACCAGAAAGTATTTACAAAATGAAAATAATCAGATAAAGCCATAGAGGAAAATTGACAAATCTGCTCAAACAGAAGCAGAGATCTAAAAGGCATCATTACAATCAAAAAGGTCAAACAAAAATAAGCACTTGCCAAAGGTCAGTGGGAAAAAGTAGGAGACACCAGCCCGACACTAATACCTGATAGTGGTCACATGAAGGGCTCCCGTGACGAAGAAAAGCACATGTGACCCACTGGGGATGCTCAGATGACTGGAGGCAGAGACTTCTTTTTAAAGAGCTTCTCAAAGGCTAACAGGCATCTGACAAGACTCTCAATGTCATGCCACTGTACATCAACAATGATCAAAATGAAATGAAAAAAACTATCTGCAACAAAAATTAATATACGACAAGAATAAATGAAGCTCTCATATTCTGTATGAGGGCTTAAGTAGGAAAACTGACATATTCTACTTACATGGACCACAGTCACACTTTCTGATCAACAGTGGTTTGATAAATATTTCACTTTTCCATGTGAAATTCCAGTATGAATGCTCATATTTTTGCCTGCATTAGTAAGATGAGAAAGAAAACAAATGTTTCATTTTATAACTTTATTCTCTTTTCAATTCTGTGAGTTATTATTTGGTGAATTCGTTGTTTTCAAATATTTGAAAAATATTTTCTTAATCTATGTTATTTACAACATAATGGCTAAGATATTATACTATTCTGAATCTAAGTTGTACTATTAATGTTTTTCACATTTCTTTCTTAAGTCTTGGCAATTGTCCAAATAAATTGACACAGGATTTTTTGTGTTCCTCAATCCTTGTAGTGTAAATACTACCATCCTAACTAATGTCATTACACCATGATGTTTCTGAATGTCCATCAGAGCAGAGACAATTTAGTGATATTCTCAATGCAGAGATACAATGTTCGCAAATAATATCAAAAACATAGACAGTGGCAAAATAATTAGGAATCAAAGTGTTTGGAGGTTACTATGATTTTAAAAACAAATTAATTGTAACATTATTATAATTATTATTGTAATTAATAATAGCTATGCTTAGCAGCTAGAATGTAAATGTCCTAAAACTCTGATAGTGGGTTTTTTAAAAAAGACTTATTTCATTATTTATGCACAAAGTGTGTGTGTGTGTGTGTGTGTGTGTGTGTGTGTGTCTGTGTGTGTGTCTGTGTCTATGTGTGTGTGTGTCCATGCGAGGAGGGCACACATGCAAGCTGGTGATGTGTAAGCTTGAGGAGGATGCTAGAGTCAATGGAGCTAAAGTCACAGGTGGTTGTTAGCTACCCAGCATGGGTGCTAGGAACCAAACTCAGGGCCTCTACAAGAGCAGCAAATTCTCTTAACCATTGAGCCGCCTCTCCAGCTGCTAACAGTGGCTCTTAAGAGCCAGTAGAAGCTTGCATATGCACACCGCTGTTCATGACCCAGAAATTTCACTTAGGGATATACATTTACAGAAATATGTACACACTCTCTTAAAAGACAGGAGCAGCCATTTTTATTACAGCTTATTAAAGGTTACAGCTTTATTTTTTCATTAGGTCATGTTAGAAACCATCCCAAAGTCCATCAGTAAAACAAAATAAATGTTTGTACTTTCATACAATGAGGATGAGCCTGTAATAGAAACAAAATCACTGCTCTGGCCAACTCAACAAGCAGGCATGTAAGAAGCATGCATGTCCTGCCTAATTCACCCAAGTTCAGAAGAGGCAACAGTAACGTAGGGGCTTTGAAGTCAGGATCCTCGCTATCTCTGGAGTAGAGAGAAATAAGAAGTGACCCGGAAATGACCCTTTTGGGGTGCTGGCAAAAATGGTACTTCTTATTTCAGTTTTGGTCTCATATAGATCAGCTACACCCATGATAGTGTTTTAATATTGTCCTAAGCAATGCTCTCTTCTTCATGAGAAAGCTTATGTCAAAGCAAATCACTTTTAGAGTTATTGGCCTAACAGAAAAACGTTATGAGGTAGTCCCTCATTCAGAGAAGAATGATCTGATTTTAAGGTGTTTGTTAGGAAAAGCAGCAGTGAGCAATGCCTTACCACGGAACCTCTGAATGAAAGAAAACAAAGTAAAGACGATGTATGGGAGCATCTCTCCCAGAAGGCAAAAAATGCTTTGTTCCAATGACCTGGTCTAGTCCAAGAACCAAAGTATGATAGATATGGTGATATTGACTTAAAGTTTAGAGAGGTCATAGAAAGCCCAAGAAGGATGATACCATTTTATTGATGTTCACAGAGATGCCAGAGAGCATGGGAAACCCCTGCTGGATTATCTTGTCCAAAAAGAGGGATAAGCTGAATCAGCACATCATCCTCTATGTAATAATCTTCTATGTAATCCTGGCTTTGAGTATACATTCTTCTGAGGAGAGTCCTGCTGTCATCCCAGGCTCTGTCTTTAAAACCACTGGAGCAGTATAGCCTGACTGGGGTGTTCATTAAATGTATAAACTTGCTGTAAGCATTTGGCATTGCTTACTTCTAGTCTGAGGATGAAGTCCCTCTCCATAGAGTCATTATAATGACTCAGCATTCTGTACGGCCAAGGAAATCAGCCAGACAACTACATTTTAAACATCTCTGCACGGGAAATTCTAGAAGGTCATAGTTAAAAGGCATTAGGTCAAGTAATGAATTTTTGTGGACACAGAACAAAGTATTTGGAAGACTGCCCTCGTTTTCCCAGTGTGCAGCAAGAGGGGATCACATGATCGGGATTCACCCTGTAACCTTTTCTAATGTCTTAGCAATCAAGAATCCCTTTCAAAATTTCATTCTCCCATTATCCCTGTACTTTATATTATTTTTTAAATTTTTAACTTATTAAAAGGATGTAGGGGGCATGGAGAGATGGCAGAGCATTTGTGGTTTTTCCAGAGAATGCTAGTTCGAATCTCATCGCCCACGTCAGACAGCTCACAATTGCCCGTAACTCCACCTTCGGGAGATTTAATGGTTCCTTCTGGCCCCTGCTAACACTGATATATGTTAAGATGTATGTATAGCTCAGAAGTTAAGAGCACTGGTTTTTCTTGCAGAAGACCAGGGTTCAATTCCCAGCACCCATATGACAGCTCACAGACATATGTAACTACAGTTCCAAGAATCTGATGTCCTCTTCTGACCTCTTTGGACTCTAGGCTCACAAGTGGGTTCATGCAGGTAAAGCACCCACACACAATCTAAATTTAAATAACTTTAAAAAAAGTGTGGTTGCTAAAGGGAACACTAGCTCTGCCCAGCAGGAGACAATTAGCATTACTAAACAGACATAATAAATTTGTTTCCAAAGAAAACATTAGAGCTATCCTGCACAAACTAAACAAAGTACTATTTGGACAAAAGTTTTGTAAAATAGGTAATGGTTTGCAACTTCCTATTATGATGCCCATGCTCCTAGAGGTCAAGTCTCTAGCTTTGGAACATGGTTCTGCAATTTCCTGATGTCATACTGAAGACAGCAAGAGCACAGACAGCCATAGTATCTGGACATTTGATGATGAGCAAACTTGGATAAACTGATCAATATTTAACCTCCTCCTATTGAGGTCTTTCTGTACTTTGGACTCAATTAAAATAGGGAATTGTTGTAAAAGCAAAATGGAAATTTTCACATCACTGAGAAGGTCACTGAGAGCTGGCTGAGCTGACAAAGTTCTGACATCACTCAGCAATGGCAGCTGACAAGTCTTATACTCATCCAACAGAGAAGAATGAGAGTGGGTTTAAAGCCACTGTCTAAAGTAAAGTGGATGATATGTCAAGATTCAATTACCCAACTTACTCGTATTGCTCTCAGAAAACCAACTCTTTCATCATCAATGGAAGGACACAAAGCGGTTGTTATGTTACCAGGTTACCAGGTTACCAGGGATTCAGGATACGGACACTCTCCTATGGGACTGGTGATGGTTCCTCTTCTTGTACTCTTGACTCAGCTGAGGACCACCTGGACTGGCAAAGAGCACCTCTGGGTGTGTCTGTGAGATCATATGCAGAGACACTGGGATCATAATGTCTTTGACCTAATGAATATTAATCCATTCATTGAATTTTGAATAGACCATTGGCAGAAAGTAGACTACTGTAGGAAGTGGAGGCTGGTTGGAGGAAGTATGGGACTGAGGATATGTCCATGGGGTGGGAAGGGCTATCCTAAATGTGGATAGGACTGTTCCGTGGGCTGGATAATAAGAAGAAAGCTAGCTTTCACCACTCTCTGCTTCTGGATTGTGGGTGCAGGATTCCCAGCCATGAGTGTTCCTGTTCCCGTGCAGACCCTTGTCTCTAGGAAATGTCAACAGGTTTCATTGTTGCGGAAGAAAATCAGTATTATGTCAGCTGGTATTTTTTTCTGTCAATGATTGCCTAGGCTACTGTCTGCTCCTTTTCTTCTTCCTCTTCCTCATCTTCCTTCCTTCCTTCCTTCCATCCTTCCTTCCTTCCATTCTTCCTTCCTTCCATTCTTTTCCCTTCCTTTTCTCTGTCCTCTCTCCATGCTTCTCAGCTTTTTCAGGAACACACTCAGAGCTTTATTCCGTAGCATTAATGTGTGTGTGTGTGTGTGTGTGTGTGTGTGTGTGTGTGTGTGTGTTTTGCATGCATGTACCTGTACAGGCGTGCAGGTATAAGCAAACTGGGCCCCGGGAGGCTAGAGCAGGAAGAAGGATGCCTTTCTCCAGTTTTCCACCTTGAGACAGGATAATCTCATTCAACTTCAGGGTTCCTAATCTAATAAGGCCAGCAGGTTAGTGAGCTCTTGCTCATCAGTCTCCCAATGCCAAAGTGACAAGCGCCCTCAGTCAGACCTAGCACTAAGCATTAATCAATGCACCAATGTTCTTTAAACCATCAGAACAGGCATAGACTAAGTTGCTTTTAGAAACTGAACAGTGTTTACAAGAAAGCACAGCTGAAATGGTTTGTAGACTTCAGGGTTTCCCACATGCCTGTCTTCAGCATAGATTGTAGATTTCCCAGTGAGGCCTCAAAGACATGATGGAGCTTGGAAGATACACCAGATGTCTCTGCACACATGCTGCCTTGTGCCTGCAAAGCCAGAGAGCTGTCTACTGCCAGAGTCCACTGACTCTGTCCACTTCCTTAAAGCACCTTTGAGCTTTCATTGTAATTAGTGAGGAACAGGAGGAAAGCAAACCCTGTTGGAGTGGTTTCAGAAGAAAGCCTGTATGTAATAGGATTGTTTGGGAAAGAGGAAGTATTAGAAGGCAGATGGACAAGGAAACATAAGTTAGCTGATTCCTGGCTACCTCTGCTGTGGATTCCTGTTAACAGCTTGGTCTTTCTTCTCGGGAGCCTGTCAACACTCTAGCCAGCAGCTGAAGGTTGCTGGGAACCGTCTTTGGTGGTTGGCAGGTTGGCCCAGGGCCGGCGTGTGCCTCTTGGGCCTGCTGGCTTTGGAAGCACTCTTGGGAAAGTACACTCCTGGAACAAAGTCTCCGTGTTTGAAAGATTCTATGCCTGTGGAGCTCATGGGAGGGAAACTGCCTATTAACAAAGCAGAGTAGCGGGGTGGGGGCACACAACTTGCTGATGTGGATGTCATTTGCAACTTTGATTTTAAAACTTTTTTTGTGTGTGTGTGTGGTGCTAGAGATCAATCTGAATCCATGCTAGGCCACACGCTACACCCTTGGTCATTTGATGCTGCTTTAAACTGTGTTTTTAAAGTGCGAATTTGAAACAAATATGCATTTACAAAAGGAGTCTGTCTGCAATCTGGCCATGAACTTGCCCTTGGTAAAGCAAAAAGTCACAAGGCATGGCTGATTAGAAACCTTCTTGACCTTTTGTTATCAATAATATTTTAATGAACTCCATTACTTTGTTGATTCTATTAAGCTGTATTGATAACTGTGTACTGGCAAGATTAAGCCCGTCAGTATTCCTGCATGGAAGGGAGAAGCTCAGGAGGCTCCATTAGGAAGCTGATGGCAGTTGGTGGCTGCTGGGGGAGAGAGCCAGCTTTCTGCAGGGTTGTGGCCCAGTAGGGCCATGCTCCAATGGATGGCTCAACATCTATGTGTGTATGGACAACACTAACTGAGCTCAGTGAAAAAAAAATGGAAGACATGGAGTTGTAGGTATATGGGGCATGGTTGAGAAAGAGGGGAGTACAGAGTAGATGTGATCTAAACACGTTGTACTCATGGGAGGTATGTCCAAAGACCGATAACAATATGTGCTGAATGGGGTAGATGACTGTATAAGGTGCTTGCCACACAAGCCTGAGGACCTGAGTTCAGATTCTCCAGCACTCATGTAAAAGCTGAGATTACAGTCTCTGTTATCTTAGCTCTGGGAGGAAGAGGTGGACAGATTCTGGGGACTCCCTGACCAGCCAGCCTAGCAGAAACAGCAACCTTCAAGTTTAATAAGAGATCTTGTCTCAAACATACAAGCTAGAGAGCAATAGAAGACTCACGATGTCGACCTCTGGAGTCCAAACACTCAGGCAAATGCACACATGCACACCTGCACATACAAGAAGCAGGCTACAAAAGCTGGGTTAAACTAAAAGAATTATCTTTTCTGTTCTAGGGATGTCTTCCATCTTGCTAGATGATCTTTTTATATACCTTTTGAAGCATTTGGGAGAACAGACTCCCCAGTAAGCTTAGGGGTGTTACTTTCTCTTATCTTAATCCAGTGTCTCCAAAACTGCCTTGCTAAGAGCCTAGAGTTGGGAATATTGGGCATCCACTCAACTATGAACAAACTGGCACTCCACTCTCTTGTTGGCTGTGTTCTTTATGTCTGTATACTCCTTGTGTATGCTAAGGAAGAGGAAGGGGGAAGGGACAGGGTGGGGAAACAGAGGCGCAAGAAGAGTAGGAGAACAGGAAGACAAGGAGAAATGTCTACTTAGGTTCCATCGCAGTGATGAATACCACAATCAAAAGTAACAAGGGAAGAAAAGGCCTTTTTCATCTTACTCTTCATAGTCCATCATCCAGGAAAATTAGGACAGGAACCTGGAGGCAGGAACTGAAGCAGAGGCCATAGAAGAATGAATATAGATCATATGGCTAGGGTCAGACTGCTTTCTTATAGCATTCAGGACTACTAGCCCAGGGGCAACACCATTCATAGTGAAGTAGGGCTCTCCCACACGGTAATCATTAACCAAGAAAATGTGTCACAGACTTGCCCACAGGCCAGTCTGTTAGGGGGATTTTTCAAATTGAGCTTTCCTCTTCTAAAAGGACTCTAGCTCCTGTCAAGTTGGCATAAGACTTGCCAGCACAGGAAGGGGTGATAGATTGGGGTGAGGGGTAGGAGAAGAAGGGTGTGGGTGATAATCAACCTCAGCTGTTTGGTTAGCAGATGTCCTCGGGGTGTGGGGAGGGAGAAAAGCAAAATGTCTGGACTTTGCATGCTTCAGTTCCAAATCCCAATGGGAGAAAAATCTTTCAAAATTCAATTTAACCCTTCAAACAATTCCTGCCTACTTGCTACTATATGGAAACATTGTTCTAGATGTTGAAAGTAGTTGGGTTTGAAAAAGAAAGGTAAAATGGATTCCCTCTGGTTCGTTTCCCAAATAACCAAAGTACAGCATAGTTTGTCATTGAAGTTTAGTAGAATTCACTGACTTTCAGTTTACTGCAAACTCTACAAAATATCAAATGACAAATTGACTCATAGGTGCTCTTACAAGGAAGAACTGGGTGTCTTTCAGCGGGTTATATAAGACAATAGCATTTAGAGCTTCAGTGGTAGTCTTCCTTGGTTCTAGAAGCTTTAGTTACCTATCTCATGTCTGGTAACTTTAGAACTTTAGAGGCATTACAAACCCACCATATGCCTGTTTAAGCCAAGGCCAGTCTTCCTTGTATCCTCAATCCACCGGAGCCCAACTGTTTTCAAATCTCTTTATAGAAAGCCAAAAGCATATTTTCAAAAGAGTTGTAAACAAAGAAACACACAAGGGAATTCCAGAAGCCCAGGGCTTTAACATTAGATCTGAGAAAACACTATTTCAGTTGTTTGATTTATGTCCATCTGAGAACATAATCCTTAAAAACAGCGAGATCCAGGCAGTGCCTTGACAATGTTCTTCCTTGGTATTCAATAGTATCTTTGCTGCCTCTGGGCATATAATGCTGTTAGACAGAATGAACACTCTATCCTTTATTACAGAAAATATCTATAAACTCCTGTAAGTCTATCATTCACATGCTGAGTACCAGATTGCATGGTGTTTTTCCAAGTACCTCTGGTGTTCCATTGACTGCAGCCCAATCAAGGATTTCAAAAGACACTGGAGTCCAAGATTTACAAGAACTGTGAGAGAGTCAACCACAGGCAAGAGGGAGACAGTGAATTGACTGCCGAGTTTTGACAATGTACCCCAAGATACAACCCACCACCTGTGTCTTCCCCAGCCTTTAAGCTTCCCAGAATTCAAGGCTCCACGAAGATAAAAAAGAAGATGAATGCTTGCATGCAGTTGCCTTGACTTTTACATAATGTGGGTTAGGGTTAGGTTTATACATCTAGGAAGCAAGACAGGAGCTAAAGATAGCCAGGTTACACTCTGCCCAGCCACCACTGCCCAGCTTCATAAGCAAGTGGAGACCTGGTACCTCTCTGCTTTTTCATCTGACTCTGGAAAGGGCTATAGTGCTGATTCCCATAGAATCATGCTTTCTTCATGGACATCAGTGACCTCATCATCCTTAATATCTAAAATGAGTCTTCTCTTAGCCTTGCCATTTCTTCACCCATTTCATCTGATGCATCATTGTGCCTAACTGGAAGGGAACTGTGCAGTTACTCAGCAGTGACTCAGTCTTGCAGCTTTGAGTGAGCTACATGCAAGACTGAGTCACATGCTACAGTGGCTAGACTTTTATGCTGTCCTCAGAGGGAGAGATGGTTTCTCTTGGCTTATACTGCAGTCCCTCCACTGCTCACAGATTTCTATTACGGACTACAATTTTTTCCTTTCCTTATATGCAGTGTCCTCTAGACTGTGTGAGCCAATTGCCCACACACTCCAGACTTTCTATGTAACTGAAGGTAGCCGAAAGCACATAATCTTTTGATTTCTGCCTCCCAAATTCTGTGATTACAGGTGTGCAGGCCACCATGCCCAGTTACTGGCTTTTTCTTTTTAAAAACGTAGGGTGTCTGTCTGTCTGTCTGTCTATCTGTTTGTACAGGTGCACATGTACATGCAGGTATGGCTGCAAAATGTGTGTAGAGGCCAGAAGTTGGCCTCAGATGCCATTATCAGGGGCAGTATCCAGTTCCTTTGAGACATAGTCTCTTATTAGCTTATAACTCACCAATTGGGGTACACTGGCTAGCCAGAAAGCCTCAGGGAGTAGGATTCCCCACCTTTCCAGTCATAATGTTGAAACCACAAGTGTGTACCATCATTCCTGATCTTTCTTTTCTTCTTTTATTTTTTTTCCACATGAGCTTATGGATGTTTGTGCTTGGGAAGGACAACGCTAGCAAGTCAAGCCTTTATCAACTGAGCCAATCTCACCACAGGTCAGCCATGCCCAAAGCCTGGGTGCTAAGGACTTTCTGCTTTGTCTACTGCCCTGTTTTCCTTTGAGAATGAACATTCAGCTTTGAAGAGCGCCTTTACAGCTTATATATCTGTAATATCTTATATATTATTATTTATTCCTGGAAAAGCTGACCCTTAGTCTGACCTGCTTTTTCTAAGACATGGCCTCCTCCTGACACTGTGGATCTAATTAAATACTCCATGTTTTCCTTTACTCTCTGGTTCATTTTAATGTCATGGAAACTCAGGTTCCAGAAAACCGAATCTGACAACTGAAAAGAATCCTTGAAAATTCATCAGTCGGGGAATCTCTTTACAGAGGTGCAGCCAATGCATGTCTGTCTTAATTGGGGAATTTCTTTACAGAGGTGCAGCTGATGCATGTCTGCCCCCTTAGGAATTACTATCACTTCTCATGAGCTTATTAGACCACATTAGCATTTGTTTGATGTTCATAAGGCTTATGTTTCCCATTTTGTTTAATGAAACCAGGAGATAAATCTCGAGACCTCTCTTGAACTAATACATCACTGGTTTATCACTAAAATCTGTGTGTATTTTTGGTTCTCTAATTTGCTAATAGCCTATGCTAAGAACATGGGCTTTTAATTCAGTCATAACAGGATTAATTCACCTCAGTGCTCAGCTATGAATAGTCACCTCTAACAGCATGTAGTGAGAACATGCGACTGTCCTCTACAAGCTATAAAAATAACTATATCCCAGAGTGCCAGTCACAATTTATGTCCCTATTAGTCATAAATTTGTTCGTGTCTTTTGAGAGTCCATTTGTGTTTCCCAAGAGAACTTTTGCTGCTGTACATGACAGTCACTCTGTATCAAATGGCAGAGAAAAAAATAGCTAAAGAGAGTGATAGAACAAGAGAAAATTATATTCTTTATGCTAATAATATACAACAAGGGTGTACTATGATCTACAAAATCAGATGTAGATATAATTTAAAAACATTGTTTTATGATATGGTGGAAGGCATATATAAATTTCAAAGTAGACAGATCTAGGTTTAAATTGTCCTCTGTACTTCTATCTCTGTGACCCCCCTCCATGACCTCAAGAAACTTCAGCCTTATCATGGGTGAAAGAATGATAGTATCTATTTCAATATCAGAATTAAAAGCAATATTAAAAGGCCTTTGGTACTTAGTGCATGCTCAGTATATGGAAGGCGTGATGATAGTGATGGTAATTTGGTGTATCTCATTTGGAAATGTACTTTCCATGAAGAACAGTCTTGAAGGAGCGAGCCAACAGGTATAGAGTGCTGTTTTGTCTTGGTGATCTGTAGCAGATCTTTCACAGGGAGCGTGGTCTCAAACCTCTGGTGTCTAATTCAATAGCCAGTAGCCTCATGAGGTCATTTATTTTTTTTTTAATTTAATTTAATTTTATTTTTTTTTTTTTTTTTTTTTTTTTAATTTAATTTTATTTTATTTTTTTAATTTACATTCCAAATCACTTCCCCTTTCCCGTTTCCTCCCTCCCCGAAAGTCCCATAAGCCCCCTTCCCTCCCTCTTTTCTCCGTTCAACCCCCTCTCATTACTCTGTCCTGGCGTTCCCCTACATCCAGTCTTTCCAGGACCAGGGGTCTCTCCTTCCATCTTTTTAGAAATCTATTGATATGCTGATTGTGTCTAGGGTATTCTGAGATTCTGGGTCAATATCCCCTTATCAGTGACTTCATACCATGTGTGATCTTTTGTGATTGGGTTACCTCACTAAGGATGATATTTTCAAGTTCTGACCATTTGCCTAGGAATTTCGTGAATTCATTGTTTTTAATTGCAGAGTAGTATTCCATTGTGTAAATATACCACATCTTCTGAATCCATTCCTCCGTTGAGGGACATCTGGGTTCTTTCCAGCTTCTGGCTATTATAAATAAGGCTGCTATGAATATAGTGGAGCATGTGTCCTTATTGCATGCAGGTAAAGTCTCTGGGTATATGCCCAGGAGTGGTATAGCCGGATCCTCCGGAAGTGTCATGCCCAGTTTTCTGAGGAGCCGCCAGACTGCTTTCCAGAGTGGTTGTACCAGCCTGCAATTCCACCAGCAGTGGAGGAGTGTTCCTCTTTCTCCACATCCTCGCCAACAACTGCTGTCTCCTGTGTTTTTGATCTTAGCCATCCTGACTGGTGTGAGATGGAATCTCAGGGTTGTTTTGATTTGCATTTCCCTAATGACTAAGGATGATGAACATCTCTTTAGGTGCTTCTCAGCCATTAGATATTCTTCAGGTGAGAACTCTTTGTGGAGCTCTGTACCCCATTTTTTAATAGGGTTACTTGCCTCTCTGGAGTTTAACTTCTTGAGTTCTTTGTATATCTTGGATATTAGCCCTCTGTCGGATGTAAGGTTGGTAAAGATCATTTCCCAGTTAGTTGGTTGCCGCTTTGTCTTTTTGACGGTGTCTTTTGCCTTGCAAAAACTTTGTAATTTAATGAGGTCCCATTTGTCTATTCTTGATCTTAGAGTATAAGCTATTGGAGTTCTGTTCAGGAAATTCTCCCCTGTGCCCATATGTTCAAGGTTCTTCCCTAGTTTCCCTTCTATTAGTTTCAGTGTGTCTGGTTTTATGTGGAGATCTTTGATCCACTTAGAATTGAGCTTAGTGCAAGGAGATAAGGATGGGTCAATTTGCATTCTTCTGCATGTTGACCTCCAGCTGAGCCAGCACCATTTGTTGAAAAGGCTATCTTTTTTCCACTGGATGGTTTTAGCTCCTTTGTCAAAGATCAAGTGACCATAGGAGTGTGGATTCATTTCTGGGTCTTCAATTCTGTTCCATTGATCTACATGTCTGTTACTGTACCAATACCATGCAGTTTTTAACACTATTGCTCTGTAGTACAGCTTGAGGTCCGGGATACTGATTCCCCCAGAGGTTCTTTTACTCTTGAGAATAGTTTTAGCTATTCTGGGTTTTCTGTTATTCCAGATGAATTTTTGAATTGCTCTTTCTAACTCTATGAAGAATTGAGTTGGGATTTTGATGGGGATTGCATTGAATCTGTGTATTACTTTTGGTAAGATGCTCATTTTTACTATATTAATCCTGCCAATCCATGAGCATGGCAGATTTTTCCATCTTCCGAGGTCTTCTTCAATTTCTTTCTTCAGAGACTTGAAGTTCTTGTCATACAGATCTTTCACTTGTTTGGTTAGCGTCACGCCAAGATACTTAATATGGTTTGTGGCTATCGTAAAGGGTATTATTTCTCTTACTTCTTTCTCAGCCTGCTTATCCTTTGAGTATAGGAAGGCTTCTGACTTGCTTGAGTTGATTTTATATCCGGCCACTTTGCTGAAGTCGTTTATCAGCTGTAGGAGTTCTCTGGTGGAGTTCTTTGGGTCGCTTATGTATACTATCATATCGTCTGCAAATAGTGATAGTTTGACTTCTTCCTTTCCAATTTGTATCCCTTTGACCTCTTTTTCTTGTCTAATTGCTCTAGCTAGAACTTCAAGTACTATATTGAAATGATATGGAGAGAGAGGGCAGCCTTGTCTAGTCCCTGATTTTAGTGGGATTGCTTCAAGTTTCTCTCCGTTTAGATTGATGCTGGCTACTGGTTTGCTGTAAATTGCTTTTACTATGTTTAGATATGGGCCTTGAATTCCTGATCTTTCCAAGACCTTTAGCATGAAAGGATGCTGAATTTTGTCAAATGCTTTCTCAGCATCTAATGAGATGACCATGTGGTTTTTTTCTTTGAGATTGTTTATGTAGTGGATTACATTGATGGATTTCCTTATATTGAACCATCCCTGCATCCCTGGGATGAAGCCTACTTGATCGTGGTGAATGATCGTTTTGATGTGTTCTTGGATTCGGTTGGCAAGAATTTTATTGAGTATTTTTGCATCGATATTCATAAGAGAGATTGGCCTGAGATTCTCTTTCTTTGTCGGATCTTTGTGTGCTTTTGGTATTAGTGTAATTGTGGCTTCATAGAACGAGTTGGGTAGTGTTCCTTCTGTTTCTATTTTGTGGAACAGTTTGAAGAGTATTGGTGTTAGGTCTTCTTTGAAGGTCTGATAGAATTCTGCACTAAAACCATCTGGACCTGTGCTTTTTTTGGTTGGAAGACTTCCAATGACAACTTCTATTTCTTCAGGGGTTATAGGACGGTTTAGATGGTCTATTTGATCCTGATTTAATTTTGGTACTTGGTATCTGTCAAGGAAATTGTCCATTTCCTCAAGATTTTCTAGTTGTGTTGAATACAGGTTTTTGTAGTAGGATCTGATGATTTTTTGAATTTCCTCAGTTTCTGTTGTTATCTCTCCCTTTTCGTTTCTGATTTTATTAATTTGGATACTATCTCTGTGCCCTCTGGTTAGTCTGGCTAAGGGCTTATCTATCTTGTTGATTTTCTCAAAGAACCAACTCCTCGTTTTGTTGATTCTTTGTATGGTTTTATTTGTTTCTACTTGATTGATTTCAGCCCTGAGTTTGATGATTTCCTGCCTTCTACTCCTCTTTGGTGTATTTGCTTCTTTTTGTTCCAGGGCTTTCAGGTGTGCCATTAAGCTGTTAGTGTATGCTGTCTCCCGTTTCTTTTTGGCGGCACTCAGGGCTATGAATTTTCCTCTTAGCACTGCTTTCATTGTGTCCCATAAGTTAGGGTATGTTGTGCCTTCATTTTCATTAACTTTCAAAAAGTCTTTGATTTCTTTCTTTATTTCCACCTTGACCAAGTTATCATTGAGTAGAGCATTGTTCAGCCTCCATGTGTACGTGGCTTTTCTTTTGTTTTTGTTGCCATTGAAGACCACCCTTATTCCATAGTGATCTGATAGGAGGCATGGGATTATTTCTATCTTCTTGTATCTGTTGAGGTCTGATTTGTGACCAATTATATGGTCAATTTTAGAGAAGGTACCATGAGGAGCTGAGAAGAAGGTGTATTCTTTAGCTCTAGGATGAAATGTTCTATATATATCAGTTAGTTCCATTTGGTCCAAGGCTTCAATTAGATTCACTGTGTCCCTGTTTAGTTTCTGCTTTCCTGAACGATCCATTTCAGAGAGCGGGGTGTTGAAGTCACCCACTATTATTGTGTGCGGTGCGATGTGTGCTTTGAGTTTTAGTAAAGTTTCTTTTACGAATGAGGGTGCCCTTGCATTTGGAGCATAGATATTCAGGATTGAGAGTTCTTGATGGTGGATTTTTCCCTTGATCAGTATGTAGTGTCCTTCTGTGTCTTTTTTGATGACTTTGGGTTGAAAATCAATTTTATCCGATATTAGGATGGCTACTCCACCTCGTTTCTTGGGGCCATTTGCTTGTAAAATTGTTTTCCAGCCTTTTACTCTGAGGTAGTGTTTGTCTTTGACACTGAGGTGCGTTTCCTGCATGCAGCAAAAAGCTGGGTCCTGTTTACGTATCCAGTCTGCTAGTCTATGTCTTTTAATTGGGGAATTGAGACCATTGATATTAAGAGAGATTAAGGCATAGTGATTATTGCCATCTGCCATTCTTGACGCTATCTTTATGTTTGAGTGGTTATCTACTTTTGGGTTTGATTCAAGAAGGTTATTATCTCATTTTTTCCAGGGTGTTGTTTCTCTCCCTGTATTGGAGGTTTCCACCTATTATCCGTTGCAGGGCTGGATTTGTGGAAAGATATTGTGAAAATTTGGTTTTATCATGGAATATCTTGGTCTCTCCATCTATGGTGATTGAGAGTTTTGCTGGGTATAGTAGTCTAGGCTGGCATTTGTGCTGTCTTAGTGTCTGCATGAGATCTGCCCAGGATCTTCTGGCTTTCATAGTCTCTGGTGAGAAGTCTGATGTGATTCGGATAGGTCTTCCTTTGTATGTTACTTGGCCCTTTTCTCTTACTGCATTTAGTATTCTTTCTTTGTTTAGAACATTCGGTGTTTTGATTATTATGTGACGGGAGGTATTTCTGTTCTGGTCCAGTCTGTTTGGAGTTCTGTAGGCTTCTTGTATGTTCATCGGCATCTCTCTCTTTAAGTTAGGGAAGTTTTCCTCCATAATTTTGTTGAAGATGTTTACTGGCCCTTTAAGTTGCAAATCTTCACTCTCATCTATACCTATAATCCTTAGGTTTGGTCTTCTCATTGTGTCCTGGATTTCCTGGATGTTTTGGGTTACGCGTTTTTTGCATTTTGCATTTTCTTTGACTGTTGAGTCGATGCTTTCTATGGAATCTTCAGCACCTGAGATTCTTTCTTCCATCTCTTGTATTCTATTGTTGATGTTTGCATCTATGACTCCTGATTTCTTCCCAAGGTTTTCTATCTCCAAAGTTGTCTCCCTTTGTGATTTCTTAGTTGTTTCTACTTCCTTTTTTAGTTCCTGGATGGATTTGCTGAGATCCTTCACTTGTTTGTTTGTATTTTCCTGTATTTCTTTAAGGTATTTTTGCATTACCTCTTTCAGGATTTCTTCCTGATGACCCACGTTCTCCTGCATTTCTCTGAGCGATTTTTGTGTTTCCTCCTCATGGGATTCCATCTGTTGATCCATCGTCTCCTGCATTTCTTTAAGCAGTTCTCGTGTTTCCTTTGTAAGGGCATCTAACCGTTGATTCATTTCTTTAAGCAATTTTTGTGTTGCCTCCTTATGGGCATCCGTCTGTTGACCCATATTCTTCTGCATTTCTTTATGCAAATTTTGTGATTCCTTTGTGAGTGCATCTACCCGTTGATTCATCTCGTTAAGCGATTTTTGTGTTGTCTCCTTGTGCGCCTCCATCTTTTGATCCATGTTCTCCCGCATTTCTCTAAGCGATTTTTGTGTTTCCTTTGTAAGGGCTTCTAACCGTTGATTCATGGTCTCCTGTAACTCTTTATGAGATTTATTTGTGTCCTTCTTGTGATCCTCTAATAGCATCATGAGAAGTGATTTTAAATCCAGATCTTGTCTTTCGGGTGTGGTGGGGTATCCAGGACTTGCTGCTGTTGGAGAGTTGGGTTCGGATGGTCCCACATTACTTTGATTACTGTTAGTAACATTCCTACGTTTGCCTTTTGCCATCTGGATACCTCTGGTGTTAGTTGGTCCTGCTGCCACTGGCTGTTGGTTGGACCTCCTGTGAGCCTGCAAAGCTATTTCTGCCCCCCCTGGATTACCAGGATTCCCCTGGCACCGATTTCTGGGGCCTGCCTGCTCCTGAGTGACTTTGGAGCCCTAATGTGCTTTGCCCCAAGTGATCTTATATTGGGGAGGCCTTGCACATCTAAAGGCTCAGCCTAGTGGATTCCTGGAGCAGAGGTCGCCAAAGGGAGGCTGGCAGGCTCCTGCCCTGTGCAGGGGTGTGTGATCTCTCCTGGGGGGGGGGAGGGGGCGTCCCTCTGCCAGGCAGAAGTCCCACAGCAGATCTGGCGCGCTGGTCACTGCAGATCAGCCCAGCACCTGGGAGCAGGTTACACACAAGCTGCCTGAACCCGAAGCGATATTATGCCTGTCTGTCTCTGAGCCTGGTGGTCCCAACTACCTGGTCACTGGAGCAAAGATGGCGGAGGGCACTCTCCGTGGCGCTGCTCACCCTGTGGTCACGATGGCCCGCCGATCTGGCACCCAGACGACCACAGCGCCAACCCGCCCTCGGGCACAGAAGGAAGCCCCAACAGGCCGTGTCCCAAGTGATGTTATATTGGGGGGAGAGCCTGGGTACCGGTCTCTCCAGCGCAGTCCGCAGGAACAGAGGTCGCGGAAGGGAAGCTGGCAGGCTCCCTCCCTGCGCGGGGTCCCTCCACCAGGCAGAAGGTCCCACCGCAGAACTGGCGCGCTGGTTACTGCAGATCAGCCCAGCACCTGGTCACTGGAGCAAAGATGGCGGAGGGCAGTCTCCGTGGCGCCGCTCACCCTGTGGTCACGATGGCCCGCCGATCTGGCACCCAGACGACCACAGCGCCAACCCGCCCTCGGGCACAGACGGAAGCCCCAACAGGCCGTGTCCCAAGTGATGTTATATCGGGGGGAGAGCCTGGGTACCGGTCTCTCCAGCGCAGTCCGCGGGAACAGAGGTCGCGGAAGGGAAGCTGGCGGGCTCCCTCCCTGCGCGGGGTCCCTCCACCAGGCAGAAGGTCCCACCGCGGAACTGGCGCGCTGGTTACTGCAGATCAGCCCAGCACCTGGGAGCAGGTTACACACAAGCTGCCTGAAACCGAAGCGATATTATGCCTGTCTGTCTCTGAGCCTGGCGGTCCCAACTACCTGGTCACTGGAGCAAAGATGGCGGAGGGCCGGTCATTTATTTTTTAACAGGTTAAATTAAAAATTGTTACTCACCCACACCATCCACAATTTGAATAACAGTAGGTACACTGGATAAAGTAGATTTTCCATAACTACAAACATTTCCTTTGGACAGTATTAAACTTGATCAGAGACCTGCTACTGCTATCACAAAGCACTTGTCTGGAGTCTGGCAGCCATCTACAGGGACTAAAAGAGTTCCTGAATCCCTTCTGCACCAGTTCCCACATGCTTATTCTAAATCTCAAAGCATTTTCTTATCCTTGTGTGTTCTGCCATAAGCCATTTTAGTTCCAGATTATCTGCTCACTAACTTGAGTTTGGATTTCAACCTCTGAAGGCATCATATAAGCCTTTTTATAGGACGAACTGAGTTTTCTGATTCAAAGTCATGTCCCAAAGCCTCACACTGTAGACTTCCAGGTGGAAAGTTTGTAGCAGAAGATTGCTATGTTCTGAACACTTGTGAGCTTTCAAGATTCATATAATGTATCCTGAAACCTGGAGGGGAACCCTGGCTATGAGTAATAGGCCATGAGTCCTCTGCCCTTGCTGCCTGTGCCCAGGACAACTTGCTGTCTGACCCTACCTACCCTTGGGGTTGGAGGTGAGGTGGTATGGGATCAACACACAGCAAGCAAAATTAACTTGCAGCAGCAAGCTCATCTGAATGCTGTTGCAAGCTCCTTTAATACCCTCCACCCACGCCCCATTGGTCTCAAGAAAGCATCTCTTCTAAACAGCAGTTCCCGATTGGCTGGAACTGTCTGCATCAGCAATCCTTGGTCTCTCAGACAATCTTCAATTAGTTCCTCCTGCAGGAGATGCCTTTGTTGTTGTGCCGCCTTCTCCCTCCCCACCTGGTGTTTACTTAGAGGTGGCTGTTGTTCCTCCTGCATACCCTCATGAATTAATTTGATTCCCTTTAGAAGCCAAAGTACTCTTCCCACAGAGCTGTCCTCACCAAACACAAACTCAGATAGTGCCATGATCTTGGAGTTCCCAGACTCCAGAAGTGACAAATAATGATGTCTATTCCTCATAAATTTCTCTGTCTGGGGCATTTTTCCATAGCAGACTGGAAGGATTAAGATGGGGACCTATTTGATATGTGAGTTGCCACCTGCCCTTTTATGTCCATGGCTAGTTCTGTTCTCTCTACACTAATTGATGAGATTGAAATATGAAATAGCTCTCAGAAGGGTCATATTTTTGGAGGTAGATAAGTGTGGCAGGCATGCATAGTTCATTATTTAATAACTTTAAAAAATTATCCAGCACATTGCATGTAGCTCACAGTGCTTGAACAGCTTGTTCATGAAATGGTCGAATGACAGAGTGTAACCCTGAGACTTTCCTAACAAGCAGACCACTAAGGAATGTTTGACCAGTAGTATCACAGTGTTGATTGACATAAAAGCAAAAGAAGGAACATAAGTGTGCCAATCCAATAAGGAAATTGCATTCCTGACTGATGTTGCAGGGCTTCCAATGTTTCTATTGCTGATAGAGAGCAGAATGTAGATGTTCAAGCCAGGTAGGCACAAAGTCACATAATAAGGAGAGTCAGTCGTGGGAGTCAGTTATCTCCTATAAGCCTGTAGAAGAAGACGTAGAACTCTCAGCTCCTCTGGTACTACTCTGCCTGCATCTGGGACTTGTTTTGTCCCAGGCTGACCTTGAACTCAGAGATCTCCTTGCCCAAGTCTCCTGGGATTAAAGGCATGTACTTCATTGCCTGGACCTAAGCTTTTCATGGCCACTGTGTCTCAAGATCTCCACGCCAAGATCCAGGTCAGAAACTTGTGTCTTCCAGCCTCAAGATCTGTATCACAGTTGAGCCCTCCAATTCTGGATTGTAGTTCATTCCAGATATGCTCAAGTTGACAACCAGGAATAGCCATTACAATAGGAGGAGCTGAGAGTTCTATATCTTCATCTGCAGGCTGCTAGGAGACAACTGACTCTCACATGGTGAGGAGGAGGGTCTTAAAGCCCATGCCCACAGGGACACCTTCCTCCAACAAAGCCACACCTCCAAATAGTGCCATTCCCTGGGCCAAGCATATTCAAACTACCACATAGGTTACAGGTGTCTCCCGATGTTTATTCTAAGAGTTGAGTTGCTTTTAGCAAACAGGTCATCTATTGAAGTGGTTGTGAGTTAAACTGGTCACTAGAGAACCAAATTAATTAATCACTTATTACCTTGAAACTGGTAGATGCTTGAGAACCACCACTAAGGATCCCTTAGACAATTCAAGACCCACTGATACGTACATTTTGTCTTTTCCCAAACTTTAAAAACGTCATTTGTATAGACAACAACAACAAAACCAGAAAGTGGGTTCCAGGAGCTAGAAACGAGAATTGGAAAGTAACTATGAGTGTGTGTACCATGTATACTGCTTATTGTGGGGGTGAAATATTTTAAAATTAAATGTTGCTGAATAAAAAATGTCATTCTGCATATAATTTGACTTTTGACACATCTGCATGCTGTTCATATATTGTTGATTTAATGTTTGGATTTAACCTGACTCATGTTTCTATTTTCAATTCCTGTACTTTAAAGGTAATTTTCAAAGTATTATGCAAAAAGGTGGAAGAATATGGCACCTTAAAATATATCACTGTGGTGTAAGGGTTATTTTAAGTTCCAGGTGCTTAAAGAAGCAGGAAGAGCAACAAAGGTTTTGCCATCTTTTCTCCCTAAAAGCAGTAGTGAAAACCGGCCTGTGGAAGGAATTCTCTCTGTCAGAAAAAAAGCATTCTTTCCACTTAATGAAGGGAGTTGAGGCTGAGGAAAACCATCTAAACAAGCTCCATAAGAACCCATATCTCCCATCTCCCTAGTTGCTTCTCTCCCCTGAACTGTCCTGTCCCCTTGTCTGGCCATAGCCTCTTAATTCGCAGCTCTTTGCCCAGTTTGGAAAATGAATGTTCAACTCTGAGGCCCTGGAGGAGGGGTGTCTTTCTTTCCTTTTTTCCTTTCCTTCTTTCTTTTCCTTTCTTTCTTTCCTTCTTCCCTATTTCTTCTTTCCTTCTTTCTTTCTTTCTTTCTTTCTTTCTTTCTTTCTTTCTTTCTTTCTTTCCTTCCTTCCTTCCTCCTCCCTTCCTTCCTTCCTTCCTTCCTTCCTTCCTTCCTTCCCTTCTTCCTCCCTGAGTATTCTCATGTTAAGGAAAGTTTATGTTCAATAATTATATAATTATTTAATAATAATTTGCTCTTTCTGTCAGTTTAACTCCCAGGCCCAACCAAACACAATGAAGGGAAAAATAAAAATCCACCTGTCCTTGAGTGCTGAGCAAAAGTCGCTGTGACCATGCACACACATCAACACAAGTTGACTGTGACAACTATTTGCTTTTTGAGTACATACAGAAAATGCATCACAATTTGAAGTTGTTTTTTTTTTTGTAAATTGTTCATCACTGCATTACTAAACTGCATATCATGCACATATCCACACTGGGAGAACAACTAAAATCAAGGAAACCGTGACTACCTGCCCTTGGCAACTACCACCAGACCAAGAGTCCGTTGCTTTCATGGGTCGCAACCTGGTTCTATCCTAGGTCACATGAATGTATCTCTGGGGTAGTGGGCCATAGGCATGATAGTTTATAACAGCTTCCAGTGGGTTCGGATTACATATAGCTTTGAGAAGGTCAGTGCTAAGCCATATTATCCCAGTGACTCATGACAGCAGGATCCAAGCCAAAGTTGCTCAGTGCTTTGATCCTGTCTCTAGAACAATGGCTGGCCAGAAGTTTTTCAGTATCCCAAGAGAAGTCACAGAAATGAACTGGTAGGATTACTAGCATTTAGGACAAGTAAACCGCAAAAGCAGAGCCTAGCTGGCCAATGAAATAGCTCAAGCCTGAAGGCCTGAGTTCACTATCCAGGACCCATGGTAGAAAGAGAGACCTGATTCCAACATGCTCTCCTCCCAGATGCATGTATGCCCCGTCACATAGACAACCACACACAAAATAGTCCTTTAACCTTCAAACCTACACTATGCACTACAGCAAGGCTCTCTCTCTCTCTCTCTCTCTCTCTCTCTCTCTCTCTCTCTCTCTCTCTCTCACACACACACACACACACACACACACACACACACACACACACACACACACACGACAGGCAATGCCACCTGGAATGAAGCCTTAGAAATGTCCTTGAATTGTATCTTTTGAGAACTCCTAATCCATCTCTCTCGCAGACTTCCCCTTTGATCTTGAACAGAATGGCTAACCTTTCAACTACCTGCTTTCTTTGTTTAAAATGAGAAAAATTAAATTCAGAGCCTTATTCCAGTGACTACGTGATGAATGACTCTCTGCAACAGAGAGAAGTGTCCTGCAAAAGGCCCAGTGAGTAATGGCTTGTCTTCAGACTCTATCCAGTGAATGTGTGCTTCTTGGGGGATTAAAGAGGTATTATCAATTATGCCAAACCTTTCTCCGTCTGGCCTTCACACCTTCTGGCTAAGCACACTTGAACGCATACAATGTGAGCTTTCATTGTGTTGGCAAGGATGTTTATACATGGGAGTGTATGTGTTCATCCAAACCTTTTAAAAATAACCTAAGTGAACGGAGTCAATGAGTGTGTGTCATATTTAGCAGGAATATTAGGAAGCAAAGGCCTTTAAATGTCTAACTTAGCTTTGGCATTGTGTCAGGAAAGAGCTGGCTCACGTTGCTTGCATAAGTCTTATGTAAGAGATTAGATATGGAGCCTGAGCTGTCCTGGTTATTAAAGTGCCAGGAAAGCAAAGCTTGCTATGTTGTTGACACTCACTTGGCTCCCTCCAATGCAAATGTCTTTGTTTCTACATTGAGCACTTCCTGTTGTAAAAAGTAATTCTAAAAACAAAATAGCCTAGCTTCTCTATTGCTTTCCTTAAGAGTATATTTTAGAAGTAAAGTATATTTAGAAGTTTATAAACCAAATAGGTATTTACATGTGTTCTCATGTGCACTACCTGAGAGTTGTAGGACCAGCTTGGTACCATGAAGCACATTTCACACATGAATGTTGTAGGTTTTCACGAATCTTATAAACTGATTTTTCAAAACTTAGAACATGACCTATTGCCCTACTCACCTGCTGTTCTGAAAGGTATTTCATCAAACCCCATTTCCAGAAAGTAGAAATGAAGACCACGTATGACTCAGTTTTCACTCTCTTATAAAGCTTTTCTTGGCTCTTATGAGATGGAAATAAATTTATACACATAAGTACATTCAGAATCATGCTTAGACAGAGGAAAGACCTTGAATTTTAGAGTCCCTTACTCCAGCTCAGGGAAAAATGCTAGCAACATCAGATAGCTGCTGTAGAATCCAAGAAAATCAAGACATGCTTCTAAGGTTATATTTTCTATAATAAAATGAAACTTGATTCTGGCCCTGCTTCCTTGGCAGTATTATGACCACTTAGAGTAGATTCATTTACTTTTTTTTTCTTTTTTGGCCCAGGATCAGCTTTAAACAATGTTTGTTTCAAGTTCTTATAGGTGGCTGGCATTAGAAAAACCAAATGTATTTAATCTTTACAGCAACTTTATCATGTTGCAATTGCTATTATCAATCCTTTCTAGATGATCCTCAGGTCCAAGTCGCCTAAGCTATAAGTTAGGCAACAAGATATGAACTGAGGTGTGCACTGTGTGATTCTAAAACCTGCAAATGCACGTGACATCTGTAGGGCCTTAATCAAGTTCTGCCAAACGCCATTGCATGTACCTCCCCCCCTCCAGAAAGGAGATCACACCAGGTACCAATGTATGTCCCATGAGTTCCTATCTCTGCTGATGTCGATGCCAGGATGTCGCCATCAGTGCCATTTACCATTAGCTTTGCAATTTTTAGCAGCTTGAGGTAGAAGGAATTAAGAGCAGATTTAGTGAGCTATTAATACTTAAACCCAGCCTGAAATATCTGCATTGAGAAAAAAGACAAAACAAAATAAAATATGTTTTATTATAGTCATCCATGGAAAGAAATTCTGCAAAAGCAATTGGCTTGTGTGAATTAAGGTATCAGGTCCTGGTGATTTTCAGTTGAGACTTGCTTAGAGCCATAAAGTTGTTCTAGAAGCATTTTGTGCACAGAACACATCCAGAATCCCAATACTCAGCATCCCGAGGCAAGAAGATCATAGGTTCAAGGACAAACTGCTCTACACAAAGAAACTCTAACTCAATAAGTAATCTTTAAAAGCATTTTTCTGACATCAGTGATGCATATAGAGAGCCTGCCAAGCCCTGAACACAGAGAAATTCCAAGTGACATGTCCAGGTTATTTTATCGTACTCTGATTTGTATGTAAACTTTCAAAAAATCTGGGATTGAAGTGTGAAATTCCTTAGGAGTTCCAAGAGGAGAGGGAGGTTTAAGGTGATCCATAGTGAGATGTCTTATGTAACGTGAAATTCAAAAGGCTGTGGAGAGGTCTGTAGCGACTGGATTGCTCAGTAGTTAAGAGCACTTGCTGCTCCTGCCGAGAATAGGATTTGGACCCCAGCACCCAGGCTGCTCGCAAGCGTCTATGTCTTAATTTGGTGTGAAGAGATACCATGACCATGGCAACTCTTATAAAAGAAAACACTTGATTGGGGCTGGCTTACAGTTTCAGAGGTTCAGTCCATTATTGTCAGGGTGGGAAACAGAGTGGCATGAAGGCAGACACGGTGCTAAGAAAGGAGCTGAGAGATCTACGTCTGGATCCACAGACAGCAGGAGACTGTGTGTCATATAGGGCATAGCTTGAATATATAAGACTTCAAAGCTCCCACCATAGTGACACTATTCTTCCAACAAGGCCACACCTGCTCCAACAAGGCCACTCTTCCTAATAGTGTCACTCCCTATGGGCCAAGCACATTCAGACACATTGAATCTATGAAGACCATTCCTTTTCAAATCACCACACTCTATGATTCCGGTTCCACAAGATACAGCACCCTATTCTAGCCTCCACGTGCACCAGACAAGCACACACTGCACATACATAAATACATAGCACTCACATGCATAAAATAAACTTGATTTAAAGTTAGTTACTAGGTTGTTAACCCGGTCTCATGCTGTTGCCATGGAGATAGAACTTCCCTGCAGCCTTTACAGTGAGAACCAGGATTTCCAGGCTCTGCTGTTTCATGAACAATTTCTTTGGGAGAACCAAGTCACTTGGTCCTTGCTATTAGTTATCAAGGAGGCTTTGTACCCCAATACAGAAATATACTGAAGTATAACGAACTTTGTGTAATCCCAAAGTATTACTGTTATGAAGGTAGATTAGGAACATAAATGCTATAAAAGTCCCTCTAAAACGAAGTCAACTTTAGTTTCTGTATATCTAAATGCTTTGAAAGAAATATCTTAGGAAGGATTCACAACTCAGGGACGAGATTCATTTTTACATCTATTTGAGTGTTAACACTTTCAAAATACTGAAACACATCCATTAGGTCTTCAAAACAATTGGATCAGGGTGCCTCAGAACTTTATTACCTGAAACACAGAGAAAGTATTTTAACAAGAGCCACATCTTTGGGAGGAAAATCAACACTGTATTTGTGCACCACTTATGTTTACCCCAAGACTCAAAGTTGGGGCCATCAAGCTTCTTTTGTAAGCACACCAGTAAGTGAATTTTGTCCAGGGATCACTAAAGTTATAAAGTTTCTTATATGAATTTTGCACATGTGCTACTCAACTCATTTGTTCAGAAATTTCTTAACTCTTCTGAAAGGTCTTAAAGAACAGATGAAATGTCTTCTGAGTAAACCTCACTGAAATAAATTATAAAATATGCTTTTGTGTCTCCAGTCACTACCTTTTACCTCTGACCATAACTATGTTGTCTTATCAAGCAGTTTTATCAAGGCATGAGCTGCTTGGGGGAGGCTCATAGTTCCTGAAGTTGTATATAAGCACTTATTTCAGAAGTCTTGGTAATTTCTACTGTTCAGCATTCTAAGAATTTCTGAGTTTGAGATAGTTATCAGTTGAACTGCATAATATGGTCACGAAGGATCAATTTGAGGGCAGAAATGTCCACTTTGGCTTTATCTTTTTATTTTCCTTTGCTTGCATGATTTTATCTTCAAACAGGTGTCTGTTTTAGTTTGCCTTGGGTTTTCTTTTATAGGAGTCTAGTACATTTGCTTAGGGTTAGAACATGTCATTCATAAACTAACTTAACTGGGTCATGTAAGATTATAGCTAAAAAGAAAGAGAGAGCAAGATGGCAGGTCTACATGTGGTAGAGTCCACATCTACCTCTGAGTTCTTTGAGTCTAGCAGGTCACAGGTAACTGGCAACAGATAGCCTGGTGGATGGTGTGGCAATCATTATTTTATGGGACAACACAATTGATTGCCAAGATAGCTCATCAACCATTAGGTATGTAAGCCGTATATGGTGCCCAACGTCAGTGATTTCAGCACTCAAGAGATAAAGAGTTCAAAGCCAACCTGGGATACATTGAGAACTTGTCTTAAATAAGGTAACTCAAATTAAGACAAAACCAAAGTGCTTCTGGATTGGTATTTCTGGGAAAGACATGTAACTCAGTAAGCCCAGTAAGGAAGATTCACCTTCCCTAGTGGGTATCACCCCAACAGAAGAAAATGGAGGAGGAGAGGAACTTTTTTTCCCCTGGAACTGAGGCAGCATCTTCTCCTACCCTTCAACATCTGATCTTTCCAGGCCTTGGCTTCCAAGACTTACACTGTCACCCCATCCCTTGGAGTTTTTGGTTTCAGAATGTGCTCACAGCCACCATCTCCCCTAATTCCCAGGCCATCCGCCACGAACTGAACCTCAGCTGCTGCACCAGCTTTCCTGATTCTCAGCTTGGACATGGCAAACTGAGGAACTCTTCAGCTTATATAATTGCTGGAGTCAATTCCCATAATGCCTTTCCTTGGATGCATCTACATATCATGTGGGGTCCCTTTCTCTCGTGTATCTTCATTTGCAGAGGATTCCATTGACAACCCCATATTTAAATATTTATAAAGCTTGCTTCCAATCTTGGTTTGAGATGAAAATTAAGTGGTAATGGACATTCTCCAGTGAATTCTCTCGTGCACACCCAGAAGACGGTGCATCCCACTTTGGACACAGACACCTGAATGCATAATTAACCTTAGAGAATGCTAAAACTGGGATTCCTCCCAGCCCAATACTATTGTAATTATTGATGCATATAATTTACAATACTCCTCGATGTTTCCATAGCATTCTTCTTCCTGGCCTCCTCAATGTACTCTCCCTGGAAGCTTCTATTTGATGCAATATTGGTTTTCAGCTACTATTCTCCTCTGCATCACTGGGTAGCTATACTCTGCAAGACTACAGAGCTGGCTTATTCTATCTGAAGTTTCTGGCAAGTCCATGATGGATGGGCCTATTCTAGCATACAATAGCAATGCATCTCGTTTTGATGAGTGCCATCACTGAAGTAGACACTGGATCCCCAGAGAGGATGTACAGCCGTAGAGTCAGTGTAATTTTAGGTCATATCTAGACTACATTTTACTTTTCTTTGGTGCTAAGGATTGAACCTATGGCCTCACTTCTGCTATGAAAATGATATATGCTGAGCTTTATCTTAGCCATTTTTTACTCTATGTGTGCATATTCATATTATGTGCTGGTGCATGTGCGTGCAGAGGCCAGAGATAGATGCAAGGTGACTTTCTCAATTGCTTTGTGTTCTGAGAAAAAGTCTCCCACCAACCCTGAAGCTCACCTATTTGCTAGACTAGCTGGTCAGTGAGTCCCATGGGTCCATCGCTCTCCTCCTCTTCAGTGTTGAGGTTATAGTTGTGTCCAGCCATGTCAACCTTTCTATTTGCAGTAAAGACTTTAGTGTGCATCTTTCAAACTGTGGTACTCCTTCATAGAACCACTGCACAGTCACTAAGATGGGTAATCGGTGACAATACATACAGCCAGCATCCTCCATCCACCTCATTCAATTTCTCTGTCAGAAGAAACTTAGCATTCTGACCATGGGGAAATACAGCAGCCTGGAATATTCCGATGTTCACTCAGCTTGAGCACCGGTCTCTAGAACTGGGCCATTACCTCACTGAGTATCCTTCAGTTAAGTCTAACTGAGAAAGTTCCTTTAGGGAAATCAGTCACAAATCCAGTTCATTATTTTGAATTTCTTCTGATAATATGCATTCTTTTTCCATATAAGGATACAAAGAACTACAGACCATTATAACACCATCCTTAAGATCTGGAATTATAAAAGAAGATGCCCAGGCATGTGCAGGGCCCTGATGACTTTCAAATTGCTTTGGCTGTCCTTGCTCATCCTATGGCTGCTATACTCGGACCTGGGTTATTAGACATATAACTGACTCCACACGGCACTACAAGTTGTAGTGTTCAAACTCTTCAGACAAACCTGTATGTCCCACAGACCCATAAAAATATAAATTTTGGGGACCCAATCCCTTACTTTCTTAAAGGGAAGGTTGTTTGTTTGTTTGTTTTTCCACATTTGCTGTTTGTTTCAAGTTTAAGGCTTTTAAATCTCATTTTGAAAGTTGTTTTGTTTGCTTGGTTTTTTTTTTATTTTTTTATTTTTTTATTTATTTATATTTTTTTTGCAGTGTTTGGGATTAAACACAGGGCTTTGCATATACTGGCAAGTGCCCTGCAAGTGAGTTACTTCTCCAGTTCTTTTAAAACACTCAACTTGAAGAACAGGGTGGTTTAATGACTTACTGACATATACTTGTGACAGTGTTAAGTTTTGACTAATAGACATGCTTAGATTATATAGGAGACATCATGGTGATTATTTTCCAATTAAACTCTTCATTCATGGATACAATAGCAGTGTGTCATAGATTCTAGGACTACTTCACACAAAACATCTTCATAATTGTATAGTTTGTGTAGAAGATCCACATATAACACTACTTGGGAATTTGTTGTTTTGTGGCTGAGAAAAGTTTTGCTTTCTGTTTTTATTTGCCCTGACTGGAGTTCACCAGAATCTTGGACTATTTTCTCTTTTCTGCGTACTATTCTTTCCTTTCTGTCCTTCCCCAAATATCCCAAACACAAAGACATCTGTCTCAGTCCTCACCATTCAGAAGGAAGCTGATTTGTTAGTAACTCTCCTAGGTGTCCTAGTGAGTTTAGCCTTCCATAAATAATTACAGCCCTAAACCTCCAGCCCCTACACTCCTGATGGGGATGAGAGAGACTGGGTTCTCTCTTATGGTTTGATATCTGTGCTACACTTAATGTGTTGCCCCGAGTCTCTCTGGTAGTTTGATGACTGTGCTACACTTAATGTATTGCCCCGAGCTTTCTCTCTTTGGCTATCAATCATTCTGTATTTCCCCAGCTTCAAACCTGCAGTTAGTTTTTCCTGTATACACCACTGTAAGGCAAGCCTAATTATTTTTCATTTATACTTTAAATATATATTTTTAAACATGCAAAATGTAGTGAACAGTGCCTTTAATGTAGAGCACAAATATTTCTTCAACCAATATGTTCATATTCTGACTCAGCAATCTAATTTATCCCAACTCGAAATGTGAGGAAATCCATTGAGGACTGTGTTAAAAGCCTCCTTTATTTCTTTCCTGGTGAGTTTTATTAACTGTGGCTGTAGAAGCCCTTTAAGAGAGCATTCTATATACACTTACATTATCTCAAGTTACAGCTTGCATCTCATGAAGCATGTTTGTTTTGATAGTAACCTCCTGGATCACATGCTGCTTTTGACCCTTCTGGGCCTCCAGAAGAGGGTGAACAGCATGACCTGTGTGTGTGCACACCGAGAAGCAGGCTGTCACCCTCTGCACTCCTAATGGCCTGGGCATGCCTTTTTGCACATACATCGGGCTTGTACTTCTGCACTTCCTGGATGAACCAGTGAATATTTGTGCTTATTTATAATAGCCTATCTCCAAAAAAGGACCTTAGGCGGCTTGCAAAATTGATTAATAGCCATTGGAAAAATAGACTCCAGAGCCAAAGTCAGGTTTTATCTGGAAGAAACCTTCACTGCACTAAGCAAAACAGTTGATCGATGCCAGAAATGAGCTGAAAAACTGCCTGAGAAGACTCATTAATGCTCATTATACACTTTGTAAGTCCTGCAAATAAAAATGCACTGTGAAAGCTACATAATACAGCAGGTTACATCAACCTAGTCCATATGTGATTGTGAAATGCTGACAGCTTCGCAGATAAAGGGCATCCTTGTACTGAAGTGTACAAAGCTTGTCTTTGAATTGGAGTGAATCCCTCCCAACCCAAGTAGAAATTCAGTACACCTATAAAGTTTTCCTCTGATGGAAAATGTGAAACCAGTTAATTACTTCTTTCTGCCAGTCTAAAGAATTACCATGCCAGAAGATTTTTTTTAAATGTGTAAACAAGCAAAGAAATCCTAGAATAAGACCATGAACCTTAAGGGAATATTATTCTTCTCCACACGGAGGCTTTTATCAAGGGGACTTTGAGCAGTATGGAGTTCTTAAAGCAGTGTGCTTTAAAGTATATCTAAAGTCTGAATGAGTTCACTTCTTACATGAACTACTGCACGAGTCTTCTAGAGGTCTCCTTTCTGTTCTGTAGCCACTCTCCTGGTAGCAAATGGTTTGCTGTTGAATGAATTGCTGTTTTCCTGTAATCTGAGAGATGACATTTATTGACTGAATTCCAGCGTGGTCACACTCGTAAGCTTACAGAGTTCTGGTTAGAAGCCGTTTACATGAGTATGTCATTACCTTTCTCCCGGCATTTTGAAGAGTCTTTTTAGATGTTTTTCCTAATGATCTGATGACATTTTAATATCTTAGATGTGCAATTGACTCCCTTAGGTACTTCCTGTCGGCCTGCACTATTAAAACAAACAAACAAGCAACAGTTGTTCTCATCCGTTCCTCAAGAACCAAGTTTCACTCCTGTCAAAAATTCGAGACTTACATTGAGTAAAACTGGGAAAACAAATTTGTCAATGAATTCTGTTAACCAGTAAAGGAAAGCTTCCCTAAATATGGGAGAGAAATTAAGGTCCTGGGAGAATGAATTAAAAATCACAGAGCCGCCGAACAGTGGTGGCGCACGCCTTTAACCCCAGCACTTGGTAGGCCGAGGCAGGCAGATTTCTGAGTTCGAGGCCAGCCTGGTCTACAGAGTGAGTTCCAGGACAGCTAGGGCTATACAGAGAAACCCTGTCTCAAAAAAACAAAACAAAACAAAAAATAACAAAGTCAGTTAAACAGCTACCAACTCTGCCACATCCCAAGGCTGCTCTTGTCTTCTGAAGTGACTTAAGGTAAGGCCATCTTGTGCTGACTCTATTCTGGGATTGTTCAGACCCTTCTCATCCCTCTCTCCAACCCCCAGCAATAGTCCCGCCTACCTGGGCAACACATTTGAGATTTCCATGACCCTGACCATGATCCAGAGGTATTAACCAAAATAATTCATGTTTACACAAACTTTAAACTAAAATAACTGAAGAAGGTATGAGTCAAAATCAATCATCAAGCGGTGTCTGAAATTAACTATGTTCTGCCTAAACTGACATTGATCCTCATCCAACATTGATGTCACTGTAGGTTTTTGTTTTTTAAAGATTTATTTATCTATTTATTATATGCAAGTACACTATAGCTGTACTCAGACACTCCAGAAGAGGGAGTCAGATCTTGTTTGTTTGTTTAATGTTTTTAAGATTTATTTATTATTATATCTAAGTACACCATAGCTGTCTTCAGACATACCAGAAGAAGGCAACAGATCTCTTTACAGATGGTTGTGAGCCACCATGTGGTTGCTGGGATTTGAACTCAGGACCTTCAGAAGAACTGTCGGTGCTCTTACCCACTGAGCCATCTCTCCAGCCCCGTTTTTTGCTTTTTTAAAATGCTATTCCTCTGAGCTTTAGCACCAAGAGACTTCGGGGCATGAGTCCACTCTTGGTGACTTGGCTAAAATTAAAGGACTCTTATATTCTAAATTGGCTTAATAGTCATGGTTGTCTGTAGTTTCTCCTGTGAATTTATTGCACTTCCACATGGCTAGTAAAGTCAGAACACACAGAGCCACTACTCTGGCTTTCTGACTGGTGCATTGGCTGTTTCACTTTTAATTATACACCTTCCCTCTGTGTGCTCATTATATTCTTAAGTAACATTCATGATTTATATTTTCTTCTGTCTGGGAAAGATGACAAGGTAGATTTAAAAAATAATCAAAGGCAAATAATAAAAGAACAGAAAATGAAATTACAAGAGGAGTCTAGGTATTATAAATCAAGGGTCAGATGTTAGGTCTTAGAGTCAATGGTTTGAAAGCATAGCCTAAGGAACTTGCACCCCAGAGGCTCCTAGGGAAAGAGCACGGCAGGGCTTCCTGCCCTGGGGAGCGGTAAGTTTCAGGTCCCCACCCTCACTGTATCAGCTCTGCTGGAATGCTTCCCTTTCATACATTTTTTTAGGCTTTCATTTTGCATGTTTTCCTTAAGTACAGTGTGATGATAGACTCCATTCTGGGACATCCTTACGGCATTCGAACTGATTGAATTTGGAAGAATTGCTTCCAAAGGTATAATTTTTAATATTGGCACAGTTAATAAACTGCTATGCAACCAGAAGATCTTCAATGTCAGAATCAACTACTGTTGTGACAATCCAAACGTCATCTCAGAGTTCCCAAGGATATTCACTCTGAGTTCAGCAGAGTCTCTTGGAAGGCTTACTCAAAGAATTCTGATGTGCAGCAGGGGGTTGGGCTCCCTGTGTTGGACAGAGGGACTGGTCCCCATATAACTAAAAGTGGTTTAAGTCACTACAAACGAAACCCCCAAAACAGTTCAGAACACACACAGATGCTTTATTTGATTAGTTCTGGCTGCGAATCCCTCCTGTTCAATTTCCTCTTCGTAGCCTCTAGATCTCTATTGCAGGTGTTACATAAATAACACTAACTGAAAACCCACTTTTGAGTTTGTGGGCCTTAAACTGTGGGTAATTCTTGTTAAGAGTCAAAAGGTCACAGGGACTAAAGAGCCCCAAGAATGTTTCAGACACTTCTCTGCAAGGAACTAAGAAGCAAGCCTGCAGCAGTCTCTTCTTTTGTCTAATGCATCAGCTCCAACAAGGACATGCCATGTTGGCTCGCTGCTCTCTATCTCCAGAGCACAGAGCAATGCCTGCCATTTGGTGTGTGCCCTACAAATATTTGTTGGAACACATGATTGATGGTGTCATTTCTTTGCCTGACTTGCCCTTTTCATAAATTAGAAACCATTACCTTTACATATATAACATTTACCATTGGCTTTCTTTTTCCCTAACATAGAATTAGTTTGTGCTAGATACGGTAAAATTCTTGAGAAAGTATATAATGAAACCTATTGCTTAGTGGGCTGTCTTAAAACTTTTCTTTATAAAGAAATGAAAAGGCTGAGAGCACAATTAAAAGGATGTGATCATTAGTAATCCCATTGTAGTTTCCAATGTGCTTTCATTTCCCCTCCCTCCCTCCCTCCCTCCCTCCCTCCCTCCCTCCCTCCCTCCTTCCCTCCCTCCCTCCTCTTCTCCCTCCCTCCCTCCCCTTTGTTACTCTGTGTGTACATTTTGTTGTTGATAATGTTTGTTTCTCTTTTTCTGTTGTTTTTGATACAGGGTCTCACCATGTAGCCTTGGCTCACCCAGAACTCCATATACTGACCATAGCACCTTGAACTTACAGAGATCTCCCAGTTTATAATCCTATTAAGTAGAGCTAAAATTTGAAAACATCTATACACATATATAATCTATGTGTACAAGTTGTACATGTACATACATATTTTATTACATTTTTGCCAATACAATCCTATTTTTTTAAAAAATAATCTTTTTAGATTTATTTAGTGGTGTGTGAGTGCAGGGGGAGGGTTGCAATCTTTTTAGATTTATTTAGTGGTGTGTGTATGTGTGTGTGGGGTGTTATCTACATGTATATCTGTGCACCATGTGCCTGGCTGGTTCCCTTAGAAATCAGAACATGATATTTGAACCCATGGAATCTGAGTTACAGATGGTTGTAGGCTAATTGTGTAAGTGAAACACAATTTCCATGGTGGACAAGATACCAACCAGGTCAGAGTAACTGGCTGATTACAGGTTGGGAAACAAGGGGAAAAGAAATGTCTCTGACTCCGCCCGCTGTTTCACTAGCTCCCAAACCAACATGAGTAACACCCCAGGAATCTTCTGCAATTGCACCTAGAAACTCTCTATCCGGCTAGAGCTGCTGCTAGGGCTACAACCAATGCTGTTTCAGTGCAGGCAACTGAGGTTAAAACACTGACCAGCAAATCCACTCCAGTGGTGCCAGTAGGATTTCGAAAGACTGGTCCTCGTGACTGTTGCCAGGGTCACCATTCTGCAAGAATAAGCATAAGCTCTAAACGATGCTGAGCACTAGTGCCGCAGTCACCGGTTGCTCTGTAGGGATGCAGCGGTCAGCCCACAGAACAGAGTCAAGAAAACTACACACACAGGGGAAGGGCCTGACCAGACAGTCCTTCTACAAACCAGAACCAGGGAGACAAGACAGAGGCTCTCCCAAGAAGATGTAAACAGCATCAGGCCAGTGATCTATTTTCTAGGTCCTCACTCAGTGCTCCCTCCTCTGGGTGATTCCATCACCCATCCTTGTGGCCAGTCACATCTCCACCCAGCTCTCCTCCATCCTTTGCAACTATTTCTATAGAGTCCTGTGAGATGTTGTAGCAAGTCAACACTGTCACCCATAGTTCACCCCCTTTACTATTTTATGAGTGTTCCCTCTCCCCCCTTTCTCCTACTCTCTCTATCCTTTTCCAATTCTTTCCCAGTCCCCATTCCTTTTACTGTTACATCTAAAGCCCAGAGGCTGGCTGACTCAATTTACAACATCTGGGTGTACATCTTTACTTCCTTTTTTAAATCAGCCATTAACCAAAACCTTCATGTAGCCACACTATTATTATTTTTTTTCTTTGCCCCAACTGTTCCCATTCCCATGCACATCCCCCTCAGCAACTTCTCATCTAACAAACTAACGCTTCTCCCTAGACTCGCCATGGCCACTTACCTCTGCTCCTCATTTCTGTTCACACATATTAGTGTGTGCACAGCACTGCATAAACCAGCCAGTGGTTAGCACATTGGCTTTGTAGTTTCCTGTTGCTCTACTATCAGGGCAGGTGAACTATGAAAAATGACAGCTGCTGGGCACTCTACACACCCTATAAGATAGTATAACTTTAATTTTTTCAAATCCTATTTTTAATGATGGCTCTTAAATGCTTTAGCCCACCACCCAACAGAGGGAGTAGAGAAGAAAGGATACTGGGATTGAGTGGAGGAGTGGACCTGTTTAGAAAGGTTCTTTGGAGCAACTTCCGTCTGTGTGGTTTGGAAATTGGCAGTTGAGTTCACAGGTCAGCAGACAGCAGCAACTCCATCCACTCACAGACACTTCCTGGAAATATCAGATCAGCAGTAGAGGTACCAAGACCTAACGGAGACAGCCAGGCCTCAGCCTCAGCTCGAATCAGCAGAAGGGACCCTGAGGGATGCCAGAAGTTCTTAGCTGTGTCTCTCTTAGGGAAGCAAAGACTCAAGACCCACAAGCGTTACACAGCGAGCTCTACCAGCAAGCTAGGCTCTCTGTCTCTGTCACTATTTATACCCTCCAAACATCACATGTCCTCCACATGCCTTGCCTCATCAGGGTCTTGCCTCAGCAGTGAGTCTGTCTCAGCTGACACCACTCTGTCAATTTAGTGAAATGTTCCTTCGTGAGTCTGCCTGACTCCTTCACCCCTTTTCCACTTCAGCTAACTGTTCCTTCATGTGTTTGCCCCAGCAAAATACCATCCAAACAACTTTCCAAAGAACACTTAAGTTTCCACTTCAAGGCAGTGTTTCTCAAGGTTGACCAACCTTTCCATAGGGGTTACCTAAGACCATTAGAAAGCACAGGTATTTATATTATGATCCATAACAGTAGCAAAATTACAGTTATGAAGTAGCACTGAAAATAATTTTATGGTGGGGGGAGTCACCACAACATGAGAAAATTTCCCAAATCTAGGAGCAAAGAAGCCCATCTAGATACACAAGAGGCACACAGAAGACAGGAGCAGAAAAGAAACTCTGTGCCATGTTATAATCAAAACACTAAAAGAAGCAAAAAAAAAAAAGGCCATTAGAAGGAGGGGAGGCAAAAAACAAGCCACATGCCACACACTGAGACAAGGGCTATCCACATAGAATAACTGCTGATTTTCCAGAGTATACCTTGAAAGTGAAATGAGTTTGGGAGGATGTCTTTCAAATTCTGAAAGATTACAATTGCCAACCTACTATAATAGACCAAGCAAAACTATCAGTCATAATTGATGCTGAAAGAAAACTTTCCATGATGACAGGAGACTAAAAAGTTTATGAACACTAAGTCAGCTTTACAGAAGATACTGAAAGGAATACTTCAGTCTGAAGAGAAAGATAACTAAGGGATGGATAAAATAAACGACACAATGAAGTAGTTATACATGAGGACTAAATGTCTGAAATGCTGCAGAGTCAACAAAATGATACTGAGCAAAGCAACACATACTTTCCAATAATAACTGAGTACCAGTGATCTTAACTCATAATCAAAAGACACAGTTTAGCAGGTTTGATGAGAAAACAATTTTTTCTGCCTTCAAAAAACATAGCTTATACTCAAGAATAAATACTATCTTTGAAAGCATGGAAAAACATATCCCAAGCATTAAAACCAGGATATAAGCTGTCATTGCTTATACAAAAAACAAAAAACAACAATAACAAAAAAAAAACTGAAACCAAATCTTATCAGAATCAATAAAGAGGGTGACTTCCTACTGATCAAGAGACAGTCCACCAGGAAGAAGCTACAATTCTAAATATATGTGTAATAAATAAAGGTTCATCCATCCAATTTTATAAAGCAAGTACTACTAAACTTAAAATCACAGATTAATCCCAGCACTGTAATATTGGAAAACTTCAATACCCCACACTCTCCATTTGACAGATTGTACAAAAAAGTGAATAAAGAAATACTGGAATTAGTACTTAGATCAAATGGGCCTAATGGACATCTACAGAACATCACACACACACACACACACACACACACACACACACACACACACACACACCAAAATATATTCATTTGTCTTAGCACCCTATGGAGCCTTCTTAAAAACAGATCACGTATTAGGACACAAAACAAGTCTCAACAAAAATAGGAAACTTAAAATAATACCATATACTCCATGATCAAAATGGGATAAATCTGAAATCAGAAACTACAAAAACTACACAAATTCATGGAAATTCAAAGGCATAATTTGAATAATAAATGGCTCATTGAAAAAGTCAAGGAGAAAATTTTAATTCATATAATTAAATGAAAATGACATATTTAAATCTATGAGATCCAAATGAAGGCAGTCTGAAGAGCAGCATTTATAGCTATAAGTACCCATATTCAAAAATCAGGGTGACCTCACACAGGAACAACCTAATAATGCACATAAAGCACTGGAAAAACAAGAACAAATCAATTCCAATGTGCTAAACAGAAAGCAATACAAAGATCAAGGCAGAAATTAATGAAATAAAATTGAAAAGCAATAATTAAAAGAATCCATGAAACAATGTTGTTTATTGAAAAGATACACAAAATTGAAAAATAGCCAAATTAACCAAAAGGGGAAAAAGACCTAAATTAATAAAATTAGAGATGAAAGGGAGGCATTCTGATAGATATGGAGGAAGTCCAAAGATTCACAAGAACATTCTTTAAAATTTTACGTTTCACTGAAAATCCACAAGAAATGGATGAATTGCTACATGTGTATGACTTAACCAAAGTTAAACTAAGATGAAGTAAATAATTTAAACAGACATACAATGACTAAAGGTATAGAAGCAGTAATTTAAAAATCTCTCAGATAAATCAAACCCAAAGCTGAATATATTCAGCACACACTTCTATCAGACCCTCAAAGAAGAAATAACACTGATATGCATTAAATTATTCCATAAAATAGACAAGGAAGGAATACTTTTCAATCTCATTTTATAAACCTGCATTACCCCATACCAAACCAAACAATGAGACGGCAAGAGAATTAGATGGGCTGAGAATTATCAGCTAATCTCTCTAACAGGCATAGAGACAAATATTCTCAATAAAGTATTTGCAAACTGTATCCAAGAACAGACCAAAAGGATCATTCACCATGGTCAGGCAAGCTTCATTCCGAGGATGAAGGGTTGACTCAATATTTATTAAGCAATAAAAGTAATTAGGCACAAAACAGACACAAAACCAAATCACATGAGCATTTCAATTCAATGCAGAAAAGACCTTTGGCAAAATGGCAATATCTCTCCATGATGGCAAAGAAAAAGCCCTGAAAATACTAGGGATGGAGAGAACATATTTCAACATAAATATATGCATGGCAAATAGAGGTACCGTCAGGTTAAATGGGAAGCATTCCCACAAAGATGAGGAAACATGGCTGCCCACTCTTGCCACTCCTGCTTGAAATAAAGCTTGAAATTCTAGCTAGAACAATAAAACAAGAGAAAGGAGTAAAGGGGGATAAAAGTAGGAAAGGAATAAGTCAAGATATCTCATCTTGCAGTTGACCTGAGTCTATATATCAGAGAACTTAATGACACTACCAGGAAGCTCCTAGAGTTGATATACTTTCAGTAAATTGCCAGGTTATGGAATTTTTTTTTCAGTTAACAAAACCACAAACAAATTTTATTAAATGTAATACATATGAAAATGTAAAAAAAAGAAAATGTACATTTATAAAATTGATAATTTATGGTGGGGATTGAGATGGGGAAAGACTACTTTTTCTTTTTTTTTTATTTTCTAAGTTTTTTTATTTACATTCAAAATCATTTCCCCTTTCCCGTTTCCTCCCTCCCCAAAGTCCCATAAGCCCCCTTCCCTCCCTCTTTTCCCCATTCAACCCCCTCTCACTTCTGTGTCCTGGTAATCCCCTACATTCAGTCTTTCCAGGACCAGGGGTCTCTCCTTCCATCTTCTTGGAAATCTATTGATATGCGAATTGTGTCTAGGGTATTCCGTGATTCTGGGTTAATATCCCCTTATCAGTGACTGCATACCATGTGTGTTCTTTTGTGATTGGGTTACCTCACTAAGGATGATATTTTCAAGTTCTGACCATTTGCCTAGGAATTTTGTGAATTCATTGTTTTTAATTGCAGAGTAGTATTCCATTGTGTAAATATACCACATCTTCTGTATCCATTCCTCCGTTGAGGGACATCTGGGTTCTTTCCAGCTTCTGGCTATTATAAATAAGGCTGCTATGAACATAGTGGAGCATGTGTCCTTATTGCATGCCAGGGAGGCCTCTGGGTATAGGCCCAGGAGTGGTATAACAGGGTTCTACGGGTGTTACAAGAAACAGGCAGCTGGAGAGTATGGGTGTGGGGTTTTGGAAAAGCAAGTCATTTATTCATTGAAGGGCATTTAAACATAGATATTTGTGAGTATGGAGATTAAGAGAAAGACAGGAGGCTGGAGAGATGACTCAGCGGTTAAGAGCACTGACTGCTCTTCCGAAAGTCCTGAGTTCAAACCCCAGCAACCACATGGTGGCTCACATCAGTAATGAGATCTGTTGCCCTCTTCTGGAGTGTCTGAAGACAGCTACAGTGTACTTACATATAATAAATAAATAAATTTTTGAAAAAAAAAGAGAGAGAAAGACAGATACTCATAGGAAAAAAAATAAGACATTTGCAAGTGTGAGCCTAGATGTCTCAAAGGAGAACCGGCTTTATTGTTTTTACTTTATACAAAGGATTTTGAAGCTTGTGTTTTGAAGGGATTGATAAGGAATATAAATAATGTCACAGATCAGTTTGGGAGGGGTAGGAGCACCTTCAGAAAGACAGAAGATCTTTACTATAAACAAAATTAATGATCTTGTTTGAGAGTTCTAGGCAATGTCTGGGAAGAGGGGTAAGGGCTTTTCCAGTGGCAAATACGTTTAGATCTTGAGACAGGCTCATTGCTACTCTAACATAAAATATCTGTACATGAATCTTCATGGTAAATATTACTTACGCTGGATACCTCATTTCTTAGCAGGTGAGAGGCTTTAACCAGACTCCAGGATGTGGGGTTCCTTTCTCTTGTACCCATAAATTTTCCTGTGTTTCTGTCCTCTCTCAATCAGACTACATGTCCTAGCTCCCCTACAGGTATGACTGTAGAAGGAGAAATGCAAGTAGGAGGGGAGAGATATAATCCAGAGTTGCAATGAAACTCCAAACAAGACCACTCTGTGCCTAGAAAGAAAGGTTTATTGGGATCAAACTGCCAAGGCCCTCTCAGAAGCAGGGGAGAGGAAGGGTAGAAAGAAGACAAAAGGGCAGATGAGCAAGCAGACTTTAGGTACCATCAGGATGGAGGCTTTGAGCTAATACTGGCTGTTTGAATTGACTGGAATCAGGTCCCTTGCCAGAGGCAGCTGACCTTTGGGGGGAAGATCAAGGGTGGTTCCTGGTAAACAGAAACCCACCTTAAGATTCATTTTGGCCAAAGCCCTTCCGTTTAGAACATTGTCCCCAGCTTGGCTGTGTGTGTGGGTATGGGTGTGTGGTGTGGCTGGGGTTGGGGGATAGAGGGTGGGGAGAAGTTCTGTTTTGATTCTTTTAGGAGGGATGTATAGCATTCAAGATCTACCCAAGTAAAGCTTCCACGTGTGCTATTCCTTTCCTACATCTGTTCACTGGATGCTGATACAAACCAACTATTCAAAATGGCATGGGATCCCTGGAACTTTTTTGTGCCATGCAACAGTTACAAAGCATTATCCTAATATACTTTTGATGTGCATTAGGTCTTTGCTTTGCCAAATGGAACTGGAGACTGGAATAAAGCCAAACAAAGCAAAAAACAAAAACAAAAATCTAAATGGCTCAAATAAAATGGAAGAAAAGGGAAGAAAAGACATAATCAACATTTGATGTCAAGACAACAACTTAGAGTCATCTGTTCAGCCAAAACACATTATTCAGAATATGTCTATCATCCACTACTCAAATCACAGAAATAGCAACATTCTGCAAATCAGCAATGTTAGGCAGTTTATGAATAGCATTTTCATAAATTGTGTTAGTCAGAAAATTCTCTATGTACTAATTAAAGATGAAAAGCAAGGCTAATGAAAGTGATAAATGAAAACATTATTTTTTATAAAGAAACAAATAATAGATACATTTTTTAAAAAAATTTCATCTTAAATTGGTATCTTACAAACAGTCTGACGTGTTTTGAAGTCAAACCAAATAGTTACAGTAAAGGAAAGGGATCAAGCACTTTTAAATTTATTCTTCCTATTTCTACTAATTGCCATTTATTCTGTATAGTGAAGTCACATGGTCCTTTGAAAATAAATGCTAACATAGTCATATCCCATATAAAAACTCAAGGTGTCTAGCATCTTACTGAGAGTAAGATCAAGATTTGTTTATCTGAGGAGCTGGAGAGATGGCTTGGTGATTAAGAGTACTGGTTGTTCTTCCTTTGGACCCTGGCTTAATTCACAGCACCTACATGGCAGCTCACAACTGTGTGACTCTAGTTCTAGGGGATCTGATGCCTTCTGCATTCTACAGTCACTTCATGCTCATGAAGCACAGAGATACATGCAGGCAGAACATCCATACTACAATACAATACAATACAATACAATACAATACAATACAATACATTTGTTTATCTGAGTGGTCCCCATCCTGATCCTCTCCAACTCATTTTCATTCCATTCCAGTTCTCCTCCTCCTCCTCCTCCTTTTTCTCCTCCTCCTCTTTTTCATCTTCTTCATTTTCTTCTATTTCTTCTTCTTCACAATAATAGATGTCTTAGTCAAGGTTTTACTGCTGTGAACAGACACCATGACCAAGGCAAGTCTTATAAAGGACAACACTTAATTGGGGCTGGCTTACAGGTTCAGAGGTTCAGTCTATTATCATCAAGGTGGGAATATGGCAGCATCCAGGCAGGCATGGTGCAGGCAGAGCTGAGAGTTCTACATCTTCATCTGAAGGCTGCTAGTAGAAGACTGACTTCCAGGCAGCTAGGATGAGGGCTCTGAAGCTCACACCCACAGTGACACATCTATTCCAACAAGGCCACATCTCCAAATAGTGCCACTCCCTGGGCCAAGCATATTCAAACCATGATGATAGACATTTCTTAATTGTGGTACAATGCACAGAACATAACCAACTATTACCACCCTGAGCATTTGAGTGAGTACATCAGGAGAATCAAGGTCACGCACACTGCAAACATTAGTTGTCTAATCACTGTGACAAAATACCTTTCAAAAGGAACTTAGTAGAAGAATGGTCTTTGGCAGAGTTTCAACACCACTTTTAAATTTTCATGGCCAGGAGGGCACCATTGCAGGGGCAACTCAGGCTGTGGTCTCAGAAGCTTCCTGCAGCTTACACAAGAACAGGGACACACAGGAAACAGAGCACTTCAGCCAGAACTGTGTGTGGGTGTAATTTTCAAAGCCTCATCTTCTAAAGCGGTAGTTTTCACAATGTGAGTCGTGACCCCACAGGGGCCACATATTGAATAGCCTGCATATCAGATATTTACATTACGATTGATAACAATAGCAGCATTATAGTGATGAAGGACAAAGAAAATAATTTTATGGCTGGGTGTCACTACAACAATGAGGAACTGTATTAAAGGGTTGCGGCATTAGAATGGTTGAGAAACACTCTCCTAAAGCCATTATGACTTTCACAATAGCATCACAAGGGAGAGACCAAGCATTCAAGTATTAGCCTGTGAGGGACATTTTGGATTTAAACTGCAATGACAACTGTCATTGCTATCTATCCTGAGAACTCTCCTCACCACTGAGATGACTCAGTGTTTTGAAACCACAAGGAACTGAGTTCAAATCCCCAGCACCCAAGTAGAAAGCCAAGCATGGCTGTACATAACTGTAACCTTGGAGACAAGAACAAATGAATCTCTGAGAACTTGCTAGCCATCCATCCTAGGTCAAACAGCATCAAGTTCAGAGAAAGACCCTGTCTCTAAGCTATAAGGTAGAGGAAGCAGAGGAAGAAACTCTTCATCCCATGTGCTTGTGTGCACCCTCATGTTTATGTGCATTTACCAAGCATACACATGCCATACACATATCATACCATACACATATGCTGAACTTCTTCCAAATGTACTCTATAATATTCATAGAAAGACAAGAGGAGTGGTCCTGTAAAGAATTGTTTGAAATGTAGAATAACATATCTCCCAATGTACCCCCAGGAAAGTACAGCATTCCTAAATAAGAATCGCCTATCTATGGAAACACTTGCACCCATGGGCAGTCCACATCACAGATAAACTGGACTAACCTAGAAACAAAATGCACATTTAAACTCTCTTTAGCCTTTGAATACAGTAGGATTTTCTTTTCTTTCTTTGTAAGATCTTTTACAAACAGATACTTTGCTTAGATGTTGCTTCCTTTTAATGTGGCCTTACAGAATACCTGGCCACTGGATAATTATAAACAAGCCATTGGAAATTCTTTACTGAAGCCTTTCCTGTTACTCAAGAAATAGCCTCTGCTGAGGAACAGCATGCTGTTTGATTCTTATGAGAGCTATGCAGAATCACACACTGTATTGTCAGTGGATTTGAAATGCATGATCAGATAAGGTTCTGTAGCCTGTATATATGCTCAAAACGTACTGAGTGTTCTGTAGGAAGTTCTGAGACCTGAGGCCACAAATATAATTATATGACTGCCTTTTATTACACTGAGGTTTGAGGTGAAGGAATATATATGTGTGTGTGTGTGTGTGTGTGTGTGTGTGTGTATGTGTACATATAAATGTACATATACACATATAAGAATATATACATATACACATATAATCTATTAGTATAAAATTAACATGCATATATTAATATTATGATATTATATTGATATATTATGTATTAATGTATCACATGTCTTTATATAATATATTAATATCTTACATGTGTATATGTATAATATACTTATATATTATATATGTGAATACATTTTACACACACACACACACACACACACACACATCATCCCTCACCTCAAAGTTTCAATGTAATAAAAAGGAGTCCAGGTAAATTAGAGGCTATACAGCAGGTGTGTACACATGATTATAGACCTAGATAGTGTATTAAATACTAGTTATAACAAGTCCTACTATGGCGAGAGAGACTAACAAAATCTGGTCTTGCATTGGGAGGACTTCATGAAAGACATCATGATGTAATGTTAGTGTAAATGTTTGCCCTGAACTGACGCATTAGCCTTCGTGTAACTCAAATTTACAGAACACGAATGACTTTCAGACTTCAGTTAAGCTCCTAGACAGACATTACAAATCACTGTGTCTAAATACCTCCAAACAGGGATCCCCTTCAAGAAAACTTAATGAGGGTCAGCAGGTCCTCAGCAGGTGGGTTGTTGTTGTTGTTTTGTTTTGATTTTAACTATGAAGGATTTGGAAATATAATTCCTCAGAACAATCCATATATGAAATCAATGGAACTTAAGGCCAGGCTCTCATCAAGAGGTGCAATGGGAGCAAAGAACCTATTACAGACCTGCAGGAGGTTTGTTCCCAAGGTGAGTGTTTCTTGTTACTAGATACCATCAGAAGGACGCTGTCGGGAAGTGCTGAGCTCTGCAGTACCTCCCTGTTCCCATCAGTTAGCATAACATCATTTAGCTGGCGCTCTGGGTATTGACATTATGTAATGCAAACACGCTTATGTAAGAAGAATGGAGCCCAGTACTGATCAATGCCTTCAGAAGCATACATGTTTGTATCTGCGTTCTCTCCAGAGAATGCTGTGTAGAACTGCAAGGTATTCACTTAGCAAGTGACATCACAACATGGCATGGCTATCTATTTCATTCCTTTCCTGCCAACTGTCACTTCTTATTGCATGGGTCTATCTCTATTACAACTAGTCTCCAGCTGTGTGTATCTATGGGACAAACAGTTGGTTTGTTTTCTCTGCCCAAAACAAAAAATGTCTAGACTTGTACTGCAGGCATAACCTGCTGTCTTACTAGCTTTGTACTTGGAGTCGATGGTTCCAGGCAATCCCACTCCCTCCTTACTCCCTAGTGCTTTCAAAAAATGCCCAGATGTATGCAGTTGCTGTTAGGACCCTCACTCTGATGTCAATCCAGGTTTCCCTTCTTACTAGTTTTGCGTAAGTTATGTAAAGTAATTTCCTCATTTGTAAATGTGGATGCTGGCACCTGTTGCCAAAGCCTGAGTGCATAAATAATTCACTGCAAGTGGCCGATGACAATAGCCTACAATTTATAATTTTATGGCTAGTCTATTACACAGACAAGCTATGAAGATATCTGAATGAATTGCTTCAATATCTTGTTACTTAGAGTTTCTAAATTTCCAATTTATTTAATGTGTGTTTCAGTAGAGCTCTTACTTCTCTGGGAAAAGCTGTAGTTTTATCACCTCCTGTCATGGCATTTGTCGGGGTGTGATGCTGGCCCTAGGGTTAACAGGGACAGTCAATGACTTCACAGCCAACTCTAGACCGTGAAGACTCATGGTGGCTTATTTGTTACATCTGCCCCATGTGATAGTGACACAGCTGGCTGCACACAGGAACACAGGGAACACCCGTGGTTCATGGGAGGCACAATTTAGAGTACCCAGGATGAAGTGTCTGCCAGTTTTACAGAGGATATGACTGGCTTGCTTGAATAATTCTGCAAGTTGGCAGAATGGTAACTGTCTTTTGTTGCCCTTGATAATGGAACATTATTTATGTAGAGGATCTTATTCATGGGAGCAGAGCTGGGCAGAGAAATTCCAGTTAGACTATTTCACCTTCCTGATTTCACCAAGTCAAGGCAGCCTATGATCCTGACCTTTAATTTCAATATGTATGTCAGCATGAGAGACTTTGGTCTCTTGATGTGCAAACTAGGACATATGACAATACTCAAAATAACTGTAATTTGCTAAACAGGTCTCTGGTAAAATAAATTCTTTGTGCTACTTGTAATGGTTAGTTTTGATCTTCAACTTGACAGAACTTAGGATCATGCTGGAGACTAATCTCTAGCTATGTTCTGTGATGGTTTTTCCAGACAGACCCATCCTCAACATGGATGGTACCATCCTGTAGGCTGGGTCCCCAGGATGAGTAAGATGGAGAATGTGAACTTTGAGCCCTAATTCCTCTATCTGCTTCTAGACCCCAGTGGCAATGTGACCAACAGCCTGACACTCCTATGGTCACAATAGATTATATCCACAAATTTTTGAACCAAAATAAATCTTACCTTCCTTATACTTTTGTACCATTTTGTCATATCACAGAGAAAAGTAACTAAAATATTATGCTAGGTTGAGACTAGACACAATTGATAAAGAAGCTATTATTTGGTACTGTGGGGTAATACAAATTTTTCTTTACCTGAAATATGTGTGCCATCTGATACCTACAGCCTAGTTTCCAGTATATGACTGTGGATACAGTCACCTATTAAGTGGAGAAGAAGGCTTATCTGTGACCTCGGTGTAGATTCCCTGTCAAATAACTAAGATTTGTAATTTTACCATGTGCTATCTACTGCTTCACAGCTCTACCTGTCCCCATAGTTGAAAATCAACTTTCTTTTCTCACCAATTTCATGACATCTTTATTTGTGTATGTGGCCATACGTTAAGGATTTGGAAAGTCAGAAGACTTGCTAAGCTTTGGAAAGTTTATCAGGACAAGAATAAAGAAAGTGGGGCTGCAGAAAAAACTTAGTTGGTAGGGTTCTTGCCTAGCATTCTGGAAACATTGGGTTCAGTCCCCAGTCCTACATGAACCAGGTGTGGTGACTCATTCACAAAATCTCAACACTCAGGAGATAGAAGAGGGGTGTAAGTTCAAGTCCAACCTCAGCTATTACGAGTTTCGGTCTAGCCTGGCCTACATTAAACCCTAAACTGAAGAATAAGATGGCCTTTCCCCTCTTCTGAGTCCCTTAGGAAGAATGACCCTATGGTGCTCACACATTCAATGATGCACCATATACAGCTAAAGGGAATGAAGCAAGTCTACATGTGGCCTGACACAAATGACCATCACAAGAAAGGTTCTGCTAGCGTTGCACCCAGAACTGGCCACTGCACGATAGATCCTTCCTCTGGCATTTGTTAAGGAATGAATATTTATATAGCTATGAGTAGAACTAACCAGCTCACAATCCAAAGAGATGTGCACACTTATAGCAAACCCCACAGGGCCAACAATTTTCCAATTAAATCATGTACCAGTGTTTGCCTTGAGCCCAGGTCTTGGATCATCTCCATCAAAGCGCCTGCTATGGTTCCACTGTGGGACATTGGATTCATTTTACCTAAGCCTACTAATATTTCAGAAAAAAAGAAACATACCCGAGACGGTTTAGATTACTACAGCTTGTAGGTTCTTGTGTTAAATGATACCATGTGTGCATCAGACACAAAAAGAAGGCAAGATGCTCTTCTTCTCATCATTAGAGGGCTATTGTATCACCTGTCCCCTCAAAGTGTGAATATGGGTGCTTATTTCTTCCTTCATCTACCTGAGACAGCTCTTCTTATACACAGAGACATAGAGACACAGAAACACACACACACACACACACACACACATACACATACACTATTTTGTTTTCATTTATCTTCTTAAATTCAAATCAAAGTGCTTTGGTCTCTACCCTCTGGTCATATTTTTGATAAACTTCAGAGATACTGTCCCTTTGGTATCAGTTATGATACCAGCGATCCCCAAACCTTGTCATACTCTTCTCATGGCACAGTGGCCCTCTGAAGAAAGACTAGTGGCACATCCTGTTTTGATGAATATGCCTTCCTAGAACAGGATGCGCTGGAAAGCACCTGTTCCATGTGTCTAAAGACTCTCAGGAGACACATGGTATAGACAAGTTGGTTCCACTTCTTCCTAAAGTCACCATGGCTTTCCCTGCTGGTGCTCCGTGTCCTGTCTTCAGACTTGGGAATGACCACCTGCAGGGTTGCCAGATGTTTGTACTGCAATTTTCATCCCCATTGCCTTCTTTTGTTGGGCACCGCAGGTGCTATAATTAGAAGACGGTGTACTTCCAAGAACATGTATGTGCAGGGGGCATGTTGAACCAACAAACATGGTATAAAATATGATGGATTATTTTCCTTCAGAATATAATTAGAGGAAGTAACCCCACATCAATAACCATGAAGAAATCCCCTTCACAGAGATCCATGGCCTGTGGTCAATAGGCTCTGAGTCAAACAATATCCATGGTGTTCTAGGCTGAGAACAGATATAGATATACCCCCCTCCCATAATGAACATTAGAGTTTCCCACTGAGATGACAGACCTTTAGCATCTGAAAAGGACACAGTTAAAAATGAAAGGCAGGCAAGATAGAACCATTGTACTAATTTCTATTGATGCATGGCCTCATGGGTATTCAGAGAAAACAGAGAGCCTGGTCTTTGTAGATCTATGGCCTTTTTTGGATGTGTCACCATCACTTCTGATACAGGTGTTATAAGGTTGGGATTTGGGGTAGGGCTGGTAGATATGATGCCCACAGTCATTATTGCCATGGTATATACATGGATCAGGTGGGTATCGCCTCTTTCACCGGTATAAAAGCTTGAAGAGATCACTGTGTTCTTGAATATGGTATACTAGCCTTTGCTGGGTGCTCACTGCAGTTTTCCCATGACATCATTTACTAACCATGCTCTTTGCATAATTTTACCCACTGTGGAATATAGTAAAAGACTCACTACTTGTGGCTTTTATTAAGATAGTTTTCCATAGTCCCTCTATAGAGGAATTTTAATCCAGCAACATGGCTACTTTGGCTGGAATCTAGACATACCCTCAATATACACCTTTAATCACAAACAATGAAGGTAAAGTTAGTTTGTGGAGAAAAGCAGCCATGTTTGAAAGTGACATCTACTTGACAGGCAGACAAAGTGATGATTCAGAGAAAGATCTGACAGAATGAGTCAGAGATAGGATATGCCCAACTCTCACAAGAACAGCAAGAGTTAGTTTGAGGCCAAGCAGAACAATTCAATATGAACTAAAAAGAAGCCAGATTGAGTCAGTCAGCTTGGAGTGACGTTTGAGCCAGAATAGCTAAGTTGATCCAGTCAACCAGAATTCAGAAAGAACTTGAAAAGATAAGCTTACTCAGCAGTAATCCTCAGAGACAACAATCATACCAGGTGAATAAGGTACTTTTATGTCTGGCACCCAATGAGAGGCAAAAGGTACATTTAGACTCATCCACTTGTCCCTGTTCACACCTCACAGGCTACCCATGTTCTCTAGATTGTTCTAGCACATGGGCTCATCACCTCAGAAGTAGCTAGAAAGGGATGGGGATGGTTGCTTGCACATCACTTGGCTTTGTATGTCAGTTAGAGGAGGGCCTGACATCTGTATCCAGATTGAGGCCACCAAGGACACAGTGATGTGTGAGCACAATGTACGGCCTGAGAGCTGGCAAACCTCTGCCTCTGCTTTTCCATGCTTGACCTCAATCCACAGCTGCTTTCCTGTGGAGCTTCCCCCTAATGTAACTTTAATTTTTTCTAATCCTATTTTTAATGATGGTTCTTAAACACTTTAACCTTCCTTGTAACCCACTACTCATCAGAGGTAGTGGAAAAGAAAGGATAGGGGCAGGGGAGGCCCGAGGGGAGTGGACCTGTTTAGAAAGGTTCTTTAAAGCAACTCCCATCTGTGTTGTCTGAAAATCAGCAGTTCATTCATGGGTTAGCCGCAGTAGCTCAATCCATTCGCAAACACTTCATGGATACACCAGCAGTCCAGTTTGGTAGAGTCGGGTTAGCAATAGCAGTGACATGACCTAGCAGAGACAGCCAGGCCTCAGCCTCGACTTGAGTCAGCAGGAGGGACCAATGGGAACACCAGGGGGAAGTTCTTGGCTGTGTATCTCGCAAGGAAGTGAAGATGAGAGAAGACAGGAGACCCAAGGGTTGCAGTTAGCTGTATCTGCATGCCAAGCTCTGTCTATGTCACTCCATGCAGTCGTATTTATACCCTCCAAACACTATGTGTCCTCCATGGACCTTGCCTCAGCACATGCATCCAATCAGCCCGAGTCCATGGAAGCAGCAATAAACTGCAGCACACCACCAATAGTTTTTTGATGTGTTTCTCTCTATGACGTCCCAACAAATGCAGTTCAACTACATAATGTTAGACAGACCAATACATGAATGTTGTACAAAGAATCTTTCATCACACATCCTTTCATGTGCTTGCTTTAGCAGAACATCCTCTCTTCTGTCTGCTTCAGCGAAACATTCCTCACGAGTCTGCCTTAGCCTTTCACACCTGTGACCACTTCTAAGCAACATTCCTTCATGTGTTTGCCTCAGCAAAACACCATCCAACTGACTTTCCATAAAGCCCTCAAGTTTCCACTTCCCCTTAAACTATCCATCTCTTGTGCATTGTGCCCTAATGCCACCCTACTGTCCTTCGCTGGCCCCACCTCCCAGGTGTTACTTCAGGGAAACAATAATAGTGTTCTGCCCAGTGCCTGTCCACCCAATAAGAAAGACGTATATTTCGTACACTTACTCAGGGACTAGCTCACCCCTTTGGGGTCCATGAGTGATTTCATCACCACTTTTCTTTAAAGAATTAAAACTGAAGGATTTTACCCATGGACACACATAGCTTTATTTTCCACTGGAAACTTATCTCTAGGCTAGGATACCCACTCAGGCCATAATATCTGTGAAAGGAAAGGGTTTTAGAAATGACATTGACACGCCCATGTCACACAGACTTTGATCAACTCCTCTCCTGGGTATACAGAATCTAAGTGGCTTACCATCATAATTTTGGGTATTTCTTCATGAACAGCAACCAGCTCCTACCAGCTTGGCTCTTGCCAACTTTTGCTATGCATGGAAAGGGCTCTCTATTCTTTTACATAGAAGCGCCACCCAGGTTGGATTTACAAAGAATCACCAAGCTTCCTTTCAAGCAGGTTGTTTAGGCAAACAGACACTAGAGGAGGATTAGTAAACTCATCTATGCCTGGTTTTATTTGATCTATCTAGCTGTATTTGGAGCCAGATAACATGGCAAGATCAAATTTAGGGGAAACAAGCGCGAGTCTGTTTGGTTACTTCCAATGTACCAAGCTGCTCTGTCTAAATCTGGAAAGCACTTCCTATGGGAGATGCTTGCGTTGATGTGATAGTGGACAATGAACAGTACAGGGACACGTCTGGTGGATGAATCTGCTAAGAGCCAAAGGCCCTCAAGTCAAAGTTAGCCTGGGAATGACTCAGCTCACAGAATACTTCCCCACAACTGGATTAGAAGTGTTGTCAGGTAAGAAATAAAAATCTGGCACAGAGGCCTGGAATTTCCACAAATACTAGTGCCAGAAGGGTAGAATATTGGTGACCACAAGTCTGGGAGCTAACGTGAACTGGTTCCATGAGAGAGGGAAGGGTTCTTATAAACTGGCACATTTACTGCTAGGATGTGTTCCTGCTTTTCATACTGCAGTGTGACTTCGCTGGTCAAAGTGATTCACAGAGTAAGATCCTCATTGTAAGTGATTCTCATTGTTCATTTGCTGTGTGCTTTGTTTGGTTTCATAGTGGAGTTGGTGGGGTTGAGTTGAGGCATAAGACTATAGGAACCACATACTATATTATTAGTCCTTGGACATCAGATCATCTCACCTGGGTGTTCTTGTTGACAGAAATGACAGAAATGCACAATTGTCTTTCTCATTCTGCATTGGAGACCCGCTTCTCTTTGCAGCGCACGCGTGTGTGTGTGTGTGTGTGTGTGTGTGTGTGTGTGTGTGTGTTCATCATCCTTAAGCTGGTTCAAAACCATACACTCTACCTTATTCGTTTTTGTGATAAATACTTGCTATGTTTTCTGGGCTCTCTTAGCTTTGGCTATCAGCTTGGCATAGTCTAGAGTTGACTGGGAAGGAGAAACCGTAACTGAAGAATTGCCTAGATCAGATTAGTCTGTGGACTTCTCTGTTGTCTTAGCTAATGGGAGAGTCCAGCCCACAGTGAACAGCACTGTTGACTTTTAGTTGCTTTTAGTTGTCTTTATTACAGCTTCAGAAAGCAGCATAGGATGCTATCGTATGAGTTTCAGTAACCCTCCCCAAACTCTAAAGAAAAGGTGGGGCTTTTAGGAGGCACTTAGATTGTGGAGGTGAAGCCATTGTGTGAATCTGGTGTTTATATTGGTTACTCTGCATGTCACTGTGACAGATCACTCAACAAAAGCAAAAGTGTATGTTCATTTATGGTGTCATCCTTCACAGAGGTTACAGCCCATGAGCAGGTCACTTCTCAGCAGAGGGAACCTGTCATAGGAGTGCCCCTGAACAGTTCACATGGTGGCAGGATCAGGAACCACAGCGAGCAGGCTAAAAACTGATGAGGGTTCAATGTTTCAGAGGCCCTTCCTTAGCAATCTATGTCTAGCAGCCAGGCCTTGCTTCACAAAGGCTCCGTTGAAACCAGCTGAAGAGAAAGTGTACAAGAACAAGAGTTTGTGGCAGCCATCACAAGTGTAAAGTGGCCCCATGGAGGAGGTAAGAAGGGCCTCTGCTTCCCTTGGCCATGGAGGACACAGACATGGGATGCCATCTATGGATTGGATGGCCCTTACCAGACACCAAATCTTTTTAATCATTATCATTATTACTAATGAAAAATGTTAATATGGTATCTTCTGATCATAATCCTCTCCCTCATCTTCTCCCAGATCCTGCCCAGCTTCTTTCGCATCCAATTTCTTTATCTCTTTAGAAAACAAACAAGGTATTGAAAACAACAAACAAACAAACCAGAATAAAACAAATCAAACAGAAAAGCAAAACAAAACAAAAAAGCACAAGAAACACACATATATGCAGACATTCCCATACACATCTCCACCCCCACAAAAACTAAAAATCAAAAGATGAGTAACGTAAAAAACACCCAACACACTATGAGACAAAAATATCGCTAAAAATACCTTTTTGTGTTGGCATCTACTGCTGGGCATGGGGGTGGGACCTCCCTTAAGAGTGGTTTGTGTACCCAGTGAGAAGCCATTGGAGAAAACTCATGTTTCTTTTGTGAGCAGGTGTCAGTTGGAGTTAGGGATGGGAGCTCAGTGTCTAGTTTCTTTCTCAGTGCTGGGACCATGTCTGGTTTTGAACCTGTGTAGGCTCTGCACATGCTTCCATGGTCTCTATGAGTTCATGTGTGCATCAGTCCTGCTGTGTCTTGAACACATTTCCTCGGTGTCCTGTACCCTCTCTGTCTCTTAGCGTCATTCTGCCTTCTGTTCCACAAAGTTCCCTGAGGGGACAGATTTCACGAAACATCCCATTTAGGACTTAGTGCTCTGAGTTCTTTCACTCTCTATACATGGTCCAGTTGTGGGTCATCTCCTGCAGGAGGAAGCTTCTTGGATAACAGCTGGGTGAGACACTGATCTATGGGCATTGCAGAATCAGACACCAACTCTTTCAGTCCTTTGATTTTGGATTTCCCAGCCTCTAGAATGTGAGCAAGATATTCATGCTCTTTATAAATAACCATTTAAGCTATTTTTGTTATAGCAGCTGGAACAGACTAAAACATTTGGATTCTGCACTAGATGAAAGGTCCCTTTGTGTGGCTTAATGTTATTAACATTTCAAAGGATTCTCACCTAACTACTTCTGAATGGGAAAAGAGATACACCCTTCTTTAGTCCAAGGCCCCAAAACAGCACAGCCCAAAGCAGGCATTAGACACTGAGTCGTTATCTAGTATGTTCCTCTACTAGATGTAGGCCTTATCTCGCTTCTTGTTTCTCCTATCTTTCTCAGTTACTCTTCTTGCTGCTTGTTCTAGCCTTAAATCTTTATCTTGATTCTGATCTGTACATTTTCATCTCCTGGCTATGAACTGTTAAAGTTTAGTCTTAAATGTACTTGGAAAAACCATGTGGTAAAACCTTGTTCCTCAGAGGGTAGGTAGAAGAACATTTAAAGGTAGGGCCTAATGGAATATCTTCAGATTGTTGGTGGTGTGTTGCTGAAGGAAACTCCAAGTCCCTGCCCTCACCTCATCCATCTTTGCTTCTTGGCCATGAAGTGAGTCATTTCATTTGGCCCCATCCCCCACCATGATATCCTGCCTCACCCTGGGTCTAACCTATCATAAGCTTGGATCTCCAAATGTTATAAGGATGAACGCTGACTAACACACAGACTCTATCTTGTGAAGTCAGCACCTTTCTCTTTATAACAGTAAACTTGTGAACCATCTTGGGATGCAGGTCCTTTGGGCTAAGCAAATCACAGGGGTCTTTATATTTTGCATGCTTGATCTTCTCCTTCACCAAAGTTGCCCCTAAGCCTGTTAACCTACTTCAGTCTTTAAAACAAAACATATAAACAGGCACTCTCTTCATGTCACTCATTATTCTAAATTGTAATCCTAAACATACTGTGATTTATTCAATAGGTCAGGTTCTAAAAGCATAATCACAAAGGAACTGAGAGTGTGTCAGGTAAAAGTGTCCCAAATGCCTTGTCATCTAAAGGAGACAGCCCAGCTACATTGTGTAACCTTGGGAACATGCACATGAAACAGAACCATGTGGGATGAAGGTACAGGCAAGGGTATCTGCCAGTACATTCAGGAACTTTCCAAAATCAGTTTACCCAATGACTATCACCACGGTTAATGACACCTTTCCATGTAGACTGATATGGAAACTTTTATTTTTCTGTATCGCTCTTGAGTATAGTTAATATCTTGTTAGTCCCTGCCTTGGGAAACCAGTGAGCAGCTTCCACTGCACACCCTTGACCCCATTAATGTCACTCTCCTTTCTCTCTGTGGCCCTGTCCTCAGCTTCTATGAGAAGAAACAGAGCATCCAAGCAAACACGTTTCTCTAGGCAGCACTGGGTCTCCCTTCTCAAGTTTTTGACTTAAAAAAAAATTCTAGGCAGCTCTTGAAATGTACTCCAGGCTGGCTTCAGACTCATGACTTGGCCTCCTGAACATTTGGACTACAGGCATACTACCATATTCAATTTGTTATCAACACCCAATTACATTGAATATAGTGTCATGAGCAGTGCACATAAAATCCCAAGTAGAAGGCATAGTCTTTGGGGGTGACATGTAAGATGAAGGTATACAATATCTTAGGGAGAGCCATTAAAGATAACACAAGAAAAGTAATGAGCCCAAGGAAGTCCCCAGAGGAGGTGACACTTATGCAAAAGCCAATAAAAAGAGAGTGGAGTAACTTTGTTGGGGTCTACAGAATATCTCAAGTAAGGGAGACAGAGAAAATGCTCTATAATGGGCCAGGACCTGAATGAAGGATGGGGAGGCCAGTGGCAGATGAGGTCAGAGACATTAGAAGCAGGGGCAGGATGGGGAGGGGCAGGTCAAGCAATGACTTTCCGGGCATGGGTTGCTTCTGAGTGGGGAACAGTTTTTGAGGAGTGTGAAATTTGGTTTAAGGCAACACTTCCAGTTGTGTTGTTAGTAGAGAAGGGGTGGAAAACCAGAGGGCTGGACTGAAGGCTTTTGGAGTAGTCTGGGTGAGAGATGCGGATGGCTGGGGACCAGGAAGAGATGGAGGGAAGGTGAGAAGACATAACATTCTGGATGTAGCTTTGAAGGTAGAATGAAAAGGATTTTGTGGCCACCCAGTGGATAGTCAAAGCAAAGGGGTTTCAGATGACCCTAAAATGGGTCATCCCAGAAAATCTTAAATCTTTCAGTCTTTGCTAATATTCTTAGGACTGTAGAAAGTATTTCAATACAATGATGCTACTAAATAATGGGAAAATCTTTGCCAAATTATTAGGGCTTTATTTACTTGTTTATGTTTTTTTCTGAATATAACTTTCTTTATATCTGTTTCTTCTGGGGAAAAAAATGGTATTGTACCTAAATAATAACAAAATTGCTTGCCTTAGTTTTGAGACAAGAGATGCTGTGGTCTTGGGTCATGATCCTGAGTGGGGTTGTAGGTGTGGTTGAAAGGGAAGACTTGATGCAGGATATAGTCTAAAGGCACAGTCAAAGGGTTATCAGTCTGGCCAGTCAGAGACAAAGAGGTGGAGGGAGACACTGTTTCGGTCCAATTCAGCTGCAATAAAAAATGTATTAGACACAAACTAGTTTGGGAACCATGGTTCTGGCTGCTGGGAGTCTGTGGTGAGTGTTTGGAGATGTCTGCAAGTACGGGTTCTGCTAGGGACTCTCTTCTGGGCTACAGACTGCCAGTTTCTTCCAACATCTCCACATGACCGTATCCATGCAAAACACACCTCTTGCCTCAAAGGGAATAGGAAAGCTTATTCTGTTGCTAAGTAAGAGTGGCCAAGATCTGAGAACACATATTCAAGTTGCCCTAAATCCCATGTTCTAACATGCAAAGGGCTTCATGAAGTTGTCAGAGTAACAGAGCAAAGGAAGCCATAAATCAGGGCACTTTTCAAATATTCGGTTGGCAACATCTTGTAGACAGGTTACAGGGAACAGGGAAATCTTAGCTATAGGTCTCAGATGCTGTCTCATGATACTCTCAGCTTTTATATTGGTAAAAACTCGAGGTCTGCATTCTAAAAGGACTTACCTAACAGTTACAAGGATTTTACATTACATACAGAGGTGGGCAATAAATGGCTCCTTAGGGGTCTAAGATAGCCAGTGATAATTTGAATCTGGATCTCCAACATTCAAACTCTCCATAATCATTGAAATGTTAATCAGTCAGTAAGACCTGTAGGATGTTTAATGGAGGCATCCTTCTGTCTGTACCCCTGGAACAATGACAATAACAACTGTAATAATAGCAATTGTTAACAACAGAAAAAGACTAAGCAAACCCTCTGACTTCCTAGAAAAGTTCTGTCACTCAGGAAGGCTCCAGTGTCACATCCTCCCGGTGGCTTCCCAGACTCCTAATTCCATCACACAGAAGGCCATACTTCACTCCCTGAATTTTAAGAAGATGTCTTCAATCCACAACTGAAAGGAAGGGGAGAAAAAAGGTGTTCTAGTGTCAGTGTGAAGACTAGCAAGCAGACTATGAGATGATATTTTCGATCTGTGGGTGCGTTCCTTCAGCGATTACCTACTGACTTCCTACTCATGCCAGGGAACCATGTGGACAGAAATTCCAGATCCCAAGGGGCTTATACTCTAGAAGGCAGTGTGTGTGTGTGTGTGTGTGTGTGTGTGTGTGTGTGTGTGGTGTATGTGTGTTCAGATGATAATGGTACTAAGGAGGCAGGGAAATACCCAGGACTTCATGGGTTCTTAGAATTTAACTAGTATATAAAGAGCATCACTGTGTCTATTTGTTCTTAAGAGCCCAATGCTTAGGAAACACATCCATTTGAATGTAATAAAATTGAATAGTGATTAGACACTTAGTACTCCTAGAGTCTTTTAAAGAGTTAGGGCAGGCACCCTTCCTAAAACCCTTGAGTGTTCCTCACAGGGATAGCAAGCAGTTTTAATGAGCGGTGAGCTATACTGTAACAGTTGCCCTGCAAGTAACTGGGTTTCGCCTCTGTCTGTTCAGGATCACCTCTATTTAACCTACTCAGGTTGTCCCCATTAGGGCTTTTCACTTAGAACACCATTGCAGAGATCATATACTGTATTTTTAGCATCTTATATAAACTTCCTTACAAATGCCTGTTACATAAGCAGCTCCCCCACCCCAGGCTTTCTTCCAGCCTCTCCTAGATTTATGGTAGAGGTAAGCAGATATGTATGGGTTAATGGATCCCAGAGGCTCACTCCACCTGCTCTGAGCAGGGCTGAGTGTGCAGCAACAAAGTACATTTCTCAAGATACGGTCCCCTCCCTTTCAGCCTTTGCCTTCTGTTCCATTTGCATCAGGTGTCACACTGCTGTGTCCCTGGGCTTGGGGAACACTGTTCCACCTGCCATTGTGCTCACATAAAGCTCTCCAGCTAGGCTCCAGGGGCAACTCAGAGCAGCATCTAGTCTGTCCTCTGTACAGATGGCAAATGGGATCCAGGAAAGCAAGTGACCTCTTCCCACCACCTACGGAATATAGTCAGCGCTAAGGTGTTTGGACTCCCTTCCTTAGAGGGCTTCTATCAAGCTGGCAGTTTCTCAGCTCTGCTTTCTCATATATAATGAACGAGATGTACTAGAAGGTGGATTTTGAAACTCTTCTAAAGGTGTTTCACTGATAGAAACACTATTAGATATAGGCAGATTGTATAAAACTTTATAGTTTAGTATTCAGTGATTCTAGCATCAGGAATGTCATTAACCTGAACCAGGAAATGGACTGTGTGTATGCATGTATGCAGGTATGCAGGTATGCAGGTATGATGTATATGTGTATGTATGGATGAACACAGGACTACCTAGACATATACTCCACCTTTGTGTTACATTCCCCCTGTCCACGGTCATTCAGCTATCTTTCTTTCTCCATGATAATGTAGAAAACAAATGGTAAGTTCACTGAGTGTATAAACAGGAGGATCAAATGCCCTCCTGCATTGTGTGCAAGCAAATCATTGTGTCAATGTTATTAACAGTCTAGCTATATCAAGAAAAGGCACGGGGTGCGGCAGTGGGCAGGAGGGATAAACACGGAATGATGGTGATAAGCATTTTCCAAATTAGGAAACAGATACACTTTTCTTCTGACTCTCTTACATAACTGATCTATTTTAGAAAACAACACTAAAAAAAAAGCTGAAATGAAATACAAATCTGATTTTACTACTTCATTAGCAAAGAATGACAAAAGCAGCGATGCTTACAGGAAGAAAGGAGAGAGCCCTTGAAGCCTGTCAGACACCTCCAGCCCAGAGGCTGGCTTGCAGGACGCCGTCTTTTCCCTCCCAGCCTGCTGGATGAGTCAGAGACCAAAGGCTAAGTTTTAGAAAATGAATGAAGGCACTAATTTCTCTCTCCCTTGAATTTAAGAGGCAGTCGCATCCAAGGGCGCACCCTTTCTGGTGGCACAGAGAGACGGGAGAGTGACCTATTACAGTGCCAGCGATTACTGTGCCGAGACTTCCTGATTCATCAGGGGAAGTTGTGCTGCATACAAAGGCCACAGTGGAAGTACAGCCTCTTACATAAATAAGTTACATAAATGAGAGAGAACAGGTTATGTAAATGTATAAACCAGCAAACATGAATTATAACCATTCACAAATGCCATGGAGAACAGGACAGTTCCTCCTACCGTCCCCTCCCTCCTTAACATCATAACTGTGTCAGATCCATACCAGATCAGGTGTATTTGTCATAGCCATTAGGGGAAGAGACTGCAAAGGACAAGGTGATCCCTCGTCTCCTTTTCCCAGACACACATTTTCCTTTTGAGAAAAACCTCAGAACAAACCAGATTTGAAACTGTAGCTGAAAAGACCTATTTATTTATCAATTTAGTGTACTTTGTCTAATCATGAATGCATTTCATGAAATGTTTGCTAGGGTACAGTTTGAAAACTGCCTGGGCAAGAATGAAGCATGCAAGTGAATAGTGTGTGTGTGTGTGTGTGTGTGTGTGTGAGTGAGTGCGTGAGCACGTGCACTATACTGGTTAGATTTTTAAGTCTCCGGAGAGTGTCTAGGCATCTAACTAACATCATTGTTCTTCCTTGCTGATGGTTCCATGCTTGGGGGCTTGCCTAGCAGGCAGGAGGTCCTAGGCTTGATTCCAAGCTACACAAACAAGGTAAACGCCATTGCTCATGTAACTTAGATGTAAGGTTCTCCTCATAAGCAATTCTCCGTGCTCCCTACCCCAGATGATGATGAGATGCTCCCTGCCTGGCTGCAGCTTACTTCAAAGACAGTCTCCACATTATTGCCTGAACAGGAGCCTGGGATTTTGTTTTTATTCTTAAGTCAACTCTTCTTTCTCTGTCTCTTTGTTCCTGTCCCCTCTTTCTTTTCTGAAGTTTGCTCATTGTGTAGTAGAAAGACACTTTTGAACCTTCATTACCTGTTCTGTATAAGCAGGAGCTATTATTTGACAATTTTAGACAGCATGACCTTTGGCATTCCATCCAATTGCTTTATTTTGAAGATCTCATATAAAAGAATTTGAATAAAGATAGATAACTGTTTATTAAACATTATATAAGATATTATCACCGTGAGAAGATCTTTAAATCTCTTCGTAATACTGACTGAATGATTTCAGACAAATATATTTCCTTTCCTGTTACCTAGTATTTGAAAAAGAACCAAACGCCTTAAATCTCTTCCTACATTATCAACCCAGTACTCTGTAACCAAATCTATAAATATTTCTATTGAGAATATTAAGCTTGATGCTGTCACATTTAAAGGAACTAGAATCCATTACATTTGAGCCAAACTGTCTTCAGTCGACAAAGCTGCAGAATGCTTACGTCGTAGTGATCTGGTTTCTGCCACAGGGAAAAAATGTTTTTCTCCCATTTTCTCATTTAAAAAACTTTAAGCAACTGTGGGTTCATGTGTATGAAGAATGTGGAGCCCACCCGAGGAACCTTTTGCTCTCTAAGTGCAGGTGTGGTTTGTTTGTTTAGTAGTTTAACAGGTTTTTGGTGTATTGCATTTTTAAAATTAAAATTTAAAGGTTGCTCAAAGTATCGGGCTTCTTCTGGACAGTTCATACCTGTCGTTCGTACTCTTAATAAACTTCATCACAAGTCAGCACTAACCAAGTACCAGGAAAAACTCTTGTATGCTGGGAGGAAGTGGTCTCAGGACGTGGACTATGTGTGTGTGTCTAAAGTTGGCCGATTTCAGATTTGAGTCTCAAAGTGATCACACTGTGTATTCACGGTCCCTTTGCCTGTTCTGGCCAGCCATAGCCCAGGGCATCCCACCCAAGGTTTCCTTCTACGGCCAGGAGGAGTCAAAGTACCTACTCAGGTGCTTCAGGTTTGGGGTCATAGCACGGCTGGTGCACACACGAACTGCACAGCGCCCACGTTATAGGCCTGGGGGACCGGCCACGGTTAGAAGAGGTGCCAGCTCGAAGGCCGCCCGGGAGACTTCAGGCTTTGTTCAGTCACGAGCCAAGCCCTCCTTGTCAGAGAAGCCAATTAGATCCCCGCTGGGGATCATCTGATCTCGCGTCCCTCTCCAGGAGGGGCTCAGAAAGGGTGGAACCGGCCGGCCAGCTCCCAGGAACTGGGCGGCCGGCCGCGTGTCGGGAGGCCGGGCGCGGAAGCCAAGGCCCGCCCCGCTCCGCCTCGCTAAGCCCCTCCCCTCCCCCTGCAGGCCCCGCCCCCAGGGGCTCCCCGGGCGCGCGCCGCCCCGCCATGTCCGCGCGCCACGCCCCCCTGCTCGCCGGCCGCGTGCGGAGCCGCGCGCCCCGGAGGTTCCCGGACCGTGGCGACGGGCGGCGGAGGCAGAGCAGCCCTGCGCGGGCCATGTCTTCTCCGGCCGTGGCGAGGGCGTCCCCGGGCGGGAATCGGGAGGCGGCCGGCGGACCTCGGAGCCGGAACGGGTCGTGGGAAGTGGGCGGCGGCGAGCGGTTGGAGCGCGCGGGCGCGGAGCCGGGACGTTGGGAGCTTCTGCTCCGCCGCGGCGAACTGCTGGCACTGGGCGGCCACCTGAAGGGAGCACTGGAGGCGTTCGCGGCTGCGCTGCGCCGCGGGGCCCCGGCCAGGCCCGATCGCCTCGGTTCGCTAGTGGACTGCCTGGTGTTCAGCTACCGGCTCCGCCACGGGCTGCGCTGGAGCGCTGCACCCGCGGCGGGCGCGGCCGGGCTGCTCAGCTGCCTGGGCTGCCGGGGCTTCCTAAGCGAGCCGGTGACCGTGCCGTGCGGCCACAGCTACTGCCGCCGTTGCCTACGGAGGGAACTGCGCGCCCGCTGCCGCCTGTGCCGGGACCGCCTGCCACCCGCCGCCGCCGCCGCCTCCGAGGGGACCCCGCGGCCGCCGCCCCTGGCTGCCGCCATCGCCGACTTCAGAACCAGCGTCGTGCTCAACCACCTGGCGGAGAAGTGGTTCCCGGGGCAGCGCGAGCGCGCGCGGGCGGCCGGCCGCCTCGGGGAGCTGCTACACGAAGGGCGCTACCGGGAGGCCCTGGCCGCCGCCTGCGACGCCCTGCGAGCAGGTGATGCGGGGCTGCGGTGCGGGCCGGGCGAACGGGGATCGCGAGTGTGGGAGGGGGCGGCGCCCCTGGGTGCTTCGGTCACAGTGGGGATCGCCTGGGAGTCGCGAGTGACGCGGCGCGGGGAGGGGCGCGGACGCGAGGTTCCCTCGTGCGCGCGCCGAGCGGGGACCTGGGGCCGCGGAGCTTGGACCCGAGGTGGGTGGGGGCCGCAGGCTTCCCTCTGTGCGCTGGTGGGGAACCCCGCCGGGGTGGGGCGAGCATCCCCAGGCTTGGCGGGGCTGGGGTACGGCGTCTACCTTGGTTGTGCACTAAAGTCACCGGGGCAATTAGAAGCCGCGGAAGGGCAGAATTGCATAAGCTGGGTGGGGGGGCGTTGTGTAACGGGTGACGTTCGGTGGGCGTGGCGGGAGCCCGGCGCGGGCACCGGCACCCTGAGGCCCAGCGGCCGCCCAGCTCCGAGTTGGTGGCCGACTGCCCCCAAGGTAGTCACCTCTTCTTACCTGCAGGATCACTTGCTCCTGGAACCTCCACCTCCTGCCTATCTCACATCCTGCTTCCTTGGACCTCTGTGCTTGCTCCCACGTACCCCCTGGTGTTGGTAGAGAAGTAGCCTCCCGCGAGGAGTTTGCCTTACTCACAGTAGACCTGTGAGGGGAAGCTTTGTAGGGCTTTTGTTTATATTTTCGTATCCAAGAAGTAGCAGCTTTGTCCTGTCTCCTGGTTAGAGCTTAACATGGCTTTCAAGCTGTGAAAAAGGGTCATGTAAACTCAGTAAATCCAAGAGTTCCTCTTTAGATCCTGGAACATGATTGTTCTCTACTAGGGAGGGGACCTTATCTAGAAAAGCATCTAGAGACATCTTTGAATGACCACCTCCTGTAAGAGTCCTGGGACATCTAGTGGCCTGTCCAAGGATGTTGCTAAACATTTCCTAAGCTCTCAGCCGCCTACGTGGAAGACTGAGCAGGCCCAAATGTCAACAGTATCATAGTTGGTCACCTGGTGTTGGGCATGCTTTGTGTCTGTGGCCTGCCATGAGAAATTACTTAGGGTATTAACCCCCTGGAAATCATTGACATTAGGAATTTGAGCTGATTTTAGGTATTAGGTAAGTTATAAAGTTGTTACTGAAATTATTATCTTGACTCTTTTAGTCATACTGAGCGAGTGACAGCAGCTTCAGGCAAAGCCTTCTGGTTCGTTTTCATTTTCTCCCAGAAGCTTCATGAGCAGGCACTAATAAACGAAGACGACAAACCTAGAGCAGCAGAACACACTGGAATCCACAGTTCTGCTGGGGGTGAATAAATGGGTGAATAAAGTTGAGTGGGGGAAGCTGGACCTGACTGGCTGGTCATCCAGTATTGGACTGCGGTCAGACCTCAATGAGGAAGCAGAGACAGGACAGGTCACTTGAGTGGTGGCTTGTATGGGCAGCTTAGACCCTCCACTTTCCAACATTCTATGCCCGGTATTGAGATTCTAGGGTCTGTTGGGATATCATCTTGAACAGAAAAGCCTGGGAATGATGGATTCTTTTGTTCTCAAACTTCACAGACTGCATGTGAGATTTGCCTACGAGCTATGTAACCACACGTTTTCGGGGCTTGAACGCAAGTCTCTTGGCTTTCACTTTATTGTATTATTGGGCTGTTTTTCTTTTCTTATTTGTAGGTTTGTCAAAAATCAGTAATTCTATACCTGAATGTGTATCTCAGTGATACTGATGATAATATTGTTTTTCTCCTGAATCCTTTGTGTGAGATAAAAGGAGAACAATTATAGAGCCAAACGTACTTTAGCTGGTAGAGGGCAATTGTGTGTGTTTCATAATTTATGGACACTAATAGGAGCAGGTGGATAGCTCGGGCACTGTGCTTGCATGGCACATGCGGTGTGTTCTTGTGTTCTGTTTTTAGTTCCTAACGTTCCAAACAACCAACCCATCACAGTGGGTGACCTGCTACTCTCCTAAATCTGTTTGTCCAGTTGTTAGGGTTAAGGTTTTCTATTTTTATTTATTTATTTATTTATTTTTGGAGTTGGTGAGTTATTAGCTAGGGAAGCATTTGGAAGGCTCAACTTTAATTAGTAATGGAACTGTCCTTGTTGATAATGAAAAAAAAAACCCTTGCTGTAATTTTTCATGTTTCTTAGAATGAAACAAATATTATTAGGGAAAAAAATAATCTAGTCTGCAGTTGGCCCACACACAACCAAACTTATCCTCGTCGACAGAAAAAGAAAGCCTGGAAACCCTTGCCAACAGCAGAATTCCCATTGAGATTACATAAGGTTCTGTTGCATTGAAATATATTTAGATAACATTTAATCCATTGATCTTTTGGTATTAACTCTCAGATGTTTCATAACTTTCTTCTTAGTATTCAAGGAGCTTATGTAAAAGTCTTTTCTACATCGAGCCTTTATACTTCAGCCTTTTGAACTGATCCCACTGTGGAGTGTAGACTTTCTATTCTGGAGTTTTACACTGACCTCCCTGTCTCCTGTGTTCCCCACTCTCCAAATGACATCAGCAGAACAGTGTGGTTGACAATTCAAACTGGCTTTAAAAAAAAAAGCCAAGGTGTGTGTGTGTGTGTGTGTGTGTGTGTGTGTGCGCACGCACGCGTGCACGAGTGCTTTTATTTAAATTGTTTGAGGAAGGTACATTTTTTTTAGTTTTTTAAGTTTTTCATTTATTTACCTTCTTGCTCATGCATACATCCATGCCATGATGTGAATGTGGAAGTCAGAGGACACTGGGAATGAGAACCTTCCATGTCAGACCTGGGAAGAATAGCTAGGCAGCAAATGCCTCTGTCCATCTCACCGGCCCAGACTTTGTCTTTATTATTAGCTTCGCACATGTAAATGGGTCCTATTGAGGACCTTTGGAAGGACGTGGAGGCCTCTAAAGCGAGAGATGTTTTCTAGCTAGTGACAAAGCTCTGCATACTGTAGATGGGCTACCTACCAGAGTTCCAGTACAACCTCCACCTAGTGTGTGACCTGGGGATGTGGCCTCTGTGCTCTGCTTTCCTTGTCTAAAGCATGAGTGTGGCTTCCCGTTTAGAGGGCTGCTGTGAGAACTGATTGGGCAAAAACAAGTGAACTGCTTCAGAAGAAGGCCTCACACAGTCAATTCCCCGAATACCATAGAGAGGTTTACAACTTAAAAGCTTTGTGATGGTCAGGCGAATTAGCTGAAACAGAAATCTAAGCCTTGTGGTTTTAAGTTCAGTTCCATTTTCTATATACAATTTTACCAAATAAAGGTCAAACCCTTATTGTAGTTTACACATATCAGTAGCATCCTGCTGTATCAGTTTCTGTGTGGGGTGGTGGTATGGGGGGGGGAGAGTACAGTAACGTTTTAGTTATAAAAAGATTGGTCAAATCAGATACATTCTAAATATGTTTAAAGAGGATGGAAAGGGTTTTGATAGCTACTGCAATTTAGCCAGTTTAAAATGATTGCATTTTAACGTACTTATATACCCTTCTATATTTAATCCATTGATCTTTTGGTATTAACTTACTGCACAAAGGACTTAGTACTGGCAGTTACGTGTTTCTTAGCGTTCACAGACTATTTTCATTTCAATCATCTCCACTGAACCGCACAAAACCCTTGAGTCAAAAGGCAAGCATCATTTTTTTTTCTAGTCTATGGACAGAGGGAAAAAGTCCAAGAGTTTCCAATGACTTTTAAGACACAGTCAAGTAAGACCTAAGCAGAAAACATGTGATTAGCCTCTGAAAATAGAGTAGATGAAAGCATTAGCATTTAAGGAGTATTAACTCTTCTTATTATTCAACAAATATTTACTGAGTACCTTTGATATATCAGGAACATAGGCTGTATGTTTTAGGTTCTGGAAATACAATAAAGAACAAAATAAAATCCCTGTCATTACAATAGTTTGTATTACTGTTTTCTTTAATTATAGCAAAATAATATTCGTTCAAAATATTTTTAAGATGGAATTTGTTAATTATTGACTTCTAATGAATTGATGCTCTAGCAGTCATTTAGTTAATGAGGGGCTTGAAAGGTCTTTACAATGCCATGTAACTAAAACATAACTAAAATAGCAAGGTTTTTGTTGTAGAAGATGGAAAAACCTGGTTCTATAAATGCCTTCAAAGGGTCCTTTAAATAAATACTTTTCAAGTTTTACCTGTTTTTTATTCATCAAATAATGCAAAGTATACCAAATAGTGTTACCTTAGATTTACAGTTATTTATATAGTAACTTTTAAAAAAGATTTGTTGTTACATTTTAGATTTGTGTGTGTGCACGTATGTGTACATGCATGTGTATATAAACACATAGTATGTATGTATATGTGTCACGTGCATAGCGGTGCCTGCAAAGGCCAGAAAGAGAGTATCAGATACCCTAGAACTGGAGTTAGCAGGCAATTGTGAGTTGCCCAGTGTGAGAGCTAGGAATGGAACCCAGGTCCTCTTGCAAGAACAGTCAGTGCTCTTAACCAGCAAGCCATCTCTCCAACCTCCTCAAGTACATTTTAGATAACATTGTATCTTTTCCATTCCTTTTACTGCAAGCTCCTTTTCAGAATTGGAATTGAGTGGCTAGAGAAAATGAATTACCTAAGAGCACTCTAAGGTAGGAGGCAGAGAGGCCTCTCTTCAACTTTTCCATTCTCTGGCTCATATCTGACAGCTGTAGTGTCCAGTCTCCATTATTGATCCCTAAAGACCTGTCTCACCAGGTCTAAGATGGGTATGTGACAAGGTGGAGCATCCTTCTCTAAACCGTGTACCAAGTTCATCTGCTGCTTGTATTACGTTCTGAAAGCGTTGCAGCATTATCAACAATGCCGTTACTACTACTTCAACACTTTTGTGCCATCCGGTCTCCCCTCCCCCACTCTCTCCATGTGTTACATTATTCAGTTCTTGCAACAGTTTTTAAGGTATGAGTATTTTATAGAAAAGCATTTTCCGAGTGGGGAAACTGAAAGTCAAAGAGTTAAACTGCCCAAAGAGAATATGATCCCTTGTCCTTCGGAATGCATCGTTTATGATCTTAATATGTCCTTGGATATCACTCTTAAATCAGTTGGCATCTTTCTCCTTATCTGTGGTTACTCAAAAAGTAATAGTAAAGTTTTTACTGTTTGTTAATCATTGCTACTTTGATAGTTTAACATATAAGTAAGAAAGAATAATAAGACCATTAACATGGGCCTTTTGTGCATGCACACAGTGTAGAAACTTAATGGGGAGAGTCTCTCGTTGCTCAAAGGTGTGTCTTTGGCCTGTTTCTTTGGATGTTCTGCTCATGCCGACGTGGAATAGCCTGCAGAGCTAGGTGACATTGAATCATACAGGATCACCATCAGAGACACAGATCTCTTCTGACCAAAATGTCAAACCTAATGTGGCATAAAATGTCTAAGGAGGGCTTTCTCTCCTCATTATTCGGCTTTACTTTTTTTACTTCGGTTTTACTTTCAGTAAAACATCCAGAGTTTTATCTGACTGTGCATTGACATTTTGTTCTCCTTGAAAAAAATAATGTCATCAACACGAGTTTTTATGCATAAGTGAACAGGTGGCATCAGTGGGACCAGTCATACATCAAACGTGATTTAATGAAAAAACTTCTGAAATTTTAGAACAAAATAGCATGTGTAGATTTAGACCTATGTGTTCAATTAGAGCTTAAAAATTGTTAGAGCCTTTTACTGAATGTATACTGTGTAATTTATCCATAAGTGTAAGGAATATGTTTTCTCAAAATACTAATAAATTGAACCACTGAATATTTTCTGATTGCCAAAACGCACATCACCGTTTCAAACTATCAAGTTGAATGTTTTTCTCCCAAACTCTCCAAAATGATACATTGGCAAGAGATGTCATTCAGTACAATGGATAATATAATTAAAATAATTATTCCATAGTACAGCTAATCTATACAATTCACCCATTCTACGCTATGTGAAATTGTTAAAAATTGTGCACTTTCTCTTATGTTAAACCTTTTCCTCTTTATAAAATGTACGGTGGGACTGGGGAAATAATCAGTACATAAAGCATTTGCTGCAGAAGCATGGCGACCTGAGTTCAATCCCCGCACCCATGGAGAAAGCTGAGCGTTTTCGCTTGTACCTGTAATCCCAAGGCTGGGAGGAAAAGGAGACTCCTTGCTGCTTTCTGGCTAGTCAGTTTGACTGAATTGGTGATCTTTAGGTTCACTAGGAGAGCATTTATGGCACACATACCTAGATAGACAGACATGTTTAAAACACACATACACAGACATGTGTATGGGCATGTCTATATAGACAGGATGGATGGACAGATACGTGGAGCCCAGCACTGAGAAGAGATTAGTGTAATTAAACTGTAACCACAATCCTCACTTCAGTATGAAACTGTAGATGTTGGTTTTTAAAATTTGTATAAAGAAACGTGGCAACTTGTAAAGGTGTTCTTTACAGATTTTGAAAACTATTTCAGACCATTTTAGTCACTGGGTCTGAAGTGAACATTTAAATGATGTCCCTGTCATTGTAACACTCCCATAGAGATGACAGGTGCCTTTCATCTTTATTATTACTTTTTTTTTTGTGGTTTCCATAGTCATGACCCTGTGATCATCTGTCACTAGCTTCCTGGTTGCCCACAGAGTACCACTTGCCTCCACTGCTGCCTCCGCCCCAGCCTTCCCCTCCCCCGCCATGATGAAGTTTGTAGACAGTATATCAATTTTTGTTTTTTAATGGTACAAATGCTCATTTAGAGATGATAGGGAGGGAGGTTCTTACTGTATCATGCAGGCTAACCTTGAACTCATTTTGTGCAGACTGGCCTCAAGTTCTCCATCCTCCCTCACCCACCCCAATGCTAAAGTCACAGACTACATGCACAGTTATATCCAGCTTAATTCCCAATTTTCTTTATTTTTTTTAATTTCTCAGTATGCATCTTAGAACTTTTGCAGTGTGGCAGGAAAGTATCTTTAAGATGGGTTAAAGACGCAGTTGTGAGAGTTCCACCGATGCTGTGGAGCTCTGCAGATTGGCACCCTGATGAGGAGCCGTGGCTGGAGATGCACCCCCCCTCTGCCCACAACACGCACAGCAGCTCGCCCAGATTCCTGAGCTGTGCAGCAGCTCAGCTGTCTAATGACAGCAGTGCCCAGTGCAAGAGCAAATGAGAACTTGACCGAGGAGTTCAGATGGGTCAGGTGTTAGTGTTTCCCTAAGATCACAAAATACTGTCAGAGTCGGATTCGAGGACTCACAGCAAATGATGGAAACGGCACTTGTCTCAAGATGTAGGTGCACTCAAATGCTGTGTGTATGTAGTGAAGGACACAGTCAGCATAGTCCAGCACACATTCTCTGTATCAGGCATGTCTGTGTTCAGAATGCTGTCATTAATAGTGTCCAAGGGAAGAGCAAGGGTTCTGGGCTCAGAATCTTGCATCTGTCTTTACCAACCTGGGCAAGCTACATGTATTGCACCTAGAACAGGGGTTCTCAACCTCCCTAGTGCTTGGAACCTTTAATACAGTTTTTCACGTTGTTGCCGTGATCCCCGACCATAAAGTTATTTCGTTGCTACTTCATAACTGTAATTTTGCTGCTGTTATGAATCATAGTGTAACTGTCTGGTAGGTGACCCCTTTGGGGGTCATGACCCAATGCTTGAGAACTGCTGACGTAGGGTGGCATGCGTGCTGGGCAAGAAGTCCAATGCCAACTTTATCCCGAGACTTTTTCACTTTTTTATTTTGACAGGAGTCTCACTAAGTTGCCTAGGCAGGCCTTGAACCTGAGACCTTCCTGCTTCTCCCCCTTGTAGCTGAGGTTACAGACCTGAGCCACCAGTCCCAGTATTATAAAAATACATTTTAGGGGTGGGGGCAGTGCCTTACCAGGTAAAGTGCAAGCAGAGGACCTGAGTTTGAATCTCTAGTAGAACACTCAAAGTTAGGTGTAGTAGCATGTGTCTGTGTTCATAGCATCTCTATAGTGAGATAAGAAGGGAAATGAAAATTGTAAGAAACTGAGTGGCAGCCAGCCTGGCATATACAACAGTCAGTAGGGGAGGCCCTGTGCTCAGGTAGATGCTGGGGACTTGCAACAGTCAGTAGGGGAGGCCCTGTGCTCAGGTAGATGCTGGGGACTTGCAACAGTCAGTAGGGGAGGCCCTGTGCTCAGGTAGATGCTGGGGACTTGCAACAGTCAGTAAGGGAGGCCCTGTCCTCAGGTAGAAGCTGAGGATTGCAACAGTCAGTAGGGGAGGCCCTGTGCTCAGGTAGAGGCTGAGGACTTGGTGGCCAAGGTTGCTCTCTGACCCCCACATGGGTGCTGTGGCATGTACACACCTCTATTAATGCACAGGATTCTTTTTTCAAGGTTTTAATGACTCTTTAGTCATAGTTAAGTAAAGGATATTTGTCATCTGTCCCAGGTGACAGTGAGTCTGACTTCATACACACACTCTTGATGCTAATGGTATCCTGGATCAAGGCAGACTCCAGTGAAAAGCATCCTGAGAAGAGGACGGTGGGATGAGTCATGTGGGATGGAGAAATCATCCAGATAGAAGAGGGCTACGTAAGGGCTAGAACAAGAAGGGAGGAAGGAGGCCGGGGAGGAGTCATGACTCAGAATGGCATCTACGGAGCAGGCAGAGGCAGGGCAGGGCCTCAGTATCATCTCTGTCTTGTAGATGGTGAAGACAGGCTAGTGGCGGGAGAGAGCCACTCTGTAATAGGACTGAAGAGAGTCTGGAAGCCTAACTTAGGTCCACTGGCAGGAGAGTTGGAAAAGAGAAGAGAATTGGCCATGCTCAGGATGACTTTGATTGGGACATCAGCGGTGTCACCAATACAGAATGTGAAAGGACGTCAAGATGGAGAACAAGCTGACTTGAGGATAGCCATAGCAGGCTACTGGAAATGTGGTTGTGAAGTTAGGGTGAAAATTCAAAACTGACAGTACAGACCCTAGAGGTAAATAATAGCAGAGAATTAGATCTGTGCCTGGTGCCGGTGGCAGGAACCAGCTAGATTAGATCATAAAGTTAAGGCCCTCTGTACATTTTTAATTGGAAGGTGGAGTGGGTGGGTCAGGTCCCACTGTGTAGTCCTAGAATTTCCCAGGCAGATCTGACTGGCCTCTAATTCAGGATCTTCCAGACTCCTGAACGTTGGGGTGACAGGTGTGCACCCCGTGCCAGCCTGTAAGGACTGCAGCGATTATCCTCTGTATGGTTAGCCCAAAGCACGTCATCTCAATGCCTCACCTTTCAACAAAGTGCATGGTGTGCTGGGGGCCGTGGACACCTGAAGTAGGGACTGAGGCGCCGTCTCCATGACACAGGTGGTAAAGCCCTTTGCTTACTCCAGGGTCCTTAAGTCAACTGAGATACAGGTGGTTCATCATTATTGGCTTTTGGATGACGACACAGCCAGGACAGGTGGCTGTTTTCAGTCAGCTTTCTTGAAAGTTTATGTGGAGAGTAAACGTTCTGTATTTTTGTTATTGTGTGCTTGGCTCCTTTGTATAATAAAGAATGGGGAGTGAGTGGGGTGAACTTGATCTCTTCAGAAGTGACAGTAGTGTGACCCACTGGTGATGTCGTTGTTCCAATGGAGTCAGTCAGAATAAGTATTCCATTAACATTTGACCCTCAAGGAACTGGGTAGGAGTTTTAAAACTAGCTCTGATTTCCTCTCTTCATAGTGTACCTGGTCTCTTATCCCAAGTGAACCTACGTTTTTACCTATGTTTTAGAGTTCGCTTTAGGGGTAAGTAGCTGAGTGTTTGTAGAGAAGATATGGCCCCTTTTCCACCTTTGTTGGAGTAAGGAAAGTTTCTTCTTGATTTATAATGGTGTATTTTTATGCATTGTGACCAGGAAAGCATGGCATTGGTGGCTCGGTGGTGGTGGCCAACTAGAGCCAACTGCTCTATACAGGACACCAGCCAGGAAGCACTTCTGTCAGGACACAGGGTGGGCTCTAAGCCTGTAGCCATGCCCTGGCGTTTCAGCGGTATCCACCATCTGGACCCCATGTGTAAAACTTTCCCCAGCCCCCCTCCCCAAACGGTGCCAGCAGCTGGAGCCCAAGTGTTGACAGGGGCAGGAGGGAGCCCTTTCACAATCCAGTGTTAGCAGGTGGATAGACAGATTTGAGTGTGCGTCCGTCATGTACCAAGGATGGCGAGAACCTGCTGTAAACATGTGAAATGAGAAGAAGCCTGCTAAGGGGTCCGAGAACAGAGTGGGCTGAGCTTCTGCCAGGAGCTCCCTCCTGATAGGTCCCTGCCTCACCAAGGCAGCTGGAAACCCCTGGGCCAGGCACCTTCACCACTCACTTTTGGACTATGTTAGCATGCACGCTCAGTTCCCCATCAGCGCTACTGATGCCGCTTCCAGCTCATGGAAAGTCAGGTTAGATTGTAAGGTGCTCAAGGGCAGGTCACAGTAAGGGAGCCCGAGCACACAGACTCAGACTGTGTTCAAGGAACTCTTAAATTCATGGTTGGTTGGGGCTGGAGAGATGACTCAGCGGTTAAGAGCACTGACTGCTTTTCCAAAGGTCCTGAGTTCAGTTGCCAGCAAACACATGGTGGCTAACAAGAAGTGGGGTCTGGTGCCCTCTTCTGGTGTGTCTGAAGAGAGCAGTGGTGATGTATTCATATGTATAAAATAAATAAATAAATCTTAAAAAAAAAAAGCTGGGCAGTGGTGGCGCACGCCTTTAATCTTAGCACTTAGGAGGCAGAGGCAGGTGGATTTCTGAGTTCTAGGCCAGTCTGATCTGCAGAGTGAGTTCCAGGACAGCCAGGGCTACATAGAGAAACCCTGTCTTCAAACAAACAAACAAAAAAAAATTCATGGTTTGTTAATCACTGGGCTTTTAAATTTCTGTACAGTTTTGTTCAGAGAAATAAATGTTTTTAAGTTAACTTGCTTTAAGAACATGGAATCTTGTCATACCTTTTTTAAAAAAATCCTTTTTATCAGGCCTTTGAGAATTTCATGCAACAAGTTTAGGTCATCTCCTTTCTCCAGATTCCCCATCAGATCCACCCCTCCCCCCAATTTTGTGTCTTTTTCTTTCCACCTACCAAGCCCAATTTGTGTGCCATGGGTTCACAGATGTGTGGCTTTGCACTGGAGCATGGTTCGCCTACCCATTGGCTGCAGTCTTCTTTCCTTCCTTCCCTTCCTCCCTCCCTCCTCTTCTGACATGGATTCTCCCTCTAACTCCTGGCTGTCCTAGAACTCACTCTGTAGACCAGGCTGGCCTCAGACTCAATGCCTGCCTGTGCTTCTGGAGTGCTGGGATTAAAGTTGTTTGTATTTAGGTGGTTCAGTATTAAGTCCCACTATGACTAGGAATTAAAGATCTGATGATTTAAAACCTAAATCACACCAGTCCCTTGTCTTTAGAAACAGGACTCTACACTCAAAAGACTGAATCTTGGTCACTTTCATATCACTGTGAAACTTTTTGAAGTGTTTTTGTTTATATAAACAATGATTTATAAATTAAGTTTCAGGGATGAGTAATATAATTCTATTTTAATTAAAATAAAGTTTTAAAAAAGGCAAGTTTTCTAAACATGTAAGATATGGCTTGAAAATCTTTATAGAGTCCTTTTTTTGAAAAAAAATAGTAGTTCTTACAAGAAACGTTTTTATCATAAAAACATTACTAGTATTCCTATTATAATTCTTAGGAAAAAATTTTCATTCAAGTATTGACATATGAAGTGTGTTGCATGAATGCTGTACTTATTTTATAAACTTTCATTTGGCATTTTATTTATTTTGGACTCACAAACCTTTTCTTAAGCTTGTATGACAGTATTTTGCAAATTATTATAGTCATCTTTCTAAAATAACAGTACCCTTGTGAAACACTTATTTCAGAGCCCAGCGACCTGACTCTGAAAATCTACAGAGCGGAGTCCTACGCCGGCCTGCAGGAGTTCAAAGCAGCCCTGGAGGATCTAAACGCAGTTCTCTTTCAGCTTCCCAACTGGCCCGAGGTAAAATGGGTGGCTCGCTGTTGTGTGTTAATCTTGCGGCTGTGAGAAACTTCAGTTACAGCTACAGGTCTGAACAGAGTAGATGGTTGGCTTCTGATGAGATACATAGTTTGGAGCTAAGTCAGTGACATTATGTTTACCACACAAGCTTCAAGGCATGAGTTCAAGTCTCAGAACGAAAGCCAGGTGTCCTGGTACAGGTTTGCAGTCCAGGGCCAGGAAGACAGAGCCAGGTAGAGCCCTGCAGCTCCTGAGGTGGGGTCTGAAGAATGGGCCAGCGGTTGGCCTCTGGTTTCTATGTACACCTGCCTACACATGAGCACACAGACACACAAAAGAGAATCATTATGGGAAAGAAATATGGAGCTTCCCGAAAATTTAGGTAAGATGGGTATTTCTTTTTCTCTTTTTCCACAACGTAATATTTTTGTTGATTACTTGAGAATTTCACCTAATGCATCCCAATCACACTCACTTCCCAGTCCTCCCAGGTCCACCCCCACCCCACACTTGTGACCTTCCCCAAGGGAGGGGGAGAGCAAAAAAAATTAAGCAAATTTTGCTGTCAGAAAAAAAAATGATTGTAGGGGGGAAAACCCAAACCTTTGTTTCCTAAGTAAAGAAGAAACAATTCATGACACAGAAAAATAACAAATTTATAAGTAAAAATTTCAATTTGATGTATTGTAAACACAGATTCAAACTGGACTTTGGTAATAGAGAGAGCATAGACCTTGAAGCTGGGAGATTCTGAGAGGTGGCAGCGTTCCAGTGAGGTTTGTATAGAAGTTAGCCTTGCCTAGGTGGTTTACACACACACACACACACAGAGGCTAGCCTTGATCTCAAAGAGATCCTCCTGCCTCTGCTTCATGAGCACTAGGATTAAAGGTGTCACTATCACCACTCAGCTTGAATTCTTCATGAAACAAATTTTATTCACAGATATTTCAATGTTTATATATATTGCATACATATATTTTATATATATACACTCATAAACATATATGTGTATGTATGTATATATGGAGAGAGAGTGTGAGTAAGAGACAGTAAATTGGAATTGAGAACAATAACTATAACCACAGATAATTTGTAGCACAGAATCTAGTTAATTGATTATTTTGATCCCCTCACATTTATAGATAATGTAACCATTGTATTTTAGCCTGAATATATATAACCTACCATAGTTGGAGTTGTTGGATTATTTACATATACAGGTTATTCATTAGACACTTTTAAAAATTGCTACTCAATTTTTATTTGGTAAGAACTAGAAGATAATGACTTAAATTTTACCGAGGTTATTTGTCACTAATAATTACAAGGTAACTATTTAAATTTTACTGCAATTATTTATCACTGGTAAAATGTATTAAAAGAAGTCACTCATAGTTTAAATATTAATATCTCTCATCCTGATTTTAAGATAAAAATATTTACATTACTTTCAATACATGCTTTTAAAACATCTTAAAGTCAGTAAATACATATGTTATTTTATGTTTCTCTCAAATAATTGTCATTACATGAGTAACCTTTAAATTGGCAATTTGGGGAGATTAGCAGGTAAGATTACTTGCATGGGCCTGAGAGATGGCTCAGTAGTTAAGAGCACTGACTGCTCTTCCAAAGGTCCTGATTTCAAATCCCAGCAACCACATGGTGGTTCACAACCATCAGTAATGAGATCTGATGCCCTCTTCTGGTGTGTCTGAAGACAGCTACAGTGTACTTACATATAATGAATAAATAAATCTTAAAAAAAAAAAAACAAAGAAAGGAAGATTACTTGCTGCTTTTCTAGAGGACATGAGTTTAATTTCTAGCACCCATAGAGGATAGCTTTGAGTCAACTGTTAACTCCAGTACCTGGAGATCCAAACACCCTCTTCTGGCCTTCTCAAGCACCCTCATACACACACACACACACACACACACACACCACCACACACACACACACACACACACACACCACCACACACACACACACACACACACACACACATACACACCCCACCATACCACACCACACCACACGCGCGTGTGGATGCACACATATACAATAAGTGTTTAAATTAGTAATTTCTCAAGTGAAGATCATTTTGTGAGCCTCAGTTTCCCCATTTGGAATACTTCTTTGGACTTTTGGACTTTGAGGTAGTAGATAGGTTTTTCACATGTGTAATCCTTCTCAGAGTTGCTCAGTTGCAGAATCAGCACATTGAGAACTCTTTCTCTCCCTGGTGGTTTGGGTAAACAGCTCTGTGCATGAAGTTTGGTGTGTGCTTTGTTGAAGGTCTACTTCAGGAAGGGGAAAGTCCTCCAGGACGCCGGGTTCCTAGGTGATGCCTTACAGCTCTTCCTTCAGTGCTTAGCACTTGATGAAGACTTCGCCCCTGCAAAGCTACAAGTAGAAAAGGTACTACTTTATTTGCGTCATTGTCCAAGGCAGAGACACACTGGGGTCTTTAAAAAAGTAAGGCAAGGAACATAAGAAGGAATTTTATCTGAGGAGCTATTTGACAACTAAGCTCTTATCTTTAATATATTGAGTTCTGTTTGTTTGTTTTTTTTTCTTTTTGATTTTTTTTTTTTTTGAGACAGGGTTTCTCTGTGTAGCCCTGACTGTCCTGGAACTCATTATGTAGACCAGGCTGGCCATGAACTCATAGAGATCTGCCTGCCTCTGCCTCCTAAGTGTTGGAATTAAAGGCGTGCGCCACCACCACCACCTGACTTGAATTTTTGATGTAATTAAAGAATTTCATTCATATATATTTCAATGTAGTATTTTGGCTAATTAATACAAATGGTTCCAAATTTGATCTGAAAATCAAAACTGAAATTTTGGGGATGGGATACCATGCCACATGTGAAAAGATTCATTCCTGGCCTTATACTGACTGACTGGTTGTAGTCAAAACACAAAACACAAGAGCACTGAAAACATGATATAAAATTACCTTCAGCTTATGGGTACAAGATATACCTGAGACAGATTTTGTATTTATTCCTGTATCCTGTTCCCAAGATAACTATCTGTAAACACTCCAAAATTAAAATGAAAAAATTCAAACCCTTCTGGCCCCAAGCACTTTGGAAAGAGGTGTGCTTTGTTTAGTCAGAACCAAGCTGAGGGTCCCTATTGAAGGTGCTTTTGTTATAATGTAACACTCAGGAAATTTCTCCCGGTGCCAATAAGTTCCAGGCTATTTCCCACTTTGTCTTCTATGAGATTTAGTGTGTTGAGGTCCTGGATCCACTTGGACTTGAATTTTGTGCAGGGTAATAAATACAGATTTATTTGCATTCTTCTACATGCAGACCACTAGTTAGATCAACAATATTTGTTGAAGATGCTTTCTTTCTTCCACTGTATGGTTTGGGCTTCTTTATCAAAAATCAAGTGTTCATAAGGTGTGTGGGTTTATTTCTTGGTCTTTGATTCTATTCCATTGATCCACCTGCTGTTTCTGTACCAATATCATTCATTTTTTTTATCACTAATGTTCTTTAGTACAACTTGATGTCTGAGATAATGATTCTTCTATAAGTTCTTTTATTGTTCAGGATTATTTTAGCTATTCTGGGTTTTTTGTTTTGTTTTGTTTTTCTATATGAAGTTGAGAATTTCTCTTTCAAGGTCTGTAAAAAAATGTGTTGGAATTTTGATCTGGATTCCATTGAATATGTAGATTGCTTTTGGTAAGATGGCCATTTTTACTATCTTAATCTTGCTTGTTCGCAAGCATAGGAGATCTTTCCTTCTTCTAAGTTCTTCTTTAATTTCTTTCTTCAAGGACTTGAAGTTTTTGACATACAGATCTTTCACTTGCTTGGTTAGAATTACACCAAGAGATATTATTTGTGGCTATGGTGAAGGGAGTTGTTTCCCTAATTTCTTTCTGTGCCTGTTTGTCATTTGTATAATGGAGGGTTACTGATTTGAGTTAATTTTGTATCTAGCCATTTTGCTAAAGTTTTTTTATCAGCTGTAGGAGTTCTTTTGGGCTCCCTATTGAGCCAGCATCTGAAAAGACAGGATCTTTGCAAAGTTCTTTGGGAAAACCCACTGATGTAGATTCCTAGCTGTGTGATCTCAGTGTTCTCTAACCTGCCGCATCTGTTGTGATGTTAAGCGGATGGCCTTTGGAAAGGGTCGCCTGGGTCAGTAAGTAATACAGAGTGCCCTAGACCCCACTTCACTGAATCAACCTGGGGAAAAGGTTTAACATGTGCTTTTGGAGAGCCCTCTGTGTCCTGAACTGTGAGAATTGTTCTCCTTTTTCTTCTCCCTTAAGAGTCCAGCCAACAGCAAGGTGTGCATGTACCTTCTAGTCAACCATCTTAACAGTACGTGGTCTCTGACCACACATGTTTGTGCCATTACCTCTAGGTGAGACTACAGACACTTAGGAGCTTGGGACTTTGCATCTTGCATGCTGGTGAGCATCTTTACATTGCTGTTTTCTGCCTAGGTCGGGAGAATATGAACTAAGCAAGCCTTTAAATGCTCCTCTTTGATAAGATTTTCTATAAATCGTGGAGCAATATACATATAGGGTAGGTACAGTTCAGTGAGATTTTAGAAACGCATATAGCAGTATGACAGTACCCTTATACAGGTAGTCTGTTACCCTACAACAGCTCTGTATTTCCTTTCTAGTCAGTCCTCTGCCTTATGTTCCCCAAGAAACTGCTATTCAGATTTCCAACTCCCTGGGAGGCTTTGCTTATTCTAGAATTTGATACGAATGGAAGCATTCAATGTGTACTCTCGGTCTCCATTTGCTTAGATACTATTTAGGAGGGAGTTTTCTTCCTTCTTCCCTACCTCTCTCCCTTCCTTCCTCCCTCCCTCCCTTCCTTCCTTCCTCCCTCTCTTCCTTCCTTTCTACCTTCCTTCTTTCCTTCTTCCCCCTCCTCCTGTTTATGGGTTTTTTGTTTGTTTTCTGTTTTGTTAGTAAACCTCTTTTGTTTTCATAGTGGTTTTGGAGGGTTTGGTGCTGCTGCTGCTGTTATACTACGTTTTCAAAGTATTTGATTGTAAATACCTGGGAGTGGAATTGCAAATGCTATGGTAGGGTTGTGTTTAGTACTTTTTCTGCATACGAGCTCTTTACCAATGAGCTACATCCCTGGGCCCTAGATAGCTTCTTATTAAGTGAATTATTGCTCAAGCACCTACAGAGGATATACTCTACTCACACTGTGTCTATTTCCTTACACTGATTTGTGGATAACCAAATTCTCTGTGTTTGAGTGATGGTACACCCTAGAAGCTTAACCCTCAGACCTAGAATTTAAGAAGCACTTGCTGCCCAGAGAAACATGGCATTTTATAAAACGCCCTGTTTCCCTTTAGCCACTCATTCCCTGGGTTTCAATAAAACCTGTTTATGCAAGTGGTTGGGATTTATTCCTTGCTTGAGCACCCAGGAAGTTTTATCATGCAGCCAGCTGTGTTTGAGCGCCCAGGGGTTGCAGGACAGCTGTTGTTTGCTGCCAAGCAAGTACTCAGCAATGGAGGCCACTGTATGGGTAGTTGGTCAGTGATAGACTAAGCCCAGTGTAAATACATGGACCTTTAGAGTTTTGTGTTTAGTCTATGTTCTTAGGTTCACACAAACACAACAGTACTTTAGCTGCAACCCCCAAAGGCACTGTCATGAGCACCTTGACTTCCTGACAGAATAGGGCTGGCTTACTAATAGATTAAATAGTTCCACTTCTCTTAAAACCTCTTCCCTTTATAATTCCTATATTTAAAAAGCTAGGCATTCCCTTGGGTACCTTTTTAATCCACTTTATACCTTCCTTTCAAAGGTTTAAACCTACCCCCCTTTTTTTTTAAGTGATTTGATCCCTATTGAGACATACCTTGGTTTGTAAAACTTAAAAATATATTGACTCTTTCTTGATTATTAAAAATAGTGTCTGCTATAAACACTTCCCAGAATTTGCATAGATAATAAACTTATATTGTTGTTCTTCACCAGATAGTATATATATTCTATTCTATTTTTATAATATTTCTTACAGATTCTGTGTGACTTATTGTCACCTGAAAACGTAAAGGAAGGCCTGAAGGAGTCTTCCTGGAGTTCATTGCCGTGTATCAAGAACAAACCTCTAGGTTTTCCGTCAGTAATGGAACAGTCGCACTCCCCTTCTGAACTTGGCCTGAAGCAGGTAAGGGGTAGAAAGATGGCATTTGCTCCCCACACCCACCTGCATACAGCTAAGACCCCCCCACTTTCTCAGGGTTGAGCATTAGCACCTGCTTAATTGTGTATCTAGGTATAGTAACGGGATCTTGTCTGCAGCATTGATTTATACTAAAGCTCTGCATGTAATGTCAATGCTCACTGAGCACCATTTTAGGTCACTTAACAGGCAGCAAACTTACAGTGTTTTAGAACATGCATATAGTTATAAATATTTTATTCTCAGTCTAGAAGCATCTGCGTCAGAACTGCTGCTCTAAACAGTGCTGTGACACCAGTCATCATGATACCTAAGATTCTATAAATACAAAAATTATTTACTTGTCTGGTTTTAAAGTTAAAAAGTTCTGTTAAGCTAGTTTTCCAGTGCATATTATAAGGAGTTGAAATCTCAGTTGCATTTTTCTTCTTGGCAAGGAGAATAAAGGACAGTGAACAGAAAGGATTGCTTTTGTTTATTGTGTTCCACAGACTGAAGAACAAGTGGAAGATGCCCCAGAGCCTGTCAAAGGAAGTTTAAACCGTGCTCAGTCAGCACAAGCCATCAGTTCAGCAGTGGTGCCTGCCCGGGAGGATGGTTTAAAGCGCGTGTGCTCAGAACCTTTACTGTCCGCTCAGGGAAAAGGTGTTCTGCTGAAACGAAAGCTGTCTCTCTTAGAACAGGATGTGATTATTAACGAAGACGGGAGGAATAAGCTCAAAAAGCAAGGTGGTAAGGCTCTCCTTCTGCAGCTGCCCCTGTAAAGTCTTGATTCAGAATGGCCTTTGAACTTCTTCCCCCAAGAGTAAAACCCTGTCTGTTTATTTGATTAGAATCTCCCAGGGAAGACTGTATGTTCTCAATAGCTTATGGCGACATCCCAGAAGAACTAATAGATGTCTCAGACTTTGAGTGTTCTCTCTGTATGAGGTGAGTGTGTCAAATCTTATAAAGATGATTATGTTGATGTAAATAAGTTGCATAGATAAAGGCCCATTATTAAAAGAAGTTTTTCCAATGCAGAGGCTCGTGGTGTGAAAGCTAATGTGTACTTTGTTTGATTTCAGGTTGTTTTTTGAGCCTGTAACAACCCCTTGTGGACACTCATTCTGTAAGAATTGTCTTGAGCGTTGTTTAGATCACGCACCATATTGTCCTCTCTGCAAAGAAAGCTTAAAAGAGGTAAATGCACATGCGTATCTGTTTATTGGGCATAAGTTTGGGAACATAGTTTGGCTTGTGCTCAGACACAGAAAGCGTGGTTTCATTTTCAAAGTGAGGTAAACTATGCATCCTTGCTGCCCGAGAGTGCACTACTGAGGAACCGTATTGTGCAGAAAAAGAGGAACCAGGAGCTGGGCAGAGGTAGGGCCTAAGAGCAAGTCCTCCGTACTCAGACGGTTGGTTTGTTGGTCTTTGTTTTGCTTTAAGGGATAATAGGATAATATAATTAATATAATATGATAATGTACAACAAAAATGAACACATCCAGGATTGGACAAAACAGATCAGCAGAAGGCAAAGAGCCCAGGACAAAGTACACAGATCCACTTGTTTGCATACTCTTTAGGAAGAATGCTAAACTGGAAGCCATAATATGTATACAAAAGACTTGCAGGGTAAAAAGAGGAAAAAATAAAATAAAAATAAAAAAGTAGTAAGATTTTTTTTTAAAAAGAAAATCTCTGAGCCAACATTGTGAGGCAAGGAACCTCTAAAGATGCCACTGAGTCTGTTTTTAAAGAAAAGGAATACAGCTAGCCACCTGCTCAAGGGAAGGTTCCGTTTTAATGATGATATCACTGGGGAAACTCTGCTGCCCTGCATCTCACCCAGACTTGAGGTCTGTTCCAGATCCCTTAGTGCCCGGAGCAACTGTCTTGTCGAACCTCCTTCATGGTATAGACCGTCCAGGTTTCCTATCTGGTTTGTCAGTCACTGGCCACGTGTAACTACTCAAGCCCTTGTAGCTGGGGTGTCTGAGGGACCAGTTTCCATATTCTTTAATTAACTGAAACTCACAGAGGGCCTGTGACCAGTGCTTGTTCCTCTGGGCAGCGTAGCTCTTGGGAGTGGTGGCAGAAAACAGAAGAGAGCAGACACCATCCTCCTTGTAGAGCCAGAGACCAGCGCTAGTCCCTGTGATGGGACAGACAGTGGCAGTGCTGTCTCCTGGCCCCTCTCTCTGTCAGGATCCAGCTTCAGGGTGCTGTGTAACTTCAGTGGAAGCATCCACAGGAGCATGGCTCCCTGTGATGATGTATAGCATCGTGTGCAGAGAGAAACATCTACCACCATTTATTTATTAAAAAATAAATACAACCCCTATAAAAATGCTTATACAGAAAACCATGCATATGTTGCTGCATTTGATATGTATGCTACATAACAAGCTGGTATGTTGAAGACATGCACAAGTACACACATGTACACACATACACACACAAGCGCATACACACATACATCTACGTACAATGCTTGCAAAGTCAAGAAATCTCAGATGAAGTTACCTTCGAAGGGTTTACCAGTTGTGACAACAACTTGGCATTTTGGGCTATTTTTCCCAGAGTTTAGATTATTCTGTTCTATAATTGCTCTTGTTTTCAAGTTAACTGTTCAGTACACTACTTTCATTTAGAAACACTTCATCTTTAAAAACACTAATAGTTTGAAGGAAAATCTTGATTAGTCCATCTGAATATATGACTAACTGTTTAAAAATATCCTGTTTCCAATGTTGATGATGGCTTATGTTGTATCATTTGTAAAGTACAAATTATATCTATATTTATACCTAATAGTATATAATTTGAAAATAATACTGATGTGCTTGCATATTTCCTGCCTGCGTTTTACTGCCCTCCTTTGCCCATTAAGTCTGGTTTACAGACACGAGCTTTGCGGCAGCTTCGTAGAGAATGGCAACATTTCCCCATTACAGAGCTTACAAGCTAGGCTGCCCCTTTGTACAAAAACTGCACTGTTGTAAATTAATGAGTGTAGCTTTTGGTCAATATCCCTTAGCTAAATTCCTAGAAGCCGAATTACTGGATCAATGGCAATATTTTTATGATATTCCTAAAAATCACTTGTTGGATTTCCTAGTCCCGTGAAACTGTAGCACAGACGTAGACTCCCTGCCAGTGACATACGGCAATGGTTCTTCAGCTGTAACTACGTGAGATCCATTTTTTCAGAAATCTTTATTAATTTAAAAGAACGCAGTTAGACTACTGCTCTTACAAAGTCTGTGATGCAGTTAGCCTCGTGATAAACTCCTGCTGTCTGTCTACACACATACAGTCTGACGGAGTACACTCACGCCCTCCTCTTCATTGTAAAAGGAGTGCCTCCTCCAGAGTCCACAGATCAGCAGCCCTGTATCATCAAAGAACTTGCTAGCACTACTGACTCTCAGACCCCACTCCACCCCTGGGTCTTAGCGATCCGTATTTTCACAGGCCTTCCAAGTTGAAAACTGCTCCCATGACCACTGTCCCAAACTCCTAAGTTTCCCATTGTGTTCTTCATTATAGCTTGATACAACTGCTACAGACTGAGGGATGGCTTCTCTTTGTGACTCTTCTCCCAAATTCTTTCTGACTATTTTATTTATTTACTTATTTAACAAATACATGTGTATTTTCTGTCTGTCGGTGTACTCTGAGCTTAAGCAATTGTTAGTTTAATTACGAAGAATTAAATCCATATCCACATAGTATAGTGCAGGGATGATGGGTATGTCCCTTTACTGTTGTAAACACAGTAAAATACAATGTAAAATAATACAATGTAAGGTAAAAGAGTAATTAAGGAAGACATCATGAAACACACAGTCAGATCCTGACCTGAGAGAGCTTGCAGAGACAGGAGAGAGATGGATGTTTTTTGTCAGCCAAAATGATGATGTATGCTACATGTGGACAGCCACTTTTTGGAGTATATGGAGGGAGCACAAATGTACCAGGTACATAGAGGTGGGGAATAGATCATTCAGGAAAAGCCGCATGCTTTTGAAGTCTGACTGGTAGCAATATTGGAGGAAATACCTAAAAGAAAAATTAAATAGGCCGAGTGGAGGCATATGCCTATATTCCAATACCTGGGGAGCTGAGGTAGGGGAACCTCAAGTTCCAGGCCAGCCTGAGCTATACAGTAAGACCTTATTTCAGAGGAACAGTAACCGTATTCTCAGCAGAAAAAAACCTATGTAGAGACTTTATCTTTGAAAAACAGACAAAACAGCAATTGTTTTGACTTTCTGAAATAAGGCAAGTGCATTTTTTTCTTCATCTGTATCTTCTTTCTGCTTCTTCAAAATTTGCTTGTGTTGTGGGAGACAGCAGGGGCCAGGCTGGCTGCTACCAATGAAATATTTGTGCTCATGGCAGGGCACTTTCTACAAGGGGGCTTGCTTCCAACTGCATCTCCAGTCTCACACGGGAGCAGGCAGGTTTATGATGTAGCTATATGAACTGCAGGGTTCCTCTCATGCATTAAATGCAGTTAGAATCGAGTGCATCAGTCTATAACAAAGGCTTTGACCTCTCAGTTAAACTTTGCCGGCTTTATATTGTAGGGAAGCATCTACTGGAATGTGCAATAATTGTGTCTTTTAGTATCTAGCAGACAGGAGATACTGCGTCACCCAGCTCTTGGAGGAGTTAATAGTGAAGTACCTGCCGGATGAGCTGTCTGAGAGGAAGAAAATCTATGATGAGGAAACGGCTGAGCTCTCCCAGTAAGTCTCTTCTCGTTACATTAACCAAGACTATGAAGACGACCAGAGAGTCATCCTAGAGTGAACTGCATCCTGCCACTCAGGAGAGCACAGAGGCATTTCGTAGCCAAGTATTGATTGGGTTTCCTGTCCTAAGCAGACAGGATGGGGAACCTGAAGGTAGAGTCCAGGTTTGCTTAGGGACTCATTGGTGCAGCTCTTTGGACTGAAGCAGTATTAGAGGAGAAGAAGGGATTTCCTGCTCAGACAACAGGCGGAGGAATGGGTAAAGTAGGTAACGTGGATGGAGACCCAGGTTCTCCCACATCCTGGAACAGGAAGAACAGCAGCCTACCTTAGCAGGGATCTTACTAGGCAAGAGCACTGGTTCTCAGCCTTCCTAATGCTGCGACCCTTTAATACACTTCCTCATATTGTGATGACCCACCCCCCCCGCAAGCATAACATATTTTGTTCCTACTTCAGAGCTGTAGTTTGCTACTGTTGTGAATCATAATGTCTGTGTTTTCAGATGACCCCTGTGAAATGGCCATCTGACACCCAAAGGGGTCGTACCCCACAGGTGGAGACTAGCTGGGCTAGAGACTCAGAATGGGGTGGGATTGAACTATGGAAGAATATTGTAGGCATCAGTAGAGATACCATTGGGAGACCATCCACATTAGTAGGACAGGAAGCACCCAGAGGCAACCTTGGGGGTTTAACAGCTGTCCCCACTGCCGGGGACGGGTCGGAGCTGGGTAGGTTTGCCCAGCTCTGCCTGCTATCTAGGTCTCCCTGTCTTGTTCTTTCTTCCCCACTCCTTAGACATTTTTGACTTTATGTTCTGTCACTTGGCTATCTCTGAGTTTCTTTGTTTGGTCTTTAATTTCTTGGCTCTTCCTTCACTTCTCTCAGTGAACACATTGAAGAACTCTTAATTTTATGTGCTCTTATTCTTTAGCACGGTTTGCTTCTACTGTTTTAAAACACAAGTGGAACGTTGGATCTTTCACTTCTGAAACAGAATGAATTGTGCGTGTGAACTTGAATTTCCCCATATGTGCCCATGGGAAGTCTTCACAGTCCAGTGGCCTTCAGGACAAGGTTTCTAAGCTTTCCTCTTCAGGGCCTGTAGTGATTTTTCCTCCCAAGAAACTGATGTTTTATTGTGTGCTTTTGCGATAGAAAATACTGAGGTGAGGCCCCTGTCTCTTTTGGATACTCAAGGAGAAGGCTAGACTAGAGATTCAGTGTCACTACAGCATGGCAGTAGTCTGAAGCATGCCCACCCTTAGAGTGTACATGAGGAGCCAAGGCAGCAGTGGAGAAGCCAGGGCAGCCATGCTTGCTAGCTGGACTATGTTTCAACTGCACTTTTGTACTAAGCACCGCATGGCCTTAGCTCATTAGTGGTCATGTAGCAGGAACATAAAAAGGGAGCAGAAGCAAATCTAGGACCTGTAGCCCTGGTACGTGCTCTCCACAGTCTTACCAAAGTACTCGGACCATGCTGGCTACAAGATCCCCTGTCAGCCTCTTCTCTGTAAGTCAGTGCAGTCCTGGGCCTCGCAGTGGGCAGCCAGGCACCGGCTTCAGCCGCTGTCTGCTTTACTCCATCCCTCTCCTCTTTTCCCCACAGTGCTGCTGTGAACACTCATTTCTGCATCTGTAGGCTTGTTTCTAAAAGGAAAACTCTTGGTCCCAAGGATGCTTTCTATCAAAGAACCCGTGGTGTTTCCGTGGTGGAGTCAAGGGCCTGTGTATGCATTTTTTTTCTCAGCTGCCCCCACAGGGCCAGGCTTTCTCATCCTTGAGAAATATCTGGGCATTGTCTTGGCCCCTCTTACTGTTCATAATCTGGCAGAACAAAGGTTTCTGTCACTTTAGTTACCCAACAAGAACATTATTTTGTTGAATTCTCTTTGATGATCTTTTGAAAATATCAGGGTTAAGAGTTTTTGTCCATTTTGAGAGCCCATTTTTTTTCCTTAATGTTTTATGGATAAAAGCTATAACTCTGTCCTGCATTGTAAGTATTTTAAACAAGTTCTCAATGTAAAATGTTATGATACATTTCCTTTTGAATTTTTAAAAATAGCTCTGCATGGTGCCTACTATTTTAGTATTCCAGCTTATAAATATGAGAATCATAATCATATTTAGTTTCAGGGACTCAGTGGTGTGAACTTGATGAAGGGGTGCTTCTTCCTGCTCTAGGCAGGATCCAAGAGCACATATTTAGGTTTTTTTGTTTTGTTTTTCAAGGCAGGGTTTCTCTGTGTAGCCCTGGCTGTCCTGGAACTCACTCTGTAGACCAGGCTAGCCTCGAACTCAGAAATCCGCCTGCCTCTGCCTCCCAAGCGCTGGGATTAAAGGCGTGCGCCACCACCGCCTGGCTCAAGAGCACATATTTAAAGCAGATTTTGTTGCTGTTACTATTGTTGATGTTTATACATCTTTTTTTTTTTTTTGCTGTGATAAGACTTCAGTTTTTTTGCTATGGTAAACCTGCTGTGGTTTTACTATCTGATTTGGTTTATAACGATGAAATGTCTTCTCCTTCAGCTTGACCAAGAATGTCCCAATATTTGTTTGCACTATGGCCTACCCCACTGTGCCTTGCCCTCTCCATGTGTTTGAGCCCAGATACAGGCTCATGATCCGAAGAAGTATCCAGACTGGAACCAAGCAGTTCGGGATGTGTGTCAGTGATACACAGAACAGGTAGGCTCCTCGTGAACTTTAGCATCTGTGTTTACACCAGTGCTTCCTATGTCCAAATGAGGCTTCGCACGTTTGCGCTTAACAGTGTTTTTCTCTTAGTTTTGCAGATTATGGTTGTATGTTACAAATTCGAAATGTGCACTTCTTACCTGATGGAAGGTCTGTTGTTGACACAGTTGGAGGAAAGCGGTTCAGAGTTTTAAAGAGAGGAATGAAAGATGGATATTGCACTGCAGACATCGAGTATCTGGAAGATGTTAAGGTATGAACAATGTCCTTTCCTGGTGCATTCTGGGCCACTGTGTCCTAGGGTTTGGTACCAACATGTAGGTGATGTTTCTAGACGCAGGCGCCAGCTCTTCTGTCATTCCTTGTTGCCGTCTGTGAGGGTTAGCCCCAGCCACCCTTCCTTTATCTTGTTCTTGAATCGTTTGCCCGTTCAGGAGCACAGAGGAATGAGAAGCTACAACCTCTTCATATTCCAGGCATCCCGGAGCCTGGTGCCTGGGCTCTGCTTAAGCTTGTGCATACAGTAGTCATGGTAATCACATCCCAGCAGCCTGGTGCCTGGGCAGTAGTCATGGTAATCACATCACAGTAGCAGCCGACTAATCAAACTTCCAGCTCATCAAAGTTTTAAGTTTGAAAATCTCTGCCTTATTTTATTTGATTCATTAATAATTAAAATTGCTATAATTCATAGATTGAACTTTAATGTAAAAGTAAACACAGAATTCTTTTAAGGGTTGCTCTGTGTGTATTAGGGTTTTTTCTGTGCCAGAGACAATCTTAATTATAAAGTAAATATAACTGGAAACTGTTTTAAAATGGTAGGATATCCCAGACAGGACACTGCCAGTATGTATGTACTGCCGTAGCTTTCCTACGGGCGTTATGGTGACTGACATCTTTCATAGATGTGATGTGGCCTCTTGATGCTTTTAGGATCTAATTTACCAACTGGAATTAAAGTGCCAGAAAGTGGCTGCTGTTTTAAGTATCAAATTGAAAGCAATTTCTACAGGGAAAGCAGGACAAAACATAGGTCTTACATTAGACTGTTCGCTGGTCGATTCCAGCCCTGTATTTCAGTCAGCATTTCTTGATTGCTTCACAGAGTGCCTTGCGCTTTCACAAATCTGAGACAGTTAGCAGGTGCAGAGAGTACCTGGGAGTCTGCTGGGCAACAGAAAGATAGAAGGCTGACTGACTCCACATCCTGTGAACTCTCCCTACACCATGCTGCCTCTCTGCTGATAAATGTGACTGGCTTGATGTTACCTGTTCTCTCTTACAAAAAAAGATGGCATGTGGTGGGAGGCAGAGGCAGGCAGATTTCTGAGTTTGAGGCCAACCTGATCTACATAGAGAGTTCCAGGATGGTTGGGACTATATAGAGAGACCCTGAGGCAAACAAACAAAAAGATGTCATGGGGGGTACTTGGCTCTATCAATTAGGGAAAGATATTTTATGAGTTGAAAATTTTAGTTGATTTTAGTCTTTGTCTTATGTGTGATTAGCTAATGGAATTGTTTGCTAAAGGTGGTATGGTATGCTTTGTAAAAACCCTTAAGCCTATTTTAATTTTAGGTAAATTTGTATAATGAGAGATCACATTTGATGGCAAAGTCCTTTGGGTGGGCAGCTGAACACATACGGCTAAAACCACACATGCAGTAGAGTAGCAGATTGGAAGTGTGTTTAGAAACTGGCATCACGGTTGGGAGACTGGAGTCACATCTTAGATTTTTCTTTTTCCCATTCCATAAGTTTTAGCTTTTTCCTTTTGCTGTTGTCTGTTCTGGTTTGGAAGACGACCTCAGTTTTATTATTTACATTTCTTCTTGTGGTAATTCTATTTTCTGTGATGTCTAATGAAATATTTGTTGTGGCCAACGTTCTAAACCTTAAAAAAGCTTGCTATTGAAATTTCTGGTTGTTTCCCAGTTGGTTTTGCTTATCTCTCAGAGGTGCAGCTCTTTGCCATTTTAACTATTTGTAAGCACAGTTTGTGAATATATTACAATATGCAAATTAAAACTGATTGTAATGCATAGTTTCAATTTTCATTTTACTTTTTTCAGAAGAAAACCGTGTGGTGGCCTTTTGTGTCTTATGTCTTGTGTCTTTTGTATTTCAAAATCTTCCCATAGTCAGTGAATCAGGATTATGGTCCGCCTTAGCCTTCCACCTGTGTTGTGTTGGTTTTCTTGTAGCTAGAAGATGTCTTTCATTTCCCATTTGCCATTTGGTGGTCTAGAGAGTTCATGGAGGAGTTAATGGAGGGACCCACGGCCTTGGACCCTTATGGGAGAAGTTGAAATTATACATTTCATTCTCTACCTTTTGACATGCCAATTTTTTAGCAAGTATTTTTGTTGCTTTTTGTGTTTTGTGTTTTGACCCAGTTCTCCCATAAAGGCTGTGTTTATGTCTGTCCTCCTGTTGCTACTTTCTGTCGTGTGGTTTATAACCTGAGTGCCTCAGTTTTCTTTTCACTGTAGCACCTGTTCTATTCCAAATTTCTGTGGACCTTTGAACAGAGCTCATTGTCCACCATACTTCCTCTTTCCCGGGCTGTCTTGTCAGGTTGCTGCCTGCTCCGGGTGGAGACCAGGCACTGCCTTTCCCAGTGAGTCCTGTCAGCACTCTGTAAGGGAGAAATGTAACCTGCTATTGTCCAAGAGTAACACTGATAACCTAGCACCGATGTGGACATTCCCTATTTCCCGGTGTTTGTGTGTTCCATGGAGCTGAGGCTAAGGGCTAGGAAGTCACCAGGATCTGACTGACTGTTCTTCCTAGATCGAGAATGGAGATGAAATAAGGAGTCTGAGAGAACTTCATGACTTGGTATACTCACAAGCCTGCAGCTGGTTTCAGAATTTAAGAGACAGATTTCGAAGCCAAATCCTTCAACACTTTGGATCAATGCCCGAGAGAGAAGAAAACCTCCAGGTAGGATAGCTCTGCTGCTGACAGTCTCCCTTTCTCATAAACCTGATGAGTAGCTTTCCACCGCCTCTTCTTTTATTGCCTTTGACCCCATCTTTAGCAACATGACTCTATTCTCTAGAGCACTGGTATCTGCTACATATAACCCTGGCAAGGATGCCTGCAGGACAGAGTACCACAGGCTTTTCTCTGGATGCCTTGGGGGTTGTAAGATTTATAATGGACACTAGCCTGCATTAAACTGTGCCCTGAAGCCCCCATACTCCCAGCCCATCAGCTGTGTCTTTGACAGTTGAGAGATGTATGATTTTCTTTCCTTGCTTTAGGAAGTCTGCTCCTCTCCTTTTATCTTCTATCTACTGTTCACCGTTTCAGTCCACTTTTGTTTAGTTGCTTGTAACACTTCCATTACCATAAAACTATCATTCTTGGGGTCCTGCTCAAGCACTAGGGTTTACATCAAAACTGAACCTAATTAGTAATGTGATTTAGATTCTTTCTGTGCACCAAGCTCTGCAGTAGCAATTGAAAAACCTCTTAGGAGGTCCCTTACCCTGGGGAAACCAACCACAGGCTCATGAGACAACCAATATTAAGCAGAACATTTTGAATTGAATAAAGTATTTCTGGTTAAAAGATGATTGATTTCATAGTGGAATAGCTTATAAATATGTAAAGGTGGAGAGATAATAGATCCAAGTGTGATCTATCTCTCACTCTATCCTTCAGAGGTTGGGGTCTCTCCGACCCCGATGAGTCTCTTATGTCAGCATCGGGACCATTTCCAAACTGAGGACCGGACCATTGCTGTGCCTATATTACCCATTGTGGCATATTTATCCTGGACACCTGAATCTGGCTAAACATTATAGAAGTATGCTTTTATAAGACAAAGCTGAATAACACATTTAAAACCTCCAGAATATAACTTTCATAAAGATCTGGGCAGTACTTCCCCACGGTCCTCTGTTCTCTCCTCTCTCAGTAGCTGCCACTGGTTTCTGTTCGTGCCACACTGGGAATCGGGGAGACAAAGCAGCCACTGTGTGAGATCCAGGAATGAGAGGGTTTGTAAAGAGGGACAGGTCTGTTGGAAGCTAAAGGAGCAAAGGTCCGCGCCAGCTGCACCAGAGGCCGCAGACTCCCTGCTCAGTTCATCTGGAACTTGTGGAGAACGTGCTACAGTTCTTAGGATCCCAGGGAGCTCCCGTCTGTCCATAGTCAGAGGCAATGGAATGGGTGGTTCTCTAGAATCCTCTGGAAATCTGCCCCCCACACTTTGCAAGAGCTTTTAGAAAATAATAACCTCTTTATCAATTTCTGCATCTTGTAAGAATGTCATTGGCATGATTGAGTCTAACCTGGAGACACATGGAAGATAGGATTCTGGGAAACGTTATCTCTGGAATGCAGAAAGAAGTGGTCCTGGTGCAGAGTTCAAAGCAGTGGACAGTGGGACCATTGAGTAGGCTCTGTCGTGGTTCCTTCATCATTCTGACTGTTCATGTTTCGTAGCTCCTGAGCACCAGTGCAGTGAACAGAGAGGGAGGCTTTCAAATCCCGCTGTGCACACTTATCTCTGTCTCTGTGGCTGTGTATCAGTCCTTGCAACACACAGGAGCTTCCTTGACAGAAAGTTGATTTTTCCTCGCCCTTGCAACATTAATTTTTCAAACTAAATGCCATTTTTTCTTTTTTTAGGATTCTAATTTTTGAATAAAAAATGTCAAGTATCAACAATTAACTTTCTGTAGTGCTTTAAATAACCAGGTCTGGCCCCACGAGGCATTTAGCACTCTCTGGAGACATTTTGACCTTTACAACTCGAGAGGTGCTGTTAGTGGCGAGCTGAAGGCAGGTAAAGCAGATGTCAGCAGCCAGAGGCCAAGAGCCCAACCCGGTATTGACAAAGAGCTGACTGTGGAGTCAGGGCCAGATTACAATCCTAACTCTGCCAGGTGAGCGGAGAGACCATGGGTGGTCCTATCACAGTTCCCAGCTTCTGCACCTCACCATCTGTGGGTGTCGCAATCACCTACCTAATATTATTAAGAGACTTAGGATAGTACCTGGCACGAAGACCAAGTAGGTTGAATTTTGTTTTGTAGTTGTATTGTTACATTAACAGTCTGAACTGTTGGTTGGTTCTAGGCAACACCCAATGGTCCTGCATGGTGTTGGTGGCTGCTGGCTGTCCTTCCTGTAGACCCACGATATCAGCTCTCCGTACTGTCAATGAAGTCTTTGGAGGAACGGTTGACGAAGATACAGCATATTCTGACTTACTTTTCTAGAGACCAATCTAAGTAACGGACTGCTTGGATCTCACTCAGCTCACTCTCAGCCCAGAGGCTAAGATGCGGCTGGATCTTACTTTAACGTCGCGCCCTGATCTGGCTCCATTGACAGCCAGATTGCCCGCTGCCTTTTGCACACCCAGTGCTGGTTTAAGAAATTAAGGAAACTTTTCTTTTCTTCAGCCTCCTGAATCTCGTGGAGCTTCAGATGAATACCTTCAACTAGGTCCTAGACCACTAAGAACTTGCACAGAAAACACGCACTGAGTGTGTGTTAAACCTCGACATTGTGATGAAGTTGCACTATGTACCATACTCTGAATGAACTAATAACTCCGTGGATGTATGACTTGTGCGTGCGCGCGTGTACGTGTATGTGTGTGTGTGTGTGTGTGTGTGTGTGTGTGTGTGTGTGTGTGTGTGTGAGTGCACACGTGTGTGTGTGTGTAGTGTGTGTGCCTATGTAGTGTGTGTGCTTTTTCTCTGGCTTTAAATTTTAAAAGACAAAAAAAAAAAAAAATAAAAGCCATAGAGAGTGAACTTGCTGAAGGTCCTCTATTGCCCAGGTTTACAACAGTAGTCATAGGAGTTTCGCAGATTGAATTTGCCTCAGATTTATTTGTCCTGATGCTTCTATTTGCACAAGTATGTAAACTACGGTATAGAGTATCATTTTTTTTGTTGGAAATCCTGCTCTTGCTGAACTGTCTTGGCCATTGACTATGACACAGTTAATTATTTATGTAAATATGTGCATCCCGGTGGCCGGCAGGCAGGGATGCAGAATCTAGAGCCAGTTTCCTGGAACAACTGCAAACCTGACATGGTACTGTGCATCCATTCATAAAACACTTAAAACTGTGAAAATATGGTTTACATTAAAATGTACATAAAGGTAGATGGAGAACTCGATTCAGCCAGTTAGCTTGTACATTTTAGGGGGCTTTTCACATTAACTGCCCGTCTAATTCATTTAGAGTTTGACACGATAACTTGTATTTAAGGAATTATGTAGTGTATAAATCAATTGAGGATCTGGGGGAAGAGGAAAAGCTTAATGTAGGACTCAGCTTGTAAGGTTTGTTTTGTTTTGACTCTGGTCTTGGTGCAAATGTTAGTTATGCCTTATTCATACCACAGTTAGAGCACCGTGCTGTGACACGGGTATTTCCATGCTGCCCGGCCCTTTTATAATTATTTGTTGCAGATTTGTGACTGTCTCTATTAACTTTCTTTTATGTAAGTAATTTGTACAAGTTTCTTAAGATATTTGCTTTTGCTTATTTAATTTTGAATAAAAGCTAAATTCATAATACTTTTCCCCCCTTTAAATTGTAAAGCAATGTCAAAAAAAATGTCAATATAGGGACCGAGCTATATATATAGTGTAGAACACGTGTTCGGTTGCCTGATTTGTGACATAAGGCTTAAGTTGTAGATTTTGGGGGTCAGTTGGAGGTGGACCCTAAGGAGTGTTTGTCTGAGACAGGGTCTCTCTACATAGCTGCTGTCCTGGAGCTCACTATGTAAACCACACTGGCCTTGAACTCACAGATATCCTACTGCCTCCACCTCCTGAGTGCTGGGATTAAAGATCAGAAAGTTGTGATTTTAAAACATTTTATAAACAAAGAATGTGGTCCAGCACACACATTCAGGCATCAGGTCCAACAAATATTCTCTAAACTTTAGAGTCTAAAGCATTGTTTTTTTTGACCTTAAAAATACAAACCCATATCCCTTTAGGATAAAGATATTCTTCTTTTTTAAATACCCTAAAATATGTTTGTTGTCACTAATGAATTTAAAATATTACAGGTGTGTCCTACAGAAAAACATCTGTATACATTCTCCTCCGTCAGGATGATTCTTAGTTGGACATACCTGACCGTTTCTGTCCCCAGGTCCTTGACTGAGAATACTGTTCTGGTTTTGTTTGCAGATGAGATTTTCCTGTGTGGCCCAGGCTGACCTCATAGCTGCCACTCTCCTGCCTGGGTCTCCAACTGCTAAACTCATAGGCACACACCTCCATGCCAGTAAATGAGACCTTCAGGATTGGCTGAAACTTTAGAAAAGACTTAGAAGCCCCCACTCAGTGCCACATCAACTAGTAGAGAACTGTCCACAGTATCTGGTGATGTAGTTCTGTAACCTGTCTACTCTGGAGGCTGAAGCAAGAGGATTCTGAGTTTAAGCCAGTGTGAGTTACAAAGTAAGTTCAAGGCCAGTCTTGGTGATTTAGCCCTTTTTTGATAATCAGCATGTCTAAGGCCCTGGCTTTGTTCCCCAACACCGTTAGCAAAGAGGTTCATAAAGAAAGCGCCACTGAGTGAACAAGAACTTACCCAATGGTACCTTAGTAGTAGTACTTTTATCATTACTGGTACTTTATCAGTAGTTTTGAAGTGTAAACTAACTTTCTCATAATTAAAAATACTGCTAAGTGCCTATTAAAATAAGGAATATATGTAAGTGATTTACTTATATAATTCTCATGAGAGCACATGGTGAAAGTATTCCTGGTTGTTGATACACATATTTAATTTACATGTGTGCTATATACACAGATAGACTGTAAATGGGTTCTGTATATGCACACTTATATTCCCACCAAAGGAAGTGTGCGAGCCTTCTTTATGATTTATTCTAATTATATGATAAATATTCCTACGGCAGTTTTTCTCTCTGTAGATATATTAAGTCTGAGGGGTTTTTTCCTTATTGTAAATTTCATATATCTTTTCAAAAATGAAAGCAAAGAATCAAATTGTTTACCTTGTCACTTTAGGTGCTGAAGTTCCATCATTAGTGCAATATTTTTTGCTAAAGTGTCTAATTCACTAGTTTGTAGACACGTCTGCCTGTTTAGTTCTTGTCAATCTGATTCAGACACTTCAAGTAGGAGGACTCTGGATTCTACAGCACTTTCGTTGTACCTTTGCCCCTGACACTTGAGGGAGTAGCTAAGATACATTCTCAGATCTCACTGAGGTCTCCAAACTGTTCCAGCAGTTCAGCAGGGGTCGCAGACTGACTGATATAGCTGAAGTAAATGCTTGAACTCTGAGCATGGTGACAATCATCTGTAACCTCATTCCTCAAGATCACAAGTTCAAGATCAACCTGGGCTACTACTGAGACTCTGGGATGGGAAGGGCAAAGTTCCAGTTGAGGAAAGGAGATTAAAAGACTGGAATGGACAAATGGCTGCTTTCTTCACAAATTCAAATAACAATAAAAAGGAAAGATTACATTACGAAACCTCAAGAACTGACAAATGCTTTTGATGATATCTGAGATATCCGTGAAATCTAGCACATTAGGTCATAGGCCAGAGGAAATCACGGCTTTGCAGAAGTGGAGAGCTATAGGCCAGGTACACATAGTTTCAGGGAATCCCTATACTCAGAGAGCATCTTGGCAAACTCCAATAGGGAAGCTGGGTGTGAATTTGAACTTGCTCCCCACCCCAGAAGTGCTGTAGACAGAAACAGCAGTTCTCAGGCCTTCAGTGTGAGGGTTGAGCCAGAGAAGAATCACCATACCTTACATAGGAACTTATCTCCTATAGGATCAAGAATCTTTACCCAGGTAAGCTACTAGCCTGCCTCACATTGGTCAGTTTGTTTTTGAATAGTCCATGGTCACATAGCTAGACTACCTTCCCTGGGCCACTAAATGGTTTATCTCAAACAACAAAGATAAATAGACAAGTAAATCCTGGAGGTTTGAGCATAAGGAATAAGACAGCAGTGTACTAAGCTCTGAGGATGCTGCACCCCTCCCAAAGATGGGAGAACTGAGAACGTTTCTCAGTCTTTCCTACCATTAGGGACTTCAGTAACATCTAACCAGTGAATTAATCATCAAAGTGACGTCTGTAACTGAGCCAAATAGGAGACTGAGTGCAGATAATGAATCAGATGGACGATCAAGCTAAAGCCCTTCCCGTAACATGACAAGAGTTCAAGAGAAGAGGAATGTGAAGGAAAACAGACGTGAATAATCGATAGAAGCCTGTTAATGACTGACTAGCCAAGAGAAGTTTCTTACTAGTAGAAGGAAAAAAATAAGTACTTTTTCATGAGTCCTGTTGAGACTACTGCATTCTCAGGGACCAGATACATCCACATAAAGAGAAACTGAAGAAACTAAAGACCACACATAGGAGGACTGAAAGAAAGTAATAGTAACTCAGCATTGACCAATGATGAATAACAAGCCCAGGGACACACATTTAAGGCCATGAGTTTTGGGTCTAAGCCATTGTTTATATGTCAGTACTTCATAGGGTTGGCAAGGCAGCTCAGCCCAATAAAGATGCCAGCCATCAAGCTTGCTGACCTGAGTCTAGTCCCCAAGACCCATGTCGTAAGCGAGAACTGGCTCCCACAAGTTATCCTCCGACTGTCATACATGCACACACACACACACACACACACACACACACTTATAAAAAATGTATATTTAAAATATTTTTTTAAAGATAGGATGCCAGTATAAGCTGTCATGAATGCCTGCCTCTTGATAGCATTTGACTGTCCATTAAAATTAAGTTTGTCTTTACAAATTTTTTGGCAGGGATTGGGGAGAGGGTGGGTCCACTATTTAAGATTTCCAAGGATTATATGCCTAATTTCAAAATGTGTCAGGTACACTGACTAGTTTTATGTCAGCTTGAGGGGAGAAGGAGGGGAGAACCACAACTAAGAAAATGTCTCTATAAGATCAGGTTGTAGGCAGGTTCTTAGTCATTGATGGGGAAGGGTGCAGCCCATTGTTGGCGGCGACATCCTAGGCTGGTGGTTCTGGGTTCTATAAGAAATCAGGTTGAGCAAGCCATGGGGAGCAAGCCAGTAAAGCTGTTTACTGCCCCTCCATGGCCTCTACATCAGCTCCTGCCTCCAGGTTCCTGCCCTGTTTGAGTTCCTGTTCTGACTTCCTTCAGTGATGAACTTCAATGATATGGAAGTATAAGCCAAATAAATCCTTTCCTCCCCAACTTGCTTTTTGGTCATGATGTTTCACCACAGCAATAGTAACCCTAACAAAGACAGTAGGTAGGCATCACAATTAGCCCTCAGAAAAATCCTGTAAGGAATGTGTTTGTACACATGTGAGACACCAGAAATGCTGACTATGTGATTGCCTACCTGAGGATCGTGGAGCTGTCCTGTTGCCAGGTCAGCTTGGACTCCAGGTAGCCTTTGTACTTTGCTATGTACTTTGCTGCCATATCAAGTTATCAAGGACAAAAGAATCACCAAAAGCAATTTGTGACATTGACTTACGTGTGAAGGGTGCATTATGGAATTAGGATGTCTGTGAACACTACTGTGAGATTCTCAAGTCAGATTCAGCCCTGCATTTTGGGAAGCAGGGTAGATTGATAATCTTTTTAGACAGTGATAGTTCATAAATATATCAAATCATTATAATGTTTTGGAGGTGTGATGGTTTATATATGCTTGGGCTAGGGAGTGACACTATTAGGAGGTGTGGCCTTGTTGGAGTAGGTATATGGCTGTAGGAGTGGGTTTAATACCCTCGTTGAAACTGCCTAGACGTGAGTCTTCTCTTAGGGGCCTGCAGATGAAGATGTAGAGCTCTCAGCTCCTCCTGCACCATGCCTGCCTGCTGGATGCTGCCATGTTCCTGCCTTGATGATAATGGACTGAATCTCTGAACCTGTAAGCCAGTCCCAATTAAATGTTGTCCTTACAATAGTTGCCTTGGTCATGGTATCTATTCACATCAGTAAAATCCTAACTAAGACAGGAGGGATTGAAGTAATTTAAAAATAAAGCCACATGCATGATAGGTAGAATATTTTCTCAATGGCTCTAAAACAGCAAAGATAGAAATAATCAACACTCAATTTAAACAACGAAGAGAAACTTTAGCATTCGGTCACTAAAAATAACTAGAGACTAATGTATAAAAATATGTGATTCAATTTTGTCATTATACCATGGTTACCCTGCAGCGTGTAACACAGAAGATGGGATACCAGGATGAAATCGGGGAGATTGATGAGCAGTGTATTTTGGTGTGATCTGTCTTTTCTACAGGAAACTCGGACATATGAAGGTAATAGGGTTTTAGGATCTAAGACTGTTACCATTGTGTCTACATCTATGCATTGTGGTCACTGATAAGTTTACTGCAGTTGAGGGACATGATAACCAGATGGCTAAGAATTGAATGTTCATGTGACTTTAACAATACCAGCAATGAATTTAGTGCCATCTTATGTTGCGGTAAATCTCCAACCCAAATATGCCCAGGCAAGGAAAACACAACTCAATTACTATGAATACATGCTATGCGCCTAGATTGGGCAGAGCTACCACTACACTACCATCTTCCCCGACTATGAGACCCCTTACAACTTGCAGTTTCTCCAGGCCATGTGCTTCTGCTCCGCTTTCCTTCTAACTCCTCCTTCTCGGCTGTCCTCTCTCTCTCCTTCTCCCCCAAAAACCTTCAGCTCCATCTCCCCCTCTTCTCTGCCCAATCACTGACTCTAGCCTTTGTTTATAAATTAAGGTTGGAAGAAAGTTTACAGGAAATCACCTCATTCCTTGTTCACAGCCCCTCACAGGAGAACGGAATTAGCATCAAATACAATTAGCCCTAGGGCTATCCACAACAATCTTGCTGTGGCTTATTAAGAGGAAATATGAAAAACAGTCAGAATGAAGACATTATAGCAGTGAGGATGCTTGAGGAGACCAGAACATTCTTGTAGTTAATATATAAATAATGAAGAAACTGTAGAGAATAAAAGTGAACTGCTTTTGTAGGATGGTATTTTTACAACCTAATTATCATCAGAGTCATAGACTATGAGATAATCTAACTCTTAAGTGGTTGTATATGGGATGTCACTTCCTATGACAGGAAAAGCAGTGAGGATGAGGATTCCTTCCCAGATTCTCTTTCAAAATAGGAGTCATAGAAAACAAATGTAAATCCTCAAAAGGAACAGCAATCACGGAAACAAGAGGGGGCTGTGTCTGCCATTTCTTTTGCACATTAAACAGATGTGCACTGTAGGACAGGAATACAGAGGAACCCGACATGGAGAAAGTGGCATGATATATAACTTGGAATTTAAAGGGATAGGGGATCTTTTTCTGTTTTGTTTCTTTCTTCAAAACAGGGTTTCTCGGTGTAACGTGGCTGTCCTGGAACTTGCTCTGTAGACCAGGCTGGCCTTGATCTCAGAGATCTGTCTACCCCTGCTTCCCAGTTAGAGTTAAAGGTATGTGCCACCACTACCCAGCTGGGAGGAGGGATCTTGATGTTGCTCAGCAGCAGTGCATTCTTCTTAGGAATCTCTGGGTGAGTCAAGGATTTACCCTCATAGATAAACCACAATGGCTGGCCAGAAGTCAATAATTATTATGTAGTCCAGGTCCAGCTTCTGTTTTCAAGATGTCTGACTGAACTGTCACTGCTTTGAGGCTTAGCAGTTACTAACGTCCCCATAAAAGAATGGGTTCCCAACACAAAGACACGGAAAGAGCAATTCTCAAATTCATCTGGAAAAGCAAAAAAACCAGAATAGTAAAAACAATTCTTAACAATAAAAGAACTTCAGGGGGAATCACCATCCCTGACTTCAAGCTTTACTACAGAGCAATAGTGATAAAAACTGCATGGCATTGGTACAGAGACAGGCATGTTGATCAATGGAATAGAATTGAAGACCCAGAAATAAAACCGCACACTTATGGACACTAGATCTTTGACAAAGAAGCCAAAAATATACAATGGTGGTAACACATGTTGGAGAGGATGTGGGGAAAGAAGAACACTCCTCCATTGCTGGTGGGATTGCAAACTGGTACAACCACTCTGGAAATCAATCTGGAGGTTCCTCAGAAAATTGGAAATAGATCTACCTGAAGACCCAGCTATACCACTCTTGGGAATATACCCAAAAGGTGTTTCACCATGCTACAGGGGCACGTGTTCCACTATGTTCATAACAGCCTTATTTGTGATAGCCAGAAGCTGGAAACAACCCAGATGTCCCACGACAGAAGAATGGATACAGAAAACGTGGTTCATTTACACAATGGAATACTACTCAGCTGTTAAGAACAAGGACAACCTAAGTTTTGCAGGCAAATGGATGGAACTAGAAAACATCATCCTGAGTGTGGTAACTCAGACCCAAAAGGACATGCATGGTATGTACTCAAATAAGTGGATGCCAACCAAAAAAAAAAAAGTACAGAATACCCAAGATACAGTCCACAGAACTCAAAAAGTTCAACAAGCTGAAGTGCCCAAGTGAGGACAACTCAGTTCCCCTTTGGAGGGAGAACAAAGCAATCACAAGTGGGGAGGGAGGAACCTAGGAGGGAAAGTGGACAGGGGTGGGGAGTGGAGGGGAGAGGGTAACCTCAAGAGACTGGAGGCCCCAGGGAGTTTAGAGGTCAGGTGGGGTGAGGGGTGGGAACATCACATGAAGACATGGAGGTGGGGAGGAGGTATGGGATGTGGAGCAGTCAGAGGGTGGACAGGGGTTGGGGGGAATAAATATGAAGTGTAAAAAATAATTAACAAAAGAAGGAGGAGGAGAAGAAGGAGAAGAAGAAGAAGAAGAAGAAGAAGAAGAAGAAGAAGAAGAAGAAGAAGAAGAAGAAGAAGAAGAGGAAGAAGAAGAAGAAGAAGAAGAAGAAGAAGAAGAAGAAGAAGAAGAAGAAGAAGAAGAAGAAGAAGAAGAAGAAGAAGAAAGAAAGAAAGAAAGAAAGAAAGAAAGAAAGAAAGAAAGAAAGAAAGAAAGAAAGAAAGAGAAAGAAAGAGTTCCATTTAGAGTTGAATAAAGAGAAGCAGATAGAAGTTGTAATTTAGGTTGTGTTTTGTTTACATGTCCCAGAAACAACTCTTGCTATCTTAGGAATCTGCAGTCAGGATGCTAAATAGCAATATTTCACACTGTTGTCTGAGAATTAGAGCCATCATGTTGAAATGATTATTTTTGGCCACATGACAGATTATCCGTAGGATAAGCTTATGTGAGAATCTAGAGACAGATTTTACATGTGTAATTGTGTCAAACATGTGTATATGGCAAGATAAATTTGTGTTCTTCATTATTAAGTTGCTGCACACCCATGATTTATGTAGCAAGAGGTAAGATTTCTGGAAGTAGGTATCTCGGTTTTACTTTTCTGGCCTCTGGAAGCAGCCTGCCATGATGCAGGAAGACCCTAATGGTAGATGTTCTTCTGCCTTATGTTAAAGTCTAAGCACTTAGAGGAATGTGATAAAGATTTGGGAAGATGAGGACGGCAAGGGCTTGAGAACTCCTGATGGAGAAAAGGTTTCGGAGCTCTGTGATTCTTTGGGGAACGTGGGGACCCTTTATGTCATCCAAGGGCATTTCTTGATTAACACGATCTTAGTGAGAGGTGACTGACAGATATAACTGAGGAAATGGAGACCCTAGGCTGCAGTATTCAGGTTATCTTGTGTGTCCCAGCAGCAGACTCCCCAGACCTGTAATGAACTTGTTTATTGAGATGCGAATAGCCACTTGTAAGCATACTATTTTTAATTACATTTGAGGTCTCCCACACCCCACAATATATGTGGGAAGTAAAGACAACTTACGTGAGTCTGTTCTTTTCCTCCACCATGATGGAACTCAAGAGATTAAACTCAGGTTATGGTATGGCAAATGCCTATACTGTTCACCCATCTCACCAGCCCCAAGTTTTGGGTTGTCGTAATGGAAAGAAGTGTTTGCTTTAGCTCACAGTTTAACACAGTCTGTCATGATGTGGAAGGCATAGGAGAAATTCCAGACTATAACACCAACCAGAAAAGAGGTGGGCACCAAAGACTTGATTGGTTTATTTTAAGTGCTCAGGATTGAACCCAGGGCTCAATTGGCTAAAATATACACTCTAGCACTCAGATCTGTCTTTTTCCTCAAAAAACTTAATTTTTAGAACCTATGATTTTATAAAACGTTGTGATTGGAGGAGTCAAACTTTTGTAAAATGGTACTTTTATAAAACTATCCCCCAACGATCCACTAGAATGATAATTCAGAATTTGATTTTGATTAAGATGAAGACCAAAAGACTGTGTTTTGTTCACACCTGAATTTGGAAGCCGAGGCTCAGATCCTCTGTAGTTATATTCAGGAGCCAAGAAAAGCAGATAACTGGAGAGGGGGGAGAGGGGAGGCAACTCAAGAAGTACAAGGCAGTAGAGCAGTAGAGTCCTAGAGCTTTCCTACTGAGGAAGAAACCAAAAGAATTCAGGATTCTACCAATTAGACTGAGATCTCAAACCCAAGTGACATTAATCAGAAGAGGAAGAGAAAAAATTGCTGACTTGCAGAAGATAAAGAATATGTGCTTCTAGCAGTTTGCTAGGCTAAAAGGTTGTTGTCAATGCTAAGGATATTTTGGAACAGATAGGATACATCCTGGAACTTGTCATTGTCATCGTGTGGCAGAGACAGGAAGAAAGGAGAGAAGGCAGCTTGGGAGACTCTCGGTGTGTTTTCCCTCCAGGGATCCAGAAATAATGAAGAGCTGTAAGACATGCATCTCTAATGCAGGCCTTAGGGATGCTCCACTGTGTGCCTTCCCGTTATGATTGGACAAGGGAGTTGCTTTGTTTTCATCCTAAAAATAAACACAAATGACTGGGAAGAAAAAGAAATCAAGGTCCCCTGTCCTTCTCCTCTGCGTTCTCAGCTCTGCTGTCAGGAATTTGGGCAGGGCTGTATGGGAGCTGAGGAGGAATCTGGAAGTATGTGCCTTCCTAGCTGTAACTGGTTTCTCCCCTGCACTGACTGTGCATGGCTCCTTCCTCATCCACACATCCCAACTTCTGTGCCTAGAACTCAGAAGAGAAAGCAAAAGAAAGACAGGAAATCAGGAATTCAAAATGGCCACATCCTACAGACAGGGAGGGAGATGTTTGCAAAGATTCTTCCCACTTAGTTATAAGTTTCTGGAACTTTGCCATGCCTGCGCTCCCCCACTGAATTGAATGACAAGGGTGTCCAAACCTCCCATCCAACTGTCTCATGGAGATTTATCTTCTGAAAGGCCCAGTTGAGTGCTCCAAAAATCCTTTATACTAAAACTATGTGGGGTCAAGTCACCAAACATCCTTACTTTACTGGATTGAAGATGTCCCCATTAGCCTAGAAAGTTTATAGTTTTTTTCCATTTCTTGTTGGATTAGTTACTTTTCTTGTTGCAGTGATAAAATGCCTGAAGGGCTGACCTTGTGACCTTTAATAATACATTATCTGTGTTATCAGAAATGTGGACTGACTGAGGGGGAAACTCAGTTTATTTCATTAATAAACACCTTCTCAATAAATTATCACAGTCTACAATGTATATATAGAATTTTGATCAGATCTAAATTACCACTGATTATAATTTCATGTATATACTCAATCCAGAAGAAACTCAACCCAGAAGAAAATTTCAAACTTTTAGAGCTTTACTGCCTAGGAAATAGACATTTATAATATGTAAATAAAAACACACACCTCCTATTGCAAAGAAATATATCATAAAATAATGGACTTTCAAATATAAGACACATGCCCATAATATCCTTGAAAGGAGAGTAAAGAAGAAATATGTTAAAAGTCAGAAAAATATATATATATAATATTGTTTATTTTACATTTTTATATTCTTAAATGATGAGGCTAACAGTAAAATCACAATCATTTATTCTACTAGGTACATGTAAGTAATTTTATGTCACTTTATTCTAAAATGTGGGTAAAATAAGTTGAAAAATATGTATTAACATCTAAATTTATAATAAAAATGTATACTTCATCTAAAAATGCACAAGGAAGAGCATGATTCTAGTTTGGTTTTAGAGAGAGCACAACCAAGTGTTTGAAGAAGAGAGGTTGACTATCTCAACTGTTCCCTCTGCCCTGAATCATTCTGAAAGCACCTCCTCCCCAATTCTCTGTTCTCTTCTTACCAAGGTCGATTCCCTACTTGTTTGTCCCTGTCAAGGGCAGAAGGAAGTCCTCCTCCTCAGCTCTGCCCCAGCTCCCCACCTCTCCTAAGGCAGGCTGAAGGATCTTTACTTTGCCTTGTATTTTTTTGGCTTCAAAAGCCATGTTCCTTTTCCTTAAATGGTGAAGTTCTAGTTGTCCTCTAAGGCTGAAATAAAAACACCATTTCTTCTATCAAATGTCCCAACTCTCATGCAACATGAAATCTTCTATCCAATACAATAGTGTTCATCAGGCTTCAGAGTGGGAATGTGCCTCAAAGCCCCTGGGTTGAAAGCTCTGCCTCCTGCCTGTGGCACCATTGGCAGAGGATGGAACCTTCAGGAGATGAGACTTCCTGGGAAGAAGGACCCTGAGACATGCTCTTGACAATATAGGGACCCAGCCCCTTCCTGTCTCTTATTTTGTTTCCCAGCTGCCATGAGAGACCAGTTTCCCTCACCCATGCCCTTCTGCAAGGGCATATTGCCTGGCCACAAAGTGACAGGACCAAGTGATTATGGACTGAAAACTATGAGCCAAAATAAACCTTTCCTCCTTGTAAGGGGATTTGTCCCAAGTATTTTACTTCAGTGATGAGAAAATGGCCCCAACAGGTACTAGAATTACCTGTATATGATTTGTGTTGTTCAGTCAAACTTCAAGGAGGGTATTCCCATCTCCATGGAATGCCACTTGGCAGAAATCAGAATTCAAAAATAAAACCGCAAACAGAACCATCAGATATAATAATTACACAGGAAAAAAATCTATGATCTCTGTATATTTGTATATCTTGCTAAGTTGTTATTGTGAAGAGCTCAGTGAGTGCTTGCCTAGCCTTAATTTACTCAGCCTAAGTATAAGGCAGTGCTACATGAATCAGTTACTGGAGGAAGTAAAGTTAGACTCTTTCAAGGGAAGTAGGAGAGAGAGATAGGGAGGGAGGAAAGGAAGTGTAAATTAAATGTATATTTTGGGGGTCACCAAGATAGCTGAGCTGGTAAAGATACTTGCAGCATAAACCTGACAACCTGAGATTTGTACCTGGAACTCACAGGGGAAGGAGGAGTTGAAAAGCTGTCCCTTGACTGAGTGGTGTCAGTCCAGGCCTTTAATCCCCACACTCAAGAAGCAACAGCAGGCAGATCTCTGAGTTTGAGGCCAGCCTGGTCAGTCAGGGCTATAAAGAGAAACCCTGTCCCCAAAATACAAAAAACAAAACCAAAACAAAAGTCTGCTGGCCTCCACAAACATGCCATGACACATGAATCTCTCTCTCTCTCTCTCTCTCTCTCTCTCCTCTCCCTTTATCTTTCTCTGTGTCACACACACATAAATAACAACAACAACAACAATAATAAAATGCGTATTTAACCTTGTAAAAACCTGGCCAATAGTTGTCTAAAGTGGCAGTACTATTTACACTCTGTCTTAGTTAAGGTTTCTATTGCTTTAGTGGAACACAATGACCAAAAAGCAAGTTGGGGAGCAAAGGGTTTATTTTGCTTATACTCCCATATCACTGTTCATCATCAAAAGAAGTCAGGATAGAAACTCAAACAGGAACCTGGAGGCAGGAGCTGATGCAGAGGCCATGGAGGGGTGCTGCTTACTGGCTTGCTCCTCATGGCTTGCTCAGCCTGCTCTCTTATAGAACCCAGGACCACCAGCCACGAGGATGGCCCCACCCACAATGGGCTGGGCCCTCCCTCATCAATCACTAATTAAGAAAAAGCCTTACAGCTGGTTCTCATGGAGGCATTTTCTCAGACGAGGCTCCCTTTTTTCAGAAGACTCCAGCTTGTGTCAAGTTGACATAAGAGTAGCCGGCACACACTCCCTTTGGCAATGCAGTGCTTGTCTGTTTCCAGGGACTGCACCGATTGCTTGCCAACACTTGTTCTGTCCGTTTTATTTTAGCTATTTTAAAGTGTTCTCAACACTGTTATTGGATCACAGTCTCCAGTTCCTTGGTGTCTATTTACCATGAGCTTCTTTTTATGCTTATCTGTTTTAAAAAATACTTGCTCAAATCTTGCTCGTGGACGTCACTTGTTTTCCGAGAATTCTTTAAATAGCCCAGAGAACTCCTTCATCAAGAGGACATATTTAAAATTCTGGTGAAGTCTCATTTCCCTCTCTGTCTCTGTCTCCCTCTCCTTATATAGACTTGGCTTTTCAAACCACGTCTAAGAAAATTTTACTTTCTCCTGGGTTTTGAAGAGTTTTCTGCTTTCTTCTAAAACTTTGATAGTTTTAGCTTTTACCTTGAAGTTAGTGATGAATTTTAAGCTAGTGTTTATGTGTGAGGGGGAAGTGTGTGCATGTGTGTGTGTGTGTGTGTATGTTTCTTGTGTGTGGATGTCTTCTCCAGTTTTTACTGCTAATAATACAATACCACAGTATAGATAAAGCCTATTCTTTTGTTGTTATTGTTTCTCTTTGTGCATATGGTGTGTTGGTGTATGTGTGTGTGTGTGTGTGTGTGTGTGTGTGTGTGCGTGTTTGCATGTGCCCCATGAGTCCACATTACTATCCTGACTCACATCCCTAGGGTTGTAAAGCAAGGACTCTTACCCCATTCTCTGTCCCCTTTCTCTATCCCATTATCACTATTATCCCACTATCACTCTTATCCCATTTCTCTATCCCCTGGGTAAACTTATTTTGGCTCATACTCTGCCCTGTGGTTGAGGGGCTGCATTCAAGGTGTCAGAAAGCATTGCACATGGCAGAAGATGGAGAACATAGAAGAGACGCAGTCAAACAAGCTTTCACAACAGACCCACCCTAGATAATCCGTTGTACCACCACGTTATTAGTCACATACACAGACACACCCATGGATGGAGGCAGAGCCCTAATCACCTCTTAAATGGACCTGCAGATTCCATTTCTGCATCGTCTGATGATGACTCCGTTTCAACACAATTTGGGGGGAGGGGGCTTGGGAACAAGCTATGTTCAGCCCATAGCCATTAATATCCAAGTTTTCTAACACCATCGTGGAGAGGTGGGTCAAGCTTACTGGTGCGTAAGTTGCATATATTCAGTCCTTTTTCTGTGTGGTTCTCTAGATTTATACAAACATGTACAGTCATAGAGCCGGCTTTAATGTCAAGACGCTGAAGATAATCATCTATCAGCCCCCAAGTCTCTTTTGAATTTTTTCCCTATCTTTTCCATACCTAGGAATACTGATGTTTCCTGTGCTTGTATGTCTATCTCTCATACAGAATGCTTCAAATAGGAAACCACTGTTGAGTGTGGAAGCATTGGTGAGTGTGGAGCCATTGGTGAGTGTGGAGCCATTGGTGAGTGTGGAACCATTGGTAAGTGTACAACAATTGGTGAGTGTACAACCATTGGTGAGTGTGGAACCACTGGTGAGTGTACAACCATTGGTGAGTATAGAACCATTGCTGAGTGTGGAACCATTGGTAAGTGTACAACAATTGGTGAGTGTACAACCATTGGTGAGTGTAGAACCACTGGTGAGTGTACAACCATTGGTGAGTATAGAACCATTGCTGAGTGTGGAACCATTGGTGAGTGTAGCCCTCTCCTCCAATTTCTTCCACTTGGTGCCTCAGCACTTGAGATTCATCCAAGGTGGTATGTGTATCAGTAACTCATTTGCTTGTTTCTGAGTAATATCCTGTTACGTAAAAATGCCATTTTTGTTCATCCATTCCCTGCTTGAAGGGCATTTGGGCTATTTTTAGTGTCTGGCTTTGCTGACTAAAGCTGCTTATTATAGGTTGAGCTGTCTATAATCCCAGATCTCTATGTTACACTCTTAATCCTGGGCATCTGAGAATGGAAACCTATACTGAAGTGTGGTCTTTCCAGATGTAATTAATTAAGTTAAAATGAGGCCCTAGTGAAAAAGGAGTCCTTAATCCAACATTATTGTTACTGCATACATGGAGAGAAGAGAGGCCCCCAAAAGGCAAGAACAGACAAAGACACAACAAGCCCTTTGATCACAGAGGGAGAGGATGGAGTCTACAAACCCAAGAATGATAGGGCTACTAAAAGCTGAAAGAGGCTCTAAAGGATCATTCCTTAGAGGGAGAGACAAGAGAGAGATGGAGTGGGGAAGGGAAGAGGGAGGGAGTCAAGGGAGGGGGAGGTAGGGAGAGAGAGAGAGACAGAGACAGAGACAGAGAGAGAGAGAGAGAGAGAGAGAGAGAGAGAGAGAGAGAGAGAGAGAGAGAGAGAGAGAGAGAGCTCAAGTGAACACATTTTTGGATTTGTAGCCTCAACTTAAGGGGAATAATTCTGTTGTTTGTGACTGGAGGGATGCAGTGCGACACACTGGGAGGATGCAGTGAGTCAGACTGAAGGGGTGCAGTGAGACTAGAGGGATGCAGTGAGACTAGAGGGATGCAGTAAGTCAGATTAGAGGGATGCCGTGAGACTGGAGGGATGCATTGTGACTGTGTGTTGAAGTTGATGGTGTGGACCTGAAGCTGGCAGATTTTCAGGTACAGATAATGTTGCCTAGATGAGAAGAGTGTTGACCCCAGGATGAAGCTTCACCATAGACAGAGAACCATTGTGCATTTGACTCCAGAGATGTTCCCACAAGTCCATTCAGAGGAGCTGTGCCCTGAGACACATGCACAGGTAACCTACCTTCCTACTCCAGGTCAGAGTATTGAAAAATGCTGGTAACTCACAGGCACAGGAGTTAGTTAAGCAATGCCTGTACAGTCACCATCCAGGTGGCTTTTACACCATTGGCAACCTCTGAATTTTTCCAAGATAAAAACGATGAACAGATTCTACAGGGCAATCAAAATCCTGTAAAGTCAAAAGTTATCCATGCATTTATTAGGCTAATGCAATCTGGTTGTTAATGTATTAGGATTCTTATGCAAGCTTTGAAGCTTATTTTTGGCAGTAACTGAAGATTAGAATTGGCAACTTGTTAAAACCTCAGATCCTTCAGATGAGCTAGCCTCATTTTAAAGTTTAGATCTTTGGTTCCCCAAATTACTTACTAGAATCAACTCTGTGCTCTGCACTGACAGAGCTATTTCACTGTTAACACCAGCTCTTAGATACTTAGTTCTGTAGGAAAACAGATGTTTTACAGAAACAGTATCAAAATCCCATGAGCTGTTATGCTAGCTAAAAGCATCGGGAACTTTGAAAGTCAACAAGTGGGGCTGAACCAAGACTTCATAAATGATAAGTCATGGAAATATAAGTTCAGGAGTTCTCTGTGTCTAAAATTACAGCACTCAGAACAATTATTTCCAGATCCATTCATTTGCTTTGAATTCCATTTTTTTCTTAACAGCCAAATAATAGTCCGTTATGTAACTATGCCACATTTTATTATGGACATCTTGACTGCTTCCATTTACTTCCATTTATATAGAGAGCAACCATGAATGTGGATAAGCAGGTAGTAGAACTCACTGTAGTAGAACATACAGTCCTTTGGGTATATACCCAAGAGTGGTATAGCTGGATAATATAGTAGATATATTTCTAGATCTTTGAGGAACAGGCACACTGTTGTCCTATGAGCTGTAAGGACACCTTGCCATGGATGTCACAGCTGTGTAGGATTATTGGCTGCCTGCCTCCCTTAGCAGTTTGCTCTATACCTTCCAGGACTATAAAAGCCAGTCTTCAAATCAGATCCAGCTCAAAGCCTCCAAGTTCTGTGTCTGAACTGGGCATCATCCAAAATGTCCTTACTGGAACCACATATCCACGATCTTAAATATAAATTTAGAGTTCAAATGTGGGATGTTTAGACAGAAATCAGGCATTATATTTTCCTGTGAAGAAAGAGGAATTTATGGAGATATTTTTTCTGGTGTCATAAAATTGTTTCAAGAAATAACTATTGTTAATGTCTCTGTTGAGTTCAGTTGGAAATTCATTAAATTCCCAGTTTTCTAAAAATTTCTCCTGTGTTTAATGTGGCTCAAAATTTTCCATGTAGGGACACAAGCGCCACCTACTGGCTGTGATGATCAACTGCAGATTAAAATACTGAACTTTAAAAATCTCATTCAAGCCTGCATTCCTGTATAGCTATAGAAAAAAAAAATGTAACAGAAACAGGGAGATGGTGGCTCACACATTTAATGCCATCATTTGGGAGAAAGAGGTAGGCGTATCTCTGAGTTCAAAGCCTGCTTTGGCTCCATAGTGAATGTTAAGCTAGGTAGGGCTTCATGGTGAGACCCTGACTAAACAGATAAACAAATCCACAAGATTTGCTTTTCGATATCTACATTTGGGTTTCCTTTCTTGCCTTCAACTGCTTTTTAAAAATAGGAATTTAGTGCTGGAGAGATGGCTCAGCGGTTAAGAGCACTGACTGCTCTTCCAGAGTTCAAATCCCAGCAACCACATGGTGGCTCACAACCATCCGTAATGAGACCTGGCGCGTCTGGAGTGTCTGAAGACAGCTACAGTGTACTTGCATATAATAAATAAAATAAATATTTTTAAAAAATAGGAATTTAAATGCAGTGACAAACACAAAAAAACTAGGTCCTGGAGCCTCAAGTGGCCATTTCTTGTAGCCAGGCAAGACTCCCACTGGGAGGATAAGGACAGCAACCAGCCCACAAAGCCTTTGACGTGTCCTGCCTACATGATGTGCAGGGACAGAGATGAAGCAGAGACTTAGGGAATGGCCAACCAATAACTGGCCCAACTTGAGACCCATTCCATGGGCAAGAACCCGTCCCTGACACCATTACTGATACTCTATTATGCTTACAGACAGGAGCCTAGCATAGTTGTCCTCTGAGACTCTCCACCCAGCAGCCCATGGAAACAGACACAGAGACTCACAGCCAAACATTAGGGAGTTGGGGGAGTCTTGTGGAAGAGCTGAGGAAAGGATTGAGGGCCTTTACAGGAAGACCAACAGAGTCAACCATCCCCCACCTTGGGGGCTCCAGAGACTGAACCACCACCAACCAGAGAGCAAGCATGGGCTGGGCCTCGGCCCCTCGCACATATGTAGCAGATATGCAGCATATCGGGTTCTCAGGCAGGTCCCGCAACAAGTGGAGCTGGGGTTTATCCTGACTTTTGCATGCCTGCAAACCCATTCCCCTAACTGAGCCCACCTCGTTTGGCCTCAGTGGGAGAGGGTGTACCTAATCCTGCAGTGGATTTGATGCCACAGGAAGGGGTGGCTCTTCCCCTTCTCTGAGAAGGGGATGTGGGAGGAGCTGGGAGGGGCGACAGGAGGAGGGGGCTGCAATCTGGATGTAAAGTGAATTATTAATGAAAAAACATCATCTCAGTTCTCTGTTAAACCTTAAAAAAAAAGCTAGGCCCTGTGGATGTGAGGGAGGACCAGGTGACTCTCCTACCAAGCTTGTTTTCAGGACCAGATGTGGTGCTATATTTTTTTGTTACATTGTTTCTTTTACCACAGCTTCAAAACATCAGTATCTACTTTGGCAAACAATACAGATACATAAGAAACGCAAAACATGTAGTCTTTCTGTTCCTCTCCACTGTCCCTGTGATCCAATCCCATTAGCGGTAAACTTCTGTTCATTTGGGCAGGTTTTTGAGATAGATGCGGCTTGCTGGAAGTTTAGTCATGCTAAATTGATAGAAAATTGAAAAAAAAAAAACGAATGCAGCAGGAAGTGCCAGCCATATGCCACAATTTTTCATTTGTATAAAATGTCTCAATTAATAAATCCAAAAATGACGACAGCGTTCCAAAGATGAAAATATATAACAATTGTTGTTAGTGTGTGAATAAAAACCCAGCGTTCAGCCTTGTGCTGGATTGGCACATGTCCATTTTTAAAGGTTCTGTGATGAATGAGTCACTTGTCAAAATGAACCTTTCACAGGTCTCTGGTTTTAAAAGACATGCATCTCTGTTGGTAGTCAAATTTCAACAATTCTCTCTCTCTCTTTCTCTTTAAAATAATTTATGATTTGTTTTTATCTTATATACATTGGTGTTCAGCCTGCATGTATGTCCATGTGAGGGGGTCAGAGCCCCTGCAACTGGACTTGCAGACAGTTCCGAACTGCCCTGTGGTGCTGGGAATTAAACCCAGGTCCTTTGAAAGAACAGTCAGTGATCTTAACTGCTGAACCATCTCTCCAGCCCCAATGATCTCTTTTTCTAAAAAATAAAAAAAAAAATTATTGGCTAGGTACTAATTTCAGACTGATAAGGGTTATATCTTCACTAATCTATTCTCAGATCTTGTCCACTTGTAACTCTTAGCAAGTGTAAGTTCACAATGTCCTCTTTCTTTAATTCCTCATGATATCTGTTCATTTAAATTTAAGTCGTCCTCCCTCAACCTTCTCCAAGCCTTTGGGTTTGCAATGCACACTGGGATTGTTGTAGCAATGGTGCAATCTGTGAGTTATCCTTTCCAGGGCTATTATAAAGCTCCAGTTGTTCCCTAAACTCATTTACACAACAAACATCTAGTACAGTTGACCCTCCCTTTCCACAGTTCAGCCAAATATGGATTATGAAGCCTGCCCACAACACTTAATATTTATATCAATTTAAAAACTTAGAGCATATGAGAAGGTGTGTGTAGGTTATATACAAATGAAGCCCATTTTATAGGAGGCACTTCAGCCATCATATTTGTGTGTGAGAACAACAGCCTATTGCTTAGAAAGCCATGAAGAACAAAGAAACAAAAAATGCAAACCAACCTCTACTCAGCCTTAAGAACAGCAAATGTAGGGCTGAGAGACATTCCTACACTCTGCTTGTTGGAAAAAGGAGCCATTTTATTTAAGTTTTAATTTAAAATTTTTATATTTGCTGATACAGAGATCTTGCCCCAAGGTAAATTTCTTAGAAAGATTCTGGCTCTGACAAGAAGAAGGATTACTCGGTGTTAATTGCAGCATTGTGACATCATATAGATCTACAGAAGAGTCGGGAGCCCCAGCTCTGATGCAGCTAAAGTGGTGGGTAGTAAGGACACTACTGAGTCTTAGACAGAGTGTTTCAAATGAACGGACCCTGGTGGACAGAGTATTGATTTTCTTGGTTCTCAGCTTCCAATTGTCTCTCATCTCCCATCTCCTATAATTTTTTTTGTTGATCTTTTATAGAATTTCAACGTCAGCCTTCAAATCATAATAAGTTGTTATTTCAGTTAATTACCATTTTTAAATAAATTTCACTAATCTTTTTTTTTTTTTTTTTTTTTGGTTTTTCGAGACAGGGTTTCTCTGTGTAGTCCTGGCTGTCCTGGAACTCACTTTGTAGACCAGGCTGGCCTCGAACTCAGAAATCCTCCTGCCTCTGCCTCCCAAGTGCTGGGATTAAAGGCGTGCGCCACCACCGCCCGGCCACTAATCATTTTTATATATAAATTTCTAAGAACTTTCTTGTTTTTCTAACTTGTTTGGTTTCACATAACATTTTCTTCTGTTGCCAAACAAAAAATGTCATTTTTCCCCCTCCATCACAGTATCCTGTTTTGGCTGTCTTCATTTCCCATCTGTTAGTATGAGTCTTTGTTTTTCCTGTTGATGACGTTCCTGGAACATGTGATGACCTGACTTCCCCCTCTTTCTTCCATCCAGAGAGACAAGAGAACAGATACAGGCCAGCTTGTTGAATGCTAGCCTTACCCTTGGGCTAATCTGCTCAGGAGACTTCTGTATGGTGGTGGTGGTGTCCTGCTTGACGTCTGTTGTTTTCATAAAAGTCTCTGATCAAAAGCAACTTGGAGAAGAAAGGGTTTACTCATCTTACACTTCCAGGCTTTGATCTATCATCGAGGGAAGTAAGGACAAGAACTGAAGCAAAAAAGCCAAGAAGGGAAACTGCATACTGCCTTCCTCCCAGACTTAGTTACCTACCTTTCTTGAACAGCCCAGGCCTACCTGCCTAAGGATGGTTCGGCCCACGGTGGGCTGGGTCTTCCTATGTCAATTAGCAATCAAGAAAATGCTCCACAGACAAACCCACAGGCCAATATGATGGAAGCAATGTGGTGGAAGCAATTTACCAACAAAGGTTCTCTGCTCCCAGGTGATTGACAAACAAGATTGCAAGATTGCCCACCACCGCCATTTTTTCCTCCTGTGAGGAGAGCACACGCAGAGCATGGGAAGGAGGAGGAGACTCAGCATTCAGCTTGTGGATTTACTCTTTGTCCTTCTGGTTGTGAAGGGCAGCCGGCTGTGAGAGTAGGGCTTTAGCTTCAGATTCTCCCAGGGTATGGATTTTGACTCTCTTGATGGGATCAAGGTAAGCAGACTCTGCCTCGCTCCTCCCCATACCCAGTGTCAAGTTCTGAGCCCCTGGGTGACCTTGAGAGCAAGTCAGCGCAACCTCCCACCACTTCCCCTCTTACCGGCTGCTGGTCTTCGATACTGTTGAGGCCTTTGTCCCCTGTGGATTGTCTCTGCTTCTTATCTCTGTGGGTTAGTAGCAGTGTTCTTTCATTATCTCTGTCTTAGTGAATTTTTCCAGAGAAAGGAGTTAAGTGCACATTGTCCTTTTTATTTTAGTTAAAACCTAAAATGTGTCTCAGTAACTCTTTTTGTTGTTGTTTGTTTTATTTTATGAGACAGGCTTTGGGATATGACTCTATGGTCTGATTGACTTCATACTTACAGCAGTTCTCCTGCTTCAGCCTCTGGGCTTACAGAAACGAATCATCACGTCTGGCCAACATTATTACTCTAGCTTTTCAAAACAGTGTTTCTCTGTGTATCCCTGGCTGTCCTGGAACTCGTTCTGTAGACCTGGCTGGTCTTGAACTGGCAGAGATCCGCCTGTCTTTGCCTCCTGAGTGCTGGGATTAAGGGTGTGTGTCACCACTACTGGACCCATTATCATGATTAAGAAAATTCAATTAATTTAGATAAAGAAAATCACTCCCTAGAGGCCCTTGGTTCTGTGAAGTCTCAATATCCGAGTATAGAGGAATGCCAGGACAGGGAGGCAGGAGTGGGTGGATGGGTGGGAGAGCACCCTCATAGAAGCAGGGGGAGAAGCATAGAATAGGGGGTTTTAGGAGGGGAAACCAGGAAAGGGGATAACATTTGAAATGTAAATAACGAAAATATCTAATAAATTTTTTAAGAGAGAGAGAGAGAGAAGTGGGGTGGGGGGGCCATAGTGGTACACACCTTAAAAAAAAAAGAAAAAAAAAAAGAAAATCACTCTGGTACTATTCTAAGTTATGCCACCAGGTGGTGTCGTGAGATGATATGCACAGCTGGCCAGTGGCAGAACAGGCCTGAGTTTAAAATGACTAGAAACTTTGCTCTCATTTGAACAAAAACTTGATCTTATAGATGGCTGGCTTATTTCTGAGAATACTGTTTTTCTTATTACTTTAGGAAGAGGACCCTTTTAACACGCCTTTGGAGTCATGCCTCTTTAAGCTCTTACTTAAAGGTAAAGATTCATTCTGAAAAAGCAGGCTTAGGAGGATTTGTTACATCACAGCCTCTGCCCACATGAACATAAACTGTGCTGCCTGCCCACCTCTTGTCTCACAGGAGACCCAGATGCCCCTGGGGCCAAGGGGAACACAGCCACATGAAGTTAAATCAGACGCGGAGAATGTGATGCAATGAAGAGATGCTGTAAACAGCAGACATATTCAACCATTGTCTGTGTGACACAATGTCTTGTTCCACACTGAACCTGTTTCAGTAGGTAGAAAGAATTCACTAAGGAAGATAAAACCACCAGCCTGTAATGTTTTCTGTTCTGCATATTTATATTGCTCAAGTCACGGTAGTTGACTTCTACCACTATGGGCTTGTCAGGATGCACCGCACTTCATGACACCTACAAGGGCAGTAAATGATATTGACTTATCAGCTCCATAATAACCTCATGCGACTACCCTTGTGGTCGTAGTTTGCAACTAACCGAAATGTCACAAGTGGTGGTGCACGATTGTATTTATAGATAGGATTGGGTTCCTTTGTGGATTAGACATGAACTATTTCCACAAAAGTCTCAAGTATTGAAGGCTTCACACACACACACGCACACACACACACACACACACACACACACACACACACTGCCATGTGGTAGCACTGTTTTAAGATGTTTGGGAAACTTTAGGGAGTAGGACCTTATTGGAGGAGATAGGTCTCAGTAGTAGGTGATATGAGGTCTTAGGCTCCTTCCGTCCCTCTCTTCTGCCTCTGCTGTCGCATCTCTAGCTTTCTCTAGATTCCTACCTACCATGAGATGGCACACACCGTCCACCAGGATGCTCTGCATGCTTGCTTGGTGCTGAGGAACCATAGACTGAGCCCTCTAAAACCATGAACTAAAACAACATTCCTCAAGCTAACGCACACACAGAGCATTTATGTCAAAAAGATGAAATGCCCATGCAAAATAAGTTCCCTAGTCTACAGGATGATAAGATAAGTGGATTTCATGGTTCATAACATGTATCTTACAGGGACACACAGAGTAGGCGTGACAAACCTTGATAAGATCGACAACATTGCTAGAACAAACTGTTCCAGCTATTAAGTGATGTGTTTATAAAAAGGTAAAGAAAGAGGGGATATGTTCTATGGAGGTGTGATGAGGTGCTGGGGAAAGGGGCTGAGGCATCCCTTCCCCCTGAGGGACCAGCCACATGAGACAGTATAGTATGGAATAGAGTTTATTCAGGGGATGGGGAGGTAAGTCAAGAGGGTAATAGAGGCAGAAAAAGGCATTGAGAGAGAGAGGAGAGAGAGACAGAGAGAGAGAGAGAGAAGAGGAGAGGAGAGGAGAGGAGAGGAGAGGAGAGGAGAGGAGAGGAGAGGAGAGGAGAGGAGAAGAGAAGAGAAGAGAAGAGAAGAGAAGAGAAGAGAAGAGAAGAGAAGAGAAGAGAAGAGAAGAGAAGAGGAAGAGGAGTAGAGGACCCGCCATGAGCATCTGGAGAGAGGGAGGGAAGGGATGAGAGGACAGAGCAGGAGCAGGAAGGCAAGAGAGAACAAGAGAGAGAGGAGGAGGCAAGCAGGCCCTTTTATAGTGAATCAGGCATACCTGGCTATTGCCAGGTAACTGGAGCAGAGCTTAGACAAAATGCTAATGTTGATATAAATTTGGGTGTGATTAGTTTAAAAATAAATCATTTCTTCCCTCATCTACCAACCACTAGTGAGGTGGTTGTTGTTGTTGATGATGGTGGTGATGGTGGTGGTGGTGGTGGTGGTGGTGGTGGTGGTGGTGGTGGTGGTTGTAGTCTATGGCTATACTTTGGAAAAATTGAAAGGTGTAGTGAGCCATATAGCCTCTAGGCGAATTCAGCTGCCTGCATTTCACCTACATGGAGCTGAGGAATTCCAGCCACACCTCCTCCCACCTGACAGATGTCAGAGCCCCTCTGGCCCTACAGTTTCCTGCAAGTCAAGTCTCCATCTCCTGCTGTGTAGCAGACCCTGTGATCTTTGTTATGGCAACATCTCTCAGCCTGCAGGAGACCTGCTGAGAAGACTGCAGCTTTGGGAGGGAGGGTCACGCCCACAGCACATATATTGTCGCTCTTGTCCCCAAAGAAATATAGAAAGATTTTGTATAGCCATGCACTAATGTCTCTGTGTCTTCTTTTCTCTCGACCCCCGTAGTTTCACCCTTCAGCTCTTCCCCACGTAGAACCCACTCGTGAGCAATTCCCGGGAAGATCCAGAAAGGGAAGGAATAGAATGTCCACTTCAATAGCAGTAATTTATGAGATGTGGCTATGGAGAAGGTTATGAGAAGAGACAGGCAATGCAGGTAAATGATAGCTAGTGTAGGTGCTCTGAGGTGGGCGTGCATGGAGATATTTGGGGGTCTAAACGAAGCTCCAGAAACATAGAATCCATCCAAGAATCTGAGAGAAGGATCTAAAGGGCTGGGAGAGGAAACACCTTGGGGGAAACTTTTCCATTTAGTGAGCATTTTGGTTGCTCTTGCAGACATGGTAGTAAATGTATTTCCAGTCCTCAACACATTCTTTTTAACCAGTCATAACACAGACTTTACCCTGCTCCCCATGCCAGCTTTCCTATATCACAGGGTTGACATCACACAAAATTTGATACCTTTTCTCTATACCCAATAGGCTCTTCTCTGTCTCTCTTGTAAAGTTTTTAGGAAAGCTCTTTCTACAAAACTGTAGGCTACATTGTACTGAACTACAACAGGCAATACTGTGTAATCCTTTGTTTCTAGAGGCCATGTGTATAAAATGACATCACTGTTTCCTAGACACATCACTCCTTGAATTGCTAAACATAAGAATAATAATGAGACAGGGCAAACTCCCAGAAGGCTTGGTGCTTCTCTGCTTGGCATTCCTCCAGAAAAGGTGAGATTGTCAGGTGGGCTCCTCAGACTGTGATAGCAGCTCATTGACTCGGGGGTGTCATTTATACACACACCCCATAGCAATCCCACAGCTTTTGATTAATGGGAAAGTGACACTGTCTTTAAATTTTCAAATTAGTCTCAATTTTCCTTTGGGAGGCAGTGTTCTTCAAGGCTTTCACTACGGTTTAAAAGTGAAATGTCTCAACACAGGCTCAAGTGTTTCAGCAGTCCATCCCTCCCTGCTAACACTGTTTGGGGAGCTTGTGGGAAGGAAGAAATGGGTTGCTGCCAGCAGGTGTTGAGCAGTATAGCTTGGCCCCACTTCTGCCCCAGTTTCTTTCCCCATGCCACTCCAGGGAGGTGTTCCTGCTATGGCGCCTTTTCTACCATGATGATGATGTATCTCTGAACCACTCGTAAACTAACCCCTCCTATCCTAGGTTGTCCTGTTAGATATATTTGTCACCAGCAAGGATTCAAGTAGCTAATACCATCTTGTCAAGGTTTCTATCCAACGAATGGCGGTAGAGAAGGTTTTTACATTATAACTGGATTATGAGGATTTTCTCCAGAAGAGACCATCTTGAGCAAATGATTTTTTTTCCTGAAGCTACTGTTCCACACACTTGCACTGAGGGGCTGGAGAGGATGAGACCTCTTTTCTGTTTTGCACACCCATGCAAACTCCATGGTTTGATGGGCAGACAGTGTGAAGTGTAAAATACTTGAAGATTGAATTGGGCGGGACAGATGCCAGGGGTTTGATTTTTTTTTTTTTTTTATAGTTTACTGGTCACTTGAAGAGATATCCCTGGCTTCTGTATCCTGCCTTCCCATTTCTAAGAAACAATAATACATAATTTAACTACTCCCAATTGAGACACACAACCCAAGAAAAATTTGTAAATTGTACAAATACCATTGTATATTTTATTGCAAATAATTGTGAGCTGCCAGAGGTATTGGCAATTGAACCGGAGTCTGCTGGCAGAGCAGCCGCTGTTCCTAACCACTGAGCCATCTCTAAGCTTTACACTTTTGTGTGACGTTATCCCAGATGACTTATATAGTCACATCTCTGCAGGAAAAAAAAAAAGCATTGTTTAAAAATGTCCCCAGGTGTGATATGTTAAAAGAAACCAGGATGGATGTCAAATGGAGCTCCTATTTAAAAAGGAATTCCCAGAAGCTATACTAAGTCAAATTCGCAATTCTGAAAATCTGAGAAACCCCTAGAAATATTTTAAAAGGTTAAAAGTGAAAAACTTTAAAAAAAAAAGGCCCTACATTGAAATTTCTGAGTGCATATCCTTAACACATGTGAAGTTGTCCCACCCCAGGCAAACTCTCAGCATAAAATGCCCTTGGTATAGTTCACCCACAGCCTCCAACTGAAAGACTGCTAAGGACAGCAAGGATTCCCTGGCAGAATTTCAAAAAGCAGCAGGCAACAATCTAATTAGGTCTGAGTCGATAATTCTCCATGACCCCAGCAGTCAGTAGACCGTAAACCTTCTCGGCAATTATCTGCCGGAGGCCGTTCCTGAGGAGCTGAGGTGCTGCGCTCTTGGCAATGCCCAATTTAGAGCCTTTGTTCGTGTGTTTGTTTTTTATTTTTGGATTTTTTATTTTTTAGACAGTTGAGTGATGAAGAGTGACATCATAATTCTGCTGGAATCCTTGATTTGGAAAGTGACATCATAATTCTGCTGGAATCCTTGATTTGGGAAGAAGCCACACAAATGCATAACACTCAGGCACATCCCAAGTAGTCAACAGGAGAGAATGGAGAATAAATAATAATTTCATAGGCACTTTGTAAACTTTGGGGCTTCTGCCGTCTGAAAAATGTCAGCATGAGGAGTTCAGGCAGCAGTAGCACTGACCCTAGTTGGAGCAGTTCACACCCATTTGTTTATAGGCTTTATATGGACTCCTCAGACCTTTCCTGCCCTTGACTCATTCCTATGTTAAGCAGCATTTTGAATATGGCCCCATCCCAATCAAACTCATCAATTGACTCTAAAACCTGCTTTGGGTGATTTTTTTCAGCTTTGATTATAAGTGTTCAGCTCTGAGAAGTGTGAAAGTTTTGACCAAAGAATATAATAATATAATAATGTAGTGACATAACGATATAATAATGTCATAGTCTAATAAGATGAGCACGGGAACTTGGCTCCCAGATCCGCCTCCTCTCAGGCCTCGAGAATTACGCATTGTTTCAGGGTTTCTCTGACTGCACATAGTAAGTCAGATAGAGCATTTCTTCCTACAAGGTAAGCATGAATTAATAATAGGTCACACTTTTAAGAGGTTGGTGAGGTGTTTACTCTTGTTGCCTAATGAGCAGGGTTCTTACTGCTCATCCAGCTGATGTTGGTCATCAGCACACATTAGGTTTAGCTATGTGTAAGAGCACTCCAGATGATATCTTCCTTAGCATCCAGGTAGCTGGCAAAGAGTTGGCGAGATGCTCCGCTGTACGATAGAGGAAAAGATGGTAGTAGAAAGGCATATGTACACCATGATGTTATCTTTACACACACACACACACACACACACACACACCAACCAGCCTTTGTAATGTCTCTATAAGCATGTCTGTGAATCTCTGGACCATCCCATTAAGGAGTGTCTCATTATGCCCTCCTTTTGAACCCATGCAGTTCTTTGGAAATGATGATATGAGACTTCCATGGTAGGGAGAACATGAAAACACTGACTGGTTCTCTTATGACAGTCACACTGGGATTCTTTAGTCATGAAGAAGCAAACTGTGATGTACCCACAAACCAGACCTTGTAAGAAGTGATGTCTCCTGGGGATAAGATGAGAGGTAAGGGGTCTCCATCAGGAAGAGTAGAACTTTCAAGAGCTAAGTCGTTTCCTGTGTCCACCTTCACCTCATCTAGGTCCCTGGCCTGTTGGATGGTGCCATTCCATACACTGTTTCTCTCTTATATATCAGGCCTCTCTAGAGATGCCCTCACAGACACACTAGTTAGTATGTTGCTAATCCTCTAGGCATCTCTCATTCAGTCAGATGGACAAAATTAACCGTCACATGAATCCTTCCAGAAACTGTGTTTATCTACAAGACTCCATATGTACACGTCTTTAAAAATAGTCAACTACTATTGGCACATGCCTTTCGTCCAGCGCTAAGGAGACAGGGAAAGGCAGATCTGTATGCATTCGAGGCCAGTCTGGTCTACAGAGTGAGTGTCAGAATAGCCAGAGCTCTTAGTGAGACCCTGTCTTGAAAAGGCAAAGCCATCCGAACAAGCAAACAAAAAAGACAATGGAGTAAATGATAACCTCAACTTAATAAAGTCCCTTGGCACTAAGAGTACAAGAGCAAGTAGACAGAGCTAACTCCTTGCCAATCTGTACTCCAATTGGAACATTGCTGTCTAACCATTACTGCCATCTGTTGGTAGCAAAGTTAATGGGTTTCTGTTCTAGAAATTAGCTGTGCTCCAGTGACAGCTTGTAAATGATGAATTTTGTAAGCACTAGAGCATCTATATATAACAACATAGCTTTGGAGAGCAGTCGGCCTTTAGGAGACACTGCGGGGGTATGAGTCACTGTTTCATAAGCACCAATTGTCTGCATTTAGTCATGCTTATAGTTGGTTTTGAAGTAATTGTGTTTTTGTGAAAATAACATTTTAGGAGTTGAATGAGCCTTGGAAACTTTACTTACCATAGTTAGACAATCTCAGACAGATGTCAATCCATTGCTTTTTTTAATGGAAGGAATATTCTATTTATGGCATGTATGAACTTTCATCCTGATGATAGCTTTCCTAATCGTTATCCATCGTCTCTGCTACTATTGAACATTAGTGAGTCTGAAATTTCTCTAGGAAGTTCTTTCCTTAGCAGCATTCTTTTCTGCTTTAGTAACTCCCCACAGGGAACTCATTCCTCTTGGGAGGCTGTGTCCTTCCTTCCCACTGCCCTACAGGCACCCCAACGTCATCATGTCATAATTGTGTTGTTTATGTGTTAATTACATCTCCTCTTTCTAAATTGTAAGACAGAAGTAGGGTGGTGTATCACTTCTGCATCCCCAGATCCTACCCCCAGAGCCTTATACACATTTAACAAATAACCCTGGAGATAATTGAAGAACCTGCCTGCATCCATCTTAGGCTTAAAAGCCATCTTATAAAATACAAACTAGGTTCTTCTTGCTTACGATTAAATCTCTGTTTCTCAAGGATTGGGCTATGCCCCATCTTAACCACAAATGACTCTGTACTGCCTGTTCTGGGAGTGGCAATTACATCTTTGTTTCAAAAAGTTAATAAGCATCTTGTAACTGCAACCCTACCTTTGTTTCAAAAGGATTGTTGTGGCTACCTTGTTATGACTACCTGTTGTTCCAACCACCTTGGTGCCATGTCTTTGTTTCAGGAGGTCATTGTGACTAACCTGTTATGCTTATGTTCTGCCCCTGTAACCCCACCACCACCTATTTTACCTGCCAAAGCCCTGTTTGGAAAGCTCCTACCTCTGAGCTATAAAAGCCTTGTCTTCCTTATATCCAATGCTGATCTCTCCAACCTCACCTTAAGGGAGACAGCCTGTGTACTCAAATTTTAAAAAGCTTGCTTTAATTAATTGCTTGCTTTAATTCTCTTAGCCGTTGATTTGGGTTGTTGGCCTTTCTCCTCCCATCTCTGGGATTATCGCAGTGTCTGTAGCTGTTTCTCAGAGCTTTGAACCCCATCACAGACTCTGGAGTTCCTAGCTCTCTCTTTCTCCATCTAAGTAACTTTACAGCTCTTTAGAACAGCAATGAATTTGCTTATTTTGATGGTGGCCGTTATTTCTAGATTCTATTTCTTTTTATGTGTATGGCTGTGGGAATAGGTCTGGGTACCACATGTGTTCAATGTCTATAGAGGCCAGAAGAGGGCATCAGAGTTATAGGTGGAGTTATAAGTGTCTGAGAGCTACCTGGTGGGTGCTGGGAAGTGAACCCTGGTCTTCAGCCTGTTCTCTTCACCACTGAGCCATCTCACCAGCCCTAACGGCTATTTCTAATTTGCTTAGTATTGAGGATAGACAGTGGCTATTCCTTTTAAACACACTTTTACAAAATACATGTGTAGGGGCTGGAGAGATGACTCAGCGATTAAAAACACTAACTGCTCTTCCAGAGGCCTGAGTTCAATTCCCAGCAACCACATGGTAGCTACAACCATCTGTAATGATGTCTGGTACCCTCTTCTGGTATCTCTGAAGAAAGCAATGGTGGTGTACTCATATGTATAAAATAAATAAATAAAATACATGTGTAAAGGTTTTAGTCATTAATGATATCTTGTTTTTCTTGATAATCCCATAAAGTAGCCAAGTTTGGTAGAAAGCATGTTGGACTCTCCGTTCTCCCCCTCTTCCCCTCCTTCCCTTTCCCTCACCCTCTCTCCTTCCTCCCCATCCTCCCTTCCTTTCTCCTCTCAATCCTGCTTGGTCTGTGGTGGTAGTTAAGGTTCCTTTTATCTATTGGCTCAGAGTTTTTGTCTTTAGATGAGAGGTTTGTCTTGGTTGTTCTCTAATCTTTTCCACAGTCTGAGGGCCCTAATTCCACTGAGATCAGACTTGGTGAAGAAGTGGGACTTGGATTTTTGGGAGGTTTTCAGACAAGACCCTCAGGGATGTTTTCACCTTACCAGTCAGCCCCTCCTTCTTGCTCCCTTGATAGCGTTTCTACAACCAAAAATGACCAAGTTTCCACCACGAGTTACAGTGACTCTGACACAGGGCCATTTCTCGCTGTGACTCTGTTTGCTTTTCCTCGTTTGATAGCTGTGTGTGCTGAGAGTCACTGTTTCACCTTAAGCATGCCCTTCTTCTTTCTGCAACACTCTGACTTTCCTCTCATATAATGAAATTGTATTTCTACTGTTTTGTGAATGCTCAGTTTCCCTCTACTTAAAGGCTTATGAATATTCACTGCCAATTACACACACACAAGCACTCAGGTGTGTACACATGCACCGAAGATACATAGGCATTAACTAGGGGGAGGAGAAGGGAGGTCACTTAGTGTGAAGAGGATGTGGTATCTAAAAGTCCAGAAAACTGGAAGGTTAAAGAGCATGAAGTGGGGAGAAATAAGTAGAGAAAGAAACATCAACTGCCAGTAGCCAAATTGCAGTTATGAAGCAGCAACAAAAAATAATTCTATGGCTGGGGGTCCCCACAATCAGTCCATAAAGTCTTCTGAAACCTCATAATTCTTAGTTTGTTTTGAGACAGGGTTTCCCTGTGTAGCCCTAGCTATCCTAGAACTCACTATGTAGACCAGCCTGACCTCTAACTCCTGGAGATCCAACTGTCTCTGCTTCCCAGTGCTGGGATTAAATGTGTGTCACCATGCCTGGATTCTGAAAATCCTTTTATAACTCTCTTAACAAAAGAATTAGGTCAGGTGTGTGTGAGTGAGTGTGTGTGTGTGTGTGTGTGTGTGTGTGTGTGTGTGTGTGAGTGATATTATGTGTGTCTTATCTTGATGATAAGTATGTGATGTAATGTTTATCTGTCTTTCCTACATGTGGAATTTCCATCAATATGCTAAAATAAATGAAATTTCTTTTTCTCTTTCCTTCTATTTACCTTCTATATGCTGACATTGCAGCATAATCTTGCTAGTCATGCAGAAGCCAACCTTTTCCACACCTCACCTTAAAACCCCATTCCCCTGCCTCCCAAGCATTCTACCCTGACTACCCATTCCTCACAGGTATTCTCTTTGACTCAATCAGTACACACATCGTGTGAAAACCAAATTAATGGCTGATGAACAGGTGTGCTAAGAATGAAATAAAAAAAGGAAGACATTTGCAGTTTGGGGCAAGACATGTTAACCAATTGCTTAACTGCAATGATGGTACATAGTAGACCTGGTGGCACTAGAAGAAGATCGGACGAATCCTGCATGTAGGTGGTGATCCTTACTAAGCAAATGACATTTAGGATGACTCACGAAGAATGAGTAAGTCTTTATGTGATATGGAGAGATTCCTTCACATGCATATGTATTTGCCTGTGAGTCCAGGGTTCTTGCAGTACTAGGCCTATAAAAGATACATCCTGGCCTGGTTCTCAGACGTGGATCTCAACAAGGGATGACTGTCCTGGCTTGGGAGCCATCAGGATGACCCAGACCCTCTACATTCACACCCATAGCCTATTATCTTATGACTAAGAAATAGGTAAATCACATTGCCCAGGAGTGATATCTTGAATGGGATAACAAAATAGGTTTGTAGGACTTGAGAGATGCCACAGAGGCTCTTTTGCTGCTCTTCTGTAGAGGACCCAGGTTTGGATTCCAACACCCACACAGCAGTTCCCAACTGTCTGTGACCCCAATTCCAGGGATCCAGGGTTCTCTTCTAACTCCCATGGGCTTCTACATGCATGCAGTATACATACATACACATAAAATAAACATTAAGAAAGAAAGGAGGAAGGACACACAGAACAGAAGAAAAAACAGGCTTGAGACACTTCAAATTCCAACCTCCTCTCATTTTGCTTGACTTTTCCTGGGAGAAATAAACAAATGTCTGTCCACCCGAAATAGGGCATCAGTAACAGATCCAAGAAACAACTCATCCAAGTCTAGCTCAGTGAACTAATGAACTTACTGAGCTCTCTGACAGAAGCATGGTTGAGAGGTTACTCATAGGAATGTTCGTGACTCGACAAGACAGTCACAGGGCTGAAAAGTCCCATGTCAGCATGGCTGCTAGCCTTGACAACTGAAGAGAGTGTTCCTTCCTCAGTTAATAGTGTACATTCTCCATACTCTACTATCTCCAAAGATGGCAAGAAGCCAGGGCAGCATTTTTATAGAACTGGAGTGAGGGGTGGGTGAGGTACAGGAAGGAAGGAATGTTTGGAAGTTCAGGTGAAGGTCTAATGACCCTTCTGTGAGGGAACATCAACAGGCCTGATCTTGTGAAGGCCTTATAGAGATCTGATTAGGATGGTGCTGGGCACGCAGTGCTGAGAACAGAGTGCCACTCAGTTTGAAGAAGTTAGTCAAGGCTGGGAAACACGGTTCACATTCGTTAAGTCTCCATTTTCTCATCTCTAGAACAGGGAGCAACACTGACTGTAATAAACAGAAACCCGTGTTTAAACTGGCTTAGATAATAAAAAGCTGTGTTAACTAAAAGAAACAGGACTCTTCCCAAGGTCAGCATTTCTGGACAGCATTTCTCAAGTCTGGTTCATGTTCTTGTTTCCCCCTCCCCCACTCCCCCACATTCTACCTTATCGCTCTCTCTCAGATTTACTCTCTCTCTCTCTCTCTCTCTCTCGTGTGTGTGTGTGTGTGTGTGTGTGTGTGTGTGTGCGTATGTGTGCACACTTGAGCGTGCTCACACACTAGTTAAGAGTCAGAAGATCTGGAGTAACAAGTGGCCACCCTACGAACCCTGGGAATCGAACTTGTGCCTTTAGCAAGAGCAGCACACACCCTTAACCGCTGAGCCAGCTCTGTCTTAGCCCTGGCTGCTTCTCTCAGTTTTCTGGGCTGGTGAGCTTCCTTGAGTAGGCCGAGTAGGTTTCAATTTGCAACGATGTTGCAAAGCAGCAGCACCAAAGCAGCTTCCTACTCCTCGCGTGTCTCTTAGGGATGATGGGACACCCCAGAGCTCTGGCCCGTGTCCGCTCACTGGGTCAGGTGCTTATTCCTGAAAAAAAAAACTGACAACAAGGAATGAGAAGGGCATCAGAGAAATCGAGCCCACCCTGTAGCAGAGTGTCTAAGTTCTCTGGCCTTTCACCGCGGAGAAGGGGCGTAGCAGCCAGAATTGCATACCCAGGGCTTATGTCTGCAGTTCACTTAGATAACCGAGTCATCCCCATTAGTACAGTACAAGGGTAATTCAGAAAACTTCTGTAGCTCAGTGGAGAATCAAAATACCTAACGTGTCCCCTCAATGCCAGCTAGAACACTGCACTGTACACTTTCTCCAAGGACAATCTGTTCTATAATAGACTTGCAGTTGACTGGCACTTAGACATAACTGCAATCGACTATCAAAACCAAACCAAAACAAAAAACAAAAAAAACAAAAACCATGGGTTGATGGCTGTCAAGGGAGATGTCTCAGTGGAAGATGCTGGCATTTCCTTAAGATGCTTGAAGACCTGAACTTTAAGAAAGCAGAAGACCACTGGAGTCCTTTATGCAAACTCTGTACCTTTCTTCTTCCATCTTTATCCTCCTCAAACTATCTACACCAACAACCTGTGGGTTGCAACCCCTTCAGGGGTGTCATATCAGATAACCTACATATCAGAAATTTATTTACATTACGATTCATAACAGTAGCAAAATTACAGTTATGAAGTAGCAATGAAAATAATTTTGTGGTTGGGGTGGTCACCCCAACTTGAAGAGCTGTATCAAAGGGTCACAGCGTTAGGAAGGCTGAGAGCCACTGACCTAGACCATGTTCCTCAGGTCATGTTCTTTATCCAGTGACTGCCTGACCTGGGACACTGTACCCAACCATAGCTGCAGTAACTTTTATCCATGGTGACAATGGAACATTTCAAGTTCCAGTTCTCCTGGGAGCACTCTACCAGATGGATCGAGGGAGACCCTGTGGGTGAGAGGTGGGGCTGTCATTACTTTGGATCTATATTAGTTCTAAATGCAGTCAGCTTAGCTCAGAGAGCTGTCTCTGGCTCCTTGTAGAGTGTTGCTCAGCCATTCCCTTTGTTGTTTTGCTAACCCATTTGGCGTCTTTACCTTAGTGCTCTATTTGGGCTCTCTGTTTGGGCCCCAAGTTGCTGACCCAGTTTTACAGTGTTTATTCTGGCTGCAGCTCTGCATTCCTCGGGGACTTGACTTTCAGTATTTGCCTGTCCGTACATTGCCCAACTCTTGGCAATTGATGCCTCATTTCCCTGCCCCACCCAAACCACAGCTTGAGTATGCACCTGGGCTAGGCCCCAGAGATGATTCTCGAATCCACAGTCACATCTCCCATCCCTCTACCGTGGGAAAACTGCTGTTCCATCTGAGCTCAGAGTAGGAGGAATGCAATCTGATGAAAGAGATTCTAGGTCACGTGGGAATTACTAGAACCCACATTATGTGCAAGGTGTGTATCTTAAATATATTTCTGGTTTTTTTAGATGTCGGTGACTGTAACAAACTAAAGTACAATGTTCAATATTTGGGGTGTAAGAATCCCAGACAGGTGTGAGTTTCTCCTTTCAAAAGAAGGAATCTCTCCCACCCCAGTCTCATCTGGGCCTTTTTTATGTCTCTGGTCTTACTTAACTTCTGAATTCATGGATTCCAAAATGTTTAGAAATGTCAAATGGTTTCTGTGTCATTGTCATAGTACGTGTGTGTGTGTATGTGTGTGTGTGTGTATGGTGGAGTGCTGTCACACATATGACAAAACCTTCGTATTCAGAGTTCTGTCTGAATTGCATGTTTTGGTAGTGAGCTGCATCTTTGTTCTAACTAATACTGAATCTTTGCTGCGTCTCTAAGACATTTTGAGGGGCATGAGTGCATAAGCCTTCGCTTTTCGATTCTGTCCTGAACATTCACTTGGATAATTACCTTGATGTTGGCTCCTTCACGCAATGGCACTCCAGGATGAAAGACATGAATCAGGGGGTATTATAATTATCAGAGAGAGAACTGCCTTTTGTTTTCAATGCAGGGTGCCAAGCACAGGGCTTTAGCGCCTATAAGACAAGCTCTTTAGCTCCGACTTTCATCTTCAGTCTTAAGTTAAAATTTAAAGTGCAGTCTGTCTAACTCTAAAGCGCTCTTTATTTGGAGAACTGTCTCTCGAGGCTCCATTCTTCCTTATATCATACTGTAATGAAAAGTCATAGACTAAGCAGTCCCTGCCAGGCAGAGTAGCCTGTCCTGCAGACATTTCGCTATACAATGAAAGGATTAGTGTGGATAAACTAGTGGCTTTGGGGTTTCTTCCCAGGTGATGTCTGGTTAAATGCACCAACCACAGACAGACCCCTGAGTCACAGATTCATATAAAGTTATGTGGGACTTTATAGACTCTATGGTTGTAGAAATATCTATACCTAACCATTTATTATGTATCTCATCAAAGCTGTGCAAAGAAAAACCTTTCCTACTGTAACTCCAAACAGAAATGGTTGAATTTGACTGCACAGACGGTTCTCATAAGTGCCAGGTTATTTTATAAGGCTGAAAAAGAAAACGTTTAACTAAGCATATAAAACTTCTAAGTCATCAACCAAAGAGCATACACAGGCTGGATCAAAGCCCCAGGCACATATGTAGCAGAGGGCTGCCTTGTCTGGCCTCAGTGGGATAGGATGCGCCTAATCCTGCAGAGACTTGATACATCAGAGTAGGGGGATATGGGAGTATGGGGGGCACCCTCTCAGAGTCAAAGGGAAGGGGGGATAGAGGGAGGGACTTCGGGGGGCTGGAAGGAGGGCAGTGTGTGGGATGTAAATAAATCAATAAATTAATTAAAAAACCTCTTTTTAACACACATCTTTGAGACCTTAGCAACATACTATACTAAGATTATGGAAAGTCAGCAAATAAGCACAACGCACCCTGGGATCTCATTTGATGTGCCCTGTGCAAGAGCCCTGGACATTTCTCCACTCAAGGAAGTTTCTATGAGCAAATGCACTGGTGCCCAGAGTCTGCTGAGTCGGCTCATGCATAAAACGAGAAGTTTCTGTCAAAGTCAAGTTAATATTGATGTTAATTTACAAGGTTCTCAGTTGGATTGCCTTGGGGTAAGAGAGTGTGTGCATTCTTGGGCCAGATGTTCCCACTCTAGAGTGATAATAATTTTCTGGTTATTTGGAAAAACTGGGATGGCTTCTGGAACATTTATCTACGTACATGGCAAGACCAGGAAATATGTCTATTGACATTCGAAATTTAAAAAAAAATGTTTACAGCTAGAAGAAAAACAAGAAAAATGCAGTGTTTCTAAAACTGAAATATCTCTCAGATGCTGATAGACACATTTCATCTGAACTACAGACAGCTTGTCTGTTTCAGAAGCATAGAAGGAGATGTGCCGAAAAACTGAGAAATTTAAAATTACTATAAAACTGCCCTCAATTTTCCTAATTAAAGAGAAAGCTAGTCTGATTCATAGAAGGGATAAATTAGAGAACACTTCATAAGAAATACAACTTATGGCAACCCCAGACAGGAGAAGGTAAGACAAATGCAAAGACTTGAAGTTTTCTTTTTAATACTAATAAAGACGGAACCCTTTTAAGTCATTCATTACTGCACATAAAGGCTACTATGGGGCTGATTTCCTGTATTCTTTTAGAGAAAGTACACTCGCTTTAATATTTATGTAGACTAAACATGCCTCTTCTTTGATGATCACTGACTGGCTATGTGGTCTCTCTGGAATGACACCAAAAGCTAAATCAAGAGTCTAAACTAATGTCATGTTGGCTGCTTCAATAATGTGGTAGTTAAAGAGTTCAAATCAACAAAGCCTGTTGACTTTGCCAATAACACGGCTGGTAGAGTTTCTGGCTTTGGAGAGGCATAGCTTTTAATACTTTCAGAAAGAAAAAAAAATTGAGTGTAACCATGCACATTTCTAACGTGGCCACCAGAGGTCTACCGACACTGCGGAGCCAGCAGGCTGCCGCCAGGATTGTGTTCACAGACAGGAGCATGTGCACTCTGCCCGGTGGGGTGGGGGAAATAGACTTTCCAGTCATGCCCAGGCCCACTGAGTCAGAGCTGCGCTGTCACTCCTACAGGTGACTCAAGTGTTCGAGGAAGTGTGAGGAAGACTGCTGCAAGGGATGAAAAGGAAATGTGGTGTCTTCTGTGTGTGATGGAGAGGAAGATATTTAAAAGTTCAGGCAAAGGCCAGGCATGGGGGGCACCCATGTTTAATTCCAGCACATGGGAGGCAGAGGAAGGTAGATCTCCTAGTTCAAAGCCAGCCTGGCCTACTAATGAGTTGCAGGCTCTCTCTCTCTCACACTCTACCTGAACCTGGTGCCACAGAACTGCAATCCTACATCTTGAGATACAGAGGCAGGAATGATCACAAGATCAAGGCCTGCCTGGGCTACAGAGTGAACTCCTATATCAAATAAGACTGCCTCACAATAAAAGGTTAAAATAGAGTTGGAAGTATAGATCAGTTGTAGAGTATTTACTTGGCATGCGTAACGCCCTAGTTTCAAACTCTGGCATGAAATGATTTAAAACAAGAAAACACAAAACAAAACAGAAAAACAAAACAAACAAACCAAAAACCCCACTAATCCTGAAGTGTTCCTTGCATGGTACAATCTAAGTCCATAAATGACCAAGGCTCTATTTTTAGTTTACTGTTTAGCTTCCAGATATTTGAAGACGAAGAAGCTCTAAATGTCACCTAATACTGGTCTACATTTTCTTGTTTAACAGAAGAAACACCTGACCAGGACTGGAGTGGCATTCCACGCTCAATATAAGACAGTTGTCTTTTACTAGAAACAAGTTCTCCAGAGGTGTCTCTGAGGCTGCCAGCCAGTCCCCCCTCTTGTAAAAGGAGGTGGGGCTAAGCTAGGTAAGCCTCATGGGAAGGACAGGCTTTGTCAGTCAAGATGTGCAGAGGCCTGCCTGGGTCCAGGGGTTCTTCCATCCTACACCAGTGTTCCAGGATTCCCTGAAGTACTTTGAGACTGTTAAACTGATTTTTCTCTGTTCCTCACATTTCTCAGGGACAGGCATTTCCTGTCTCCATGGTTCTCTGTGTTACTGTCAGTATACTCTCGACACCTCTATCTTTACAGAATGTATTACCCAGTTATCGAGTACCCCCTCCATCTCCATCTCTGTTTGTCTCTCTCTCTGTCTCTCTGTCTCTGACATTGTCTTTCTCTGTAGACCTGGCTGGCCTGGAACTTCCTGTGTAGATCAAGCCCACAGAGGTCAGCCTACCTCTCACTCTAAAGGCATGCAGCACCACACTGGGCTCTCTCTCACTTGGTTCTTCCTCAGATCAATCTAGCCAGTGCTCATAGCCTCCCCTTCTCTGCCATTCTCCCAGTCCACTGTACTTTCCCTTTAAATTGATTAGGCACAACTCCAATAGCTACTGCCTCTCTGTACAACAAGCAATTGCCATGGTTCTGCTGAATCTCCCACTCAGTGGCCTATGTCTTCCTTCTTACCTGGGAGGGAAGTTGGATTTACAGGCTGGGCAATCTCCAAATAATCTGGGAACACAATCACCCAAAGGACCCTATCAGCTAAGTTATTTTAAGTTTTCAACCTGTGGTTTTCAAGTCACACATACAGCAGACATTTTATTCTTAATACACTTGTGGTCAGAACATTTTGCAGAATCTCCTCTACTTTCCCCTAGTCCCACCACAACCACAAATAGCACAGACAGAACCACCCTTGCCTTTTCTTCCATGGCAAGATCTTTCTGAGCTCAAAGTAAGCTTGTCACTGAAGAGTAACAGCTGTGACAGGTTCTCAGGTGCGGTTCTCACTAAGCTCAGGTCCTAGACTTGCTCTGAGCAAGGCATATGAAAAAGGTTAGACCTTGCCCATGTTAGATCTGGTTGGTTATTTGTATGCACAAGGAACGTGTTGGTTTGCCCAAGAAAATCTTTATACACCTTTGTGGTGTTTTGAATGAAAATGGCACCCATGGGCTCACAGGAAGCAGCACTGGTAGGAGGTGTGTCATGTGGGAGGAAGTGGATCACTGCCCACAGGCTGTGAGATTTCAGATGCTTAGTTAGGGTTTTACTGCTGTGAACAGACACCATGACTAAGGTAACTCTTATTAAGAACAACATTTAATTGGGGCTGGCTTACAGGTTCAGAGGTTCAGTCCATTATCATCAAGGCGAGAACATGGCAGTGTCCAGGCAGGCATGGTGTAGGAGAAACTGAGAGTTTCACATCTTCATCTGAAGGCTGCTAATAGAATACTTACTTCCAGGCAGCTAGGATGAGAGTATTAAAGCCCACACCCACAGTGACACACCTACTCCAATAGGGCCATACCCTCTAAGTGCCTCTCCCTGGGCTGAGCATATACAAACCATCACACAGCCCCAATTAAATGTTTTCCTTTATAAAAGTTGCTGCTGTCATGGTGTCTCTTCACAGCCATAGAAACCCTAACTAAGACAGCCTTTTGCGGCTTTTCTACAGGCAAGTTGCCTCAATTTTCTGACCATTCTCCTACACGTTCTATAAGAGTATTCTAAGATCCATTTTGCTTCCATCAGATCTTTGTTGTATCCAGAAGCTGTTTCCTAGTAAATATATGCTAACCATGTTCTTCAGTGAACATCTAGGCTACAGAACTTAGTTTAGTTGTTGCACTGGTAAGTGTCTTCAAAACACAAAAGTAAATGCATAGAAAGAGAAAGAATGAGAAGAAAAACCAAAGCAGTCAAATAATCTTAACAAGGTTCTCTAGGTCTAATAGGACATGGGTATGGTGGCCACTGAGTATTTGTAATAGTCACTAAAGTTTCTCTCAAGATAAGGACACTTAATATGCACCTTGTCTTGGAAAGAGTCCCCCATCCAGGTATACTTCATTGACACATGTTTAAGCACTTTGAAAGCACTGTTAGAAAAAAATCTATAAAAATCACCAAAGGTGTTGGTATTCTTAATATAAGTATGGCTGATGTCCAATTTCCTGTCAATAAGCAAGACTATGTGGGATAGGCTAGTTTGACTCCCTGACTATCAGCTGTTGAACTCTCCTTTGCTGCCCTCCATGTTTTGATCAAAAAGACTGTCAATCAAAACAGCTGGCCAAGACTACCCTTGTGTCAGCATCAGCCTGTGAGTGGCTTAAGAAAGCCATGCAGTAATAGCTGATTGCTCTGGCTTCTGAAGATGCAACTGCATACAGAGCTACTTGAAGTAGTTTGTACCAGATGGGTTTTGCTATCACAAGCCTCGGTGAACTTCATTTCTACCTAAGCAGGCTATGGGGTAAGAGGGCATGTCCCCTGGTGAACTAACAGAAGGACTGCTGACTGATGCTAAAGAGACAGTGCTATGACTGGTGCAGACACAAGCCTTCATTTACATGTGGGGATATGCTGTGATTGATACAGACAGAAACCTTCATTTACATGTGAGGGTATGCTATGATTGGTGCAGGCACAAGCCTTCATTTACATGTGAGGGTATGCTATGATTGGTGTAGACACAAGCCTTCATTTACATGTGGGGATATGCTGTGATTGATATAGACAGAAGCCTTCATTTACATGTGAGGATATGCTACGATTGGTGCAGACACGAGCCTTCATTTACATGTGGGGATATGCTGTGATTGATACAGACAGAAGGCTTCATTTACATGTGAGGGTATGCTATGATTGGTACAGTCACAAGCCCTCATTTACATGTGAGGGTATGCTATGATTGGTGCAACCACAAGCCCTCATTTACATGTGAGGGTATGCTATGATTGGTGCAACCACAAGCCCTCATTTACATGTGAGGGTATGCTATGATTGGTGCAGACACAAGCCCTCATTTACATGTGAGGATATGCTATGATTGGTGCAGCCACAAGCCTTCATTTACATGTGAGGGTATGCTATGATTGGTGCAGCCACAAGCCCTCACTTCCATGCGGGGGGTATGCTGTGGTTGGTGCAAACCCAAGCATTCATTTGCATGTAAAGTGTGTTGGGATGGGAACAGACACTCATTCTCAGGCTGCTTTAGATCATTTAGTGAATCTGCTAGGAGACAGCATCGAGGACATCCTGATGTAACATCAAGCCTGATAAAAAGTAAAAAGCTTCTCACAGGCAGCCTTTTCTATGCTCAGAATGCAGATAAAACCAGTGACCTGAAGAAACGGGCAGCGTGCTGACTGTGAGAGAGGAGGCAGTATTGCTACAGCAGCACCGATAACTGGCTGAGCTGCAAATGTGGCAAGATGGCTGGCTGCTTGACGACTAAATAAGAGGCCCCTAAACAGCTCAAGGATGGGAGCCAGTGGGACGGGGGAGGTCGAGCAGACAGTGTCAGACTGACCAAGACTTGACTGTAAAGAGTCACTGATGAGAAACAACAAGCCTTGGCCAATGGAAGAGCTCCAGAGAGAGCTGTCAGGCTCTGAGCAAGAGTCAGACACTCCAGACCTGGAAGCTGCAACACGGACCACTTTCAGGAGATGAGGAATCCTGATGCCTAGATCTATCAGAGATGCTCTAATGCTCCCCGAGGCCAAAGCTTGGCAATGCCTATTCCCTAGGCCGGCAAAGGAAATGTAACGCTTGAAAGCTAAGGCTCCAAGGCTGAGTTTTACTCACTACCATTTTGCAGATCCATCTAGTTTCCTGCCCTCCCATTATACACCTTCTATCATTAGTAATCAATGGTCAGAAATTAAGAGCAAGTGAATCTGTGTGAGTAGCTTATAGTCTCCTAGCTGGTGTGCTAAGTGTGTATTAGGACATTTCCCCAAGCCTTGGCATGTGTATTCAGTTCTCCGCTGGTCTTCAGCGCCCCCTGTTCGGGGGCTGATTGCTCACCTCAGGAATTTTTGATGGGACGGAAAAATGGGAAACCATTGTTTAACATCTCAGAGTTGGAGTTCAGTGACGACAACAATTCTTTCAGGATAGGTGGTTGTTGCTTTTGTTCTCTCTGTGCCTGTCTGTCTCCCTTTCTGGTGGGAGATCACACAGGCCATGTATACTGGGCACCACATCCAGTCTTCAGCAGTATTTCCAGGGAGGCTATTGAAATGGGCCATGAAGGATTGTGGGCAAAGTGTGTGTGGAGACTCCTTGGACTGAGAGAAGGACTACATGGGACAGCAAGGACAGACCAAAGATCACACATGGATCCTTTTACTCTTAAGTATCAAGTGAAGCTCCTGGGCTTGTTGTGTCTCAAGGAAAGGATGCGACCAGTTGCAGTGATTTTCTAGAATTTTCTGCCAGTCTCATTGTGATGGAAATCCTAAGTCACTGAGGCTTTACGTTAAAAAGAAAAAAATTCTGGGTTGGAGAAATGGCTCAGTGGTTAACAGCACTAGCTGCAGTTTCAGAGGACCTGGGTTCAATTCCCAGCACCCATCTGGCATCTCAAAACTGTCTGCAACTTCAGGGGATCTGACACCCTCACACAGACATACATACAGGCACCAATGCACATGAAATAAAAATGAATAATGAGAGAGAGAGAGAGAGAGAGAGAGGAAATATTTCCATTTCTTCTACACATGGAGTTAGATTTACAAGTGTGTGCCTTCCACAGGTACCTGTGAACAGACAGTATCATCCATTCTCAGGCTCTCTGTACCCACACAGGCCTCACTTCCACAGGAAACTGTGGGTGTTTTGAGGCAGATATGCTCGCAAAGTGCAACGGTTCTACCCATGTTTGAGATCTTTGCACAATATACGGTGCTGAAGGGGACTGTTTTTTAAAATAAAATACACATTAGATAATGCTTAAAGGATTTGGTTGAATATCCCAAAGTCACTTGCCTTAGAGATTTTATATAACCTGCTCAAACTTCGTCAGGAGAAGGGAAACAATCTTAAATTAGAGACCTCCATATTTCCCAGGAGACCTAGTAGGTTCTCATTTTGAAGACCAGAGAAACAGTACAACTCCAGCAGAGAAACAGGTGTGTATATATTTTTAAATACCTGCACCAGATTTTGTTCTGAGAAGAGCAATTCTCAAGGGAATCTGTGTAACCAGAGCATCACCTACTGGGGTTTTACTAAAGCCTAATCAATAGGCTGAGCTGAAAGATAGAACAGAGGCTCCCCAAAGGCCTGCGCCCTAAGCAAGGGTCTCTAAATGCCTCCTCCCCACCCCCATCCCCCCTTACATTAATCCAGCTGTAGAAATTGCCAGCTGCATTCCCTACCTACTTAAGGAGTCTGTAGGAAAGGGTGGAGACAGTGGGGAAGACAAAAGGAAAACCCTGAAGTTTATATCAGCCACCACAGTGTTGGGAAACTGTAAGTGCAGACTAACCCCTGCCTGGTTAACCATAAAACCTTACAGCAAAGGCTGGTCTTCTTCAATTGACATTGCCCCGTAATAAAGGGAGCCAGGTGCCATCAGAAAGCTCTGAGAGGCCGGATGCAGGCACGCTCCGTGAATCCCTGCTTGCACATCAGTGAAGGCTGTAGAGGTCACAGGAACAGCACTGCAAGACCCTCAAAAAAGCCAGGTCCTTTCTTAACAGAAAGACCACACTGGAAGAAATCACTCAAGTGTGCTCAGACCTTACTAGGCAAAGGAGAACACTGTCTTGTGTATTACAAATAGTGGCAGAGTCACCTCTGAACCCAACCTTCCTATCTATTAAAAAAAATACTATATGTAGAATTAGTTTATATGTTTAACACTCAGGGACTTGGGGTGGTATCCTGAAGATACGTTTATTTCCTTCCATCTCCCTCTGTCGAGGACAGTGGTTCTTCACCTTTCTGATGCTGTGACCCTTGAGTATAGTTCCTCACGTTGTGGACGTTTCTACTTTATAACTGTAATTTTGCTACTGTTATGAATCATAATTTAAATATGTGATATGCAAGATATCATGTAAATATATGATATGTAGATATATATTAATATCTGCTATGCAGGTCGTGACCCACAGGTTGAGAACTGCTGGTGTATGGCTATTCACTCAGAGAGTTCTTTTCTGATGGCTGAATGAAAAGCCAATCAACCTTCAAATTTCCTAACTTAGTCATGGACTGTGCCAAAGCCTATGGGGTGAGCACCATTTCAAATCTGACTTGTAGTAAGCCTTACAGCATCCTTTCTTCTACTGTAACACCTTATACCTGAGAGGGTGATTGCTAAAGGCTGGTTAGTCACTGAAATTTGGAAGAGGACTTCCTTTCTTCTGTGATCACAGCAGCTTGTGGCACTGGTACGTTGATAAAATAATGTTTTCTTTAGGAAGGTTTCAGGTGCTCTGAATATGCAAACCTGTTGATATCCAGCTCTTTCATGAAGAGTCAATGCTTCTGAGGGTTTTCGGAGATGCTGCCAGGGATCAGTGGATGTTTTCTGCAGGCCAGATAGTCTTCTGTGACAATCTTCCAGCTCAGCCTTAGAGTACCATGTGTTAGTGAACAGTAGTGGCTGGTTTCCAATAACCTGCATTTATCGAAGCAGGCTGGCAGAAGCATTGACCCTAGATTGCAAGTCTCTGGCCCACCTAGCCATGGGCAGCCCACCTCCCCCCCAGGTGAGTGGCTTTGATATTGTGTTTGCCTATGCTTTACCCTCTCGGCCTGCACTTTGAGAAAGAGCAGAGAGGAGGGGAGCGGGGAGAAAGGGAGAGAGAGAGAGAGAGAGAGAGAGAGAGAGAGAGAGAGAGAGAGAGAGCAAGCATGTTTCATGTTTTTGTTTTGGTCTTCTCCACTGTCTCTGAGCTTTCCTAGAGACTCCTTAGGTGTGGAGGTGGGGGTGAGGCTGCTGGCAATCCCTTCACATGGTTGATGGGACAGGTCTAAGATGTGTCCTCATCTGTCCCTTCATCATTGGTTCACCACATCATGTCTGTACAGGTTACTTGTTAATTATTTGCTCACCTAACATCTGTAGGCATGCAGGCTGACCCCAAGCCTGACAATCTACTTTACCATGCCATAAAAAAAATGTGTTAGTTAGCCAGCCAAGGATCTCAGATTCCTGGAACTGAGTCAAAACAAAGCCTGTTGTGTCCTATCTTCATCTTGAGTCTGAATTTTCTGAATGGTTCTCTGAAGACCCCCCTCTTTAATATGAGAGGTAGACATGGCAACAACTTAATAGCTCAACACCAATAGTCAAATAATCTCTACTAATCCCTTTCAAGTTGCAACAGTCAAACTACCTTTTGCCCTTGGCATGGGTGGATGTCTAAGGTGTTTTAAAGTTATCATGGGATAAAAAAAATGGCATTTGTCCTCAAGCCTCAAACAAACCAAGATAGAAATGGCCTCATTTTCCAACAGTGTGGGTGGAGCTCTGTGGTGGGACTGTGCAGTCCCTCCCCACCCCACCCCCATCTGATCCTCGGCCCCTGAGATTTCTCACACTGGAGCCATCAAGATATCCAACTGGGCTCTTCATTTTTTATTCTAGTGAGACCAACAATAGAGGAAATACAGATGAAATACAATAATACATGTATATTCACAATTCCTCTATGTCCCCCTTATACCTTTTAAATATCAGAGAGCAGCTGGAGAATGAGATGTGGACTGGGGTGAGACAGAGATGGAGACAAAGCAAAGAAGATCTGTGAAGGAACTCTGGGGAGGGAGGCAGAAGGAAGGAGCTGCTGGAAGGGAAACGAGACAGAAGAACAGGGCCTGGGGAAGGAATTGGGGATACCAGGCTACTTGATGATGCACCCACCAAAACATCAATCCTCCTTTCAAGAAAACCCTTTAACGTCTGCACCACTTTTCTCCAGTTTTCTAGAACAGTCTATATTTCATTTCTCTTTATTCTCATGCTGGCAGGGAAGGTTAGCATCACAGTGCCAAGGCTGGCTTCAAGACAGTCCAGCTACATTTGGGCTGCAGTCAACGTTGGAAAATTAAAGTATTACCACTTAATTTCAAGCTTCATGTGATACCAATAACAAAGTGCCTTTGGCTGGTTATGTAGCTCTGTGTTAGAGCAGTTGCCTGGAATAGGGCTGTTGGTTTGATCCTCAGCCCTAGTCAAGACTAAGAAGAAAACCATGAGACTGGAGAGTTGGCTCAGTCACTAAGAGCACATGTCACGCTGCAGAGGAATGGGACCAAATTCCCAGCACTCACATGGTGGCTTGCAACCATAATCCATGATTCCAGTTCTTAGAATCCAATGCCCTCTTAGGTACCAGGTACACACATGGCACACAAACATGCAGGTAAAATACCTAGACCCATAAAGTAAATAAATCTAATTTTTTTTAAAAAAAAGATTGCCTTTGGAGATTTCCCTATTTACTCAGAGTAAGCTTTATTATTGTCCATTTTTCTAGCATAATAAAATTAATGACACCCCCTTTTCACTCTGGAAAATATCCACATTTGGATAATTATGCATCTCTCTGTAAGTGACATGTAACTATAGTGCCGTGTCTCTCATGCTTGGATGGCTTTAGAGTACACTGTGCTTTATACTATCAAAAGCTGAAGGGGCAAGTTGTTTCTACCAGCAAAAGCAACATAGAACTTGGGGTGGGGGGCAAGTACTGTTCAGAGAGTCAGGAATACATCTGCTGCTTATAATCTTCAGAGATGAGGGCTCATTTAGCTAGTCTGTCTCAGCTGCAAGAGAGCAGCTGAGGTGTCATAGAAATGTAGCCCAAATAGTGCTAGCCAGCCTGGCATTGTTAACCCAGCAACCCGAAGCACTCATTCCACCTACACTGCTATCCATGGGCATTTCCAAACGCAAGTCATCTTGTCCCCTCCTCCCCAGCCACAATATTTTTGAGAACATCCAAATATGAGAATTTCCCAGTTCACATGTGTTTCCATCCCAGACTAACCACACCAGTATCCCCAAGACATCTCTTTCTTAGACGCCCATTGCCGACAAAGACACTTGGAAGAGTTTCATTCTCAGATCAGCCTCAAATAAGGATGCGTATCATCTGTGTAAGGCCCTTGCCAAGTAGTCCCAAATCCACCCACAATAAATGGCATCAACTCCAGAGACCTTTAAGGAATACCTTCCTCTCTGATTGCCATAGTTGGTCATTGGGTCCCTCAGAAGCATGCTTGTGCTTAATGTTTCAATTTCTGGCCTTTAGTACCTATTTCTACAGGTGTCCAAGCCAGAACAAAGAACAAGAAGAAACCATGTAAGGCTTATTCTCTATCTCTCCTTTCTGTTCTGTAAGGAGCCCCCACCCCTGCTGTGGTATCGGGTTTTTTTTTGTTTGTTGGTTTGTTTGTTTGTTTTTTGCCGCCCCCTCCCCAGCTAGTGGAGTTACTTATCAAGGGAGATGTCAAAGCTAAACCCAGACTCATATTATCCCAAAAGGACTCCGTAATACTTAGACATGTTTGCCGGCACAATGACATGTCTAGCTGGGTCATGATTTGCTCAAAATGCTAGTGATATCATGGGAATAACTGCTTTGTGTGACTTTCCACAGAGGGAGTCCCTGCCATAAAATGAGAACTTAGCCGTGAGGCCACCAGGCTACCTGCAGTTCCACAACTGTCAGTCTAAAGGTAAGTTACTGCCTGCTGACATACTTAGAGAGATGAAAAATAGATTTATGGTGAGCTGAGGGTATAGTTCAGGAGCAGAACGTATGCTTGGTGTGTGGAAGGGATTGGATTTAATCCCTGACCACCGAAATGAAACAACTCACAGTATGTTGGTTAAATCATGCTATTGCTGAGCTTGGGAAAAGGAAATGGACGAAGACACATTGCCTAAACAAAGCTATGCTACTGCATCCTAGTCTTCTTGCCTCACAGGCTCCTACGCATCAGTTTGGTACCTGACATTCTTTGGGAGATTTGTAGACTTGCTCTATTTAGACCTGAACATCAGAAGCTGTTTTTGCAGGCCCCAGGGTGACTGGATCCCTCTCCTTCCCCTCCGGCATGTGTGTGCAATCACCCAGTTGCCACGCCTTCTCCTGCCAGGAGATGTGGCCATTCCAGACATTTTATCACTTCCTTGTTTCCGGTCACAGACGATTCATCAGGGCAGAATAACTGGCAGGATGCGAGTGGAGCTATGAGTCATGGTTCTCCCCTCAGAGCACCTGATCTCTCATTTGTTTGCTGTTGCTCTTTTGTTCCCCATCTCTACCTGGGCAAGAGGCCAGCTTAGCAGAAGAGCTGACACATTTGGGTTTAAAACAGTGCTTATTACTGTGATTCCATTTGTAGAAAATGTAGAACTTTGGGGGATCAAAGAGAGCCAAGAGCCTAAAAAGTAGAAATGCTTACTCTCTTACATCTAAAAATATAAATTTACACAAAATATATACCATACATGATATGGATATCTTTCCTTCCTCTATAATGAAATGTTAGTAGCCCCAGTGCATTCCCTCCATTGCTATTTGATATCCCTACAAAGATATAGTTACCACATCACTCTCACTTAAATGTCTTTATCTATACAAACATTCGCACATATGCAGCCTTCAAAAACAACCTTCAAACATATGTAAAGGATACATTTACTCTCACATACAATAAACGTGGAAGTGGTCCATGCCTATAATCACAGCAATAAGGAGGTAGAGGCAGGAGAATCAGAAGTTAAAGGCCAGGCTTGGCTACATAGGCCAGCCTTTCATACAGGAGACTTTCAAAAGGAAAGAGAGAAGGAAGAAAGAAAGGCAGAAAGGGGGGAAGGAAGGAAGGAAAGGACGGAGGAAGGAAAGGAGGGAGGGAAGGAGGGAGGGAAGGAGGGAAGAAAGATAAAATAAGAAAATGCCTTGGAGAGTGTCTGCTCTATTGTCGCAGTGGCATCAAAACATGTCCTAGAGAGGCAGCTCTGGCCTGGCTGCCCACTATAACTTGCCTCCCCTAAGCTTTCTAGCACATTTTCTATTACATGGCCTAGATCTAAGCTCGCTTCTCCAGGATTTAACCTTCATGTTACATTTTAGAATTTTGGAGCCCTTTGGAGGGGAGAGGAAGAACTTCTGTCATTGATGTGAAATGTCTCTTAACTCTTTTTGCTTTCCAGTCTTCCTACTCTATTTAATGCATGAAAAAATATGGCATATAGTGGCACATTATGCAAAAATATCTGCAGGATTGGGAATTTTACTTCTCATTTTCTTCTCTTCCATGCATGCCTCTATTATAATTTGATTACAGAATGGAGCACCACACAGTAGCTTCTGTTGGATGCATTAAGATGGGTGTTGGAAGATCAAAGTCTGAGGGCTTTTCAAGGCTTAAATAAAGCCTGTGACTAAGTTTGACAACTCATTTCACCTGCTAAGAAGTCTTCTCATACTTACCCATTCCACATGCTATTTGAATTAAGGAGAGAGAAAAACACACAGGAGCATGAACACTCAAAGCACACCTGTGCAGACTGCCACATACATTTGACAAGAAGTTGCTATGAGTTTCTTTTGCTTTGATTTTATTCAACGCATAGAGGTGACTCTGATGCAACAGTTTCTACAACTGACATAGATCCGATTGATGGTGTGGTGATTTTTTTTTCCAGTTTGCTTTTGATAAACAATCACCATTAGGAAAAAGATTAGTTCTATGTATAAACATGTATTCCCTGTGCCCAGGATGTCAGATGTATTCTAACTCCCTTTTGTGTAAAGAGATCATGTTTAAATCCCTTGAGTGGCTGTTCAGCTAAAGTTTAGAGTCTCTTAATCTAGTATTTGATGCTAAACCAAACAGGCCCTTAGGAAAGAATTAAGAACAAGCCAGACAGTATGAAATTCTTGTTTTGTGCAAGTTGAACAGTATCGGTTATTATTGTGTATGAGGAGAACAATCACTGCGGAGGACAGTTAAGAACACTGTCCATGGACAACCCTCCCTAAAGAGGGTAGTGTGGTGATACACATAGACTAGAGAGATGAACATTTTTATCATATTATCTGCTATTCAGAGTCTTGATCTTTTTGATGACTCAAATGTTACTCCAATGACAGGCAAGGTCATGCCAAAAACTCAAAAAAAAAAAAACACAAAAAAACAAAAACAACCAGAAACCAACCAACCAAACAACAAGCCTAGTATTGAAAATCTTCACCTAAATGTCCATATCCTTAGCCTTAAATTCTGTTCACAGAAACACTCTGGGATTATGTAAACAATACAGAAAGATTCACTGGCAATTAGCAAAAACCCCATGGAAAATGATCATAACCTCCATGGAACGCTTGGGTCTGTAATAACCACTTCTCCTTCGAGGCTGATAGCTCTTTCTTCTAAGGAGAATAATTGCACATGAACACATTTTTTTCTGCTGAATCACAGACCTTTCCTAAAGCCTGAGTCAAAGTGAAAGTCCATTCAATCCTTCCACCAGGCCACTGGCTCTTCTCATTGGAGGTTATACTTACAGTAATCACTTGGGTTTTGTCCTTTGTTTCCATAAAGTCTTTGGGGTTTGTTCTTATATCTGTTTGTGACTAGGATGTTTTTCTCTTTCTCCCAGTCCTTCTGTTCAAACGTCACTTTGCTAAATATTCCTGAGTGCCAGGTCCCACCATTGCTTTGCAACTCTGTGACAGCTTCTGTATGGATCCATAGATTCAGTGACTCTTGTAAAGAAGGCATTCTGCCTTTCCTGGATGCCAGGCATGGGGCTGGGCAATGTGAGGGTACTGGGTGTCCACCACATGTCTCTGCCACCCTGTGGGTTAACACTGTCTCCTATAGCTTGGGAGCAAATGCTGAGACTCTAAACTTTGTAGGTTGGTGAAGGTTTACTGATTTGGACAACAGCCTTTCTTTGAGTGGGTTCCACTAGCTTCTTTAGAGCTTGTATGCAAATGTTTTGAGAAACCACCATTTTTGTCTTTGTTCGCTTTACTTTGACAACATTCCAACATTTACTGCTATTTGCATGCAGCTATTATTATAATTTCCCCAGCATCTTCTATGGATTTTGTCATCTCTTGTGTCTCATGAGCTCACTCAGTGGTTTCCACAGGTGATCTAAGTTGTTTTTTTCTTTCTCATTTTTATTTTTGTCTTCTTACTTCCTGCATGAAGATTTCCCTTTGAAACATCCTTCCTGCCTTTGTGTAGCACGTTTTTTTTTCCCCCAGCCAGTCTCACTATGTTACCTCAGACTGGCCTCAAACTCTCTCTTTTTTTTTTCTTTGGTTTTTCGAGACAGGGTTTCTCTGTGTAGCCCTGGCTGCCCTGGAACTTGCTCTGTAGACCAGGCTGGCCTCGAACTCAGAAATCCGCCTGCCTCTGCCTCCCAAGTGCTAGGATTAAAGGCGTGTGCCACCACCGCCCGGCTTGGCCTCAAACTCTCAATCCCCCTTCCTCTGCCTCCTCAGTGACAAGACTAGACATTGTTAGTTACACGGGGCTTGGATGTTACCCTTGGTAGAATTCTAGTCATGTTTGAATTCTCTGTTCCTTTATTTGTTAGATTCATGCAGTTTTTTCTTCTCTGCACCAGGCCAAAAAATATAGTAATAAAAATACAGTATCGATGGAGAGGGTCTCAGGTCCTGGTGACAGGTATGCAGCAGTGACTGTTCCAGAAGGAGGGATGTTTTCAGCTCTCCCCTCAGCCATCTAATTCAGAGACTGCAGGAGTTTTTCCTGATGACAACTGGGGATCAGAAGTCCAGTCATGCATCTGCCTCCTTTTTCCTGTACATACATGTTTAATATTGTTTGTCCAAAATGCCTGAGACCAGACATGAGGGACTAGGAGTTAGACATAGTCCCTAGTAGGCAGACAGTAGGTAGAAGGGCCTTGACTAGGGAAGAAAGATGGCAAACTTCCATGATGACTGGCTTCTTCCTCCCAACTTAAGACAAAACACCCGGTGTCCTAAAACAAAGGCCTGGCCTGTCTGTGCCTCCCCTCCCAGGAGGGCCCCCAGATGACGGGCATGCTCTGACTAGTTCAAGACAAGATCAGAACCTATTTACACCAACATTGTGGTACCCTGTCTTTGTTGAAACTGATCAACCCTAGATTAGGGAGGAAGGTCCCTCAGTGCCTTCAAATCTCCAACCTGTTATGAAGCTGGATTTTCAGATTCCCAAATCCCCAATCAGCTTTGTAGAACATCTTTTTGTTTTTGTGGGCATGGAGTGTGTGTGTGTGTGTGTGTGTGTGTGTGTGTGTGTGTGTGTGTGAATGGAACTGATCCAACAGAGCCCCAAATGTGGCTAATCATGGACAATCAGTCAGTTGGGAAAGTGCTTGCCACCCACATGAGTGTGAGGATTTGAGTTTAAGCCCCAGAATCCACACTAATAAAATAAAAATAAAAAGCCAGGCACATTGGGGAATCCATCCCCATAACAGAGTAATATCAGTTTTGTTCTTATATATGCTTATGTGTCAGGAAGCTTTTACAGTAGTAGGTTTTCATGTGGCCTTTTCTTGGTTTTTTTGGTTTTTGGTTTTTGTTTTTTTGAGACAGGGTTTCTCCGTATAGCCCTGGCTGTCTTGGAACACACTCTGTAGACCAGGCTGACCTCGAACTCAGAAATTCACCCACGTCTGCCTCCCAAGTGCTGGGATTAAAGGCAGGCACCACCATGTGGCCTTTCAAAGGCCTTTGTGTTAGTTATCCCTCCCCATTTAGACACTATGTGCTAACAAACACAAAACCCAGTACCAGGGACAGCCTACCTCTTTTTGAGTTGTTAGATAGTGGGGTCCCAAATATCTCCAAACAATACAGGCTGTTGTCGTTGATCATGGTTATCTCCCAGAATTGGACAGTAAGACCCTATAAGTGAAGACACCACAAAATTAGCATTATAAAACATGGAGAAATCAAGTGCGTGCTGATCTGGGAGCTTCATCCCTGCTGGCTAGCTTTCATGATGCCGGGAGATGCTGTGAATGAAATCAGAGAAGGAAAGCCAGGATCAGTCTTAGCCAGCTGGAAACCCCATGAGCCACAATAATGCCTGGTCTGGCAAGTTTGCCCACTGGTACAATAGTGGAATTAGTTTTAACCAAGTAACCAACCCGTTTCTGGTTGAATGTCAGCTCCATTCCATGAGATGGAACCAAAAGCTAGCACCATTTTCAGGGCCAAGAAGCAGAGTCCTAGGGGAGAACCCTAGAATTGATTCTGCTCAAGGGACACAGTATTAAAACAACTCCTAATGACTTATTGCTATACACATAGATTAGTGAATCTCTGTATCTCATCAGAGAAATGTCTGTTAGCAGCAGACAGCAATTAACTCAGAGACCCACAACTGGTCAGCACACAGAGACTTAGAGATGCAGAGAGCTCAGCCCTAAAGGAGGCACCTACATCATACCTCCTCCTCCGATTCTTAAGGAATCATCACAGAAGAGGAAATGGAAAGTTATAAGAGTCAGAGATAGTGGGTAACTACAAAGAAACAGTGTTTTCTGGACTGTAGGGAAGTCGCATATATAAACTCGCAGTGGTTGTGGCCTGTGTGAACTCAACCCTGATAAAAACCCAACATGAAGAGAGGAAGACAGTCAAGAAGTCCCACACTCAAGCAGAGGACCTACAGATACTGGATACCTGCTGGAAAGAAAAGGGAGACTCAGTTTTCTTTAAGGTAGTGAGTGACCCCTGGTAAGTCATCTACATTCCAGGGCAGGCCCAACATCTAAGAGTGTTGGAGCAACACAAATTGAACTCACTAATGGGGCAGTGGGCACAAAGTCAGAGGGAGGTCAGATGAAGAGGAGGTAGTGGTTAGTCTGGTAGGAGTTGGGGGAAGGAGATGAATATGATGAAAAAGCCTTGCAAGAAATTCTCAAAGAATTAATAAAATATTATTATAGAAAGATAAAAGCTGGGCATAATGGTGTGCATTTGTAATCCCAGTGCTAGGGATGTGGTGAAATGTAGAGCCTTGAAGTATGCTGGCCAACTTGGTGAATTCCAGGCCAGTGAAGCCTTGTCTCAAGGTGGCCAGCATCAGAGGACATGACACTTGAAGTCAACCTCTGACCTCTACATGCTCTAACACATACACACACAGACACACACACACATAAGTATGTGCAACCAAACCAAAGAATAATGAGATATTTGGGGCTAAAGGTGCTAAATGTAAATGTCAAATTAAGCCTCTCTCCTTTGTTCCAGTGCAAATCAATATAGGTAAAGGGGCAGCCAGTGTGTAATAAAGTGTCATCCCAAGAACGGAGCTTACATTCCAGAAAGGTATTAGAAGGAAGCTCAGTGGAATTCATGGTCCCAGGAAAAAATTTCACATTAACTTATGTTTTCATCAATTCAGGTTAAAAAAAAAGGGGGGGAGGCCTTCTTGGACATCATTCTGTTTTTTCAGAAGTCACCAGGTGTAGAGACAGGTGGAGAAAGTTGAACACAGAGAAGGAAATGAGAATACAAGACTAAGAGACAAATGGGCCACATCCCCACAAGCTCACATCCAGCTCCATGACTGTCCACAGTGCTGAAAGGCCATTTGTGTCTGTCTGCCTGCCATTTCCTGGGACCGTAAACAGACTTGTCTGTCTTTACATTCCCTACAAGAACGAGGAAGCTATGTCTACTCCCACTTTAGTAGATCGTGGGTAGTTCACTTTCAAAACTAGAAGTTCGTAGACTTCTTGAAGATTAAGGGACTCAGAATTTGCCCCTCTGTGTCACTGAAGGTTTAGGGTTGGACATGCTCAGCGAGCCCTGTGCTATCCCTGAGTCTAGAGCAGCACTCGCTCTCTTACATCCTCTACTGACACCACCTGGGTATTCCTAAAGGAATAATAGGGTGTTCTCTCCTTTCCTCCTCCTCCTCTTGTTTTGTTCGTTTGTTTGTTTGTTTTGAAAGGGTTAGCTCAGGAGCTTTGAAAAGACCATGGAACACTTGCCCCTCCCAGAAGAGAGAGGCTAAAGTACATTCCTCAGACCACATGGAGGTCCAGCTACCTTATTCCCTAACAACCAATTAGTTTAAAGGTAACACTGTTCTGCCAATCACATTGTGCCTAATGGCAGCTGCCCTGAAGACTGTATAAAGGCAGCCCACTGTGCTGGGTTGTTCTCTCCCCGTGTGCAGGGCGACCCCAGCATGCTGGAGTAAATAAAATTCTTCTTGCTTTTTACATTGATTCCTGTCTCCACATTGTTCACTCAGGGGGTCTCTGGTAAAGTTAAGGCTCTCCTAGTCTTACAGTTTGTTTGTTTGTTATTGTTTTTTTAATAAATCTGCTTTAAAAACATAAAATAATAGATGGCAATGAAAAGTTTCTTCCTACCATGCTTCCCAACCCGTCCCTCCTTCTGTTCCTGGCCACTCTCTATAGCAGCCAAAATGGCCAGTCTCTGCTTTACCCTCCCTACATTTTATTTGCACAGATGAGCCAGGCGCCAGAAACCAGCCCCCCACAACCATAGCTTCGGCATGAGCAAAATCACCCAACCAGAGATTATAATGACTGTTCATGAAAAAGCTGCAACGGTACTGAACACACACTGACGTTTTCTTGCCATTAGTCCCTAAACGGGGCTGTGCACCAACATTGTATTCAGCGTCATAGTTTAATGTTGTATAAGGCACAAAGGGGATATAAGCTATACGAAAATGGGATGCTGCTTTATATAAAGAATTTGAGCATCTAATGATCTGGGCACTCACGAGGGGATTTCAGGGCCATGGAGAGATAACTTGTGTGCACTTGACTCTCCTCCTGTCACAGGATCCTCAGTAGGAACAGTCCAGACAGAGTCATCTCTCCATTCTCTCAGAATAAGTCTCAGCACCCCCCCCCATCCTTTGCAGCCTAGGACAGTCCCAGCTTAGCAAATCTTTTAAGTATCTCATCTTGTCTTGCCTCTTGGGTTAGGTCTCAGGACAGCCCATTCTATTCCCTCGGGAAATTAGAGATTGTTTTCTTCCCATACAGAAATCTTCCAGTGTACCCTAAACCACAATCGGTGTTGGCAGCAGGCTCCTAAGCCTAATGCTGAAATTCATCCTGAACCCAGTGTTAGCGCCTGTAGCAACACTGCTAGTGTTTGCATTTGATCCTCCACTTCCAAATCTTGCTTTGATCTTCAGCAGCAAACCCAGCAAGAAGACCACAGCCAGTCCTCAGGGGAAAATGCTTGAGCACTAGCTTCCAGGCTGGTGTCTAAGGAAGAACAGGGCTCTATGACCCAAGCCCTGGCTTTTCGGTGGCTCCACTTCTTTCCATGACTTTAGAGAGCTTTGGTGACCACAGCAACAAGGACTCCACTCATCGAAATCATTTATGGAACTTGGACTTAATTCTTAAACACACACACACACACACACACACACACACACACACACACACACACACACACACACGCCTGGCGCTGTTAGTTCTGGCTGATTCTGCCTGTGAGTCATGGGCCTTTTCAGGCACCCGACTGAATTCAGGATAGAATGAAGCTGGCTGGCTGAGTGTGAACCAGTGGCCCGGTTCCCTGCGGAGACAGGCGTTGGAGAGGGATGTGAGGCGGGTTGAGGGGTGGGCGGTGGTGAAAGGGGAGTGGGGGGGAGGAGTGGGGGAGTTGTGCACGCAGCAAAGGGCACCCGGCAGAGCCCTTCTAAGCCCATGTTCGCTGAGGCCCTGCAGCTGGTCTTGGCAGACTCCTCCCAGCCATGAATCACACATTTGATAGCAGCCAAGACCCGCGCCAGCTGCTGGGCTCTGGCTTATCACCCCACAGTCCCTTTTGTCTCAATTCTGAAAAGGCAATAGCCTACTGGGGACAGCATTGGAATGACAAAACCCAAGAGCATTGTTCAAAGGAGATGGTGGCCGTTCGTGTCCTTTTGGTAGGCTAACCATTTCTAAGCAACACCCAGCTCATAAGTGTCCCTACAAAGGAGCTTTATACTGGGGCGCAGGCCTGGGGGTGGGAAGTATTGCTCTGCTGGGGGGTATTATCACATTCCAGGGACAGACCCTGTGAGGTCTGGAATTTCTCTTTTGTGGACAGATCTCTGAAGGGGCAAAAAAGGAGGCAGAGAGACACTTAATATTCCGAGAGTGGTGCAGCTGAGTACATGCGGGAGCCCTGGGAAAGAATGCTACAAGACCGGGCTCTGTGTGGTGTCTGTGTGTCTGTAAGTGGATACTGCTCCCTTTGGTGACCAGAAAATGGTCTGACATTCACGTCGTCTAGCTTTTACTTGAGTACCCCTGCGGTCTGTGGATCCAAACAGGAATTCCGTGATACAGGTGACCTACTGTGATTGCAGAAGAGGTTTTACTGTGATGTCTGATGTAAACTGAAAAATTATGAATGGCATAATAACAATCTCTTTGTTTACCTGCCTTTTCTGTTTCAGAAGACTTAAGTGAGTCTTGGTATTTGAAATATTATTCTACCTTCTTACAACATTTCTCTGCTTCGTGGAGAAATTCAAGTTAGGATTCTGTCTAACTCCACCCCACAGTTACCTGGCAACAATTAGGTCGGTTTGGCCCACTATAAAAGGGGCTGCTTGCCCCTCCTCTCTCTTATCTAAGGCACCCCCTTCCCCCATACCACCACAGAACATATTCTTACACTGCTTTCTCTTTTTATGATCACAACAATCTGGACAGGTAGGCTTGGAGTTTAATTTAAAAAAAAATAACATTTACAAAGGTTAGATGATAAAGAAGGATGCATTCAAATCTAGAGTCTGGGTGGGTAGCTGCCTTCCACTCTCTGCTCAGCCAAGGGCCAGTGTACCATATATGTGATTACATCTTGGCCTTCCTCCAGCAATCAGTTCAAGTCATCCTGGCTCCTGACAGCTATCACTTATTTCTCTCTCTGAATTCATCTCACTTCTGGATTATTCTTGATCTGGAAGACATATCCTTTTGTTCTGCCATAAACAGAACATGTCATTTAGTAGTCTGTAAGCCACTTGACAGTGCGGATTAGTTCCTAAACAACGGTCCCAGTTCCCTAGCCTCTTGCATTATATACAGTAGATGTTAAGCAAATACCACTTTTCTCATCATTATGATAGCAACAAGTTAGGTGGAGGTAGGGGGAGATTTCTTTTTTGCTCACTGTTTCATAGAAGCCTCAGTCTGGCATGAACGGAACAAAGATAGAGGAACTATAGCTCCTCCCATAGCTACAGATCAACGAGGCCCAGAAACAGCATCAGGTGTGGCCTTCAAAGGCCCACTAGTGACTCACTTCTGCCAGCCAGGTTGCATGCACCTCCTAAATCCCACAGGCTTCAGAGGGTTGAAGGATCAAGAGTTTGAAACGTGAGCCTGAGGGGGACCTTCAGATTCAACCCATAACAAATATGTTAGGACATCTCTGACAGTTGCATGGCTTACAGATGATAACCGACAAACAAATGATTCTCCCTCCCAAGCAGTACCAGGTTCACAGTGGGCTTTGTGTCCGTATAGCCCCCTTGGGTCAAGACAGCATCCCTACAGGACATCAGGACAATGAGCCCCAGAGAAACTGAACTGCCAGAGAATCCTACGACTGATAAGTGGCAGGCCTCAGCCAGAGCTGAGGTCGTCAGTACTCAGATCCGTGTCCTTTCTACCACAGAAAAGCAATGATCATTGTTTCTGACAAATAAGACAGGACACTGCTGGGGGGACCCGCAGACCTCTGCCCTCATGTTAAAGTTGCTACTTACTTTTCTTGTCTTAGGCAGCTTTCACTTCAAGGATGGCATTATGGTGCTCCATTAGCAACATTGAAAATTTAATTCCACTAGGTGTGATGGTACACGCCTGTAATCCTAGCATTTGGGGAATTAAGGCAAGAGGATTGCCGTGAGTTCAAAGCCAGTCTAGACTCTAAAAGAAGACCCTATTACAAAATAACAACAAAACATTAAGCTTTTGTATTTTGGTAGGCATGTCATGCAAACATCTGTCTTTCCGAAGCAAATGGCACTGAGATGAACAGAGTGATAACATACCCATGAAAGCTTCTTTCTGAAAGGAAAACGTCCTGTTACACAGCCCAGGCTAGCCTTGAACTCATGATCTCCTGCCTCAGCTCCCAAGCAACGAGAACATAGAAATGACCAATTCACATGCTACTTTTATTGGAACCGTTATCAACTGAATGACTTTAATTGTACTGGTGATGCTTCCTCTGGTACCTTGAGAGAAGAAAGTTCTCTCTTGGAGCCCCTGCCCTGCCACAGTACCATCTCCCTGTTCTGAGGCCCCTGTATAGCCTTGTGGGCTGGGTAAGACCCCTACCTAGCTCAGCCCTTCCAGGCCCCCTGTACCAGGCTCTGCTTCTGTATTCCTCACACCCTTGAAGCAAACCTGAATTCAAACCACCAGGATGCCACAGTCAGCCTCCTGAGACGTCTCTGCCCCCCTCAGGCTTCTCTGTGCTCTCCAAGTACGATGGGAGACCATGTGTTTCCTTTGCCAGGCATATATGAGATGCCCAATCTTGCTGCCTATCAAACAGGTCATCTGGACAGAGAGAGAGAGAGAGAGAGAGAGAGAGAGAGAGAGAGAGAGAGAGAGAGAGAGAGAGAGAGAGAGAGCGCAAACATCCTTGTACTTCTTAGCTGCCTGCTTTGTGATCTACACCATGAGGTTTTCCGCTAGGCATCTTAGTGACACTACTATGCTAACTTGCCGGATGTTCATATTTATGTTCAGACCATCCCAACACTCCTAAATCTAACCATCCTGGTGCCACTAAACCTGACTGGGTTCAGAATGCACAACTCTATGCTAAGAGGCGTGCTGGACCAGACAGAGACAAAACCTTTCAATATTATCACTTTAAAGGAATACGGTCCAGATTCCAGAAAGAAAAAAAAAATCCATGGATGAGTTTCTCCAAATTTAGACTTGCATTAAGATACACTTTTGGGCTAGAGAGATGGCTCAGCAGTTAAGAGCACTGACTGCTCTTACAAAGGTCCTGAGTTCAAATCCCAGCAACCACATGGTGGCTCACAACCATCCGTAATGAGATCTGATGCCCTCTTCTGGTGTCTCTGAAGACAGCTACGTGTACTTACATATAATAATAAATAAAAATCTTTTAAAAAAAAGATACACTTTTATTTCTTGGCAGTGGCTCGAGGTGCCTTTTTTCAGAGCCTCTCACTGTTCTGTTTTTACAACAGGAATTTGGTTTTCTCTGACTTTCTGGGATTCAGGACTCTGGTGAACGGTCCCAGGGCTCTTAAACTGCAGTCGGCTGAGTTCAGACTCACTGCTTTCGCTCCCATTTCTGGTCTTCAGGTCTGTCCGTCTGAACGAGCTAAACTCAAGCAGATCATTCCATGGGGCCCCATAAAGCCACATGAGAGTTATGGCAGGAAGAGAGAGGTTTCAGAAGCCACTTTGAAGGTACCAGAGTAATCTCTCCAGCCCAGGTCCCTGAAGATCATGTTGCCAGAAGTACGGATATGATAGCTCCTTCTTCTTCCTCCCCATTGCTTCCAAATAAATAATTCTCTAGGGCAGTGATGTCTACATCAAAAGCTACTTGTCACTCAGTGGCCTTCCCAGATGGGAAAGTGTTTGTTTTGGCCGAGAATGACAATTTTCTCTGTATCCGGAAGTGGACTCTCTCGCAGGCCTGAGCAGGGTAAGATTGCAGCTGCTGGTTTTTCTCAGCTGCCATCCCCTAGAAAGGTCAAAGGAAGTAGAGACAATAAAGGCCAGCTTCCCCAGCACTTGTGTACGCACCCACCTAGAGCTGGAGACCCCCAAAGGGACAGAACCTGCTGATCTCTGGAGAAGAGTTAGCAACACGAATGCTTACAAATTCTGAGATCTTGATAGAGGTTAAGTGCACACATGGAGATCAGAGGACATTTGTGGAGAGCCCATGCTTGCCCATTTTGTCACAGCAAGGTCTTGTTTCTGACACAGAGCAGGGTACTACCCGACCTGCTGGTTCACAAGCTTCTAGATGATTCTCTTGTCTTCCATTTGTCAACCGTGCATCATAATCAGATCACTGTCTGATGTTCTCTGAGGCCTTAGCAGTCGTTGCTATTTTGGTTGATAGAGACTATGACTTTGTTTAGTTATTAAGAGCTGTAATAATCTTGGCAAGTGTTCTGAAATCCCTTTGACATCCCTAAGACACTTTCAGTTGGGTACCACGTGACCTCAGTATCCTTAGAACAAAATGCATTTGCCCATCCCACAGTTAATGGGTATCTGGATTCAGCAAAATGATTGTGAGTTCTGTGCACATTTATGTGACGTGTTTTCTTTTATTGTTATCTTTAATTGAAAATTCATACAATATTATCTGATTATGGCTTTCTCTTCTTCCATCCAACTCCTCTCCTCCCTCTTTCTCTTACCCTCCCTAGTCTTTCTCTAGAAAACAAACCAGAATAAAGACAGACAGAAGGATGGAAAGGAAAACAATAAAAGAACACAAGAATCACAGAGACATACAAACAAAACCCATAAAAACACAAAATCAGAAAATATAATATACAAGCCAAAGACCACTAAAATAAAAGGTACCCTAACAAAGCAATATGAAACAAACAAACAGACAAAAAAGAAAAACATCATCGAGTTCTGTCTTTGTGTTTTGGCCATCTTCATCTGGGCATGGGTGTGGGGGCTGCCCTTAAATATGGTTTATATATCCAGTGAGACTCCATTGAAGAAAACGAATGTTTATCAATAGCTTCTTGGTTAGGAATGGGAGATCATGTCCATCTCCCCTTCTCAGCACCGGAGTCTAACAACTTGAAGCTGTGCAGGCCCTACACATGCTGCCACACGTAGTTATGTGTTTCCATAGCGTATTCCTTTCACCTATAGGGTGACATTCCATTGTATGAATTCACCAGTCTGCAGTGCTCATTAACTTTTTCTTTTTTAAGCTGGTAGACAAAAACATCAAAATTGTGCCCATTACTGGGGCACCGTGAGTTGTCTGATGCATGTCCACATTGAGCAGATATCAAGTGAGATTAGGAAATGTGTCTCATTAAGCATTCATCATTTCCTTTTTTTTTTTTTTTTGGAATAATGCATGGTGTATAACTATCATCGATAGCAACAGTTATAGTCCTCGTCATCTTTGGATGATCTGTGTAGCTTCCAGTTTAATGTTTCAATAGGTAAGATGGCTGGAGCACTCACAGGGAGCATTCACACACACACACACACACACACACACACACACACACACACACACACACAACTTTAGTTAGATGTATGTCTTCTTTGTTCCTGGTAAACATATAAGAGTAGAATAGGCTTCCAGAGTGGGCGCTAGCGGAGCTTTTTAGGGCTTTATAAAGTACTGCATAGTTGCATACAGCACGTTGGAGTTCCTTTTCAGCTTAACTTTGTAGACATTTGTCTGTATTGTGTGTGTGTGGGGGGGGGTGGAAGTAGGTAATTTCTGGTGATCTACATAAGAGACAATCATAGAAATGATACCAGTGTTTTCAGTTCCCTGTTCCATGTCACAAATAGTTTTTTTTCATAAATAACAGGCAAACTAATTTACCTTCCAAGCAAAGGTTTTGTCTTACTGGTCTTCATACCTCCAAATTCTTTGTTCTTTTTTATTTTCGATGCAAAAAGCAAGTGGATTTTTATTTATTATCCAGCATGCTGGGGCCACCCTGCACATGGAGACAGACGGATATGCACTCCAGGCTGCGTGGGCCTTTTATACATTTCTCAGGCAGCTGCCATTAGGCACAATGTGATTGGCAGAACAGTGTTACCTTTAAACTAATTGGTTGATAGGGGATGAGGTAGGTGGCCAAAGGACTCTGGGCCTTTCCTAACCACAGGGGTCACCCTGTGGTCTGAGGAATGTAATTTAGCCTCTCCCTTCTGGGAGGGGCAGTGTTCTATGACCTTTTCAAAGTTTCTGAGTTAACCCTTTCGTCCCCCACCCCTTTTCTTTTGTGCATGCTTCAATCCTGAAGCAATTGCTGGTATTCTAATAGCTCATACTCCTGATCTTCTGTATCTAGTTCTTTGTATCTCTCTCTGCTCTAGATTATTAGCTGTACTGTACCTAAGTGTTTCTTAACAATAGCGACTAAGCAATTCAAAATGTAAGGGCCATAAGTCAACTATAGCTGGAGAACAATTAGGGGTTCAAACAGGGTTAACAGGGTCTATATAGCAGCAACACTCCCCAGCTAAGGCAGCACATAATCCTCGTATTCTGCAGTACTACTTCTGATAATGAAGTCAGTGATTATTGAAGGTGACTGATGGAAGTTTTTATTTTCTCTATATCAAAATCAATGGCTACCCTCAGAGTGTCATAATTTTCCCCTAATAAGACCAGAGTGGAAGTCCTGGTGGCTGCCCTGGCCATCTCTAACCCCAACAGAAGGGAGACAGTGAGTGCCATAACAGGTTTGGTGAATGGGCACATAGGATGGGGGAAGGAATCAGAATCCAGGGATCCCACCAGGCAGTCATGATCAAGGTCAGTCAAGTGATCTTGAGCTTGAGTAGATCATCTATCTTCTGTACTTTCCAGTGGGGGGGTCTCTGGAGAGAGGGGCATCTTCAGGTTCCACATGGGAAGCATGTACCCAGGCCACAACTATTGTTGACCTTCTCTGTGAACCTCAGCTCTTCCATGAATCTCTTCTGGGGAATAGGGAAGCCAGAGAGGTAGTGAGCCAAGAACCTCAGACTGGGGTGACAATAAAAAGGGGTTGTTAAAAGCACCCAGGGCCAATTTCCAGACATTGATCAGCATTTCTGTCCAAGCACGGGGCTTGCTTACAGCTACTTAGAGCCTGATCAAAAGTACAGCTTTTATAGTTTTCTATCTCACAAATCACTTACTTGTAATCATGTGAATATGCCTGGCTTTTATAATCATTCTGCTTTAAAAAAAAATCAGTCTGGAAGTTACATTAGAAAGTGATTGCTTATATATTTTCTAGTTTCACAGCCCTCTTAAGACTCTTTTAGAAGTACAACTCCTGTCTTCCTAGCAGCAACACTCTCTTGTCAAAAATGCTGAAGGACTTTATCATGAATACAATCCCAGGGGCTGGTGAGAGGAACACCCACTGTTTGTAATTGAGATCTGAGTTCGGTTCTTAGAATCCACATAGTGGCTCACAACTATCTGTAACTCCATTTCCTGGGGATATGATATCTTCTTTTGACCTCTTCAGGTATCAGACATGCATGTTGTGCACATATATATAAATACATGTGCATGCCGTGATTCCTGGATGTCAAGGTGACTACATCTGGAATTAACTAAAATCCAACCATGGAACACAACCGTGAGGGAGTTTTGCTTAATGTGAAGTGGAGAGATCTATTGTTGAAGTGGGAAAACACACCTTGAATACAGATCTTTTGAAATGTGTGGATGCCACCTCTAATCTTTGCTATGCTTCTGCTGGAAGCTGATAGAACCTGGAAGATGGAAGCTTTCACTCTTGGCCTGCTTGTCCTCACCTTGTAACAAGCCCATTCCTTCACTGGCATTGCAGCTGACTGTTTTGGGATTCTAGCACATATTGAAGAGCAGCTGAGACTTCCAACCTCATGGACTGAACAATTACTGAATTCCTGGATCTTCCTTTCATAGTCAGCCATTATTGGACTAGCTGGACCACAGCCTGTAAACATTCTCATAAATAATCCCTCTCTCTATATATATATGAAAAATTCTATAGAATTATTCTGTAAGTTCTATTATTCTAAAGAATTCTGACTAATAAACAGGCAAAAAAACCTCATCACATAAAACAGATATTTAAAACTAAGGTTTTTTAATTTTTTTATTGAATTTATTCTTCATTTACATTTCAAATGTTATACCCTTTCCTGGTTCCCCCCTCCCAGAAAACCCAAAACCCATCCTCCCACCCACTGCCTCCAAGAATAAGTCCCTCCACCCAATTTCCCCATGCTGGGACATCTATCGAGCCTTCATAGGACCAAGAACCTCTCTTCCCACGGATGCCCGACAAGGCATTCCTCTGCCACACTTTGGCTAGAACCATGTGTACCCCTTGGTTGATGGCTTAGTCCCTGGGAGCCCTGGGGCATCTGGTTGGCCAACTTCATCATTCTTCCCAAGGGGCTGCAAACCCCTTCAGCTCCTCCAGTCTTCCCTCCAACTCCTCCATTGGGGACCCCCTGCTCAGTCCAATGGTTGGCTGCTAGCATCTGCCTCTGTATCCATAAGACTCTGGCAGGGCTCCTCCAGAGACAACCATAACAGGCTCCTTTTGGCACATACTTCTTGCCATCCATAATAGTGTCAGGGTTTGGTAACTGTTTATAGGATGAATCCTCAGGTAGGACAGTCTCTGGGTGGCCTTTTGTTCAGTCTCTGCTCTACACTTTGTCTCCATAATTGCTTCTGTGAGAATTTTGTTCCCTTTCTCAGAAAAACCAAAACACCCACTCTTTGGTCCTTCTTCTTCCTTAACTTCCTGTGGTCTGTGAATTGTTAACTTGTTTATTTTGAGCTTTTGGGCTAAAAATCCACTTATCAGTGAGTGTATACCATGTGGGTTCTTTTGTGCTTGGGTTACCTCACTCAGGATGACACTTTCTAGTTCCATCCATTTGCCTAAGAATTTTATGAATTTAATAGCTGAATAGTACTCCATTGTGTATATATACCACAATTTCTGTATCCATTCCTCTGTTGAAGGACATCTTGGTTCTTTCTAGTTTCTAACTATTATAAATAAGGCAGCTATGAACATAGTGGAGCATGTGTCCTTATTAGATGTTAGAGCATTTTCTGGGTATATGTCCAGGAGTGGTATAGCTGGGTCCTCAGGTAGTACTATGTCTAATTTTCTGAGGAACTGCCAAACTGATTTCCAAAGTGGTTTTACCAGCTTGCAACCCCACCAGCAATTGAGTGTTCCTCTTTCTCCCCATCCTCGCTAGTATCTGCTGACCCCTGAGTTTTTCACTTAGCCATTCTGTCTGGTGTGAGGTGAAATCTCAGGGTTGTTTTGATTTGTATTTCCCTGATAACTAAGGATGCTGAACATTTCTTTACGTGCTTCACAGCCATTCGAGTTCCCTCAGTTGAGAATCTCTGTTTAACTCTGTACCCAACTTTTTAATAGGGTTATTTGACTCTCTGAAGTCTAACATTTTGAGTTCTTTGTATATATTGGATATTAGCCCTCTATCAGATGTAGGATTGATAAAGATCTTTTCCCAATGTGTTGGTTGCCGTTTTGTCCTATTGACAGTATCCTCTGCCTTAAAGAAGCTATCCAGTTTTATGAGGTTCCATTTGTCGATTATTGTTCTTAGAGCATAAGCCATTGGTGTTCTATTCAGGAAATTTCCCCCTGTGCCCATGTGTTCAAGGCTCTTCCCCACTTTCTCCTCTATAAGCTTCAGTGTATCTGACTTTATGTGAAGGTCCTTGATCCACTTGGACTTGTACTTTGTACAAGGAGATAAGAATGGGTCAATTTGTATTTTTCTACATGTTGATGTCCATTTGATCCAACATCATTTGTTAAAAATGCTGTCTTTTTTCCACTGGATGTTTTTAGCTCCTTTGTCAAATATCAAGTGACCAAATGTGTGTGAGTTCATTTCTACATCTTCAATTCTATTCCATTGATCTTCCTGCCTGTCTCTGTACCAATACCATACAATTTTTATCACTATTGCTCTGTAGTAGAACTTGAGGTCAGGAATGGTGATTTCTCCAGGAGATCTTTTGTTGTGGAGAATAGTTTTCTCTATCCAGGGTTTTTGTTATTCCAAATGAATTTGAGAATTGCTCTTTCTAGATCTATGAAGAATTAATTTGGAATTTTGATGGGTATTGCATTGAATCGGTAGATTGCTTTCGGCAAGATGGCCATTTTTTCTATACTAATCCTTCCAATCCATGAAGATGGGAGATCTTTCCATCTTCTGAGATCTTCTTCGATTTCTTTCTTCAGAGGCTTGAAGTTCTTGTCATACAGATCTTTCATTTGCTTGGTTAGAGTCACACCAAGGTATGTAATATTATTTGTGACTATTGTGAAGGGTATCATTTCCCTAATTTCTTTCTCAGCTTGTTTGTCCTTTGAGTAGAGGAAGGCTACTGGTTTCTTTGAGTTAATTTTATATTCAGTCACTTTGCTGAAGGTGTTTATCAGCTTTAGGAGTTCTCTGATGGAATTTTTGGGGTCACTTAAGTATATGATCATATCATCAGCAAATAGTGATATTTTGACTTTTTCCTTTCCAATTTGTATACCTTTGACCTCCTTTTTTGCCTGATTGCTCTGGCTAGGACTTCAAGTACTATAGTGAATAGATAGGGAGAGAGTGGGCAGCCTTGTCTAGTCTCCAATTTTAGTGGGATTGCTTCAAGTTTCTCTTTATTTAGTTTGATGTTGGCTACTGGTTTGCTGTATATTGTTTAGGTATGGGCCTGGAATTCCTGATCTCTCCAAGACTTTTATCATGAAGGAATGCTGAATTTTATCAAAAGCTTTTTCAGCATCTAATGAAATGACCATGTGTTTGTTTGTTTTTTTTTTTTTTGAGTTTGTTTATGTAGTGAATTACATTGATGGATTTCTGTATATTGAACCATCCCTGTATCCCTGGGATGAAGCCTACTTGATCATGGTGAGTTATCATTTTGATGCATTCTTGGATTTGGCTGGCCAGAATTTTATTGAGTATTTTTGCATCAATGTTCATAAGGGAAATTGGTCTGAAGTTCTCTTTCCTTGTTTGGTCTTTGTTTGGTTTAGGTATAAGCATTGTTGTGGCTTCATAGAATGAATTAGTATTCCTTGTGTTTCTATTTTGTGGAATAATTTGATGAGTATCGGTATTAGGTCTTCTTTGAAGATCTGATAGAATTCCCCACTAAACCCATCTGGACCTGGGCTGTTTTTGGTTGGGAAACTATTAACGACTGCTTCTATTTCCTCAGGACTTATGGAACTATTTAGATGGTTAACCTGATCCTCTTTTAACATTGGCACTTGACATGTGTCTAGAAATTTGTCCATTTCATCCAGATCTTCCAATTTTGTTGAGTACAAGCTCTTGTAGTAGGATCTGATAATTTTTTGAATTTACACAGTTTCTGTTGTTATGTCTCCCTTTTAATTTCTGATTTTATTAATTTGGGTAGTGCCTCTGTGCCCTCTGGTTAGTCCGGCTAAGGGTTTATCTGTCTTGCTGATTTTCTCAAAGAACCAGCTGCTGGTTTCATTGATTCTTTGTATAGTTCTTTTTGTTTCTATTTGATTGATTTCAGCCCTGAGTTTGATTATTTCCTGCCATCTACTCCTCTTGGGTGCATTTGCTTCCATTTGTTCTAGAGCTTTCAGGTGTTTTGTCAAGCTGCTAGTGTAAGCTCTCTCCATTTTCTTTTTGGAGGTACTTAGAGCTATGACTTTTCCTCTTAGCACTGCTTTTATTGTGTCCCATAAGTTTTGGTATGATGTGTCATCATTTTCACTAAATTCTAAAAAATATTTAATTTATTTCTTTATTTTATCCTTGACCAAGTTATCATTGAGTAGAGCATTGTTCAACATCCATGTGTATGTGTGTTTTCTGTTGTTCTTGTTTGAACTTAAGACCAGTCTTAGACCATGGTGATCTGATAGGGTGCATGGAATTATTTCAATATTCCTGTATCTGTTGAGGCCTGTTTTGTGACCAATTATATGGTCAATTTTGGAGAAGGTACCATGAGGTCCCGAGAAGAAGGTATATTCTTTTGCTTTAGGATGCAGTGTTCTATAAATATCTCTTAGATAGATTTGGTCCATAACTTCAGTTAGTTTTACTGTATCTCTGTTTAGTTTCTGTTTCCATGATTTTTCCATTTTTGAGAGGGGGTGTTGAAGTCTCCCACTATTATTGTGTGGGGTGCAATGTGTACTTTGAGCTTTAGTAAAGTTTCTTTTATGAATATGGGTGCCCTTGCATTTGGAGCATAGATGTTCAGAATTGAGAGTTCATCTTGGTAGATTTTTTCCTTTGACCAGTATGAAGTTTCCCTCCTTATCTTTTTTGACAACTTTTGGTTGAAAGTCAATTTTATCTGATATAAGAATGGCCACTCCAGCTTGTTTCTTGGGATTATTTGCTTGGAAAATTGTTTTCCAACCTTTGACTCTGAGGTAATGACTGTCTTTGTCACTGAGGTGGATTTCTTGTATGCAGCAATATGTTGGATCCTGTTTATGTATCCAGTCTGTTAGTCTATGTCTTTTTATTGGGGAATTGAGTCCTTTAATGTTAAGAGGTGTTAAGGAAAAGCGATTGTTACTTCCTGTTATTTTTGTTGCTAAAGGTAGAATTCTGTTTGTGTGGCTATCTTCTTTTGGGTTTGTTGAAAGAAGATTATTTTATTGCTTTTTATAGGGTGTAGTTTCCCTTCTTGTGTTGGTATTTTCCACCCATTATTCTTTGTAGAACTGGGTTTGTAGAAAGATATCGTGTAAATTGGTTTTGTCATGGAATGTCTTGTTTACTCCGTCTATGGTAATTGAGAGTTTTGCTAGGTATAGTAGTAGCCTTGGCTGATGTTTATGTTCTCTTAGGATTTGTATGACATCTTCCCAGGATCTTATGGCTTTCATAGTGTCTGGTGTAATTCTGATAGGTCTGCCTTTATATGTTACTTGATGTTTTTTCCTTTACTGCTTTTAATATTCTTTCTTTGTTTAGTGCATTTGGTATTTTGATTATTATGTGCCGGGAGGAATTTCTGTTCTGGTCCAGTCTGTTTGGAGTTCTGTAGGCTTCTTGTATGTTCATGGGCATCTCTTTAAGTTAGGGAAGTTTTCTTCTATAATTTTGCTTAAGATATTTTTGACCCTTTAAGTTGTAAATCTTTGTTCTCTTGTATACCTATAATCAGTAGGTTTGGTCTTCTCATTGTGTCCTGGATTTCCTGGATATTTTTGGTTACAGGTGGGAGCCTTCCAGTTTCTGTCTTTGGCTAGGGACCATCCAGAAATGCATTTTGCATTTTCTTTGACTGTTGAGTCAATGTTTTCTATGGTATCTTCAGCACCTGAGATTCTTTCTTCTACCTCTTGTATTCTTTTGTTGATGCTTGCATCTACGACTCCTGATTTCTTTCCAAGGTTTTCTATCTCCAAAGTTGTCTCCCTTTGTGATTTCTTTATTGTTTCTACTTCCATTTTTAGTTCCTGGATGGTTTTGTTCAGTTCCTTTACTGGTTTGTGTTTTCCTGAAATTCTTTTTTTTTTTTTTTTTTGTGAATTTTTGTGTTTCCTCTTTAAGGGCTTCTACCTGTTGACCCATGTTCTCCTGCGTTTCTTTAAGGGATTTTTGTGTTTCCTCTTTAAGGCCTTCTACCTGTTGACCCATGTTTTCCCATATTTCTTTAAGGGAGTTATTTGTGTCCTTCTTGAAGTCTTCTATCAGCATCATGAGATGTGATTTTAAATCCAGCTCTGGCTTTTCCGGTGTGTTGGGGCATCCAGGATTTGCTGTTGTGGGAGAACTGGGTTTGGATAGTGCCATGTTGCCTTGGTTTCTGCTGGTTATGTTCTTGCGTTTGCCTTTTGCCATCTGGTTATCTCTGCTGTTAGCTGGTCTTGCTGTCTCTGACTGTGGCTCATCTGTCCTGCAAGTCTGTATATCTGTACTCCCGAGATTCCTATTCTCTCTGTGCACACAGGTATGTAGGTACTCCTGGGAGACCAGCTCTCCTGTGGTGGTGTTTGTGTATGTAGCTCTGTGGCCCAGGATCAGCTCTGCACTCTTAGGCCTCTCCACAGACCTGAGAGGTTATCTATCTCCCTGCTCCACCTGGATATTGCACACTGTGGCAGAGGATGGTCCCCAGCCAGAGACAGAAACTGGAAGGCTCACACCTGAGGGTTCCTCTGAGCAGCAGGGGTGGTCTTACCTGTGCTCCCAGGCCTCTCCACACTCCTGCAGAGGGACCAAATGCCCTGAGTGCAGCGGGTTCTTTAAGATGTATCAGGAGATGGTGTCTTCACTGTGGCAGACCCAGCATGAGTCTGCCCCAACAGAGAGGATATGCAGCGGAAGGGGTGGAAGAAACAGAAGGGGAGTGGTATTCAGGAGGGTGAGGGTTTTGGTGGTTGCTGGGTAGTGAGCCTCGCTGGACCCCCAGCAGCATCTCTGGGACTCCAGAGGTGCAAAGGGGTTCCTAACAAATGCCCTGAGTGCATCTGGTTCTCTAGGATGTATCAGGAAATGGTGTCTTCACTGTTGCAGACCTGGCAAGAGTCTGCCCCAGCAGAAAGGACAGGCAGTGGAAGGAACAGAAGGAATGGAAGGGGCAGTTTTTTTGTTTGTTTGTTTTAAATGTATAAAATTTCATGATTTTGCATTACTAAGTTTGGGAATTCAGAAATTTATTTTTCTGTTAAATTTAACCACTATAGCTCTTTTTATGGAAGGCTGGCCTTAAGTTAAAGTTGTAGGTTTCCTCCTTTGCCAGCTGTTGTGCTCCACCCTGGAAAGGAACTGGACATGGCAACACTTTTCATAATCAGCCAGCCCCAATGGAGTCCCAAGGGCACAGTGGGTGCCTTCCCATGGATTCTAGTCAGGGGCTAGTTCTCTGATGCTGCCTTCTGTTTTGGTAGTGTTGGGGGAAGGGATCTGAATGGGCATAGTCTGTGTTTGTAGTCACCTCCAAGGCCCTGTCTTGGGGTGTATGATGGGGCACAGGATGACCTATCTTCAAGTGGATTCGATCAGTCTTAACTTATAGTGAAACTTATTGAACTATATGAGCCATTCTGAGCTTCTACCTTCACCATTTATAACAGAGATCATTTAAGAAGAGTTTTTCCCTGTCTCTTTTTTTCTTACTATCACATCACCTGACATAGCTCTTGAGAATTGCTATGTCTAGCTTTTTTCTGCATGAAGTCAAGGCCATTTGGAAATGGTGAACTAACATCTTAGCAGGAGTTTGCTCCTGAGCTTCCAACTTGCCAGCAACTTCCTTTTCACTTTCTCTATCCACATCGCCTGTTCTCTTGTTCTCTCTGTTTTTCTTGGGTTCTCTCCCACCTTGTGCCCATAGCAAGGCACTTCTACTAATTGAAAGACTCCCAAAGAATTCCCCCACCCAGGGCGATTTCCCAGCTGAGTCCTTAGTTCTTGGCCTTGTCCAGGTGGCCAGCTCTTCTGGAAGTGGTTCATTTCCTTTTGGAGCCTGCCCACCTCTCAAAGCAGAGCAGCAGAACCAAGATCTTAACCCAGAGGCTAGCAGCTGGAGAGGAAATTTCTTCCCACACTTAGTCTTTGTTATGATGGAGCAGAAATCCTTGATTTTTGGCCATACTGCTGCCACTGCTGCTTAAGTGCTTGTTGCTGCCAGGTCCTTTGGGAATAGCTAGAGATAGATGCCATTAACTCTGTTTAAAATCAGAGTAGGTTGGGATGAAAGCCAAGCACCACATCCTTGGGTTCCATGATGACTCAGAGGCCAAATGATGATCCAGACCTTTGTCATCTTATTTGGATTGTCATCTGAATCAGCAGAACTCAGTGTGGCCTTTGACTCAATCCAGCCTTTTCCTGTTTCTTGGAGGGCTGCTATGTATGGAGATTTATGGGAACCACCCATGAATATAGACCCACTCTTTTCCCACAGCTAGCAAGCCTTCCTGGGGTTCTTCACAAGCCCTTAGTAGTCCCTTTCCACTACATGCATGGCTATGAATTGCTCTATGTTCTAGGGAGGTTCCCCACAGTGACCCAGAAGCCTCAGAGCCCTGATTGAGTGAGCTCCCTTTCTGGCATCGAGAGTCCACCTGCTTAAGGTCGATCAGTGTTCTGTAGCCATCTGGCCCCCATATGGGGAAATGCTCAGGTCTCTGAGAAGGCGTCACTTCCACAGTTCCCAGGAAAACTGCCTTTTCTGAGGATGTGCCTGTGAAAGAAGAGGCAGCAAGCCAACAGTGGTCATGTCCTAGTACCCTGTGGGTGAGGCTGTGGGGACTGAATCTGAAATCAGCTCAATGGAATGTTCCGGGTATCACTCCCTCCAGTCAAGGTTGAAGATGAGGTCTGTGAGTCAGCATCAAGATAGACGTATGCAAAACTGCATTCCATGGGCAAAAATGAAGGGAGGGTATGCTGGTTCCAACCGAAGAGCAGAGATGAATCACTGGACTGTGTATGCTAGAGCCCAAGGTGGAACTCAAGTTCCATCTACCTAGACACATTCTCTTCCAACAAACGGAAACAATCTCTTACTTCATGAATGACTTTGCTCATCTCTAGATATTCTGGAAACCAATGGGAGGAAGCCTCTTGTCTTCACCAGCAGCCACCATGAGGAGGGGGGTCTTCAGGTGTGCAAAGGACAAAGCAATATGCTGTCTTACACCTGTTGATTCACTGAGCTGAAAAAAGGAAGGTCTACGTTTTCACCGATTCCCAGAACTCCCTCTCTTAAGCCCCCATTGAGTCATCTTTTCTGGACAAAAAGACCAAAGGAGAAATTTTGTTGCCCAGAGTCAGCATTGGCAGGTAGAGCACTTTGAAAGAGGAGACTTTTGAGGCTGAGTGAATGAGAGAAGTCTGCAGTGTCCCAATGGTGAGATTCAGCCTATGGTCACTCCCAAAAATTCAGTACCATACCCGATCCCATTTTATTGGCCCTACATCTCTGGATTCATCCAACCTTAGATTAAAAATGTAGGGGGCAGGAAATTATGTCTGTATGGAACATGTATAGACCCCCCACTGCCATCATCCTTTAAACAATAAAAACAGTATAAATAATAAAATTAGCATGGAATTTATGTTGAATTGTGTGTTTTAAGTATTCAGAGATGATTTAAAGTATGTAGTGGAATCACAGAAGTTATATGTAAATAGTATATTGTTTTACACAGGGGACTTGAGCATCTTTGGATCTTGATATCCAGTAGGGGAAGGGGTATTGTTGATCCCATTTCCCAAGGATTCCAAAAAACAACTAATTTCTAAAGATATCATGGTCCCTACTGAAAGGACCTACTTGGACCTAGCCAGGATGAGGCTGGTACAGCCCCAAACTGATGTTGGGTAGGCATGTTCCTTGGAGCATGTGTTTAGTGTTCTGGATTCTGAAGGGCTCTAGAAGCCACCATTGTGATAGGCCTGAGCATAAAGGATAGTACCTCATGATCTCAAAGAAGCCTGTGGCAGGTCTGATAGTCAACTGGTTTGGCTGGTCTTTGATGCTCTGTACACACTTGATGTGTTTTGGGGCGGGGTCTGTTCCCAACATCTCTCATTCCCTAGGGAGAATCCATTTGCATAGTTAAGGGGTGGATGAAAAACATCAGAGGTTGGGCATAGAACCTGTGGTGGACTAGCCAGGCAGGCAGGGTAAAACTTGGTTAAGTGCCTCATCTGTAGGAAAGAAGACCCTGGGTTCTAAAACTCAGTCAAGAGCCTCATCTGCAGGAGAGAAGACCCTGGGTTCTACCTCACAGTTACTTCCTCTCACTCGGACTTCTTATGACATGGCGATCGCTAACTATGTATTCTTTAAAGGTAGTCCACTACCACATCCTTCTATCCCAACCATCTCCTCTCCTATCAGTGCTACTCACTCGTCCTTTCTCTTTTTTCCCTCCATTATGTACGGGTCCATTGAGTCCACCTTGTGCTAAATCCTTCATATGTGTGTGTGCATGTGTGTGTGTGTGTGTGTGTGTGTGTGTGCAAGGTCCTAGCCTTCCCTCTAGAGAGCTTAACCCACACTATTAAGAGGACCTGTGGTATAGTCACTGCTGGTTGCAAGAGATAAACAAAATGGGGTCCCTAGCGCAGATCTCTTGTCAGGATATGGGATGGAGGAGGATTCTCATAGGGAAGTCAGGTACCACTTCAAACTGGGTCTTGACAGATCAAGAGCTGCTCAAACAGCCTGGGATTTGAGAACTGTGTTGCATCTTGGGGAGCAGCAGCAGGAGTTGACTGTGTCAGAGCTCTCTGCAGGTTACACAGGTCTTCATGTAAAAACCTGTAGTCTGAGATGCTCCAGAGCTTGAACCTTCCAGAGTGTCAGCAATGATGTTGCAACTGAAAAATTCCATGGCTGATCCCAGGCAACAGACTTGATGCTCAGAGTCCCTCATAGTACCTTCTGGCTGTGCGTGTAAGGTGTATATGTAACCCGAATGAGTTCTGTAGGACTCGAGCTCCATCCCTAAGAGAGTTCATGATGTGCACGTGTGATGGCTAGTCTTGACTGTCAATTTGACTACTTCTGGAATTAACCAAAACCCAAGTGGGTGGGTACACCTGTGAGGGATTTTTTTTTTCTCAATCAGATCATTTGAAATGGGAAGACTCATCCTTAATTTTGATCTTTTGAAATGGGAAGATAAACCTTTAATCTGGGTCACACCTTCTGGTGGCAGCTTTTATAAAGGATATGGAAGAAGGGAGCTTTTGTTCTTTGCTTGTCCTAGCTCTTACTGGCAAGTCTGTTCCTTCACTGGCATTAGTGCTCACTTCTCTGGATTCCAGCCTAGACTGAAAATCAGTTAAGGTGTCCAACATTGTAGATGGAACAACTGCTAGATTCTTGGACTTTCCACTGGTAGACAGCATTGTTGGACTAATTGGGCTACTCTAATAAAGTGTGTGTGTGTGTGTGTGTGTGTGTGTACTTAATATATATACACATATATTTCTGTATGTGTATTCATTCCATTAGTTCTATTCCTCTAGATAACTCTGATTAATATAGTATGCAAGTATTCCTAAATTTAAAATGATTCTCCATCTGAAATAGTTCTGTTTCCATCTAGAGGTCTTGATTGGGTTTGTTTTCTCTGACGGTTAAAGAATTAAAAGGCAGGGAAAATATTGAGCATGACACTAGCAGGGAAAATCTCAAACCCAGAAAAGAGTCAGCTAATGAAGAAAAGCTTTCATCAGTTGTAAGGAAGCACACACATATACACACATCTCTCTCTCTCTCTCTCACACACACACACACACACACACACACACACACACACACACACTCCATGCCCAAGAATTAAAAGGCAGGGAAAATATTGAGCATGACAGTAGCAGGGAAAATCTCAAACCCAGAAAGCAAACACACAGACACACACACACACACAATTATATCATATCACCATTAAGAGCAGCAAGTAAATTAACATTAAAAGCTACGACTATAGTGATATTTACCAGATTTATCTTTAGATTTTGAAAAATTTGTAGATGTCAGCAGAGTGAAGAAGATGGCCTGTCTAGCTCACTGACTGTCTTGTGTGTGTATGTTTTGTGTGTATGTTTTGGTATGTGGAGCTGGGGTGTGTTCATCTGTGGGTGTACGTGTGAGTGTGGTGGGTAGCAGGTGGCATTTGGTGTCTTCGTCTAAGGCTCAGTGCCTCACAAAATCTGGAACTTGCCAGTTCAGCTAGATTGGCTGGCAAGCAGGTCCTTGGGGTTGACTTTCCTCCCTCCCCTCCCCAAGCACTGGCATTACAAATGTGTGCTGGCCTGCCTGGAATTTACCTGGTTAGTGAAGATCCAAATTCAGGTCTTCATGTTTTCAGAGCAAGTACTTCGTCTACTAAGCTATCTCCTCAGAGGTCTATTGGCAATGTGGCTAAAGCACAGATTTCAGAGAAGTCATTAAAGTAACATGTATCTTCCCTCTTCCAAATTTTCATAATATTTTGTGCGCATGTGTACATCACACAGGTTTTCTCCAACCCTTGGTTCTTGAAAAAACCAGTAAGTGTTATATAAAGTGATAGCTATAGCTCTGCAGAGCCTGGGACTTTTGAAGTGGAGCCATGTGTTATGGTAAACAAACAACCCCGAAGTGCCTGTCTTGCTTTTGGCAAGAGTGTTCAGGATTCATCTGTAAGGCGTTGGAACTCCCACAGAAAGAATTTGGGTGAAGAATAAAGATTCCACTTCTTAGCATGAAGCTAGGAAAAGGCCCATTAATGGCAAAAAAAAAAAAAAGAAAGAAAGAAAAGAAAAGAAAAAGAAAAAAAAATTACATATGTGCAAAGGATATGGGGGCGACCTGTCTCAAAACTGGAGAAGGAAAATGAGTTTAAATACCAGTAGCTAGTTTTGAAGCCAAGAGGAAAGAAGGATGCACACTCACAGTAGAAGTGTTTTTATAAACCCTGGCTTTGCAGTATTATTATTATTTTAAACGAGGGTGAGTGAACCAAGAGCCAAGAGCCTCTTGCACCAAGCTGCACCCTCGGCCCCAGAAGATGTGTTGGCCTAGACACTTTCTAAGATGACAGTACTCTTCCTACCCTGGGTATTTCTGACCCACAGCCCTACAACAAAAAAACTGCTGTTTCTGGTATGTTTAGGGCAGGAGCTACCTGCTAGACCAAACAGCATATCCAGGTGAAGTCTTGTTAGGGTTCTGTCTAAGCTCCAGCCCACAACTGCCTGGCAACAGCCAGGTATGCCCCTCCCCAGTTACCTGGCAACAGCCAGATAGGCCTAGCCCACTATAAAAGGGACTGCTCAGTCCCTCCTCTTCCTCTTATTCTTCTTATTCCTCCAGCTCTTGCTCTCTTGCTCCTCTCAGCCTCTCTCTTGCCCCTCTTGGGCTCTCCTCCCCTCCCCCCTCTCTCCACGTGATCATGGCCAGCCTCTACTTCTCTACCCTCTACTCTCTCTGTCTTTCTCTGCCTCCACTACCCCATTAACTCCCATCCTCTGCCCTAAATAAACTCTATACCATGTCTTTGTATGTCTGGTCCCTCGGGGGAAGAGATGCCTTAGTATGGGCCCACTGGCGCACCCCCTTCCCCCATACCGCTGTATACCAGTCTCTCTAAAATCTCCTTCTCTTTTTATGATCATAACAAGTCTGAATTAAGATGACCAGTTTTATTGACCCTCTGAATGTAATTTGACAGAAGTTATTTTCCAAAATGTTATTGGCAGCTGTACGCCACAGTTACTCCACAGACCTGCCTTTCTGGGAAAGAGCTTACACCCCACACACTTAGATTTTGTCAAGGGCGGATATAAGAAATTGCCCTATTTTATAAAAATACCTTTTCTTTTCTTCCTTTCCTTTCCAAAACAGCTACTAGGATATATTGTTCAATGTCTTCAAACAAAGGCTCCTTGACAAATTCCCTTTGGACCCAAAAGTTGGGCAAAGGTTCGTTCTCCCTGGTGAATAGCTCCTCCTTACACGAGAAAGAACTCTGCCAGTTGGCGCTTTGTTCTTGTAGGAGAGGCTGGAGAGCAGTCCAAAAGTTAAGTTTAATTGATCTCATTACTCTCAACTAGAACTCATTGTTATTGGTTCCTTCTTCATATCCTCTCTTTTGTTTTTCCTGCCTTTGGCTACTAACATCATTCTCATAAATTCAACTTGTCCTCCCTCCCCCCAGGTGGGTGGCATATTAAAAAGGTACAATTAACTCAGAGATTACATATGTTCCTCCAGAGACATGTGTGCTTCCAATTGACTCTGCAGTCTCCTGGAAGAAAGCTCCTTTCTTCTCTAATGTTTATTTTGAGAGAGAAAGGACAAGAAAAGCAAGAGACAGAATCAAGGGTTGAGGTTTTGTCTGAAAAAATTCCCAGCATTGAACAGTGACAAATACAACCCTACCAATTTAGACGGATCCGGAAATCATGATTTCCACACCCAAAGTTCCAAGACCTTCTGTGGACATAGGGAGAGCTGGTTTGGGCCAGTTTCTTTCCTCAAGTGACAAGTGGCATTGCTAACATGTCCCCAGGTGCTACCTTCCTCACTGGTGGGAGGAAGAGTGAGTGTGTTCACATGGTGTCAGAGGCCACAGGATGGGGTGTGCAAAGGGAGTGAAGTCAATGGGCAGAAAGGGGCAATCTGCCCAACTGCTAACCACACCCCCAGACCTCAGGGACACATATTAAGGTCTTTGTGTGCATTTAAAAGTCGTTCATAGCCATTAACAAGAAATGAGAAACAAATGGGTTTAGTAGTTGAGAGGTTATTCTCAGGTAGCGATACAAGGGCCTTGGAGATACTTCTCTTTGAATGAGTCATCTCTGTGTATATATGGAAAGATCTACTACTTCTTAATTCTTTTCTTTCTCTCCCCTTCGACCTGACAATAAATATTAGCTTAAATAGAGAACAGGTACTGATATATGCTAAATGAATTTGATGTGTTTTGTTTTGTTTTTGAAGACAGGATTTCATTAGGCAGCCCTGGCTGACCTAGAACTTGCTATGTAGACTAGGCTGGCCTTGAACTCAGAGATCCACCTGCCTCAGGCTCTCAAGTGCTGGGATTATTATGGCCAGCTGTTAAATGACTATTTAAAGCAAAAGATCCACAAGTGGATCTAAAATGGAGATCTCCTGTTGGCGGTTAGACCCCAGTGCTCCAGTTTGTGCAGGTCTTGTCTGGCAGGGAAGTGTTCCTTGCCGTTTGGAACCCGGTTCCTTCTCCCTGCCTGGAAAGGTTGATACTGCTGATAGTGCCACCCAAGTTCCCTTGTTGTCAGATGAGCCTGGAAATGGCAGGAAGGAAACAGATGCAACAGGAAACTCTACTCTTCCACCTCTGGCTGCGGATAAATAATGGCAAACACCTCCTATGAGTGCTTTTGCTTGTTTTTTCAATGGCTTATACTCTTTCTAAGAAGGCTGTCTTGTGGGTCTTTCCTTTGAATTAGACAGGTGGATTATATTTCCAGCCAGGTTTCTCAACAGTACAATGGTGACAACTTCAGCAAACTGGAGATGGGTTTAGAGCAGCAGGGTTAAACTTTAACCCCTGTCCCCCCTCCCCCCCAAGCATCCTGATGTGTGGGAAGAGAAACAGAGAACATTTCCTCCTACCAACATACCCAACACACCCAGGCTTCAGTAGTTACTGCTCTATCTGGTAAGTGCAAGTGGGGCAGTGCCAGAAAGTCTGCTCCTCTGCGCTACATGACAGATTCTACTCATCAAAGAATCTAGTGCACTCAAGCACTTGGAGGGTAAAGGGCTTTGCTTGTGACTCAATTAAAAAAAATAATATAAGACTTACTTTTTTTTTTTTTATTGTGGAGGTTGTATTTTAAATAACAGTGACAAAAGGGTGAGGGAACTCTAGAATGGGGTAGTGAGGCAGGAGTCCAAACTTGGTTCTGTCAGTGAAACTGTCCTAAGGACCTTGCATGAAGCTAGAACTGTACATAATTACAGGGGTGGTGGTGGTGGAGGAATGGGGACTCTGTGAGGAGAGGAGGTTGGCGTGTGTGAAATGACATTCCCAGTCTTTCATATTTATATTACATATATATATAAAATATTACATCCAAGGATGACAGTCATTTGTACCATTTCCCAGGGTAACCCCGATGCAGGCAAGGCAAGGGCATGGGGCAGGCGTGGAAGGCGGCGATGGAATGCTCTGACTTGAGGCTCAGAGAAGTTGCAGAAGCTTCAGAGACTGCAAGAGGGCCCCTGGCTCTGCCGAGGCCAAGTACTGGCAGCAAAGCCAGTCCTCCAGCTCCACGCCCCGCCTTCGGTCTACGGCCTTCTCAGCAAACTTCATCATCATCAGGGCTCGCTTCATGTCGATCCAGTTATGCAGAGTGCTACACAGTACCTCCTCCGAGGTGCATGGCTGCTCCACCAGCTCCCGCCGTGGCCCCCACAGCAAGCACTGCAACACTCGCTTAGCCTCACTTATGCGGATGCGCTTGATGGGATCGGCTTCAAGCAGCAGATGGGCGAGCTGCTGTAGGCCGGGAGAGTAGAGGGACAGTGTGGGCAGTGGGGGTAGGTCCTCCCGCCGGTAGTCGCGTTCCCGTAGCTGGGCTCGAACCTCGAATGGGTTGGGCTGGTGGAGCAGCTCATAGATGAGGATGCCGGTCTGGAACTCATCAAACTTGCGGTACTGGGAGGCAGAAACGATCTCGGGGGCCAGCCGGGCCTGGCTCTTCTTCTGTTGTATGTTGGTGGTGCCTCCTGGCTTCTGCTTGGCCTTCAGGAAGTTGCTGATGATGAGCCTGGGCAGGTGCTTTTCACCAGGCCCTCCCTGGCAGGCAGTGGTGCCTGCGGGCGCGGCAGAAGGACACCTGGATGTGGTGGTGGGCACGGTGGGAGTGGCAGAGGGCCCGGGGGAGCTCTGAGGGTTACAATGCGCCAGCAGCAAGTTCTCCAGACACAGGTCCCGGTGGATGATCCCGTGTTCCTTCAGATGCTCCAGCCCGTTGCAGAGTTGTAGAAGCAGGAAGCACACCCGGCGCTCGTAAACCTCAGGCTCTGCCTTGTGGCTGGCTATAGAGTCCCGCACAAAGTCCGAAGCAGTTTGGTGCGGTACTTCCCGGGTGATGACCACCACACAGTCCTGCTCCTGGGCAGGGGTGTGTGGGGGTGTGGCAGGCACAGGGTCCTTGCTGGATGTATCGGGGGAGGCAAGCATGCTGGAGGGCACAGAGGCCACAAAGTGACCGCAGTCTTGCTGGATGTTGAAGTGCACCGGCACAGACGGGTTGCAGTATGAGGCTGATTTAGCTTCTGGGGTTTTGCAGATCTGTGGCGAGAAGGAAAAGTGAGGTTAGGAGTGGGACCTGTGGTTCTGTGAAACAAATTCCGGGAGAGTTGGCTTCCTCATACCGAGAAGCCAACTACTTCTTACCTTACATTATACATTAAACATCACTTAAACTAAAGATTAGTGCAAAAGCATACAATTCTTAGAAAAATATGGAGAAAATATATCATCTCTGAGACTTTGGTTTAAGCAGCATTCTCTCTCTCTCTCTCTCTCTCTCTCTCTCTCTCAACTTAAGGGACAATGGTATTCTTACACTTTGGCCACATTCTCTTAGGCTGCCTTGCTTCCTAGATTTAGGTGAACATATAATGCCTGCTATATGAAATGGCGTAAGGGCCGACTCATGTGGATGGGTGCAGGAAGCTGTGCTCTACTCCAAGCCAGAGCCTTGGCAGCAGGAATTAAACAGCAAGCTCCCCTGAGAACAGGGAGCCACTGGGCTGGAGAGCATTCTCAGAATTGAAAACAGGAATAAACAAGATGGGTAATCTCAGACTTCCCTGTGGGAGGGTGCCTGGGGAGATCTACACGGCCATGATCTCTTGATCTATCAGCCATGTGCTCTTCTGCTCATACTGATAGGGTGGGCAACCAAGAGGAAAGTTGATCATCTTCTGTGAGCTCCCGACTCAACTGGAGAATCCCAAACCAGTCTGGAAGATCCTCTTAGAGCTCAGTTTCCTTGTCATTACACTGGAAGGGACTGAAGTGTGTCTCTGTGTCTCTGTCTCTCTCATCCTCTGCTTTTCAAGGTACCTCCTATCTATGGATTATAGAATGACAGCAGCTGAGGACTGATCAGGATGGTGTTTACAAAGTACAGGGCACGCCACCACCACCTTGCCCGTTGTGATTCTTTGAAAGAGAGACAGACAGACAGACATACACACACACACACACATACATACACACTGACTTTTGGGCAAAGTTGGGTTGCATATACTATTCGCAGGTATTTATTTATTTGTAGCTATATAAACCTTACAGCATGGAATTCTGCATTGCAGAATTCACTCAGCCTCTGAAAAAAAGGTTTTATTTTTATTTTTATTTTTTAAAGCTAACCAAAGAGTGGGTGACACATTAATGAATTAATTTCTCTATTGTGGAGGCAGAATTGAAATTTCAAAAAAGTATATCTACTCCAGAAATTGCTTCTTGTTACACCGATAAAGCTGATTTGGAATCCCTGTATCTTGCCTCAGGGTCTCCTTGCAGCTTACCCTGCCACGCTACTTTTAAATGGCATTCCTCTGGAATCATTTTATTTATTTATTTATTTATTTTAGTTCAACATTATTTATTATGATGATGATATTTGTGTGTGAGGAGAGGAGGAGGCTGAGGTGTGAGATTGTGGATGTGGGGGTAGGGGTATCAAAGGACAACTTCCCCTAATTGGTTCTCTCTCTCCATGGTGGATTCTGGGGGTTCAAATGCATGTTGTGAGGTTTGTACAGCAAACATTTTCACTGACTGAGGAATTGTCACTCTGTGACTTGGAACTCTTTTAAATGAAAGAAAATTTGTGGCGATGAGTCCTCATAAAAGCCTTGCCTATAAATACTCACATACGGACCAGTCACTGCCTGTCAAAGCCTCAGTGGACAAGTGGAGGATGGAATCTCTTTATTCATAGTGTATACACACACACACACACACACACACACACACACACACACACACACACACACACCAGAGCCTTGTTATGTGTGGGGCACTGTGTTGCTTATGGGATTTTCACAAAATAGCTTCTTAAACCCCACAAAGCAGTAAATGGTCTAAGAAACTGAGGCTGTGTGAGGGGAAACTATTTACTGTACTAGGAACCTAAGAAGAGTTCTTTAAGTCAAATGTATAGGCTTTGGGAAGGAGCAGACCGGTTTTATATATCAACTTGTCGACAAGTAACAGGAGATTCTTATCTAAAGTAGCTACTATCTATAAAGGAGCTTCAAATATGGAACTAGCAAATATGGGAGCAGGCTCCAATAAACTTAGGGCAAGGTTTCAGTGATTCTGGTCACATATTTTTCAATAACTGATAGCTATGTGACTTTGTCTTGTCCGCACTCTGCTTAGAAAGCCTTATTTAATCTATATTGCAGACATTGAACTCAGAGCTAACATACTATAAACCCATATGTTCTCTGTAAGGCTCATCACAGGCTCTCTGCTTATGAACACTAACGTCCTTCAGCACTACGCTTGTGTATGTAAGGTGTTAAACAGCAAACTCACAGACAACGCCCGCAATGAAAAGCACAAAATCTGAAAAAGAGAGGCACTGCATATACTAAAAAAAAAAAAAATAAATAAAATAAAATATAAAACCACATGCTTTTGGTCAGAGCAGAAAGCAATTACAGAACATGCCCTGATTTCCCATCAGATAGAATCACACATACCAGGTCATCCCCATGTTTTCCTGCCCTGCGTATGTCCACAAAGAATGGGAAGATGTTCTGAGTATCGATTTGTGGATTATGAATACATTTCAGTGGGCAGTTTCTGTTACAAATATGGAAGCAATAATGCTGATGATCAGTGGCAGTTATCATTTGTTCTGTTCTCTCTGTGCTCTGACTGGGGAAATGGTGGCTCCCAGGGATGAGCTTAAAGATGCAGATATTGGCTTTGGGCACCAAGCCTGGCCCATGGTGAGTTTGCAAGGACAAGGTTGCTATGGTGACTGTTCTTGCCATTATGTCTGTAGTCATTCGATGGTGGGGCAGAGCTACTGGTTTGCAAATTCTCTACAAACTCTGACTGAGTCTGGGCTAGGCCCTGGCAGGGCCTGGGAAGGGTTTCCAAGGCTGTCATTCCTCCAGGCTATAAAAGGCTCCAGACCCAGCAAACATGGGACCAGAGCCTCAATTGAGCCACTGACATTTTGCACAGAGATGCAAATGAAGGAGTTGGGTAAATAGTAACTGAGCTGGAAGCATTACAAAAAAAATCAGTAGTCTTGGAGAGATGGCTCAGTGGTTAAGAGTGCCGACCGCTCTTCCAAAGGTCCTGAGTTCAATTCCCATCATTACAAAATCAGTGAGCTGGGCCATCAGAAAGATCCCAAGATACAGCCACCCCCTCAACTGGAGAGAACAGCCACCAGGAACAGTCACCCAGCCCCCTCCCAGGCCTGGGAGGGACATCCCAAGATCATTCTCCAGTTAAAATGAAGATGGAGGAATGTAGACAATGATCTTCACCCCCATCTCCCTCCACTGCTATCCATCTCCTTTCCAGGGTACCCTGCCCTTGGTTTTAGCTCTGCAACTTTCCAAAGACCTTGGGCTCGACTGAAATTTCAGACTTTGGGCAAACTTTGTCTTGTCTTGGGCTTCGGAACCAGAGCCCAACTGATGTATGCATGAATAAGACAAAAGGCCCAAAGGCTCAGCCAGTATAGGCTCCATAATTATGATCTGCGGCTCTACATGTTTGAGAAACAGCTTCAAAACCCACAAGAACTAATGATTCCCCCCACCCCTTCTTTCTGCCACATATTCACGGAGTTAGGCTATAAGGGTTATAACATTGCCTCCATGTTATAGGTTAACAAGCCTGTGGCGAGAGGTCCCAGAGTCAGGCACGCGTAGGTGGCCATCTGCTATTGCTCCCTGGGAGTCAGAAGCAACACTGCATTTGATTTGGTCTCTGCTTAACATGCAGAGATGAATAGAGCTCAGGGACACTCTCAGGCGGCTGGGAAGGAGCCCAGCTCCGCCTCCTGGGGGCTCTCAGATGACTGTTTTCTGTCTAGACTGTACCGCTAATGAAGAGGAGCAGCTGCACATGCCGAATGAGGCTCACAGCTCCCCGCCCCCCATCGCCAGACCAGGCACATTTACAAAGCAATAACGCCTTTTCTAATTACAGTATCGGTTTAAGAGTATTTGATGCTGTTCTCCAAACTTCATTTTTTTTTCCACCTCGTTCAGTGGATTGCCACTTGGCCAGGAAAGTCAACTAGGAATCCTCTGGAACTCTCTTCATTGGAGATCAAAACCTGAAGATATTCAGGTTTTCTCCTGGTTTAAACTCCCAATGCAATGAGGAGAAGTGCTTGCTTCTATCATCCTCTGGGAAAGCCTAACTCTGCGTTGTGTATTGGGGAAAATTGGCTCTTGATCCCAAGCTCCTTGGCACAGTAACTGGTAGATCAGAAAGATTCTCTGCTCAAGATCTGAACTCAGGGCTGGCCCCTCTGCTTGGCTCTTGCCATGTAATCCCGTTACTCTCTTTCTTTTCTTTTCTTTTTTAAAGATTTATTTATTCATTATATGTAAGTACACTGTAGCTGTCTTCAGACACTCCAGAAGAGGGAGTCAGATCTCATTAAGGATGGTCGTGAGCCACCATGTGGTTGCTGGGATTTGAACTCAGGACCTTCGGAAGAGCAGTCAGTGCTTTTAACTGCTAAGTCATCTCACCAGCCCCCCCCCCCCCGTTACTTTCTTTGAATTAAGTTCCTTCAAGATTGCCTGAGACCTCCAGGTTTAGCACCAGGAGGCAAGGTGAGAGCACAGGACAGAGACTTGTCTCTGTCACACGCTGAGTTCTCATGTTCCCTGAACATCTAAACTCTTGTCTACCCTCTCATCTCACAAACTCCACATGACAACCTGGGCGTTCAGTTCATCTTGTTCAGGTAATTTTTCAATCACCCTCTCTTCTTCAGATGGCCCCTGATTTTACACAGGGGCAATAAGAAACACTTGCAATCACAACGGGAAACAAAGGAGACTCCATGATGGCTGAGCTGCCTGCTGAGCTGGACATAAGGTAGAGCATTCAAGGCATTTTCAACTTGCCATACTTGCAAGTCGAATAATGGGTATTTTAGGACATGGCTTCAGTAGAAGTCCAGAAGCAAATATACTGGATACAGCCATCCTCACAGCAAAAGAATGGGCCCTTTTTATCTTTCAACTTCACTTGGGGAAAGGGCACAAAATTTACATTAGCCAGAAGGCAGCTTCTGGATTCAGACCTTAAGTGGCAATGAAGGACTTAACATCTCTTGGGACAGCTGCCTTCTTCCTCCCCTCCCCTCACTCTGTTCTCTTCATTTCCTGTGGCATTGGTGATTAAAGCAGGGGCCTCACAAATGCTAAGCAAGTGATTTACTACTGAGCTACATCCCAACCCCTGCATTTCCTTTGTAAGACAAGAGTCTTGCTGACTTATCCAGATGGGCCCTGAGCTCACTGTGTAGCCCAGGCAGGCTGTGAACTTTGGATTGTCCTATTTCGGCCTCCTTAGTAGTTGGGATTTTTCCCAAGCCTGGCAATATTTTCTCATTACCAGTGCCTAATCTCTTGGTCATAAACTGATCCAAGTCTTTTGTGATCCTGATATCTGTTAACTACATAGAGCATCCTAGTAGCTGACTCTGTACCCTCTTTATAGAAGGGTGGCTTCAAAATGTACACAGGTCCCTTGGACATACTCCTCAGGGCTCTCAGCCATCTTGTCTGGTGGTATCACAAGTTCCTTCAAAGAAAAATCTCAAGTAAGATTCACTGCAATGGCATAGGGAACTAATCCACCACCCAAGAATCTAACTGTAACAGTAAATACTAAGCAAATGTTTACAGTTGCTTATATTGTTCAGGCCAATGTCTGAGTCTAATGTTCCTGCTTCCATCACTTGACGAGCAGGCACCTTAACTGTCCATTTCTCTTATTGGATTATAAGCTCCGTAAATTCACATCTCTATCTTCCTATCTGTTAGGATTCTGTCTAAGCTCCACCCCACAGTTACCTGGTAACAGCCAGGTATGCCCCTCCCCACAGTTTCCTGGCAATAGCCAGGTAGGACTGGCCCACTATAAAAGGGCTGCTTGCCCCACCTCTCTCTCTTATCCTCTTGTTCTCTCTTGCCCTCTTGGGCTCTTCGCTTCCCCCTTCCCTTCCCCCTTCTCTCCACATGGTCATGGCCGGCCTCTACTTCCCTCTATCCTTCTCTCTGCCTTTCTCTGCCTCTACACCCCCTTACTCCCCTCCCTATTCCCTAAGAAAACTCTATTCTATACTATACCATTGTGTGTGTGGTCCCTCAGGGGGAAGGGATGCCTCAGCAGGGCCCTCTGAGGCACCCCCTTCCCCAACACACCCACAGAACATATTCTTACGCTGCTTTCTCTTTTTATCATCACAACACTATCTTTGTGAAATACCCAGCACAGAGCAAAAAAACCTGCTGAATACTTGAATGAACTCTGCTGTTTCCTATGGCAACCTGGACCATAAACTCAAGAAGAGCACACAGACCATATCTTATAATCATGCTAGGAATTTCACGGTGACACTTCCCCGGGCCTGGCAGAGAGTGAGGTCACCCAGTACCAAGCATAAAGGCAAGCTGGCTAACTAGCCCACTTCCAAAAGCTTGGAGAGGTGAGAAGACTTGCCAGAACCAGTTGGTCAGACCATCGAATGGAAAGAGGGTAGTACCTACTTTCACGGCATAGATGCTGCCTGGGTCCTCAGAGCAGGTGGCACAGTAGTAAATTGCATCCCCCGAGTCACAACAAGGCTTGTTACATGTCAGCTTGAAGAGTGACCAGTTATTCTCGTTGAAGCGCAGTTCCTTTTTCTGGCCACCCATGAAGAGGTCTTCACACTTGGTCACTAGGCGGGACAGGGACTGTGTGTAGAGGCCCCCAAGCTTGGCATAGGTGCCCTCTTTGCTGCTTATGCTACTCAGCAGGCTGTGCAGCTGAAGCTGGGTGCTGCTGGACGAGGTCTGGCTGGACACGCTGAGCTGGGATGACGACGTGGAGGTAGCCGCTCTGCACTGGAGACTGGGGCTCCCACAGCCGCCATTGCTGTTTGCCGGCCCCAGAGTCGGGGCCCAGGGAGCATTGCCTTTTAAAGCTTTCTCCAAAGGCTCAGAAGAGGAAAAGACATGGTGGGAATGGTTTCCAGAGTTCAAGGAACAACTAAAAGGAGGCTCATCATGGGCACAAACATTGGTTTCTGAGTGGCTTAGGTTCAGCTTGGGACTTGTTGTCCGTGGCTTAGGGGAACCTTGGGTCCAGAAGAAGCTATCCGGGGAGGAGGCCGCACGGCTCACTATCTTTTTCTGGGGCAGCGGAGGAGGCTGCGCAGGACCACTAGGGGACACATCTTCTGTGGAGCCTGACGGAAAAGGGACGGGAGCAAAGACTTTTTTCCCGCTGATGGTGGGTGAGTGGGCGGCTTCATAGGATGGACCTAGAAAAATGAAGCAGAAATCATCAGGCTGGAGATCAATGCCATTAGCTCAAGTACTGTGGGACTATTATTTTTTAATTGGCCAAAGCAATTAATTTCGTCATACTTTTCTATTTCTTTAATGATGTATGCACAGCGAACAAACTGCAAATTGCACGAATAGTATACACTGTCAGCGAAGTTTCCCTGTGCCCCTCCCTTAGCACTAAGCACCTTTCAGAGGACTTCTCAGTCAGCAATCTCTCATGCATCATTCTGATATCCTGAATAAATCTGCATGCATGGCAGCAAATCATTCTTTGGAATGCCGCTTTTCTCCCACATCTTGGAGAGATTTAATCTACTTCATCCTCTGAAATAGCCATGTGGTAATATATCACCATAGGTCAGCATCATTTTTAAACTAGCCATCTCCTGATGGACCCTGGGGTGATTCTAAAGCTTCAAGAAAAATGCCGAAAGAGCAATAGTAAACTTGAACACACATATCTTGAGCGCACGTTTTTAAAAAAGTCAGGTCTAAGAAAGTGTCATTTACTAGAGTAAAAGAACGTGCTTCCTACCCATCTTTTATGTCTGGGTTTCTGTGATGTGTGTATGTGTTTGTACATGCATGTATAAGGACACATGTGTGCATGAATGTGGAAGCCCAAGGTCCACCATGGATGTCATTTCTCATGTGCCATCTACCTTGCTTTTTGAGAAAGGGTCTCTCAACTGGCACTATCCTTACCCATTAGGCTACTAAGCTAGCCAGGGACAAACTTATCTCTGTTTCTCCAAAACTAGAATTATAGATGATGTCATCATAAACTGGCCCTGCTTAGCTAAAGGCAGGCAGGCTCAGTGAGGGCGGGGGTGTTGGGTGTTCTGCCAGCAAGGCTAAGTGAATGACCTTTGTTCCTCCCAGGAGGCTTGGTTTAATAAAAATCAGTGGGGACCAGCAGGTTTCCATGTCTAGGAAGTCTTCCCTCACAATCACAGCAGACAGTGTTCCAGAACCAGCCAGTGTAAGGCAGGAGACTATACTGGACTCTGACCTTAGCAGACTCTACAAACCTGGAGTGCTCAGGTCTCCTATCTCATGCTCCCCAGGGAGGTGACTCTGCTCCCACAGACTGGGTCAGTAATGGGGACAAAGTTTACAGGTGATTCATTTCCTCTATGTTCTAGCAGAAGAGGAGGAAGGAGGGGTGTTGCTTCCTCATACCCTGGCTAAAAAAACTCAGGGGCAATGTCACCTGCCTATGAGGCTCCCCAAGTCTAGAAGGCCTCTGCCAGGAAGTCCCTATGTTCAGGAGCAAGAAGGCAAGTGCTTTAGATACATCCGTTTCCTCATTACCTTGCCTTCTGGGTACCAGAAATCAGCCAATATATTATCACTAGTGCAAGTCTGGAATGGCAGTGGAGTGAAATCTAAAGACCGGGCTCCTGCCTGAACCAGTACCTGTGGGGTCAGAGGCAGCGTGCCTAGAGTCACGGTTCCTTTATTTCCCTCATTTGAGGTGCCAGTGGGGCTGCTAACCGCTCAGTGTCTTGGCTTGTCCGTTCTTTATAGGCCTTGTTCTGATCTCCTAAGTCTGATGGGGTCTGTCCTCACCTTTAATGTCACCAACATGCCCCTTTGTGCTTCTACTAGGGATTAAGGGCAAAGGACAGGAATAAACTACTAGTCATATCTAGCTGAATTATAAAAAAAAAAAAAGCCTGGATTCTACTATTTGGAATTCTACCATTAAAATCTATAATTTTAGCAACTCTCCACTTCAACCTTTCTGAACATACATTTTGTCTGACAGCCATCCCAGAAACCCCTGTGCAATTTCTAGGCAGTTGGCTAACTCGCTCCCATCATGCCCCTTTCTCCAACTCTAGTTCCTACACTGGAGGCTGGTCAGCTTTCTAATAAGGAACAATGGAGGGATTCTTTAAAAACGAATCCATCTCACACACATTCCCTAGATCTCCAAGAAGCATCAAAATGTCAGTAATAGACATTCCTTCACAGAAGCAGTGTTCAGGCACCTGAAAGACTACCCCCTACCCTATTCTGTGTCCCCATGAAAATCCTGTAGGAACTAAGTTGGTGGAAAATTTTGACTGGATTTCAATCCTATAGCTGCTTGGGCAAATCTGGTAAGTATTAGGTGTTCTGAGGCATGTATGGCACCAAGGATTGGCATGCAGGCTGGTCAAATATGTCTAGCATCTTAGATGCTGTGAATTTGTGCTAGGATGCTCCAACTCACAAGACGGGGTCACCGCAGCTGTGCTCCCGAATCACATACCTGCCCAGCAGAGGGAAGAGCATGAAGTTGCACAAACTTATCAGTGATAGGTGGCTCACTTCAAGTGTGGACTTCCTGTATCCAACTGGGCATTATATACACACATAAAGATTTTCATATTTTTGAGATAAAAATGGGTCTGGAGAGATAGCTTAGAGTGATAAAGAGACCAGAGTTTGAGCTCCAGAAGCCATGTCAAGAGAAAAGCTTGTAATCCCACCACTAGTGTTGAGGAGGGGAGACAGGCAGGTTTCTGAGGACTTGCCTTTCTAGGCTACGTGGTCAGTTTCAAATCAATGAGACTGCTCCTTAAACCTTAAAGCCATCACCACCAACAAAACAGGGAGGATACTTGAGGTTGTCCTCCGACCTTTAAACAAATGTGCACACATGTGCACACGCCTCTACCTGTGCAAGCAGGTATGGAACTACAGCTGGGGAGAAGGCCCCACGCTGAGCTACAGACACCTCAGGTCCTTATAATCACTCCAAGATGGATGCTCTCAGGCTACTTTGAAATGGATGCTAAAATGTGACCTTCCACATGGAACTGATTTTTCTAGCTGTCACTCCAGGGTGACAGAGGGCTGACCCTATCATGTTCTTGATTCTTTCCTGGAGAGCCATTTCTTCAACGCTGCTCTGGGTAAACAGCCTTTGGATGATGCATTGCTAGGTCACCCTTCTCAGCAGCTTCTATGGTCTGCTGTGCTCACCAAACCAGAAGAGGACAAACACCTTAAACACTTTCATCATTTACAGGTGAGCTATCTGTCCAGAAAAATCTACCTAAAAAGAAAACCTGAATGGCTTTGACCAATAGACATAAAGACTCAAGTTCAATGGCACATAAAACTAATTCTACCATATCCTGATTGTCTGCTGGTACTGGGTCACTGTCTCCAAGTTCTGGTTTACAATGAAGAGCAGGGAATGCTGGGAAAATTTTGAGGGAATTAGGCAAGCTCTCTAACATTGAGCTAAATTCCCAGCTGAGTAACACTGCATGTGAACTAAGACAGAGGGTTCCAAACGCCATTTCCCAAGGGCTCCTTTCAGTCTTCAGTCCCATGTACAGCATACTCTGAGATGAACACCCGGCATCGCTTTAGTGCGTGTACTTCTGACAAGAGAGCGCTCCTCTGGAGGAGAGCCTCACCTGTGGCATGCTAGGCGAATCTCACAAAGGTGGGGGGGGATGGGAGAATGTATAATAGTTTGGTATCTTTATATTTAGAAAGCAAAGTCAGTATTTGAATGGTTAGGGAAAGCAGGTTGCTCCCTCCTCAGAGTGGAGGGCAAAAGTTCAAATTGTGGTAGCATGAGGTCTACCTTATGATAGAGTCTTCTCTTCTGCTGGGGTTTAATAGGTACTTCCACTGTCTCCTCAGCCTCGAGAGCAGGGATCACAGAGGAAGTGGTCAGCCCTTGTTCTGAGCCATAGGAGTGAGCACTGTTCAGCTCTTTTGTGTATCATTATCTGCCTGAAGCCAGGCTGGAGCAGGCATGGGGGCAGAAGGAACAGGTCCTCCTGAGATCTCCAAGCTCTGCACATTTATGTTAGCCACTGCCCTAATTATAAGTAAAGCAAAGCCAATCACAGTGTGTGTGTATATGTGTGTGTGTGTGTTTGTGTGTATGTGTGTGTAAAAACTTGCAACATTCTATGGATTATCACTTGCCAATCTAATGTAGGTGAGCGAACATCTTTAAAGATTCACCCACTCATTCGTTAGTATTTCTTAAGCACCAAGTGTAAGACATTAGAAACAAATCAGATGTAGAATACTCGACCTAGACCCTAGAGAAGTTTGACTCTCCCATTAGAGATGAGGAAAGGACAGCCAAACCACCTGTGTAGGCACTGTGCCATGCTGGAAGAGGCAGTCTGGGAGGTTTCTGCCGACAGATAGGAAGGTAGTGGCTCAGGCATTCTCCAGCTGCACAATTTTCCACGAGAAGCTGTGCGACTTCTCATTTGGTTCCAAAATCTGGAGTGGCTCAGTATGGAAAAAGAAAGAGGCTGAGCAGAACACTCCTTTTAAAGGATGCCTTGCTTTTCCAGGAAGATAAATGTAGCTCAAACTGGAAGCATGTTATTAGCATTTTGCAGCTGGATGTGGCATTGGTGAGGAGTCTCTCCAAACCACTCAATCATCCCAGAAAACAACAACCAAGGCCGCGGTGTGGTTTGCATGGAGGGAAAGATGCAGGTCTCAGTTTGGAAGACAGGTCCCTGGAGCCTCCTCTACCAGTTAATAGCCCGCTTGGGACTCTGAAATTGGGATCTTTCAACCTCATGCTATGACACACCAATGAGCATTTTCTTCTTAGGTAGTTAAACCAAAACCTCATTCAAATCGCTTCTCATGTGCTGCTGGTAGAAAAGCAAGCTGGCATTTTTAGAGGATAAATTGAGGATGATTACTCGAAATACATCCAAATTTTAGTGCACTGATTTTACTTCTTTTAAGAATTCGTCTCACAGATATGTAAACCGAATCTCCCCAGTGTGTGTCTCAAAACCCCACTTTAATTTTCTAATGAAACAGTCGAATTACACACCAGCAAGAGAAAGATTTAACTGGTGGCTAACAATGAAAAAAAATAGAGAGCATCTTAAAAACAGAGGTATGCTAACTTGAAAGGTTTCAAGTACAAAAATGTATACAACTGAATTTCATGACACTTTGATTCATAATGACAGGAAAAAAATGTTCAATGTGGTAGGGACTTGAGACAAGGTGTCAGGAGAGAAGCTTCTCACTGCATACCTCTCTACATTGTTTGCTATTTAATCATAGATTCAGATGAGCTTACTGAAGTAATACCTTAAATGGTACTCAAATGTAACAAAATATGGTGGAATTAATCAGAGATTTTATAGAAAACTGTTTAAGATGAAGCCTCTTTGTTGGTAGGGTAGCTTGGGATACTGGAAGTATTTAAACAGAGTCTGGTTTCCTCTGGAACAAACTTCTGTGCCTCAGCAACATCTGGGACAGAATCCTTGACTCAGTTCTTGACAGGCTGGGGGTGTATACTATGCTGGGGCAAATTCCTTATATAATGAATTGGACTGAACCTGTGGATTTAGGATCAAGAGATCTAAGAAGTCTAATAGAGCACACATTAAATTTAGGTAGACAGTTGTTGAGTACCTTTTTGCAGATCTCTTTGAAAACTACAACTTCTTTGTCGTATTTTTGGTCGGAGATTGTCTGGAAGCAGAGCAAGTGCTGGCTGGAGGTCAGACTGCCAGTCACTTGAACTGCAGTCTAATCTTGGTGGACTTCCTGTCTCTCTCCTTGGCAGGCCTTCCTAACCATCCCTGCCCCCTTCCTGGCTTACTTTTTCCACAGCCCTTATTTAATGTGTGGAACTAGCCATGTGCCTTGTGAAGAAAGGCACTGGGCAGTTATTTCTGGATCTACAGCATCTGAAATTGTACCCAGTGTGTAGTTTATATCAAATATCTATGAAATGATTGTCAGAGCATGTATATAAATACACCCCATCCACCCACACATATGTATTTTTAAAAAAAACAAACATACTGGCATTATTATTGTGGAGAAAAACAGGCCGATTAAAACCACAGTATTTGGTTACATCCCTCTGACTCTGGCTTCCTAGCTATAATATAAGACCCAGGAGGGCCGCTCTGACTCTTGTATTGGGTGAGGCTTTATGTCCACTGCATGGTTAGAGCTCTCTGCTCTGTTCTGTTGCTGATGTTGGTGGCTTCCATTAAACAGCAAATTCTGATCTCTGTCTATTGAATCACTCGGTTAAGTCAAAGAGGAGATGATATTAATATGACATTAAGTCTGTTTTATTTGTTTTGTTTTGGTTTGAGTTTTTTTATAGTTGTTTTGAGTTAGCGTCTTCTAGACTAGGCTGGCCTGGATTGCCACATGACTGCAGATTCCTTAGCACTCCTGCTGTTCTTGCCTCCACTTCCCAAGGGCTAGGACTGCAGGCCTGCATCACCCTCCTCCACTTTAGGTGTGTATATTTAAAGGCAGCCACAAGGGTCCTCTGGCCATTTAGCCAATGATGTCCCCACCCATCCATTCTCCACAACAGATCTGACCTAACAGTTGCATTTGTTCCTCCAGAACCAAGCACGATCCAAACAGCCACTGAGCCAGCTTTGACCTTCTACACAGCTTAACAAGCTGTGCCCCCAGACAAAATGTCCTAACAGATGCATCAAGAGGGATATGAGATCTGACAAAGGTATAAAATGGAAAAAGTTACAAAGATATAAACATACCATTTTGGTACTTTAAAACTTAGAAGAATTCCAACTTTAAAAATGTAACAGGTTTGAACTATTTTTTTTTTGAGGAGTTGAGAGGAGTTGATTGAGAAAGTGTTTCTCTGCATAGCCTTAGCACTCTGGAACTAGCACTGTAAACCTGGCTGGCCTTGAACTTGGAGATCTGCCTGCTTCTGCCTCCCAAGTGTTAGGATTAAAGGCAAGTGCCACCAACAGGCCTTATGTTCTTAAACAATCTAAATGTTTCTTTTGCTATTAACCCTAGAGAGCAGATAGATCTCTGACTTTGGCCGCCAACCTTGATAAATTCCTAGTAAATTTACATAAACTAAGGTGGTGACAGGCTCTGGAATGATTTTTTTTTCCTCAACTAGGGCCACACCACTGATGCAAAACACCAGTAAGATGGGCATTACTTCACCAGTGAGTTCTTGCTATAGATAAATGCATTATCCAATGGTTTCTTTTGGCCAGTATGGATGATGCTAATTCTCATTTCATACAACTTCAGCTTGAATGGAGGCCTTGTCCCTGCTGATTCACAGCCCCAGTGTCTGTTGTAAATGTCAAACAGTCAAGAGACTCTAGCATTTCAGTTATAAGATAAAAGCAGGTAAGAACTTGTGGGCCTGTAATATGAATGTTCTATAAGAATCTGAAAGCACCAGGCAGTGGTGGTGTGTGCCTTTAATCTCAGCACTCAGGATGCTGAGGTAAGAGGACCTGTGAGTGCAAGGCCAGCCTGGTCTACAGTTCCAGAAAACAATCCAAACCAAACCAAACCAAAGAGTCCAAAAGCAAGTGGACCTGATCCATAGTGGGAAGCCAAAGGAAGAATTTCTTTTGTCAGCTTCAAAAGCTAGGCCTGATTCAGACCCATATGAGAGAAAGAGAGAGAGAGAGAGAGAGAGAGAGAGAGAGAGAGAGAGAGAGAGAGAGAGAGAGAGACAGACAGACAGACAGACAGAGAGCTGGTTTGCAAAGGGTTAACACACCTTCTTGATGGGGGAACTTACATTTGATGTTCTTGTCCACTGGTGAGTTGATTTGTGTGAGACAAATATGAAAATAAATTCATTTTGATTCATGTGATTCAGAAAGTAATATGAGAAAATATCTTTATTAGGCACCACCACTGTCCTGGAAAGGTGCAGGTAGCTCTCTTGTTTGTATACTCTACACACACCTCTGAATGCCTTGCAGTACAAAGCCCAGCTTCCCAGCAAATGGGCTGATTTCCCCTCACCTGCACCCAGAATAGTAACTCAAGAGGCTCTCCTTTTTTCAGTGTACAGTGCTCCCCTGTGCCTCAGGTTCCCCTTGTCTGTTTTAGTACCCAGGAACATTCTTTGCTCCTCCCCTCCCTCATCCTCATGTTTGATCACACTGTAGACAGGAGCTGCCGTCCCATCTTCTCAAAAGCATGTTTCAGAAACGTCATCCCTCAACACTCTTTCTAGAAATCTTTATAAGTTCTGTGTTCTGAGGAACTCTGATTTTCCTGTCTTCCCCCATCCACCCATATGTCAGGCAGGTTTTAATCTTATCTTTCCCAGCTCTGAGAACAGACATTGTGGTCTATGCTGAGGCACTTCAGTCTGACGGTTCTTATGATACCAGCCATGTGGTGGCTACATTGTACATGGTTAAAACTCTTAAAACTGGCCATGATTCTCAACTGGAGCTGGACGGACCACATGGGGGCATGGCTCAGATACCCAGGCTTTTGGAGAATGGTCTGCCTTAATGAAATTTTGCAGTGGGATGGGAAAGGAAGGAGATAGGAGTCCAGAAGAGCTGTGGAAAAAGACAATCTTGTCTTTGCTACATTTTCCCAAAATCACTATGAATACATTTCCTGTTTTTAAGTGAGAGCTAGCAGAGTTTCTCATTAGAAAACATATAACCCAGATTTACTGACTAAAATTTGTCATGGGATCCTCTACCCCAAAAACGTCCCTTGAGAAAAAGTACTTCCATACAATGGGGAAGTTTCACCAGCACAAGTGTAACTTTATCATACTAAGGCAGCCTAGGAGAAGAGCGGGAGAGAATACACACAGCGCATGACTAAGGGCTGAAAGGGCCACCAAATCCACGTGTGTAGAAAATTCAAGCTCCTTTTGGTGAACCTGCCCAACAGGACATATCTGCATATTATACATCAATGATTAATATGGAATGAAGGTGGGCAATGGCCTTACAAAGCCTTCATGTTTTAATTAACAAACATTATGCAAACAGTATTGTATACATATATGTATGCATGTGTATGCATATAAATGAAACAAAAAGACATCTGAGGTTCCAGGGAGTCTGGTGGATAGAAAGAACTATATATAGCTGACTTGTTAATCAGAGAATCAGGAACCTTCCAACATGCTGTGTGTGTATGTGTGTGTGTGTGTGTGTGTGTGTGTGTGTGTGTGTGTGTGTGAGTGTGTGGGTATGTATGTGTGTTCATACACATGTGTCTGCCTGAGGTTAACATCAGGTGTCTTCCTCAGTCACATCTCTACCTTATATTTTGAGAAAAGATTTCCAAAATGAACTTGCAGCTTACCAAGTCAGCTGGACTGGCTAGCTTACCAAGTCAGCTGGACTGGCAGGTCAGCAAGCTACAGGAATCCTCTAATCTTTGTGGGATGGGGCCCAGTGCTGAGAATCTAAACTCAGGCCTGCATGCTTATACAGCAAGCAATTCATCAAGTAGCTCCATCTGGTCAACCCTCAACATGTGTGTGGTTGTAGCCTCCTCCTGCCCTGCAACCAAGGCTGTACACTTCTAATTACGGAAGGTGATATAATAAGGTAGCTTGTCATGAAGGAATAAACTCGGGTAGGATCTACTTCTGACAAAGCAGCACAGAAAGCCTTGCTCTGGCTTTCTAAACACTGGCAACCACTAGAATCTTTAAAACGTAAAGTAAGCCTGTCTGTCAAGGATTCTTACCTCCATCACTGCAGGTCCTGGAGTCCGAGGCTAGGCTATCTGTGGAGCCCGTGGTGAAGCTGACGTGGGCCCCTCTGAAGGACGGGCTGAGGCTTTCTGCAGAGCTTTGGCTCACTTTTTCCAAATCAGAGCTGCTCTTGTTCATTTTTAACAGGTGCCTAGAGAGGGAGCAAACAACAGACAGGATTTAGTTGGTTTCCATAGAGAGAGACCCAATGATGGGTCATAGACCTCCCATGCTCTCAAATGCTGGCCAGCACCAGAACATTATAAAAAAAAATGGTGGAAATGCGAATGGGGATTTTTATGAAATTTTATGAACACAACTGGTAAGTATTTCCTGAGAGGGGCTCAGAGAAGAGTCAAGGAATTCAGATAAGCACTGAAGTCCCACTTTGGGAGGAACTGCCTTTACATCTGATCCCATCTGCCATTTATTTTATCTACAATATTCGGTAAAATGTGACTAAAAAGAAAAAAATGGAAAGAGCACCATCCAGTCCACTGTCTGGCGAGATGGAGACTGTATAAAGAGCTGCAGAGACGAATGGTTTTTACAAGCCCTGGACTGAATTGCAAACTAGAGCTGAAAACACAGGCATGCTTTTTTTGCACACAACCCCACCACTATGCCTTCAGTGTCCTAAACTGATCCTTGGACCCAAGAACAAGTTTATTTAAAATTTACCTAGACTTCCAGTGATCTTAAACAGAAACAAAATCATCCTTAAGCCAAAAACCACCTAAGAGATGTTTTGTTCTATTCCTCGGATAGAATTAACAGCATAACAGAGACCTGAGCATCAACTGTAATAACAGAGCCCTGGCCTCAGGGCAGTGTGCCAGTATCAGGAAGAGTGTCCAGGTCACAGACCCACTTCTTCCCTCTTTCCAAGAGCCACATGAATATTCACTTGTCATTTGACATTTTGTTGTGAAATAAGACAGAGCCACAATCAGTCTTCATCATTCCCTGTTGGTGATAGCCCCCATTTGCCTGAACTGACAGTCTTCGAGGGCATCTTTGTCTTACTGTAAAAGACTCCCACCTCTAGGAAACACTCAATGAAGTAGAACTGTCTTATTTAATATCCATGACCTTACCAGAATTCAGAGAACTCAGAGACAAATATCTATGGCTGGATTCTCTAGTTTTTATTAGAAAGGTTTACAGAAAGCTTGTTTGCTATCAGAGAAAATGCTCTTTGGAAATCATGTCATTTCCAACCTTGAGACCCATATTAACATTTGTTTGGAAGCCTTCAGATTTTAAGCAACCATAACAGTGTAGGGATGAGTAAATCTTAACATTTTAGAACTATTATTAAGATCTAGGAAAAAAAAACAAGACCAACAAAGAAATAAAATGAAAGCAAAAGGATACACCACCACCACCACCAACATCACCAACACCAATACCATTAACACCACTAAAACCAACCCCATCAACACCACCACCAACAGTAACACCAGCATCACCACTACACTACCATCACCAACACCACCAACCACATCAACACTACCATCACCACTACCACCTACACCAACAACACCACCACCAATACCATCAACAACAACATTACCAAGACCAATACCAACAACATCAGTAACCCCTTCATGCTGTGGAAGCAACGATCTTTATTTAAGCTTCTGGCAAGATTAACAATAGTTTTGTCTTTATCTGATTTTTCAGCAATGGCTTTATAGTTTATAGACTGTAAACTCCAAAGGTTGTGGGTTGAAGACTTTGGTCTTCTGTGCAACAGAGTACAAAGATAGAGATTTTGGGAAGTGACTAGATGATTCACCAAGGGAGAAATGTCAACACCCTGATTCCTGGTAGTATAGATGGATGAATACATTTATAAATTAAGATCTTAATGTGGTTTGGGGAGAAAATGGAACTTTGAGGTGATGAAGCCTGGCTGGAGAAAGCAGGTCACAGGGGATATGCCCTTGCAAGGTCCATTTTGTACCTAGCCTTTTCCCCTTTTATCTTCCTTTTCCCAGGCTATTACGAAGTGAGCATATTGCTTTGCCTCCTGGTACCAACCATAATATTCTGCCTCGACCTAGACCTGCAAACAATGGATCCAAGTCATCATGAACTAGACCCTTTCCTCCGTCAAGTTGGTTTTCTCATGTATTCAGTCACTGTGATGGAACTCAAATACAAATGTCTTTCTCAGAAGTCACAAGATGATGCTTCAAGAAGGACAACTCAGTGAAGGACAGAAGCTGCCTTGAAAGTAACCCCACTCCAAGGTGTTGTCTAGGTTTTCCAGTCATGGTCTAGGGAAATAGCTCAGTGGATAAGTACACCTGGTCTACAGGCATGAGGTCCTGAATTCAAATTCTCATCACCTGCATAAAAAAGCCAGGTGTATCTGTGGAAGACAGAAACAGGCGGATCCTGGGGGCTTGCTCTCTATCCATTGTCACAGAAAGGAAGCTTTTGTTTCAGTGAGAGACCCTATCTTGAGGAAATAAGACAGAAAGCAACAGAGGAAGATATCTGACCTCCTCAGACCTCTGCAGGCTTCCACATGAGTGTATCGGCACATGTACTTGGACAGAGACAGACAGACAGACAGACAGACAGACACACACACACACACACAAACACACACACACACACACACACACACACACACAGAGAGAGAGAGAGAGAGAGAGAGAGAGAGAGAGAGAGAGAGAGAGAGAATATCACTAAGGGAGAAATGTCAACACCCTGATTCCTGAGCTGGCAAGGTGCCCACTCCACACCCTGAGGAAACACTTGATGAGGTGTGTATACATAAACAAATCTGAGTGACTCACTAATACCCCCAAATGTGAACAACATATGTACACACACACACACACACACACACACACACACACACACACACACACACAGGTATGCGAAATTTGAAAGAAAATGAAGCTCTTGTGTTTTGGATGCAGATAGATCTCTGTGAGGAAGCAGGACCAAGGACGCTGCTACAATACAAAGTGGGAAAGTGGGATGAAGGATGCTTCATTACAAAGCAGGATCAATAATGATGCTGCAACACAAATCAGGCCCAAGAGTGCATCAGCAGAAGACATGAGCTTGTTGTGGGCTCTGGCAGACACTTTTATTCATACGAATTTATGTATGATAAAATTGCTTACATAAATTTATCACCCATTGCTGAATTTTATTGTTATGTAATTTAGGGATTTCATATTTATATTCATTTAAAGGCTAGCTCACAATCTCTCTTTCCTCTCTTTCTGTAAAGGTTAAATTAGAAGTACAAAGTGAACTGAGTCCTTTTTTTTTCTTTTTAAATTATCTGATGTCGTTTTTATAACAATGACATCAGTAGAGACTGAACTCTGGTAATCACGGGACAAAGACATGATGAAAATGTTTCTGACCTTGGGTAAAGTAGGTAGGACTTAAATAAGAAAAGAAAAATAAATGTAGATGAAAGGTTGGATTAATTTTCAGTGAAAAAGTTTAAAATGTCAACCTTCTGCATGATGGCAGGCTCCACACAGTGAAAAAGTGAACCCCAGGGGTGAAAAAGCTACATATCTGTAACCCCCACACCCCATAAAAATTGCTATCCAGAATATCCAAAGAAGGCCAAAGACAAATACTAATGATCCTATTTCTTGAAAGGCAATTGAGGACGGCAGAATGGCTCAGACGAAAAGGTGAGCACAGCCAAGCCTGAAGGCCTAAGTTTGATTCTTGGAACTCACAAGATAGAGGGAGAAAAGTGACTCCCAAAACTTGTCCTTTGTCCCCCAAACATGAGCAATGGTAAGCACACGTTCATACACTTGTATATGACATGTTTAAAAACATCTTAAGGCAAGATAAACTAACAAACAATTCATAAAAGAAGACTCAAGAAGTCACTGAACACACAAAAAGAGGGTAAGCCTCACCGAGTGAAACGACTAAACACAGCATGTTCCACTTTAACCAGGAATTCTAGCAATAACAGGTGTTGTTTAAAAATACAGGAGAATAGGAATTGACTTGCACTGTTTGTAGGACCATAGATTAGTGTACACACACACACACACACACACACACACACACACACACACCCCACCACCACCACCACCCCTACCACCAACCACTTTAATGTATCCTGAAAGATTAATTCAGTGTAATTCAGTGTCCATCTTGAGGCCTACTTATTAAAGTAGTTATAAGTCTAGTTATGAAAAACTAATTATTAAAATCATTAGCAGGTGGCTAAATTATTCTAGTGAACAAAAACGTTTACTGGCTAAATAGTTCACTTCAACAAAATAGAAATAACCAGAAAATATACACAGTGAGCCTTGTTTGTTTTGGGGGACTGTTTATGTGTGTTGGGTAAAATATTAAATAGTTTCTGTGTGGGCCTCAGTTTTTACAAAGCTACTGTAGAATTCAGATCACCAAACGGTTTTCTTTGAATGGCAAGCCAGTGACCATATGGACTGATTGCTCAACCCTGCTGCAGTGGTGGGGAACAAGCCACAGTCATGAAAATGACTGGCAATGTTTTCCTATAAAACTTTCTTTATAGGAGGCAATAGTCACTGACTCCTGTTTTAGAGAAGACTTCTCCAGCTAGACACATCATGCGAACTATATTTAAAAACATAAAAGGTCTGTGCTACTGAGTTTAGTATTATACTTTAGTGTAACAAACCAAATGATTGTCATGTCGACAGGTAATCAAATATTTTTCTGTCGACATGGAATTATATACCTCTGGTTGGCCTGGCACTTGCTGTATGGCCCATGTTGGTAGGCATCTCATCCTTGTCAATCCTCCTGCCTCAGTCTCCCAAGTGCTAAAGCTGCAGGCAAGCCACCACTATATCCAGTTAGTACAAAAAATTTTAATGAGACACTTTATGTTCTCTTTTTTATCACAAGTTTTCAAAATCTTCCATGATTTTATATTGACAGCACACTGGGCGGAAATGCTAACTACATTTTAAACTAGATCCACGGTCCTGAAGAACGTACAGAAAAACTCATTCATGTACAAAGACGTTCAGGACAGGCGAGAATTCTCTATCAATAAAGGAACACATACATTGTGGTACAGTCTTCTAATGGGACAAAATATGGCTGCTGAACAAGTGAACAGGATTATGTGTAAACATAAAGAAGAATTCTTGGAATGCTAAAGATTAAGAGCAGTTTGGATCAAGGCACAAGTTCAATGTGATATCATTTACAGGCATCTTAAAAGCACATAACCGTAGACATATTCTTTAAAGTCATCGAAGAAAATGGGATGATGCTCACTGGCTTTAGACAGTAACCTCGCTGGTGGCAATGGAAACTGAATTGAAGAACAGATAGAGAGGACTCTTCCACGGGATCAGTCAGGTTTTACTAAGACAAACCTAGGACTGAGGGAATAGGCCAGTGGTAGACCATGTGCTTAACAATCTCCAGGTTCTAGATTCTACCCCAACACCACGTAAGTAAATAAAACAAACAAAAACTAAAAACAACAGCAAAATGTTAATATATGAAAAAAAAATCTCAGGGAAGATCCATTGAGTACCCATTTAATTATTACGTGAATTGCATTGTATGCTTGAAATCTTTGATACTTGGAAAACAAATACTTCTCCTGTGAGTGGAGGGAACCCACTAGAGCGTGGCTGGAAGGAAAGGCTTGGTGTGCTTTAGAGGGGCATCATCATTTCCCCAAGGAAACCACAGGCTAACTGCTTCCCCATATAGAGAGTCAGTGTATGGAAGGCTGTGCTTGTCGGATCTGGATTGAGGTTGGGTGTTAGTCCTTCTGAATCTTGCCCATGTAAGGGAGAAGTCACCTCTTTAGCGTCTCACTCAGTGGACACACATTATTATTATTATTATTATTATTATTATTATTATTATTATTATTATTATTATTATTCGCATGTACACCTATGCACAGAAAACAGAGGTTCCTAAGAGGAGACTGGATAAATGTTCATATCTGAGGCAGAGATAGAAATCTGCAGCTTCTTAAGATTAGCCTGCTGTTTCCCTGCCTGTAAATCTCAGGAACTTCAGATTCCAATCAGTAATTCAAATTCAAGAGACCCCAGGAGTGCTTGAGTATACATGGGGACATACTTCCTGATATATGTTTTACACACACACACACATACACACACACACACACACACACACACACACACACACACACACACACACACATAGAATAAAATGTTAGGAAGGGTCAGGGATGCCACTCCATGGTGAATCACTTGCCTACATATATGAAGCCCCAGGTTTCATGCCCACAGCTGCAAATAAGTTCCCATGGAGATGTACAGGGGGTAGGATGTTGAATAGAGGTGTGTAACAATGGGGGATGGGGAACTGGGGATAGCAACCAGAAAATCCCAGATGCCAGGAAAGCAAGAGCCTCCCAGGACCCCACGGAGATGACATTAGTTGAAACACTCCACAAAGGGGAGGGAGAACATGTCGAGACCATATCCAGAGGTTAGACATGGCCCCCCACCTAGCTCCAAAATTTGAATCCAGAATTGCTCCTATCTAAAGGAAATACAAAAGTGGAACAGAGACTGAAGGAAAGGCCATCCAGAGACTGCCCCACCTAGGGATCCATCCCACATGCAGACACCAAACCCAGACACTATTTTGGATGCCAAGAAGTGCTTACTGACAGTAACCTGTTGACAGCTGTCTCATGAGAGGCTCTGCCAGATCCTGACCAATACAGATGCAGATGCGCACAGCTGACCATCGGACTGAGCACTGGGACCCCAATGGAGGAGTTAGGGGAAGGACTGCAGGAGCTGATGGGGCCTTATCTGGCATCAATTGGTCCTGTGAAGGCTCGATGCCCCAGTGTAGAGGAATCCTAGGGCGGTGAGGTGGGAGTGGGTAGGAGGGTAGGGGAGCACCCTCATAGAAGCAGAGTAAGGGGGGATTAGCTGGGGGTTTGCAGAGGAGAAACCAGGAAAAGGGATAACATTTGAAATGTAAATAAATAAAATATCCAATTTAAAAAAGTTAAAAAACACGGACACACACACACACAAAACCCACAAAAAAAAAAAAACCAGGAGCATCCTGATCCTAGAATGGATGGCGCTCCCAGAACAGCTCCAACAATGGCCACCCTGGGAACCTGGGCCATCTGACCTCTTTGAAGACTGCCACTTTAATCAGGGAATGAACCAAACCACATCAAATTTTAAAATGAAAGGTAAGCTTGCCTTCAAAGCCCAGGCTTACAATCAAGACGGTTTTGATTCTTCAGTCTGTGTGTGCAATAGACTTAAGACTCTCATAGGAAAAAAAAGAAAGCTTAAAATCCCAAAGGTAGCTTGTGAATCTCAGCAGAGCGTTCTGTCAGATGTAAGGCCAAGTGCCAACAGGAGTGGGCTAACGATGTATAACAAAGCTATATTTATAACAATAATTTGATGTGTTTTGATTTTGATTCACAACACTGGTGCAAACCCTCTATCAAATGAAATCTGACGTCCCGTGACTTAAGGAAGTAACTTCAATGAACAAAACCCACAGACACTAATCTTTCCTCTTTGGTGGGGAAATAGACCCCATGATGTCTGCTCCGTGCTGTGACACACGACCTATTCTTGCTCAGACTTCCTTTCCCGCCTTCCACTGACAATTGTGTGCAGGGTCACAGCTGATCTGTGTGAACACAGAACTCAGCGGCACAGTAACGCCACATCTCACTCTGCAGCTGCTACCGGGTGCTTTTAGAATGGCTTTTCCCTCCATTGTCCTGAGAGAGCAAAGTTTCGTAAGATCTCTATACTACACTGGGAGAAAGAGTTAAAAAAAAAATCAGCCGGAAGAGCCATCTGCCAGACTTCCTCATTCATAGAGACAGGCCTCATCTAAAAATACCCTCAGAGCCTCCAGAATGAGAGCTTTCAGAATGGCTGCAACCCTTCACGGAGGCCATGCGCCAGTGTGCAGCATGAGGCCACATCTACAGCTTCACATTGCTGGCTCTTGTGACAGCACAGCACAGCACACAGTGTGACGGAAGAAGCGAACTCATTCTCCCGACTGGATTTAGTTTACTTCCTACACACTTAATGAAGAACTTCCTGCCTCTGTAGCTACAAATTTGAAAACACAAATAATCCCTGTATTGCCATTTGAAGCAAACTCTTGACAAACACGCCACCAATGGCTAGAATCGATCACATCTATCTTTACGTTTAGTGATAACATGGAAAAGATCTAATGAAAAAACTTAAAGACTAATATTCCTGTCCCAGAAGTAGAAACCTCTTACACATTTCTGCGTACCTTTCAAAATCACTCAGTGGAGGGCAAGCACTGGTTTCAGATTCGAACAATCTGCTAATGCCTTAATGACCAAGGAACAAACAACTCTTACCATGCCAACCCCCAGCGGGAGAGGTTGTCCTCATCAGGGTGGCCTGGTGAGCCCTGGGACAGGCCAGCCAGTGACTTCAAGACAGCCAGTGACTTCAGGTTGCATGGAGCTCCAGAGGTGGTCCAGAGGGCTTTCTTACACTGCCGTAAGTCCCCAGCTCCGGCTCTACTTCCCTTAGTTCCTCTCTGACTTTTCTATAAAATGCACTTCCTGAGGGAACACAGGAAAGCAGGGACGGCTCTGCCTCTGACCCCTGCCTTTAATCGCCAATTGTCTTATTTGGCCAGCTCTGAAAATACATTGCGTTTCTCTACTTACTTTCTAGGACTAAGGGTCCCTCTCTGAAAGTTAATTAAATCATTCAGATTTGCTTGGGGAATAGAAACACCCCTTTTGGAGCTTTTCTCAGATGTCCGTGTTAATTGCAACACATCCTCCTTGCTGTCTATCTGCAGTAGCATTCCTAGGATCCCCGACATCACCCCCCAACACACACACACACACACACACACACACACACACACACACACACACACATACAGACATTGCCTGCTCTGTGCTGAGTGTTGTATTAAGAGCTGGAGGATGCAACCATGAATGGAATCAGCATAATCGCTGTGCTTTGACAAACCTGCAAATGGTAGGGAAATATTCCTCAAGCTCTTTTAGGGAGAATGCAAGCCACATCGTTAGAAAGTCTTGCAATCCTGACTCAAACTCTTTCTAGAACAATGTTATCATTGAGACAGCTGAATGCAGAGTCATACACAGAGTGCCCACAGGGATACTTTATCTTGCTTGCCTTATTTCTGTTACTTGAATGGGGCAAAAGAACAAATTACAGGCTTTCTTTGACAGTCTCATTTTGAAATATTCTCCCCTAGTATCTATAAACACATTAGAAAATCCACCAAAGGGTAGAAGCTGGGTAAGCTAGTATACGTCTATAACCCCATGCTGGGCAGAGGCAAATGGAAGCAGGTGGATTCCAGAGCTTGAAGACCATCTATCTCAGTGGTTTTCAATCTGTAGGTGGCGACCCCCCATGGGGCATATCAGATATTTACATTATGATTCATAACAGCAGCAAAATCATAGTTATGAATTAGCAACAAAATTATTTTATGGTTGGGGGGTCGCCACAACATAAGGAGTAATATATAAATTAAATAACGCATTAAAGGATTGCAGCCTTAGTAAGGTTGAGAACCACTGATCTAGGTGAATGGTTAATTCAGTGGTTCTATTGAGAAATACCGCCCTCCCCCCCAACACACAGATGATGAAGTTATTTGGAAAGGTTTAGAAGGTGTGGCCTTGTTTGCAGAAGTACGTCACTGGAGGCAAGCCATTTCAGTTAGCTTTCTCTGCTACATGCTTGAGGTTCAAGATGAGAGTCCTCAGCTGCTCACTCCTGCCATCACGCCTGTGGCCTGAAGCCCCACGCTTTCAAACCTGCCATTATGGACTCTAACCTTATGGAATCATAAGCTAAAATAAATCCCTTTTTTCTTTAAGTTGTCTTGGTCATGGTGTTTAACATAACAACAGACAAGTATCTAATGCAGCTAAGTTCTAGGTTCAGTAGAAAACTGACTCAAAATAATAATAATAATAATAATATAAAGTGAGAGAGGAAGGTTCCCAGTACTGACCCCTGCTCTGCACAATGTACCTCTCCATCCCCATCTACCTGCACCCTCATACATACAACCCTCCCCACCTATACACACACACACACACACACACACACACACACACACACACACACACACACACACACAAAAAGATGTACACCATTTTGGTCAATATACTATCCTTTCCCCTTATAGATTCATTTTTCAAACAAAATTCATCTGCTGGTCACCAAAGTGCCTAGAATTTCCTTCCTTCCTCCCTGTCCAGGCAGAGAGGAACTCCTTCCTTTCCCCTTCAAGCTTGCCACCCTTAGATGAGCACTGATTCCACATACCTACAACCCGCCCCCCTTCCAATCTTCTTGGGCAGGCAAGGCAGCCCCTCTCTCTGGAACTCACAGGGAACCATGGGAATCACCTCACTGGGCAGATCTGAATAAACCTGGTTAGATTATTGTAATTGTTTCATGTAAAACAAACTGTTTACCACCCCCAAACCAGGCCTTGGTAGCATAGCTGTGTCACAAGCAGGGCATGCTCGAACACAGAGTGATTATTAAATCCTTCTTGATTCAGTTTATCTGTATCTGTTTCAGTATCTCCCCAGCATCTGAGAGAAGACATGCTCTCCTTATGAAAGAATTACCCTTGCTTGGCAAAACACACTGGAGGCAGAAATGCCAGGAAACTCTTTTTTGAACAAAGGAAACTTTCTCTTATCTACAAAATACAACAGTCTTAAAATAGCCTGCATTTCAATATAATGGATAGTCTTTTCCCCCAAAAAATTAGGGATTAGGCTGGTAACAAAAATAAAAAAGAATTTATTGTTATTATCTTTGTTTCTTAAAAACAAGACAAAACAAAACACCAGGGTCTTGAATATTCTAAGCTAGCTCTCAAAGCTACCTAACTGATGTTGGCCTTGAACTTTTGATTATCTCCTTTCTTTGTGCTATTTGGTGAAGATGTTCTAAGAGTTATTTTGAAAGTGCCAAGGACTGAAAGGAACTCAAAGGAGCAGGCTGCTTTGGGGTACCTTTCATACTCACTTATTTGCATGTATAAGTATAGAAAATTGGTTTCATCCATGGTCAGATGACATCTGCACAATGCATCCTTGTTCATTTGCATGTGCAACAAATACCCTTGCTATTCTCATGAGACATTACAGCCATACAGTCTCATTGGCTTGATTTTGCATTTAATGCACACCATTTAAAAGTAAGAATGAATCTTTTAAACACGGGGAAGGAAAGCCTTAACTGATTCAAGAGAATCAGTAAAAGTGCAAAATGTATATTTAATCTTTGCTCTAGTTTCCTTGCCACCCAACTCCTGAAATTCTTAGACTCCAAAATGCTAAGTATCTTTTAATAGACTGGTGAGTCAACTGATGGCTGACAGAGTCTCAAGGATTTGTAGGATGGAAGCTGGACACAGGGAGGATGACCTTGGAAGGAATAGGGAGCTGGACTTTTAGCCCCATTTCCAAAGCTCCTGAGGTTGGAGAAGGGCTGAAGGTTAGATTAATCACTAATAGCGAATGCTTTAATCAATGGTGTCTGCACCATAAAAACCTCTATAAACCCAAGAGATGGAGCATGAGGAGCCTCTGGAGAAATGATCACATCTATTTCCTGGGAGTGGTACACCAGAAAGGGCACAGAAGCTCCGCACCCCGGCCATGTACCTTGACCTATTTATCACTCCTCCTGGTGTTTATCAGTAGCCTGTGGGAGATTGTTACAATATACCTGTAAATGGATCTATTTCCAGAGTTGCTCTAGCATATCAATCAAGCCCAAGGAAGGAATTATGGGAACCTGATTTACAGTCAGAAGCGCACGTAAATAACCAGGGGCTTGTCATCGGGGCCTGAATGAGGGTGAAGGCAACCAGGGACTAAGACCTTAAGCTGTGGGACTTGACATTGTCCCCAGACAGAAGGTGAAAGAACACCTAGGCAGTGTTCTGTGCATAACTTAACTGCTGGATGTCTATGGACAGGCCTCGTGGGTTTGACCACAGAAGTCTTCTGTGTGTATTGCTGAGTGAGTGTATTGGGCAAAGAACCACTGTTTTTTCTTATTATTATACTTTGCATCTCTGTCCCATACAAATCCATATGTTGATGGTTCCCAGCACATCCATGTCCAGTGATGTCACCTTTAAGAATAGATTGGATTGTAGGCCTCTGACATCACTGATGTGCTAACCCACTGTGGGTCCATCACCTGACACATTACTGTGAGACGGTGGAAAGTTTAGGAGATGGAGCCTCTTCCTCACTGTCACTCCCCTTCCTGGATGACAGGAGGGGAGCCACCTCCTCTGCTATGACATTCTGAATTGGCTCAGGCTCAAAGTGAAGAAGCTAGCGACCATCTAGAATCCTCCCCCGACTGAAGTTGTTTTCTGGGGTGTTTTGTCATTGACAGTAAGCTAGCTAGTTAGCATACTAACACGTTTCTCTGAGACACACACATACACAGTGTACCTGTGACTCAGTCAAGGATCAAAATGCTGAAATTGATCCACAGAACTTTGTAGGGATCTGCCCTGTCAATACATTTTGCTATTAAAAGACACATTTATTAAAAATGGGTCATTTAGGTTTCCAAGGAGCAGTCTTGGGATTATATCACAGGTATGTGCTTTCTCATAGATATGTTGGGCTGTTGGGTTTAGGGATGATATGGTAGACAGTTGCAGCTTCCTGGGAGTGATTTCAGTGAAGGCTAGAGATGGAGACAAAGCCGTTGAGGAATAAATGGTAAGTGCTAAAGAACTCAACAGCAAGACTCCATTGCCCAACCTAGGGCCCTTCATCTTCAATACAATCCTCTAAGAACACAGGTTCCAGCTACAGTCTGGAAAGTTTGCTTTACAATTCTGTTCACATGAGAGTGGTGGTTGGGGAAAGGAGATGAACACAGTTAAACACTAAGCAACTGCTAGAAGGGTTGTCCCATGACCTGCCCTGTACATAGGCAGGGCCCTAGGGAGAACAGCTTTCCAAGCAACTGATTAACCACCTGAATGGATTTCCAGTCACCTCGACGGGCACCAGTGTGGTAGCTTAGCCTAAACAATGGGATTTCCCAAGATTGCTGGCTGTGTCTTGGAACAAAATGTGCTTAGTTTCTCTGTTTCATCTTTCCATTTATAATGTAAAACATTAATGTTTGTCTCGAAGGGTGTTGGGACGGTTCAGGGGTTAGTATTTATAAGCACTAAATATAACACCACACATAGAGAAAATACTTGTTAGATGGATGGACAGCCAGATGATGGGATGGACAGACTGACAGATAAAAGAATGATGACATCAGCAAACTCCAATAAATCATCCTGTTTCTTTGCCCCTGAAAAATCAGAAGGGTTAGAGAGTTCTCTCCATGCTTCTGTTCTCATTATGGCCATTTAAGGAACCTCAAGGAAAAAAGATAACCAAGACAATGCTTTAAGACCCATACTCTAAGTAACCAGAAAGAGTTGATTTGTTCATAATACAGACTTCATTTTGAATCTATGTGCTTAACATTTGGATCATTTATAGTCTATCTTCAGATTCAGATGCCAACACAACCCCAGCCAATTAGGTTACTTGATTCATTCACTTCCTGGCTTTCAGTGTAGGAAAACCTAGGAAAAGGACAACCCTTATTGTATTATTCTATCGTTGCAGAAAAGAATCTCCTTCAAGTACCTCAGGCTCCTTAGGACAAGATCTTCTTCTTCATACCACGTCTCCATGAGCAAGCAAATACCTCCAGTGGCTGACTCAACCAAGCCAGTAGTAACCTCAGCACTGTGTGAGTCACTGTGGTTCTCGTCTTAATCTAGCTATTCTTGTAACAATCCGTCCATGAAGATGACCAGTTTACTGGTTTTGGTGAGTCTGGTTTTAAAATTCTCACACTCCTGTTCATGGTTGACACATAGTTCAAGTTCACTTTCCTGACCCTGCCCATACCCCACTATTTTTTCTTTAAAAATCAGTGTGTTTTTATAGTAGACCCCATTTCCTCCTCCTACCTCCTTTTCAGCTTGAAGATTGCTATCTCATAAGAAAGCTAACAGGATGAACTGCTTGTCCATCTTCATGCTGGCCCAGTCTGTTATCCAATAAGGATCAGAATTACTTACAGGTTCTCTTTACACTCCCTGCTCAACTCCTCCCCACTCTCTTACCCCAATAGCTTCATTTCCCTAACCCTCAGTCTTAGCTATAACCTCCTCCATCTGTATTACTCCAAACACCTGCTGTCCTTGCCTCTGCCTAGGATTTTTCTAGAAAAACAGACAAACATGCATCTAGGGCCACAATTAACTTATGCTAGGTCCCCTCAGAACCTGAAGATTTTATCCTAGGATTGATATGAACTCTTGAGGTGCAACAAACAGACAAAAGGATCTTGTCAAAGTAGAACCATATTGGAAGTCTTGTATTTCTTAATCCAAAAACTTATCACAAAACTATGGTAATTGAGACAGTGGAGCTTATTTGGACACACATGCTCAGATAGCAGGGTGGGTAAGTCCATTAAGGGAAACAGACGGTCTTTCCAACAAGTGATCTTAGAACACTGGATGAGTTTGGACTCTAATGAAAACTAGTCCAACGCAGATCAAAGACCTCAATGGAAAGCCTTAAAGAGTCACATTCAGAAGAGAACAGGAGCAAAGTTTCATGACACTGTATTTGGCAATGGCTTCTGGGAAATGAACCCGGGGCACACAAAGGAAAAGGATAAGTTGGGCTCTGATATATGAAAGTCTTTCATCCATCAGTGGATGCACTCAACATAGTGAAAAAGCAACCCTTGGGCTGGGAGAACTACATTGGCAAACACTACTTCTAACAAGGATTCAAGACGCAGCACACATAATCCAGTAACTATGACAATAGAAACAACAACAGAAGCTTAAAACAGGAAAAGGCCCTAAATAGACATTCCTCCAAAGATGTTTAAAAGAGCCAGAAAGCACAGGGAAAGATTTTTCTTTTTTACGTGATTCGTCATTAGAGAAATGCCAATCAATTACAATGAGATGCTACTCTATACTCATTTGGAGAGCTACTATATAAAACCCTAACAAACAATCCTGGAAGTAACACATTGTGAGGAGGATGTGTGGTATTCTGAGTCCTTGCTTATCACTGGTGAGGATGATAGGGGGACAGCGGTTACAGGACATCACTGTGTGGCGGCTCCTCAAAAAGACATCGTTTTTTGAATTAGATATAAAGTAATTCAGCAATTCCAAGTTCTGGCTACCCCTAAAAATCAAAGGCTGGGCACAGGAGATCACACACAATGCAGCACTATTCACAATAGCTACAAAGACGGAAGTGAGCCAAGTGTCCATTAACAGATGAATGGACAAATATGGGACCCAGCAGAATCTCAAGCCTCAAAAGGACATTCTATCAAAGCACAACACGAATGAAATTGAAGATGCTGTGCCAAGCAGAAGAGACCATCACAAAAAGACATGCAGCACATGACCCCACTTACATGAAGTGTCTAGCTCAGGACCAGAGACAGGAAATAGAACAGTTGCTGTCAGGGTTGGGGGGGAGGGGGGAGAGAAAGTGGTGAGTTATTGTTTGATGGATGTAGTTTCAATTTCTGCAAGATGAAAAGAATTTTGAAGATTGACTGTACAACTATATGAATACGTAACCAACTCTCAAATTCTGTTTCTGGAGACCTAACAGGTCAGGAAGAGATGGTACTCAGAAGTAAAAAGTGGTTTCTGTTGGCAATACTCACATTTTGTTTCCTATCACTGATTTCCATGTCATCTAGCACAGCGACAGTTACCAGTCATTTACACTGTGTGGATTGTTTAAATAATTCTGGAGATGATTTAGGATAACTGGGAGGATTTGGATAGGTCATAAGCAATGTTAAGCTACTTTATAAAAGACCTGAGCATTCAAGAAGGTTGGTACCCATGGGTAGTGCTTGAATCTGTCTCCTAGGGAAATGAGGTAATGACTATATCTACCATACTGCTTTGCATGCAAAAATGGTGAAGACTGCAAACTCTACACTAGGTATAATTTACCATAGCTTTTAAAAACAAAGTAAACCACCTAAAAAGATAAGAAAACAGCTTTCCTTTTGTTGGAGAGGAAAGCGGGCCCTGGAGGTACAGACCTGTACTCCAAGCAAGTTAGGGCTCAGACATAGGAACCACAAGTTCAAGGCCAGCCTACAACTTAGTAAAACCATCTTTGGCTTTAAGAAAGGCATGCAGGGCATGTAGTTCTGTGATAGAGTACTTGCTTTACATGTACCATGCCCTGGGTTTACTTGGCAGAAAAACCTTCCCACAACCAGAGAGACATGACACGTTCCACAGTTTCTTTGTGCCTATATTATTTTGTACTAACTGTATTTTGCAATGTGTCTTTGGTCCTTCAGTAATCTCACTCCAGTGTTAAGTCCATCCATGGTTTTGTACATATTTTTTTAGTTCACTGCTTTTGGCTTCTATTAAGCAGTTCCATTTCATACTCAATGACATTTCACTTACCTATTTCTTAAGAGATGAATATCTGAAAGTGTTCAAACTTCCTGCTACTATAAACAATACTGCAATGGTTTTCCTTGTATATGTCCCTTTATTGACCCCCTGTGTGTATTTTTCAAAAATAAAGATTATGTGGCTATGGTGTGTTTAATAGTTAACGTTACCAGATAACATCAGATTTTTTTTTCAAAACAAACAACAAACATAAAAAATAACCCCCCAATTGCTTCAGCTTCAAATTTTACCAGAAGGACATAGATAATAGATAGCTTTTTCCATCCTTTTGCCAAAATTTTGTGATATCTGATGTATAAATCTGGTGTACACCAAGCTTGTTGTTTCTCAATTACATTTCTGTTTATTGCGATTGCCATGATTTTCCTCTCTCTCTCTCTCTCTCTCTCTCTCTCTCTCTCTCTCTCTCTCTCTCTCTCTCTCGTGTGTGTGTGTGTGTGTGTGTGTGTGTGTGTAGATACAGGTGTGCTGTGTAGATGCAGGTGTGCCATGGTGTGTATGCTGAGGCTTGTGACCATCCTCAGTTCTCAGTCCTGTCCTTCTACTTTGACTGAGCTGGTCTCTTGTTCACTACACACAGTGGGCTAGCCATTCCACACACTTCTCAGCCTTCTCCTGTTTCTGCCTCTCATCTCACCTTAGGAGCGCTGGGCTTACACATGCATGCTAGAGCTCCTGGCTCTCAGCGGGTTCTTGGACCTTTGGGTTTCCTCTTTCACGCTGTGATCCATCTGCAGCCATCTTCACGTATGATGACAGAAAGCAGGGTTTTAGTGTGGCTTTATGTCCACTTTTCCTTATGATAAACTACTTGGCTAAAATCATCTAAGAAACAATCCACACTTTCCCCACCAATAAATGGTCCAGGATCCACTCATACCCAGTCTTCATTGTATTAATTAGGAATTAAATTATTAAATTAATTAATAATTTATTAATTAAATTAATTATTTATTAAATTTATTATTAATTAAATTAATTAGGAATTAAATAAACATCAATATAAAAGACGTCTCAGGCCCTGAACTATAAGGGCCTCGTGTATTATACATGAAACGTGCTCATGAGCTTTTTTTACACTTTTGTAGGGAATGTGGACAAGCTTTGAGAAGAGTATGAGCAAAGGATCAAGGGTATATGCTTAGACGTCACAGAAAATGTCTTTATTGTCAATTTTGGAGGTGACAGGAATAGACAAAGGGCATTTACAAAACTAATTAAGTGAGGCTGGGGGATAGCTTAGCCAGCAGAGTGCTTTCTATGTAAGCGTGATGACCCACATAAAAAAACCTTAGAGCTTGAGGCAATTGACGAGCCCAGACCTGGGGCAGTAGAGACATGGGGCTTGCTGGCCTCCCAACCTGGACCAATTGGCAAGCCTTGGGTCCCAAAATAAGGTGTATGATTGCCAGAGGGAAAATGCCTGAGGTTGACCTTTGGCTTCCACAAGCATGTGCATATGTTTGCACATTCCTCTAAATATGCACACAAAAGAAAGAGAAGCAACAAAGAAAGAAGGGAAGGAGGGAGGGAGGAAAAGAGGGAGGAAAGAGGGGAACAAACTATGAGTGAAGGCTGTTAAGTGAGTTCTCGCTTTCCTTGTCAGTGTGAGCAGATACTTGGAAAGCAACTGAAGGAAAGACAGGCTTATTTCGGCTCATGTTTGCGATATGGTCCATCATAATGGTCAGGGCACGGCAGCAGGTAACTGTGTCAACAGGAGCAAGTGGTAATTGGTTTTATTCATGGGCGGCCAGAATCAGAAAAAGGGGACAGGAAGCAGAAAGGGCACAGGGCACAGGAAATACAGAATGGGTCTATAAATCTCAAGACTCAGCCCCGAGTGACACATTTCCTTCGGCTAGATATCTCTCTTCTCCTAAATGTTACACCCACAGAAATGACTGAGGACAAAGCATTCGAATACATAGGAACATTCTTTACCCAAGCCATAACACCAAGTAAGTGTGACACATCAGTTCATAGCTGCCCTGTTCTATCAACTCCAATAGATGTGCCCTTTGCCCTGCTAAGTATCTTTACATAAAAGATGATCTATCTTATTACCAGTATGTATTAGAAAAACCACAGTATTTGTTTATCTAGTTTGAATTCATAATATTTCATTTCCACATTGAGACTAACCCTCCATAGGATTCTGACACATTTCTTATACCCACTCCCTCACCCTCCAGTTATAGACGCAGAAAGCCAGCAAGGCAAGGGATGAACATACACTGCTTAACAGATTTAAAGACTGGAAAAATAGAGTTAAGGTGTATAAAGAGAAGAACTACCTTAAGAGATAGGTAGTAACTTGGTGATAAATGTTATTTACTCCAGCAGGGCTCCAAAAAGGTTAGTATCCATAGATCATCCTAATTACTCACTAACCAGAAGAAAAACGTTTTGACATTCTAGTCTGAAGTCAAAGATTACATTTTCTACTAACACTCAACTTAGAACTTTATGCTGGACAAAAAAACAGACCCCATTCCCCCAAATAAAGGAATTACTGAATCCCTAAGTTAACATAGAGTGGTTATGAGTACCAGCCTTTTTGCATCTTAGAAGGTCAATTTTAGGTTTAATGCCGATTTCACAGGTGTCAGAACTTCCATCTTTGTACACTATGCAGACATTACTAATCAACTGCAGCAAACTTTATCTAAAGGCTAGGTTCTCACATCAAGTGCTAGGGAAGTATTCTAGGTGATCTGAACTGGCATAGAAGACCCTGCCTTCCTGATAGAGGGCACTGGGCCAAAAAGCTTACTTCTGCTTTGCACTACACATTTTTAGTTAAGAATTATTTTAAATGATGATTGGCTTTAAAATTCTAACTTTCCTTCACTTTCTTCAAGTTCATGTTATTTATTGTCACGCCTACTGATATCAACAATTCTTGTATTTTATTCCCATTAGTCCTGGCTGCCAATGTGGAGCTCCCACCATTGGGCAGGACCATCCTGATGGGTTTCTCACAATTCAGGAGCATACTGTGACATCCTATCTTGGTTTGAGACTTTTAAAAAAGTTTTCAGTCAGGCACTGGTGGCGCATGCCCTTAATACAAGCACTCAGGAGGCTGAGGCAGGTGGATCTCTGTGAGTATGAGGCCAGCCTGGTCTACACAGCTAGTTCTAGGACAGTGAGGGTTACACAAAGAACCCCTGTCCCGAAAACAAAAACACTTAAGTAAATGGGTCTGAAATGGCTGAAAGCCAAACTGCTGGAAGTCAAGGGGTCATTTCCCAGGGACAGAAACAGTAACCTGCCAAAGAACAAAGAGAAGGATACTGGACTGAGGAGGTGGATCACTGGGTAAGGTTGCTGACCAGGAACGAAACCCTCTACCAATCCCCAAAACAAACAAACAAACAACAAACCCTAGACATTGCGGCACAGGCCTGTGGTGCCAGGGCTTGGGGAAGACAGGTAGAATGGTGTATGTGGGGTGGGGAGACTGCATGGCCGCAGGTTCAGTGAGAGCCTCTCTCAAAAAACTGAGGTGGAGAAGCGGCTAATGTAGACCTCGGCCTCCGGCCTCTGCACCCAGCCTCACTCACAGAGCTAAGTACATTTACAAATACACGTGCATTCACTACACAAACACACCGCAAAGAAATAAAACATAAACAAAAGGGAAAGACTTTTTTGTAAGAACAGCCTTCAATGTGGAGGTTGCCCTTGTCACCCAGTAAAGGGCAACTGTGCATAAAAAGTTCCCCTGATGGGAAAGCACACAGAGAAAGACATCCAGAGCACTGGGTATAAGCTGGTTTAAGTAAGGAATTTTACAAAGCTTCATGGGAAGAGCAGGAACATGCTTAACATGAAACATTTCTTGGGATCTGTCCAAAGTCACTAGAATCAAATGCTGATGGACTTCAACACAGAGACCGAAGATGTCTACAATCAGAAATGTAGTTGCTGCCTGCACGGAGGAGAGCAAGGACAATCTCATTTCTCAACCATGAAAGCACGAATTACGGCTAATCAAATCAACAATTCCCACAACACGCATTGGGGCACTAACAGAGAACTGCCTCCCAGTTGGCTACTTCCATGCTTTGGAAGTGTCAGGCCACCCCAGTAACCAAGTCCCTTTGGCTACTCCATGCAGACAGGGTACTGTCATCTAGCTTCAGTCCGTGTTTTCAGACTTCTCTCAGAAAGGATGAAAAAGTTATACTCAAAGAAGCAACATCTGGTAATTCTTATAATTTGTTGCTGGAAGGGTGGGGTGACAGGGGGCGGGGGGGGCAGTATTCTAGATGGTTACTATGTGAAAGGAGCATTCTTATGGTAAGAGGGGATTGTCTCCACACACCTGCTCAGTTTAAAACAAAACAAAAACAAAACAGGAAAGCTAAGTAGCACAGTAAGTAGCAGAGGCCACTTGCAAGACTGAAAATGCACAAGCACTGGAGAGCATTAATCCAAGAAGGAGGGCACTGCGCCCCACCGTGTTTGCCCACCTTGAAGCATCAACAATTATTAACCTCAACTTATTCAACTCAACATTCCACTGAGCTGGGACAGGCAGCGAGTTATAATGGGTGTCCAGTGAAAAGCCAGATAGAAACAATCCATAGAGTGCTATGGCCTTCTTAAAAACTAAACATTCTGGATGGGCAGTGGTGGCACACTCCTTTAATCCCAGCACTTGGGAGGCAGAGACAGAGGCAGGTGGATCTCTGAGTTTGAGATCAGTCTGGTTGACAGAGAAAGTTCCAGGACAGCCAGGGCTACACAGAAAAACCCTGTCTCAAAAACAAAACTAAACAAACCAACAAACAAACATTCTGGGCTGGCAAGATGAATCAGTATGTAAGGGTATCTGCATGCCCTGAGTTCAATGATTAAAACCCACAAGAAGGTGGAACTAACTCCACTAAGCTGTTCTCTAACCTTTACACACACAGCATGCCTCAGATGCTCACACACATCATATACAGCAATAATTTTTGAATATTAAGTTTATCTTATGCGCACATGTCTGTGCCTGAGTGTACTATGCAACACTATATGCATGGTGCTCAGAAGCACACCTGCTCACTGAGTTCACACTGCACGCCTGCTCACTGAGTTCACACTGCACACCTGCTCATTGAGTTCACACTGCACACCTGCTCACTGAGTTCACACCTGCTCACTGAGTTCACACTGCACACCTGCTCACTGAGTTCACACTGCACACCTGCTCACTGAGTTCACACTGCACACCTGCTCACTGAACTCACACTGCACACCTGCTCACTGAGTTCACACTGCACACCTGCTCACTGAGTTCACACTGCACACCTGCTCACTGAACTCACACTGCACATCTGCTCACTGAGTTCACACTGCACACCTGCTCACTGAGTTCACACTGCACACCTGCTCACTCAGTTCACACTGCACACCCGCTCACTCAGTTCACGCTGCACACCTGCTCACTGAGTTCACGCTGCACACCCGCTCACTGAGTTCACGCTGCACACCCGCTCACTGAGTTCACGCTGCACACCCGCTCACTGAGTTCACGCTGCACACCCGCTCACTGAGTTCACACTGCACACCTGCTCACTGAGTTCACACTGCACACCCGCTCACTGAGTTCACACTGCACACCCGCTCACTGAGTTCACGCTGCATACCCGCTCACTGAGTTCACGCTGCACACCTGCTCACTGAGTTCACACTGCACACCCGCTCACTGAGTTCACACTGCACACCTGCTCACTGAGTTCACACTGCACACCTGCTCACTGAACTCACACTGCACACCTGCTCACTGAGTTCACACTGCACACCTGCTCACTGAGTTCACACTGCACACCTGCTCACTGAGTTCACGCTGCATACCCGCTCACTGAGTTCACGCTGCACACCCGCTCACTGAGTTCACGCTGCACACCCGCTCACTGAGTTCACGCTGCACACCCGCTCACTGAGTTCACGCTGCACACCCGCTCACTGAGTTCACGCTGCACACCCGCTCACTGAGTTCACGCTGCACACCCGCTCACTGAGTTCACGCTGCACACCTGCTCACTGAGTTCACGCTGCACACCTGCTCACTGAGTTCACACTGCACACCTGCTCACTGAGTTCACGCTGCACACCTGCTCATTGATTTCACACTGCACACCTGCTCACTGAGTTCACACTGCACACCCGCTCACTGAGTTCACACTGCACACCTGCTCACTGAGTTCACGCTGCACACCTGCTCACTGAGTTCACGCTGCACACCTGCTCATTGAGTTCACACTGCACACCTGCTCACTGAGTTCACACTGCACACCTGCTCACTGAGTTCACGCTGCACACCTGCTCATTGAGTTCACGCTGCACACCTGCTCACTGAGTTCACGCTGCACACCTGCTCATTGAGTTCACGCTGCACACCTGCTCACTGAGTTCACGCTGCACACCTGCTCACTGAGTTCACGCTGCACACCTGCTCATTGAGTTCACACTGCACACCTGCTCACTGAGTTCACACTGCACACCTGCTCACTGAGTTCACACTGCACACCTGCTCACTGAGTTCACACTGCACACCTGTTCACTGAACTCACACTGCACACCTGCTCACTGAACTCACACTGCACACCTGCTCACTGAGTTCACACTGCACACCTGTTCACTGAACTCACACTGCACACCTGCTCACTGAACTCACACTGCACACCTGCTCACTGAGTTCACACTGCACACCTGCTCACTGAGTTCACACTGCATACCTGCTCACTGAATTACACAGATGCAATCCTCAGAACTCAAGAGGAAAAAAACCCTATTGCTGGACTTTTAGCATCTTACATACAGCCTAATATAAAAAGTAGGTCATTAGTAGATGTCCAGTGATTAAAAGTATTTCTAACTCCTAGGAAAAGTGAAGGGTACATGCTCAAAACTACACAGACATTCTTTAAAGATTGTATTATATACAGACATACACACAGATATTCATACATATGTATATGGGTGGAGATATATATATATATATATATATATATATGTATATATATATACCCATCAAGTGAGCAATTGTTAAGACGTTATAGGATTAAAAGACAGGAATTAATTTTAATAATTCCTGCTTGTAGTGCATGAGATTCCCTGTTTCCAGATTCTGTCTACATGCTCATGGGAAGAGGCCAACAGCTGGTTTGCCTATGCAGTAGCAGAGTATAAACTTCGCTGTTGACACATGGCCCTTGTTCCATTTGTTACGCTCTGTGTGGAGGGTGTGCAGTTTCTCCCAGGGAATATGCCCAGCATGTGTTCCCCCTAACTCCACTTCTCATTTAAACATGGCCAGAAAACTGCACATAGCTAGAGAAGATCTTCTATACAGGACGGTGCTTCCTAACACAAAGTGACTTCAAATTGCCACCCAGAGAGGCCCATGAAGTCTCAATACTTCCTATGCCCTGGTGTTAATCCCTATGATTCACTACAATATGAAATGGGGATGATATAAAGTGTTAGAGACTTTAATCATATTGGCTATGGATGCTGAAGATAAATGGCCATCTCAGTCACTCTCTTCCCATCCTTGAGGTCATGCTGTGTGACCGTGTTTCAGGAGAGACCACACAATGAAGATGTGACAGTTCCTCTGTCTAGCAAAGTGGCTGCCTTTGTGCATAGCAAAAACTCTACTGGTGATGTTGTTCCTCCTCCAACACAGGAGGGGACTGAACAAGGATCAGCTTCATTTCTGGGTACCCTAAAGAAGGAAAGAGCAGTACCATGTAGCGGGTTACATTGAAAATTGGTGACATCAGAACAAAAATATTTTCCACGTTTGTGGGGAAACTTTTTCTTAGATTATTAACCTTATCTGGCCCCAGACCATACAGAAACATAAACCCAGCTGTTTTCTGATTCCACCATCAATTTCACCTCTGAGCCTGGGCCTATCATTCAAATTTGGGGGTCTCTTTGAGAATAGCTTGCTCTAATGAGACAAATGGCTGTCTACTACACTTGTCACTCAAAACTCATAAGTCATGTCAAACTAGATTTGTATCTGCCCAGACAAACAAAAGGCACAAAGCAACTGGATTCCTGGGCATGTTAATTGTTTTCCCAAGTGCTGCCGCTCTCCTTTATCTGCCTCCTGAAGGTGAAGTGTGCATGCACGCAAGTACAGCCCACACTTCTTGCCTCCAGTTTTTGGTTTCCTAGTCAACAACCAGCAGTTACTTGTCAACCCTTATCTTATTATAATCCTGCCCTGAACAAGGTGACCCAGAAACCAGGGAAGGTCCATCTTCCTAAGCCTTGTGAGTTTGTGGATGTAGGCAGTTGCCTTGGCAGCAGTGACTAAGAGTCCAGATTCAGCCTCACCATCCCATGAGGAGGAAACACAAGGAAAGCACATTAAATAAGCTCAGAGAGTCCGTCTTGTAAGACATTACAGCAAGAGGTTAAATAAGAGAAATAAGCTACTCACTGAATACCCAGTATAGGACATTACAAAGCCAAGCCACTCCCCTCAGAGAAGGGGTCAGAAAGCAGGTGAACCCATTTCTGTTTCTCCACACTATGTAAGTAGCACATAATGCAGTCACGCATGAAGCAACCTTTGTCTAGGTGCTAAACATACATAACACACATAATGGAGCTGATCGTTAGAAGCAGTCTGGCCCCAAGCATGGAAATCAGATTATTCTTCCATGTTGCCTGAAAATGCCCCACAATTTCCATCTTGGAAAACTGATATCATCTTCCATAATTACCTATGTGTCCCATGATTGGTGGGACTCAGCCCTGACTCAGCAGGGGCTGTGCTGCCCCTAATATTCTCATTTGCCTAAAATCTGACTTCTGACATCAGAGTACTTCAGGGTCCTTGGCAGTCTCTTCCTTAAAAGAATTCTACATGGACTGTGTTTCAGAATTCATAGCCAGTTTATGGTGCCAAGCCTACCCTCTATCTACTTATAGGAACATGTAAAGAGTCAAAAGACAATGTCAGCAACACAGGGAAACAGAGAATGTTTCCCCAAGTGAACTAGCTATTCTTTTATTTTTGGTTTTTCGAGACAGGATTTCTCTGTGTTGCCCTGGCTGTCCTGGAACTCACTCTGTAGACCAGGCTGGCCTCAAACTCAGAAATCCACCTGCCTCTGCCTCCCGAGTAGTGCTGGGATTAAAGGCGTGCACCACCACTGCCCGGCTTCTCTTCTTCTTAAATGCCATAGTTTTGAGAGTCTTTTTGCATATTTGTTTGTTCTTGAAGAAATGGAACCCCTATCCTTTGACGTTCCCACCTTACTTGAGCTACATATAACCCAAAGGTTTTGTCACAGTGTACTGGACCAAGAGGTTCTGAATTCATCCTAGATGCTAATTAAAACCCTTCCTGAGCCATGTTGCTATGGTTACCAAGTTCTCACCAAGAGTCAGAGGAATGAATCTTAAGTGAGAAGTTTTTTAAGACTTCAGTGGCATTCCCAAGACTGATTCCTACAAGACAGGGGTGCAACTGTCACACCTAACACCCGAGGTGCCTTTTGCCTGGATATTAACTAATCTCCTCAGTGAATTCTGGTCATTTCATTTCAATAATGAGGTTGAAGCCTCATCCAGTTCTGTGAGGAAAGGAGCTCACTGCGAAGCCTCAGCACGTACAGGAACTAATATGACAGGAGAGAACTAACTCCTGAAAGTTGACCTCTGACCACAGCACCTGGGCATGTGGGCACGGGCACACACAAATAAATAAACGTAAAAAAATAATTGAGAAAAATAGAATTAGGCCAGTATAAGCATGCCATCTAAGAGGTTCACGGAGACCACATGTGACTTGCACAATGCATAAATATGAGACAGGATAGAAGGCTGGCTTTGTGAGGTTGAATCTGGTTCTCCAGCAGCACCTAGGACTGAGTCATACAGACACAACTGTATGGTTTTGTTCTCATACCCTGCTCTGTTCTGTGTGTACTCGAAGGTTAGGAGCTGTTCTACAAGTTCTGGCTTTAACTTCATGTAGATTTCTTCAGCAATCAATCTGTTTTGGCATCTGTGGACAAAAGCTGGTGATTGGTCTCTCCTAGGACTAGTCTAAGAATAAAATGAGCTATTATGTCTAACACCTGAAAAATCTATGCTTCCCCCCCATAGTAAGTACCTTATAATGCTGAATCATTCACTCCTTCGGGAGTCGGGAGTTAAAACTGCAGCCGAGAGACCAGAGTCTACAAACACCAAGGCTCTGGAAGCTGTCAATACCGCGTGGTGGGTGGCCAACAGAATAGCAAAACAGAGCAGTGGTCATGAGAACAAGGTCCTGTTAGATCACATCACAGCCTAAAAAGCCTTGATGTTCAAAGCCAAGTGTCACAGCGGCTTCTCTCTGTGGTCAATTCCCTTGGTTCTGACAGTGACCCAGAGGTTGCTGCTCAAACAGAACACCAACAGCAGCAAGACCTGAGACCATTTGGGAAGCCTGGCATTTTGTCATAGCGGGTCACTCCTCTCTTGATCAAGATCAGTTTTCCTTTCATCAAAAGGAGAAAAAAAATCCACAGAATTTACATTCTATTCACAGTTCAATAGCTTAGAGAAGACATCTATTTTCCTGGAGCCTTTGAAAGGTGCACAAAGCTAGTAGAGGAATGGCAAGGCAATGGAGAAGGCTGTGAGCTTTAGCATGCTGATAGCAAGTGGTACTCTTGATCCCTTTAGCATGCTGACAGCAAGTGGTACTCTTGATCCCTTGAAAAACCCACACCAGAGGTGCTCTGACCATGTGCAAAGCTTCTTTTAAAAAAATTGACCCCATTAAGGCCAAACGGCAGTAATAGTTTATTGCGTACATGCTTGGCTTTAACCTAATTCCTGTAGCTTGACCTCCTTTAGTCTTCTGGTCTATGTTGCAACAAATGAAGTTACAGAGTTTTACCCAAAACACTGCAAGAGACACTTAGAGATCTGAGAAGCCAGGAGATTATGAGGATGTAGCAAAAGGAGCAACAATTTGCTAGGGTTGTTTTGTTTGCTTTTGTGATGGGGGGGCGTGGGGGGGAGCTGGGGATCAAACCCCAGGCCACACTCAGGATAAGCATGGGCTCTGTCACTGAACTTGTGTCCACCCCAGCTTTTCCTTTTTCTTTTTTCCTTTTTCTTTTTACTGTGCTAGAGACCAACTAAGCTGCCTTACACCTGCTAGGTAAGTGCTCTGCCACTGAGCTGTATCCCCCACCCCCACCCCCACATCTCTCTCCCCCCACCCCCCACCCCAACCTGTGCTTCTTTGCTTTGTAGGATTAATTTAAAATAGCCAGTCCACACACACACTGCTTCCAGGTTTGTTTGCAGAGCGCGCGCGCGCGCGCGCGCACACACACACACACACACACACACACACACACACACACACACCAAAGTTCCTGCTTTCTCAAGGCTGAGCTGGGACTCTAGGAAATTTACATAATGCACAACAGCTTGGGCAGTCACTGGAGTCTGGCAGGCAGCACTCCAGGATGGGCCTGAGGCTTTCCTGAGAGGCAGTAAAAGCAAAGGATTCTGGGAAAGGCCCTACAGACTGCCGTTTTTTTCTTATGACTCAATATCAGCCCCAGGGTACTCACCTTGACTTTGGAGGTGGGGGAGGGGGTGAAAATGCCTCCAATCTGCCTCTGTCCTTTGGGAACTCAAACGCAAAGGAAGCTGATTTGCTCATCCCAGAGTTAGTTTTGCTGTTCTGCCCAGAGGAGCCATCAATGGGATGGAGGCGGTGCCAGGTAGAGGAGTTTGAATGATCTGCGGTACCATTTTCCAACTCTCTCCCCCAACTTTGACTAAACAACTCCTGCCCCACCTCCTCCTCCTCCTCCTCTATCCGGCACTGGCGGCTCCAAGCACCAGTCTGGTATCTTGGCCGCCTCTGGTCCAAGACTGAAGAGGAGGTGGCTGGTGGGGGACACTTGGCAGGGTCACCAGCAGCAACACCATTGGTCTGGCAGGAAGAAGTTAGGTTAATAGGAACTCTAGATGAAAGTTGGGGTCCGACGCTGCTGCCACCGGCGTTTCCGTCACTGTGGTCAGTCAGAGGGGGGGCTGCAGGTGACACTGGGGACCCTCCAGGGCTGCTTTTGGACAGCTTGGGGGGAATAGCAGGCTTCTCTTTGGACATGTTTTCAGTCACATTATGTGGATGGCTCTCCCTTGAGCTTAGCCCCTGCACAACTAAAGGCTCCTCTTCACCAGCTGCTAAGTCCTGGTTCAAAGGCCCACGTGGCCACTGCACCCCTACAGCAGAGTCAGGGCTGCTCAGATAAATAGTCCTGTGGTCCTCTTCTGGGTGAGCAGCAATGACAGTGATGGTGGTTGCCACCTGAGGAGCAGGGTTTGGGCCTTCTTGGTCCTGGCTCCAGCCAGAGGGTGTCTTCTGAGTCCAGGTATCAGCTGTCCACACTTGGCCCTGGCTATGGCCAGCTGCGACCTGCTCTTTCTTGGGCTCGGGCTTCAGAGGCACCTTCTTCCTCTTGGCACTTTCGGCGTAGATGGGTTCAGGCGGCACAACCTCCCTAGGAAGGGCTGGGGGCTGGAGTTCTGCAGCTTGACCCACACATTTGCTCGAGGTGATTAAGTGGCAGCTGGTGTCCAGCTCCTTCCCCGAAGCTGGTTGCTTCACAAGAGAGCAGTAGTCATTCTCAGGGAGGGGAGCAAAAGGGCTGCTGGCGCTACTGCTGCCACAGGACAGACCATCTGAAGAGCTGGCAGTCTCTGAGTTAAGGGACGGCTTCTTGGGGCTCAGGCGGGGCGGGCTCGCTGTGGATCCCCGGCCACAACACTCTCTGGGGAAGTTTGGACCCTGCTTCTCCTCTTCTGTTGGTCTTGTACACGTTCCCCGCTCCCAGCACGTGGGTGAGCAGTCCCCTCCACGCCTGCTGGAGCCCTCAGTGCTATGCACAGCATCTTTGGATTCTGGACGACAGTCCAGAATAGAGCAGTACTCCCCACCTTCGCTGTCTCCTGAGGGTGAGCACCTTTGGTCACTGTCGTCCTCTGAGGGCAAGGACTCCCGCTGGGGCTGTGGGGAGGTACAGAGCCTGGGGCCCTTAGGACAGCTGGATGTCATCCCTGCAAAGGCAGCTAGCTTCTGGCGAAAGCTCTCCTGAACCGAGGGCAGCTCCTCCCTCCCAATCTTCTCTTCCTGGAAACCCACTGGTTGAAAGGCAGTGTTCCTATCCACACGGGCCTCCAGGTTATGCAGTCCGACCATGGTATAGGCTGGGGGACAACGGGAGTTGCCCTCTGTGCAGGCAAGAGGGCCTGCAGGCTTCTGCAATCCTCGGAAGCTGCCTAGGTAAACTATTGGCCCATCTTCCTGTTTTGGGAGCAGGAGCTTGCCTGGGGTTCGTCTCCAGTTGACCTACACAGCCCCAGGGTTTAAAAAAAAAACAAAAAAACCACATGTTACACTTTATCAGAGAAGGGAGAAGAGAAACAAAGTATAAGGTAAGTGATAACATTGTCACCTGTCTCAGGCAGCAAGCAGGTCCATCCCAGCACTCCGGTCTATCCCAGTCATGCCCATGTCATGCCCACCTTTGGCCTCCCCAGAGCTATGATCGTGACTGGGCACACAGTGAGCATCTGTCTTTCTAGATGCTGAGCTCTGCATCCCACCCAGGGATGGTAATGTCTCTGGTTCACGTCTGCTGCGTAATGAAAATCAGCACCAAACCCAGAAAAAGTGAAGACTCACAAGCGCTGTGTGAAGCAATTCCACTGGTTCGAAAACAGTTTGAAATTTTGTTTACCGCTTCCTTGTGCCGACTGGTCGCTGGATAACCCAGCGATGGCACATTCCTGGAGAAACAAGCCATAACTTTTTTTTGTCTTTCCTTCTTTAAAAATATATATATATATATATATACATATGCATATATATATTATTATTATTATTATTCTGTCTGCTTCATGTATCTCTGAGTGCTACATGTGTGTACCTGATACCCAAGGAGGACAGAAGAGGGCATCAGATTTCCTGGAATTGGAGTCATAGTCTGTTGTGAACACATGTGTGGGTGGAGCCATCTCTCTAGCCCCCTTGCCCTCCACCACCCCCCATGATTTTTTTAAAAGCACCTCATATGAGTTGGTGCAGGCCACGGGACAAAGGGATGGTTTCTGGCCTGGCTCCAGGCTCCCTGTCTCTTTGCGAGGCTCTCCATTGAGCTTTGCCCCCTAGCTGCCCTTTCTTCCAGTTTCTGGCAGTCACCTCAGCTCCCACCTGCCTAAGTGTCTAGACTAGTAGGGCAATAAGGCAAAGATGTGAGCTGGTCAGGCCTGCCAATCATCCCTGTCAACAGAGTTACTTTCCCTGCTTTCCTCTCCTTCTTACCCACTCCCATTTGTACAGATAGACTCAGCTTGCGTGGGGCTCCTTACCCCAGGGAATACTGAATACAAAGAGTCACTGGCTTATATAGGTGAAAGTTGAAGGTGTCAAGACTGGCTGAATGAATGGGTGTCGCCAGCAAACAGCTCTAAAAAGGACAGGGAGTTTGCTGCTACCCCAGGAAATGCCTCTCTTCACATAAACTTCTCTTGAATTAAAACTGACCTTTGTTTTCTCATGCACTCACACACCCTTCCTGGCCCATGTATCACACTGACTGAGGAAATCCAGGACACTAGAAGAGGTCATTGTGGAACAAGGGTTCTTAGAATGTCTCAGGCATATACTCTCAGAGACACGTCCACAGACAGCAGCCTCAAGCAGCTCTGGCCCACACACCCTGTCCATAATTATACCTTTCTAAGGGTTTCTTTCGAGAGAAGAAGAAAGGTCTATCCTCTAAGGGTACAAATGTTTTTGTGGTCCTAGATAAAAGCTGGCAAAACCTACACGTCAAAACTGGACGTATAGGGGCTGGGGAGTTGGCTCAGTGGGCAAAATGCTTGCTATGCCAGCACAAATCCTGAGTATAGACTCCCAGAACTCTCCATAAGAGGCTGGGTGTAGTGTTACAAACCTGTAACACCAGGGATGGGGGAGTGGACAGAGATAGGCAGATGCTGGGGGGCCCGTTGGCCAGCCAAACTAGCTGAGAAACAGTGAGTTCCTTAAAACTAAAATAGAGCGGGCTGGAGTGACGGCTTAGCAGTTAAAAGTGCTTATTCTTCCAGAGAACCTAGGTTTGGTGGTTTCAAGCACCCATCTAGAATTCCAGGTCCAGGGGATCTCAAACCTCCTTTTGGCCTTTGCACATGGTATACTCATATGCAAGCAAATTATTCATATACATAGAATAGAAAATAAATCTTTAAAAGTAAAGAAACAAGTGAATAAAAAGGTGGAGAGCAAGTGAGGAAGAAAACCTGGTGGAGCTCTGGCAAACGCACAGGTACATGCATGCACACACCCCATATACATGTGCACATACATACACATACAAATTTAGAAGAAAAGCTACAGTGTTAATATCAGCTGAGTGACAAGTCATTATTATAAGGAACTGCTGCTGATATTTTAAATGTGATGGAGCATTGTGGCTCTATTTTTTAAGGCTTTATCTTTAAAGAAATGTGCTTATAATCTTTACGATGTATGGGGAAGGAAGTGGGTGTAGGGAGCCATGAAAATACTGATTGATAGTGCAGAAGCTCACGTGGAAGGGTACTGGGTCGATGGCAGTCACTGTACAATGGCTGAAGCTTCTGTAAATATCTAAAGTTACAGCCAATGGTTTAAAGCTTCTGTTTGTCTTTGTCTTTGTGTTCCCTTTTATAAGTCTCCAAATCAGGGGAAAATCCTGATGTATCTGGATTAATAGATATTAGCCTAAAGGAAGACATAGAAAGGTAGATGATTGGAATAGCCTAACTGCAGCCGTCAGGGAGTAGCAACCTCAGGGGAAGCGAGTAGGCAACTATCCTGCAGGAATTCTTGCTCCAACAGTCCTCCATGGCTGCCAGCCACCCACCATGTGTTAGAATAGGAACAGCCCCTGTAAAAATACCAGCTGGGTTAGTTAGTCTCACCTTCGGGACTTCAGCACTCAGGCTAGCCTCAGTCCACAAGTCGGAGGTCTCAGAACTCATCATGGTGGGCTTTACAGCAATGGTGGGCTTTGAGTAAGCCAAGCCGTTCACGCCTTCATCTTCTAGGTGGCAATTCTCAGGCCTGGCCGTCAGGCGAGTTCCAGCAGGTAAGCTGTTGGCTCTAGCCTTGGGATGGCCAGCAGTTAGCTGATGGTCACTCCGCAAGCAGAAGCAGTTCTTGCAAGATCCGGGTTTCCAGATGTGCTCCACAAAGTCACTGCACGCAGACATGTTTGGGCTCTCAGGGTTCAGTCAAATGGTCTGGAGCACTGTGAGCCAGTAAGGTGCGAGTTCATCTTGGGCCCAGCTCTCTGATGCGGTCTTGCAGGAGGCAGAGATGAATTCCAGATCAACTCCCTGGAAGGAAGATCATTGCCTGATTAGGAATGATTAGGAGATGTGTGCATTAGCAATAAGAGCCTGTCATGAAAATGGAGATAAGGAAGAAGGATGTAAAGAAGGAAAAGTGGCCAAAGGGGAATAGTCCTTTTATTCTGGACCCTGTGCTCAGCTGTCAGAAGCTCTTTGATATCTTTAATATTCCTTAGGCAGCTGTATCAGAAACTTTACAAACAATCATTACCCCCTTTTTCAAATAAAGAGCATAAAAGACATCCCAGGGCCTTAGGAAAGTGCTTAGAAAATGCTTGCCATGAAAATGTGAGGATCTGGGTTCAGATCTTCAGCACCCATTGAAAGGCTGAACATGATGGTATACATCTGTAAACCCAGTACTGGGAGATGGAAACAGGAAGATCCCAGGAGCTTGACAGCAAGCCAATCTAGCTAATCAGAGGGCTAGAGGTTTGGTGAGTGATCCTGTCTCACAATAATAAGTGCACAACCATAGATGGAGACACTCAATGTCAGTGTCTAGCCTCTACATATGCAAGTATGGGCATGCACGTTAACACACACACACACACACACACACACACACACACACACACAGACACACACACCATTTCACTGTCCCCAAACACGATGTTTTAGATTTTTGAGAGGAGAAGGGGCCTGCACCTAGTTCCTACATTCTTTCAGAACTGTGGTGTCCAGACCCTGGGGTATTGCCCAAGAACTACAAAGTAGTACCACATATAAAATCCAGGGCTTATAGGTAATAACCTGGAGGTTTTGGACAAAAACTAAAGAGGAACAGAAGGGGCAGGGATTCTGAAACGGAAACTGTTATCCACGCTTCTGAGACATTGCTGAAAATTGGGAGAGATGTGGTACTGGCTTGCCCCAAAGGGACACCTTGTCAGGATGTTTGGCATCACAGGAATTCTGCCCCCTCCCCTTGCTTAATCTACACCATTCAATTCTGTGCTGAGGTAAACAAAGCAGGGTGCCACATGCCAAGTTGGAAACAGAAGACAGAAATGCCTGACACCACAGTCCTGGCCTAAAAGACACTGGGCAAAATATGTGAGAAGAAGTTATTCAAAAGTTTTCCCTATCATACCCCTGGGGACAGGTAGTAACTTTGTCAAAGAAGCTCACTGCTTATGAAAATAAATACAAAAGCCCCATTTGCTCCCATGGACCTCAGTAAACTTCCTCCTCAACAAGAGCTCAAAGGGCTATGGCATTACCCAAATAATCCAAATAGCATCCTATAAGGTAGCCATGAATCCCATTCTACAGGTGCAGATATTACAACAGAGAACAACTTGCCCATCTACAGGAAGCCTGCTGATTTCTGAAGATAAACCAGTTGACTGGACCACCCTACCTCACCTTCACCTTGTTCAGGATCCCAAGTAGTTCACCATTGTCTGCTTACTGCTTACTGCTCCTTTGTCTTTCCTGAGGATGCTTCTGCATCCTTTAGGAGAGTGAGATGCTGAGATAAACAGATTCTCCTTGAACTGAGAAAGCCCTGCCCTTGGAGGTGTACCTTACCCCTGCCCCTGGGGGTGTACCTTACCCCTGCCCTTGGGGGTGTACCTTACCCCTGCCCCTGGGGGTGTACCTTACCCCTGCCCCTGGGGGTGTACCTTACCCCTGCCCCTGGGGGTGTACCTTACCCCTGCCCCTGGGGGTGTACCTTACCCCTGCCCTTGGGGGTGTACCTTACCCCTGCCCCTGGGGGTGTACCTTACCCCTGCCCCTGGGGGTGTACCTTACCCCTGCCCCTGGGGGTGTACCTTACCCCTGCCCTTGGGGGTGTACCTTACCCCTGCCCCTGGGGGTGTACCTTACCCCTGCCCCTGGGGGTGTACCTTACCCCTGCCCCTGGGGGTGTACCTTACCCCTGCCCCTGGGGGTGTACCTTACCCCTGCCCTTGGGGGTGTACCTCACCCCACTGGGTGAGAATTTGCCCAAGATTAATTCTCTCTAAGCAATCAACAGGACTAACCAGATAGAATCACCAGGAGCTCCAAAGCTCCGAAGATCATTCCAGACATCTTGTGGGAAGCACTCCATCTCTTGTCTCCCACACTCACAAACAAGGTGCTTATCCAATGAGTATAGAAGCCAAATGTACTCCTGCTCCAGTCAGTTAATGAGAAAACAGCTTCCATATTAAACTAAATGAACACACACAGTCTGCCATCTGAATGTTTCTACAGTCAGTATAGGGTCTTTCTTTTCTTTCATGATGCTGGCTAGATTCTTCTCCTCAAATAGCCCATTCCCGTCTCTGACAGATCTTCCAAAAGAGGTCACAGGCTTTTAACAAGCAGAGGAAGCAAGACCAGGTTATCTCTCCCTCCTACAGTCACCAGCCTCAGAGAGCTAAACGCTTGCTGCTAAGTTTTGTAAGGGGTGCAGGGGGAGCAGTGGGAGTGGGTGGGTGGAGGCAATGTTTTGTTTTAGTCTTCAGAGAAGTTGAGTTTGACATTCTAAGGGCTCAGATTTGTGTGTGAAGTCCAACTAGACCTACCAGGTCACAGCAAAGCCACGTTCAGGCCCATGTCTACTGTAGGCAAGGCTCCATTGACCCTCAGTGGGCTTTGGGGAGAGCATGGGCAGGAGCTCTGCAGGTCAGCTTCCCAGGAAGCTAGTTCAAAGTCAGGCTAGGGGAACTGTGGAGGTTGACATCCAACCACTTCCTCAGAGGCTGCTGCACAGTCAGTCACACAGATGCAGTTTGGGGTGGCCGCATCTCATTTCCTCTACAGTAGGCAGCCCAGAACACCCAGACACACCACTTTCTAAAGCTCTCCCTCCCCTCCTTTTTTGTAGCCATCAGCCTCTGCCAGCCTTGAGAGTTCAGCAGGCTCTTGATTATTGTACTGTCCAGAAGCTACCTGGAGACCACTCATTCATGAGCACTCTCTTTGCGCTCTTCCACAACTCTGACATTTTCTGACCACACAACTGTCCAGAAACACAAAGGATTTTTAGGGGAAATCGCTGAAAAAGAGTAACAGAGGAAATCTTGGGCTGCCCACTGTCACTGACTCACTGGGTCCTGTTACAACTGGCTCCTCAGTCTCTGCAAACAGACATTCCCATCTTGTCTTTGGAGCTAGAACAGCCTCGTAAGCAGCACTTCTGGGCCTGGAACTGTCTCCTGATTGCTTTCAGGAAAAAGATGGTGAACCATGGAAACTGCACTCAGAGCAGGAGTGGAGAGCCCTGGATAGTGCCAGCTCTGCAAAGCCTGGGAATGGCACCTTCTCACATGCCTACCTCAGAGGGTAGGTGGGCCCCCAGAATTATGCAAATTCTCCCATTTCTAAGTGGGAGGCTGCAGTGTAAGATCAGGAAAAGATCTCGATCTCGGCATTCTTTGTGATCCAAGTCAGGATAAAATAGCTTTGCCTCTGCAAACTTCTGCACTACGATTTACAAGGCTGAGCTGTCAGATACACTCCCACCCCATCTCAAAAAGAATCTGAAGAATCAGGGTGGCCAGATCCCAAGTATTTTGACTTCAAATATCCCTCATATTTGCACCCAAATTTGTTCAAGCCTTACTCAATAGAATTCCAGAAATTTTCCATCTAAATAATATTGTTTCTTATATCTTCCAAAAAAATAATAATGTAATCTCCAAAAAGGTGTAGTACGTATGGAAAGTATATCGATTAATGAATTATATTCCACTGGCCAGAGTGGTCTGGGGAGAAAGCAGGAAGAGACTACCCTAACACCCCACCCCAGCCCCAGCACTGAGGGTATATTACGATATTTACATATCTTTTTATTTTCTACTTTCTGAGCATCTTAACTCAGCAGGAGGAGTGTGGACTTGAAGCCTGCACTCTGAACCAATAAGGGGAGCAAAGTTCTGACGGACCCCAGCAAAGCCAACTTGCTTTCCCTGGGTCTTCCTGTCAAATCTCTTCAAAAGGGGCTGAATGTAAAGGAGAGTTGAGAACAGTGATCAATTAAATCTTTGCAACCTGAGTCTGAACTGAATCCATCGCAAAACTCCTCACCCTTAGAACTTTGGGCTCTCCCATCGGCTCTGCAAAACCAAGGTTGAGCTTTACATCGGGGAACAGACACAGTAAGCGAGCGCTGTGGGCTGAGAACGCTCAGCAGCCTCCACTCCCATTCCCAGGACTCACAAGTAGAGATTCTATTCTCCAAGTGTAAGCGTGCTCGCGTATGCATGTGGGTGTGTGCAGCCGGCTGCAGAGGGGACATCAAAAGCAAAGACTGAGAGCTAGCTCCAGGTATGGAATGATCACCAAGGTTCATCAAACAGATAATCACCTTCCTTCAGAGATCAGCTGCAGCCTAAAGGTGGCTTTCCTGGACCCTCAATTAGTCACCTCAGAGTCTGGCCAGAGCAGCCAGAACGGCTTCTGCCCCTCTGCTCCTTTGACAATATTCACTGCAGAAAGGAGTTCCAAACACACAAAACAGAGCACCAAGACCAGCAAGGCCAGTAAAACCATTACAGCAGTCGATCACCCTTCCCGGAACTCCAAGGAAAAGTTTCCCGGTTTCGAAGCGAGCGTTTCTCAAATGAATTGAAAATACCCCTCGACTCCCCAGCTTTCCCGTCTCCGCTCCTGAACCAAGGGCACAGCCCGGAGCACGAGGTCCGGACTCTCCACGCGCTCCAATCGGTCGTCTGTCACCCCGGGGGACGCCAGTAGGGGCTGGCCCGCTGGGCCACCACAGCGACTCTGCGAAAACCCCTGGGCCGCCACATTCGTCAAACAAAAAGCGGCGGGATCTGGAGAGAGAGTGGTGGGCTCACCTGGGGGCTACGGTCCCACAGCCTTGCAGTCGGTGGCCCAGCCGTCCGCTGCCCCGCCGGGCGCCTCCGAGCATTGTCTGGACGGTGTCTGCGCGCAGTGCTCGCCCAGCCGCGGGCGGCTGACTTCTGCCTGGGCCCGGCGGCCGGGTGGCAGCTGCGATCGCGGCTCCGCCCCCTCCGCCTCGGGTGACGCCGCCCGCTCGGCTCCCGCCGCACCCCCCGCAGTCCTCGCCGCTGCCCCGCGTCTCCACCGGGCCTGCGCGTCCCGCCACTCTGCTCGTCCCCAGCCCAGCAGGGCGGGCGATCGCCCCTGCCCAGGTCCCTAGGAACTCCACACCGTGCCCCGCCCCCTTGCTCGCCACCGTGAGACTCCGCCCCCAGCCCGAGCCTTGGCGCCCCTCAACCTGGAGCTGAGCCCCCACCACTCCCACCCCAGAGCGTTCCCAGCTCAATCCCTGCTCGGCGCAGTTCTGCTTGGAAGATCTCTGGTGCTCCCAGCCTTCCTTAACCACAACGTACAGATAGGTGTGTCGGAGTAGATGCATTCTCATCCATCCACCCAGCTGACCCTGGAAGACCCTGGTGGGGAGGAAGAAAGAGGACGAAACACGGAAGAGAGGGGGTCGGGAATACTAAATAATAAGATCAAGGGCGGTGGGCTGTGAAAGGGGCTTGGGCGTTTTCACTGCCACTTACTGTTATCCTAGGAGAACCATGAGCCGCTGCAGGAGGGCTGGCAATACTGAGAGATTTCAGGTCCTGCTCCGCTCCGCTCCGCTCCTCGTGTCCAGGCCTCTGGCAAATGGCTCAGCACATCTCTTTGAACTTTAGTGTTTTAACAGTGGAATGCAAGTGTTGGCCTGGAGGACCTGCCTTCAATCATGCTGGGGCACCCAGGTCCTCCACCTGTGTTTACACCGCTTCCAGTGAGTGAGTCACTGGCTGAGATACAGGGAGTTCGAGATATTGTTCCTCCGGCAAAAAATCTTTTAACTCCCAGGAGGAGGACCAGCCAGTCGCCTCCCTGCCCCCAGCTGCCTGAGTAGGACAGACATGCACCTTGCCCTGGGTGTTCCCTAAGAACCCAAGCACTGAAGTTACCTCTCAGTGCCAAGCCTGAGTAAATATGGAATCTTCCCTTCATCCCCCTCAACACATCTGGTTGCTCCCCTCTGTCCCTCTGCTTTACAGAAGCAGCGGGGTGTAACTCCTACTTGGAGTCACATTCCTAATCAGGATGATTCCACTGAGAGAAGGAAGGTACCACCCCAGACCTGCCCTCTTCTTTATGTAGTGTTAACACCGGGAGGGCTATATAGAAGATGAAGAAGGGAGAACACATGTTTTGGATGTGTATAGCTTCTATGTGAGAAGGGAAAGGAAACACAAGGGGAGTTTACTTGTCATTCAATGTCTCTCATTACTCATTTGAGTACGGATAGACTGATAGGAAGGCATAGATGAATAGGAGTAGTACTCACATTCATGAAGAACCTACTACAGCCAGGCGCGGTTAGCACATTTGACACAGATCCAGAAGGGTCCTATCCTTTGCTAGGGCTCCTCAGGTGAAAAGCGGTAGTATTGAGATGAGAACCAAGAGCTACCTAATTCCACCAAGTCCTCACATTGCCCTACCAACCAATCATTTCACCAAATACATAAGGACAACTCTGATGAAACGTGCCAGCAGCATTACGCTCTCCTGAGGGACACAGCCCACTTATGAAGACAACAGAGGGGAAGGTGCCAACAAGCAGGCAGCTACAAAATGGTCTGCACTGGACAAACACAATCCCGACCCAAGAGGGGCTTGCAGTTTAGTGACAATAGGGGGTTTCTGAATCCAGTGGAAAAAAGAGAGCCTTTTCAACAAATGGTGCTGGCTCAACTGGAGGTCAGCATGCAGAAGAATGCAAATTGACCCATTCTTATCTCCTTGCACTAAGCTCAATTCCAAGTGGATCAAGGACCTCCACATAAAACCAAACACACTGAAACTAACAGAAAGGAAACTAGGGAAGAACCTTGAACATATGGGCACAGGGGAGAATTTCCTGAATAGAACTCCAATAGCTTATGCTCTAAGATCAAGAATTACATTAAATTACAAAGTCTTTGCAAGGCAAAAGACACTGTCAAAAAGACAAAGCAGCAACCAACTAACTGGGAAATGATCTTTACCAACCCTACATCCAACAGAGGGCTAATATCCAAGATATACAAAGAACTCAAGAAGTTAAACTCCAGAGAGGCAAGTAACCCTATTAAAAAATGGGGTACAGATCTAAACAAAGAGTTCTCACCTGAAGAATATCTAATGGCTGAGAAGCACCTAAAGAGATGTTCATCATCCTTAGTCATTAGGGAAATGCAAATCAAAACAACCTTGAGATTCCATCTCACACCAGTCAGAATGGCTAAGATTAAAAACACAGAAGACAGCAGTTGTTGGCAAGGATGTGGAGAAAGAGGAACACTCCTCCACTGCTGGTGGGATTGCAAGCTGGTACAACCACTCTGGAAAGCAGTCTGGCGGTTCCTCAGAAAACTGGGCATGACACTCCCGGAGGATCCGGCTATACCACTCCTGGGCATATATCCAGAGGTTTCCCTGCATGCAATAAGGACACATGCTCCACTATGTTCATAGCAGCCTTATTTATAATAGCCAGAAGCTGGAAAGAACCCAGATGTCCCTCAACAGAGGAATGGATTCAGAAGATGTGGTATATTTACACAATGGAATACTACTCTGCTATTAAAAACAATGAATTCACAAAATTCCTAGGCAAATGGTCAGAACTTGAAAATATCTTCCTTAGTGAGGTAACCCAATCACAAAAGAACACACATGGTATGCAGTCACTGATAAGGGGATATTAACCCAGAATTTCGGAATACCCTAGACACAATTCACATATCAATAGATTTCCAAGAAGATGGAAGGAGAGACCCCTGGTCCTGGAAAGACTGGATGTAGGGGAACGCCAGGACAGAGAAGCGAGAGGGGGTTGAATGGGGAAAAGAGGGAGGGAAGGGGGCTTATGGGACTTTCGGGGAGGGAGGAAACGGGAAAGGGGAAATGATTTTGAATGTAAATAAAAAAAACTTAGAAAATAAAAAAAAAATAAAGGCAAAAACCATTAAAAAAAAGAAAGAGGATAGTGAAGAGCTAGTGCTAATGTTCAGTTAATGCTAAATTTAGTTACCTTTTCTGATTGAAATCAATGTGTAAGTATCAATAAAGACCCCTTTCTCTTCACCTTAAAAAAAAAAAAGGAAACCAAATCTTCCAAAGTGGCTCAGATGTACATGAAATGCCCCCGCTGGCACAGGGCCCCTCCCGCAGCTGTTAAGTATGATATATCCTCTGTAAAGCTCACGCTCGTGGTGGATATTCCTCTTAGACTTGCACCCCGAACCCTGCAATGCAGTGCAATCTGTGCGTGCTCAGCGCTTTGCATCGGGCAGCTCACCGGGTGCTTTTCACGGTGCTTTCTACTCAGGGATGGAGGTCTTTGAGAGGGATCACACCTCTCATAAAACAACTCTCTTGGGTGTATTAGTGCTTGGGCACCATTCTGTACAAGAGAGCAGTTCAATTTTAGGAGATTGAGAGACAAGATTGAGATGGGGGTAAGGTAAAGTAGTTTATAGCTGAAGAAGCAGAATCAGGAAGTGTGTGCCATTAATTGTCCTAAGAAAACACCGAGCTGGGATACTGGAGAGGCCTCAGAGAGCATGTAGATGGGCTAAAGAATTCTCATGCATGCTCTTCCCTATCTGGATGAAAGCTTAATGTTAGAAAGGTGTTCAATTTCAGTCCATGAATATTTATTGAGTTGCTTCTCCTAAGGATGAGATTTTATAGGGAAAACAGTAAGAGATAAATAGAAGTGCTCAGAAGGGAATGGAAGTCAGTTGGGTAGGTGGAGAGAGAGAGAGAGAGAGAGAGAGAGAGAGAGAGAGAGAGAGAGAGAGAGAGAGAGAGAGACAGAGACAGAGAGACAGAGAGAGAGACAGAGAGAAAGAGATATGCAGCCCTTTCATGGAGGAAGGGGCCTTTGCCTAATGAGAAAGGTTGCTATTTTGGGACAATGGGGACCTTCCAGACTGAAGGAATGGTATCGACAAAGGAATGGATATGGGAGTGGCCCCAAGACTTCGATGGCAGTCTGGCAGTCTGGTGGGATGACAGGAGACAGGAGACACAGCACACTGTAAGATGACACTGGGTGGAAGGAGCTGGTTTGCATGTGAGCCAATAAGAAAGCACAGGCATTTCTGAGCAGTGGGGTGATGTCATCTAAGGTGGTTTCTCTTCAGGGTTCCTTGGATTTTGTCTTCCAGAGGGACTAGGAAGTGGGAAAAGAAATTAGGAAGTGGAGATTAGAAACAAGAAGCATGACAGAGTTTCTACCCCGGGTCCAGATGGGAGACAGTGGCCTTTGATAGGGATACGGCAAGGAGGCAAGCAAAGATGGCTTCTTTCGAGAGGTTCGGTCTTGGAGGTGGCTACAGGACTGATTGATCAAGTGCCATATTTACTAGCTTACGTAATGAAGCGTTGACTGTGTCAGGCTGAAAGTGCACAGTGATGTATGTGGAGTTCCTCATTTAAACCTCACCGAACTACCATGTAGAAGGCATTGAGAATGAAGACAAAGAATTAAAGATTCCCAGCAAAATTCTAATCTCAATGTATGGATAGGATGGTAGCATCCTTACTACAAATAAGAAAGTCAGTGGGATATAGCTCAGGGGTAGAAAGCCTGCCTGGCAAGCAGGAGAGCCTTCATGCAATCCCTCAGTATCCATCTGGCAGAGAAAAGGATGGCATTGAAGTCCTGAAAGGGGTACAAGGAGGCATATCATCAATAAGGAACAAAAACAACACAGAGACATGGAGGGTTAGAGGACACAGCAATATGAAAAAGATTGTGGAAAAAGAGTGTTAGCCCCCTTTCCTCCAAACTTTGAAAATCCTGACTAAATGGAGTCTATCTGAATAAAAGTCTTTGAAGAATAGAGAGCCACAGAAGAGGAGTGATCCCAGGAGCTTTGGGCTCAGTTACTTGCATGTGGGGATAGTTTGGGATAAGCTTCCACTCTTAGTTATTTTATGGATAGCAGTAGAAGGCTGCAAATGACATTGCAGAAGAAGGAACCCAAGTGGACTGTGGGCTGTATACCTTAGCCTGGGCAGGGTCCATATGGAGAATAGGAGGATCTCACGCACACCAGGAAAATAATATCGGCAAGGGTGGTGGTTTGAATATGCTTAGGCATGGTATCTGTTCGCACAACTAAAATCTTAACACAACAAACCATGAGCAAGTACACTCTGAGAACTGGCCCTGATGTCAGGCCCCAGCTGGTGGCATTCAGGATCCCAAGAACATCTTAGAAGAGATTGAGAGTGAGGAAGAGGGGAAAAAATTTTCCCCCAAAGTTGCTGTGGCAAGCTCTACTGGGGGACAGGGCTAGTACCAAGCTTGCATAGCAGGTAAGATCCTTGCTGCACAAGGCTGGTGACCTGAGTTTGACCCCTGGAACTCAAGGAAAGTTGGAAGGAGAGACCCAGCACCACAAAGTTGTTCTCTGACCTTCACATAACTGCCATGGCACAGTGTACACATTGCACATATACACACATGCCATGCAAATAGTAATAAATAGTGATAACAATACACTTCTGTGCTCTTTGTGTCCCACTTGTGAGTGACATTCTTTACAAACCAGAGAAAGGTTGGTCTGGCAAGCATTTATAGCCTGATTCTTCCGCATCTTTCCTCTCACAGTCTTACAGTCACCAACCCAGAACTATTTCATCCTCATCTGAGGAAGTCTTACCAGTTTATCCCTTGTCACAACCTTGTGGGGAAAAAAAGAAAGAAAAAGAAAAAAAGATTTAAAAACAAAATTCATTCAGTGGGGACAAGTGTATATATTGACCCAAAGCTGTTCAGGAATCTGAGGCAGGAGGGTTACATGAGCCCAGGATTTTAAGATCAGTCTTTGCAATGTAGTAAGACACCTATTGCACCACAAAGCAAATAAAACTAAACTACATTAAATGGCTAGGTTGAACTGGGGGCACTGAGTGGTAGAGGGCTTGTTTAACATGTGCAAGGTGCTAGAGATTATCTCCAGAATCCTACCCCAAAATAAAGTTAATCCCCACGCCTACATAAAGAATCCAAACTTATTTCTGGTTTGTTTTGTTTTTCAAAACAGGGTTTCTCTGTGTAGCCCTAGCTGTATTGGAACTCACTCTGTTGACCAGGCTGGTCTTGAACTCAGAGATCCACCAGCCTCTACCTTCTTGGTGCTAGGTTTAAAGACATGCTTCATCAATGCCCAGCCCAAATTCAATGTATAAGTAAAACTTGTCAAACCCTTGGTTCATCTGTAACTTTGGTCCTAGGTAGTAACTGTACTCAGGATCAAACAGTTGAAAATTTTTCATAGACTAAGCATTCAATAGTTGTTTTTGGTTTTGTTTTCTGCTCAAACTGGAAAGCATTTACATAACATATTCAGGATGACTGGATCACAAGCCACAGGGACCTGAGAGCCAGAAGTTCACTTCTCAGCTTGTATGATCTTTCTTTCTGCTCACAGACTACATAGAGCCCAGATTGTGAGTGTGTGTGTGTGTGTGTGTGTGTGTGTGTGTGTGTGTGTGTGTAGGGGGGTTGTCACATTTTCTATTTTCACATAAAATTTTCATCAGATGTATACTCAGAGACAGACACATTAATGTTTCTACACAGTTCTAAAGCAGTTTTTAAAATGTTGCTGCCGAAGCTTAAACTGTGCCCCTCTCCGCCAAAAGTCGTGTTGCAACGCTAACCCCTAGAACTAATTTGGAGCATGATCTTATTTGATAGGGAGTTCTCTATGGTCTAACTAAGGTAAAATGAGGTCATGAGGGTGGGCTCTCATCCAATGTAGCTGATGTCCTTTTGAAAAGGGAAACTCGGACTGAAACAGGCATATACAAAGGACGGCAGTGTGAAGACACACAGGAAAAAGACAGCTTGAGTAGTGAGTAGTGCCATGCACGGGAGCCACAGAATGCCAGGGTTAGCCTACCAACATCTATCACCATTTGAGAAAGAGGGCATCAGACATCCACGAACCACAGAAGGCAAAGACTGCCAATATCAGACCCAGGGGGAGACAGTAAAGGACTCTCTCCTTGAACAAGAGCCAGAGCCTGACCCTGTTAACACCCATATTTTAGAATCCAGAACTGTGAGAATGAAATCTGCCTGATTTTGTTATCAGTTTTGGATACTTTTCAGAGTAGCCAGTAGGAAACAAACATTGTTTCTAAAATAAAATGTTTCAGTGAGTGGCAGACACTCCTGGTGAGAAGGCAAAGGGTTTTCTAAGACCCATCTTGTAAGACTATAATATGGGAGCCAGATTCCAGAAAGGCAACTTGTAGTAGGAAGTTTATGTGTCCCTTCATTCAGTCTTTGCCAGACTTGCAAAGAGGATGCCCGTTTTTCATTGACAGTTCCTCCACTCTTCAGTTTTAGGGTGTCTGAGTGGGAGCAAGGCCTGGTTCCACAATTTGAAACTTCATGTGTGTAGGTAGAAAAGTGGACCTCTTCCCTAAGGCAATGTGAAATGACACGTAACAAAGCCACCAGGGGACATTCATGACTCCCACTGCTTGACTTGGTCTCTATGCTGTAGTCAGAGCAGAGTGAAGCAGAGTCATTAACAGGAGAAGAAGTTGGAGAGGTGTTTTAGTTACGGTTTTACTGCTGTAAAACACAATGACCAAAGCAACTCTTATAAGAACAACATTTAATTGGCTGGCTTGCAAGTTCAGAGGTTCAATCAATTATTGTCAAGGCAAGAGCATGGCAGCCTCCAGGTAGGCATGGTGAAGGCTGAGCTGAGAGTTCTACATCTTCATCTGAAGGCTGTTAGTGAAGACTGACTTCCAGGCAGCTAGGATGAGGGTCTTAAAACACACACCCACAGTGACACACCTACTCCAATAAGTCCATACCTACTCCAACAGGGCCACACCTTCTAAGAGTGCCATTCCCTAGACTGAGCATATACAATGACAAGAGGAAATACCCTATCCCCTTTGAATGGTCCACCAGTCTACCCTGAAGAAACCTCTCTCAAGGACAAACCCTTTAGGAAACTGTTTCACAATTTCTTTAAAGGTTATACATAAACTTGTCACATAATCCAGCAGCCCCACTCTGAGACCCACCCAGGACACATGAAAATATGTTCATACAAAGGCTTGCACACACAGTCATACCATAACCAGTAATAGTCAGCATGGGAAGAGCCCATGTGTCCATCAGTTCAAGAATGAGTTAAGTAATATCTGATATACTCGATACAATGGAATTACTATTTGAGAATAAAAGAAAAAGAAAGAAGAATGTACTATTGGTTCACATTATAACACTCTATGTTCCTTTAGAACAGTGGTTCTCAGTATTCCTAATGCAAGCCTTTAATGCAAATCTTCATGTTGTGGTCATCTCCCTGCTCCCAACCATAAAATTATTTTCATTGCTACTTCTTGACTATTATTTTGCTGCTGTTGTGAATTGTCATGTGACCATCTGATATAGAGGATGGTCTTCAACATCATTCAACCCCCAAAGGGGTCAAGACCCACAGGTTGATAACTGCTGCTCTGGGATCTCGTCAACCCTATGCTAAGTGAAAGAGGCCAGACATGGGCAATTGCCTGTGGTATCAACTATTGGTATGGAATATCCAGATAAGGCAAATCTGTGGTGACAGGAAGCAGATTAGGGGCTGAAATAGGGCCGAGGTAGCTAAAGGTACATAAGAATGTTCTAAAGCAAGATTTTTGACCATGGTTGAAAACCATGATCAATTTGCTATAAATCACTGATCTTAATTTGTGGGAATGATCCATTATCAGACAAGTTGCTTATAGGAGGAAAGGCCATGGACTGACATTCAGGCCAGAAAGGAGGGGAAATTCTGATGCCTGCTACAACATCATGAATGTGGAGGAAACGCTGTCTTGTCCAAAAGCCAATCATAAAATGACACCATACAGTTTGGTTTATTTGAGGTACACAGAGCCAGTTTCACAGAGGCAGGACAGAGAACACGGGTGGGCAGAGCTGGGGAAGGGTGAGTGGAGACCACAAAGATATGGTTTTAGCAGATGCAAAGTTCTGCATATGAACAGTCCTGATAGAACAGTGGGAAATTTACTCAGTGTCATTGAATTTGTGTATTTAAAATAGTAAACTTTATAATGTCTATCAGTCTCTGGTCCTATAAAATTATGGAACCCCTGGGTAGTTTTCAGCTCAGTAACTCTTCATGAGAAAACAGTACATAGTTTGCTGAGGTTCAATGGCCTAAAGTCTGTTCTCTACCTTCACACAGCAGTGGGGGCTTTGGGTGCTATGGGCGCCACTGTTTCTCAGTTATCTCTGGCATTTTGTTCATAACCAGGGCTGGGGAAATCTCATTTGGGAAATTTCTTATTTCTCTTCATGGTACATCCCAAGATAAAACCAATCCAAACAAAATATGGATTTTAGTATCTCTCTTTTTGAGTTTCTGATGGTATAAATTTGGCCCAGAGACAGATGTTATCTGATTTCTGTGAGGGGTGGAGTGAGCTGACATTGGGGAGGAAGTAAAACCTCCACTCTTAGGACCCGTGGGTACACAAAGCCTTCCTTCCATTTCCCATCTACAGTACACAGTGGGTAAGGTCCTCTTCAAGCCCATTGTGTCAATTTGCAGGGCCTTCTATAAATACAACTGCATCTTCCTACATCGTAAAGCATACAATAAATATTCTTCTCATTTGAATTTCAGTAAAGTGAGGTGTGGGAGACTTTCATAGCTAGACCAGTCAGTCAATAATCCACCTCAGAAGGTTCTAGAAAACAGAATTCTCTTCCTAGTCTCTGAACTTGGTTAGGATTTTTATTTCTGTGAAGAGAGACACCATGACCACAGCAAGGAAAGCACCTAATTGGGGCTGGCTTACAGTTAAGAGGTTTAGTCCACTATTGTCACAGAAGGAAGCATGGTACACACTGCCAGACACAGGCAGACATGTTTCTGGAGACATAGCTTGAAAGTTCTAGACCTAGTACCTCAAGCAGCAGAGAGAGTGACACAGGACCTGGATGTGCATCTGAAAGCGCAAAGCCTATCGGAAGTAACGTACTTCCTCCAACAAGGCCACATCTATTCCAACAAAGCCACACCTCCTAATAGTGCCACACCCCAGGAATCTATGAGGGTCTTTTTCATTCAGTTTACCACACTCCTAGTTTAATCAACCCAATAACTATGCACAGTATTACAACTGCTGCCCTTCCTATATAATCAGAAGGTGACAAGCACAGAGGTTCTCAGCCAGTACAGAAGGGTAGGGCACAGGATGGAGGCTTCCCAGAATGTCCAGTGGCCACAGCATACAGAGTTAGAAAACTTCGCAGTGACCCAGGAAGGGGAGAACGTTTGGGGGGCAGGGTCAGCTGGTCTAGAAAAGGGGAGGGGAACAACAGCTTCGACTCCTTTACTGGAAAAGCTGTAGGCCTGTTAAAGACTCTTTAGGATAATAGCTCTTTTGAGTGGCTGTTTGACTTTTTCTCTTCTGGAAGTGGTAGCGGTGGTTGGCTGGAAGAGAAGTGGAGAAAGCAGGGTAGTAAAGGGGTCAAAAGACACGTGATGGACTGTTTAACAAGCAGGCTTTGTGAGTCGAGGCTGAGGGGACACCCGCAGAGCTGCCAGGCAGGCTTGCCCGGTGTGTGTTGTGGGGGCGGGAGGATGGATTCAGGGTCGGGGAGGCTGGGGGTGGGGAGGGGAATGAAGGGGTGGAGAAGCGGCTAGACCGTTGGATGAGAAAGCAGGTTCCAGAAAGATGCCCCACAGAAATATTCCAGCAGAGGAAAATGTACTTCTGCCACGAGGGATTCTAATCTCTAATTCTCTTTTAAATAAATATTCCAATATCTAGTGTTTTCATCCCCGGGTCAGCATCACAAGACACAAGAGAGAGGAGGGTTTTGATTACAGAGGAATCTGTTTTCAAACAGAAATGGATTCTCACAAAAGTATTAAAAGAAACAGAAAAATCTATTGTGACTCAGCTGACTCAGGCCGGGATGACAGCAGCCTTCACTTGCAGGGCCCTACAGAGCTTGTGGCCAGAGGAAGAGAAATGTGACTTTCAGATCAGGGCACAGACTGGCTTTGTCTATTAGCCAGTGCCACACACCATAATGCTATTGTATTGCAGAGAGTGACCAGAGAGAGCCACATCTCTAACACAGGGTAACCTGTGCTGGGCAAACCGGCAAGAGTAACTCATGGGGGGACCATCGGCCTCAGTTCCTGTTTTCCAAGGAAGCTACATTTGGGTAGCATGTTGGAGGGAGAATGGGAAAAAAAATTTCTATACCTTCTGTAACCAATTAGTTTAGCCCAGATTTATCCCTTATCTCGGTAAATATCAATATGTGTGTATAGTCTCTCTACAGAGATGGCTAGGTTTCCAGATATGTGGACTCTTAAGCTTAGTTCCACTGTGCCTTTGAAGGATTTAAACAAGGATGATGTGGCTGTTATTCCTCTGACTCTGGGATGTCTCTTCTTAGTGCTTCTGTTAACTTCTATTTCCTTATCAAATGGGATGATGTATGTATATCTTCTGGGGGCTTACTTTAATGTTTTAAAATTACTTCTATTCTATTCTATTCTATTATTTCATTTTATAATGGGTACTTTACCTGCATGAATAACTGTTCACCACACAATGCCTGGAACCTGAAGAGGCTAGAAATTCGCAGCAGACCCCTTGGAACTAGAGCTATAGACTGTTCTGAGCTGCCATGAAGGTTATGGGAGCTGAACTCATGTTTTTTGGAGGGGTAATAAGTACACTATGTTTTATATTATATCAAGTTTGGAGTCTGACATACATATACTGTACTTTCAGTAAATACTGACTTTCTAAAGCATTCATCAAATGGTAAAGGCCTTTTTGTTTGTTTTATTTTGTTTTTGGTTTTTTTTTTTTTGAGACACTTTCTCTGTGTGTCCCTTGCTGTTCTAGAACTCACTCTGTAGACTAGGTTGGCCTCAAGCTCAGAGATTCACCTGCCTCTGCCTCCCAAATGCTGTGATCAAAGGCATGCACTGCCATCCAGCAATGAAGGGCATGTTTTCATAGCAACGACCCATATGTGAGGGTGGTTGTTAGGTCAGGCCTTCCTCAGTGATGAGCGATGAAGCAGCTAGGCGCCTCTTGACTGTCTTAGTGGAACAGAGCCAATGATATCACAATATTATGCTTTGGAGGGACACCATGCTCCACTCTGAAGTCCAGGGAGTCAGACTGGACCTACCTCCCCAGGGATGTTGTGATCTGAGAGCACAAGGATCCAAGAGCAGGATGTAGGAAAGGCTATCTAGTCGGTTATTTAATTTCATGTTCTTGGGGGATCAGATTATCTAGTGGTGGGACTAGGAAGGAATAAATTTGAGTGCTATTTGGGGATATGGGTTCTATTCTTTGCAGCACAGAGACTCAGATGATGTCAGGAAGAAAGTCAGGAAGTCTGTGGGGAACACCTGGGAGACATGTTACGGAGACAGAAAGAAGGCGAAGGTACTTGTAAGGATAGTACCTCACCCTGGACCTAGAAGTTGGAGGACTGAAGTTTACTTCTGGTCATGAGAAAATTGGACTCCAAAACAATGGTCTATGCAGCAGGGTAGGATTCAGGCTAACATCCAGGCCTTTTCATTCCAGGACTCTTGACTATACACTTTTCTTGGCTGAAAACATGACTGATAAGCTTCCTTCCAGGTCCAAAGAAAAACACTACCAAGGATGCATGTGAAGTCTCCTTAACATCCAAAGGGAAGGAAGAAAAGAGATGGGAGAAGAAAGAAAGGTTCAGTGAGAGAGGAAAGGAAAAGTATGAAGGACAGAATTAAATAAAAAATACCTTACGTCCTGTGTTTTTAACTTTGAACATCCAAAGTTAAAATTCTCATTCCGCCCATTGTGGACTGAAAGTCCTGCCTTCCTTCCAACCAAATGAGCAATCCTAGAGACTCAGGCTATCTCCATGTTACTCTAGTGACTATCTCAGCTGTGACATGGTTCAGTGTGTTGCGAACAAGGCAAGCCAGAGACACTCACACACCCCTGAGGGTCCAAGCAGTTCATCATTTGCTCCAAAGTCATCACAGTGCGTCTGCCATGCCTGAGGCTTTCTCCACACTCATCTCTCTTCATCACCTCTCTGGTCTATACTCATAGTTCTCCCCCCACAGGGAAGAACAGGAAGTTACCTCACCAGGGGAAATTAGGCTCTCCTGACTATGCAGTGACTTTTTCTCTGTTGTTTGGATTTTTTTTTTTGAGATATTTATGTAGCCCCATCTGGCTTCAAGTTCGCTGCATGAACTTGAACTCCTATTTTCCTGTTTCTGCCTCCCTGGTTCGGATTTGACAGGTGTGTGCCACCATGGCCACCCAGCTTGTACTGTTAGGATGTACACCAGATCTTCTTTTGGCTACTCCAGGTGTGAGGCCAATCTGCTTTCTCAGAAGGTATTCTGAGCATCTCTTTAATCCCCAAAGATATTGTTCTTCCTGCTTGCCTTTGCACATGCTTGAATGTGCCTCCCCCCAACCCCTCCCGCGCGCGTGCGTGCACACACACACACACACATACATGCACACACACACAGATTTTTTTCCTTTATAGTTTGAGAAAAATTTTAAGTATATTCCAGTTAAATAGAATTTTAAATATCTAATATTTTCTGTTTCTCTATTAGGAAAAAGAATCATAACAAGCGGTAGGTTTTCTAGTTATAATGTGGCTTAAGTCTCTTTTTAAAGTTTTTATTACGTTTAGTGTATGCGTGCATGTGTGTGTGTGTGTGTGTGTGTGTGTGTGTGTGTGTGTGTGTGTGTGTGCATTTGTATGTGCTTCTGTGTGGAGGCATGTCTTGGAGATCAAGCTCATGTCCTCAAGCTTTAGTGACAAGAGCTTTTACTGCTGAGCTCTGTCATTGACATTTCATGTATAAATCTTGAGACGTGGCCATTCCTTACCAAAAACCAAACAAGAACTCCCAAAGCTCACGTTTTGTGAAACAAATTACCAAAACAGTTAGACCTGCTTTTTTCTAGAGAATAGAAACGTGGGCATGAGAAATCTAGACATTAGAAGTCCTTGCTAGGGATAGTCAGCTCTTGGGCTGTCTGTAGTGTAGAAAACAAACAAACAAACAAACAAAACAACAACAGAAAACCTAAGAATTACCACTGAGGTGCCCTGATGCATTGTGGTCCACGTCTTGAACCCCAGCACTCAGGAGGCAGAGGCAGGTCGCTCTCTGTGAGTCTGGGGCCTACCTGGTCTAATTACAGCCAGGGCTACAAAGTGAGATCTTGTCTTTAAAAAAAAAACCAACAAAAACAAAACAACAGAAAGACAAAACAAAACTAAAAAACCAAACACTTCTTAAGTTTCTAATGATGTAGTGAAGTAATGGTCAATTTTATTCTTTCAAAAGCTGGTGTCTCCTATATCCAACAGTTAGTCTGCCCTCCCATTTGGGCTCTAAGCAGGAGTTCACAATCTCTAGTTAGCTCTCAGGTTATCTCTCTCCACGTCTTCCTTGAGTTTCATCATACAAGGACACCTTTTCATGTGTCACCATTGACAAATAGATCTAAAGAAAGTAGATCTAAAGACTTTTCCTGTGGTGATTTCTATTTTAATCATTTCTAGAATCCTCATTTCCCATTCTCTTCTCCCACCTAATGCTAGCCAGGTTTTGTTTTTGTTTGTTTGATTGTTTTGGCAATGCTCATCTTAGGTCCTTTGTTTCCTCCATTATTCCCCATGGCCTCGCCCTCTTGTCCTGTCTGTCCTGAACTCCAGCCATCTCTATAAGCCTCTTTTAGGGTCTACTTCCAAACCTCCCTTTGTTGCTTTTAAACATTTTACAGACTTCCATCTTGTTCCTGTCTCGATGATAACTAAAAAGACAGGATCTTTTTTTGCCTTGAAGGATTGAAACAAAGTGTATGTGTGAGAGTTCCTAGGGTAAAGCTATCAAACTTCAGGGCAGTGATGTGCCACTTATAACGCCAGCCAAATTTTCATTTGACCTCAAGGCCATGGCCTGTTAGCCCAGAACAATATAATTCAGTCCTGACTGAGGAAGAATGGGTAGAGAAACAGAACCTTGGCAGGGTTGGGACAAGACAACTGAAAGATAGAGAATCCAACCTTGCCTGAAGTGAATATCTCAGATTGCACCCAATGGTGACCTGAACTATGAACCATCTCCAGAGTGCCATTTGTATATCTTCTTTCCTTCTTCAAATTCACCCTGGTCTAAACCTGTTTACTTCTCAGCTAAATAGGGTCATTAATACATCATGCACTGCTGCCTGGCATACTGCTTATTCTACCGCCACTGCAGTCCCTCCCTTCCTAGGAAAGCTGCAGAAAGCACATCATTAGCCCCATCCTAACAGCTACTTGGCTAAGCAGCCAAGCATTGGACAGTGCAGAATCTAGCCTTCTCTGGGCCATGTGTGTTCTTCTGCCCAGAGACCACTCATCTCGCACACTCCCTGAATTAAGTCCTTTTTTCTGGGTGATAAAGTTTCAAATCATTTAGTGTTTCTCAACAACACACAGACTCAGGGTTGAGTCTTTCAACTTTGTTGGATGGAGCGCCGGCTTGTTTTTTTGTTATTATTGTTGTTGTTGTTTTGTTTTTTAACTTATCGCATTGGTTTTGGCTTAACAGTAACCTGTCATGATAAGGATTGCATAGGAAAAGATGAGGTCCTTCAGTGTGTGGTGTGTGTGGGGGTGGGGGAGGGTGCTTGGAATCCCTTCCTGTGTCTTCCTGCTAAAACTCCTTGTGTCTATGTTTTTAGTTGTCTTGATGTACTACCCAAAGGTGCTATATTCGTTTGTTTTCTGTTGCTGTAACGGAATACTAAAGACTGAATAAATTATAAGGAGTCTATTTTGGCTCACAGCTCTGGTTCAAGACTCAGGGCTCACATCGGGTGATGGCTTGCCAGCTAACAGAGTCAGAAAGTGATGTGGGATATCACATGGTAAAACAAGGCACATGCCTGTGTATCTATTTCTTGTTTTCTCTTTTATACAAACAGGGGAAATCATTAACAAGGCTTTACCCTGATGACCTTATCTAACCCTAATCACCTCCCAGAGGCCCTATCTCTAAATATCCAGGATTAGGTTAAGTTTCCATCCACTAGATATCTCACAATAGGGGTTAAATACCAACAAAAGTTTGCAAGCCTCAAGCCACAAGCCACACTCAAACAGTAGCATGTGCAGAAACAGAAGAAGCTGTGTGCTGCCCACTTAAAGTATTTGTGAAGATAGTAAACCAGCTGGAACCACAACAGGCTCCTCTGGGCAACTACCCCTACTCCTAGGCAGCCATGAACTACCCAGAAGGTTTAGGTTGAGTTCTGTGTTTTCAGTCTTCCAAGATGTAAGGAAAGTTTTGGAAAAACAACCCAGGGTGCTGGCAGAATTGCTTAGGAATCAGGGCTTTTGTCTCTTCTCCCCTAAAGGCTTGGATGCTTATAGATACCTGGAGGATGGGAGAGGAAGATGAGAAGAAAGGTCAGCAAAATTCTCCCAGTTGCCTTCCCTTTTCTCCAGCAACCGCTTTCTAGGAATCATCACCTCTCTGAGATTCTGGTGTTGTTTAGGCATCCTACTTCTAGGTCACATGTAAGATATTTTATGGAAATCAAATTAGTCATCTTTAGGTGTTCTAATTTTATGACTATCTTTAAGTGGAATCACCCTTCTTTGGTCGGGACAGCCATATGCCCACCCAATATAATCAAGATACCCTCTAACTTCCTGCCTTTTTTGTCAGACCCCTCCTGTCTTTCCACACCCATGAACATTGCTCTTCTGCTTCTTTCTTGATAATTTTGCCTTTTCCCAGAAGTCACACAAACAGGACTGTACAGTATAGAGCATTTCAAACTAGACTTCTTACATTAAGTCTAACACTTCTGAGACTTATTCACCATGTCCTACAGAAAAGTGTTTGTTCTTTTCTTTTGCTAAGTAGGATTGTATATGGGAACTTACTAACACTCGTTTATCCATTTATAAGTTGATGAATATTTGGGCTATTTCTCAGGTTGTGTAGTTTTAAATGATGCTCTTTTAAAAGTCATTTTCTTTTTCTTCTTTTTTTTTGCCAGACTTAACTCACCCCACCCCCAGTGACTTATGACTTATTTACTCTTAGTTTGGTATGAAATAAAAGATCTGTCCTTTGCTTATTGTTTGAAGCATTTACTCTAAAATGCAATTCTAACCAGTGCAGGTTGGCCATGCATTTTGTTGCAGAGGTTCCAACGGGCAGCAGTGTCTCTGCCCTTCTAGGTCTGAGTCTCTCCACGTAGAGAAGAACATACCCCTCCCTGTCCACATCTACGTAATGAAGAGAAAGGCAGCTGTAGGTCCAGAGACTGCAGCAGCCCCAGGTATCTGCTCCAGTGGTCCTTTCACGTCAGAGTTCATATAAATAATTGTGTGCAAAAGGTTTTAAAACCTTTCCCATAGGAAATTGGGAGCCAAACTTCAGTGCTTTAAACTCTTTGTTTATTTTGAAAGTGACCCACCAGAGTAAGAAGAAAAATACATATGAAGACATCAAAGGACTAAGATCAGTAGGTGCTGAGTTATGGTATGGTGTGCGCCTATAAGAGGAATTTGTCTCACGCACATTTGCCTCGGGCATAAGAGTGTTGCAACATGCTGTGGTATCGCCCTGTAAAAGTATTGCAGCTAAACTTTCTTTCTCCAGCATTGTTCTCCTCTAAGAAAAACTTGAGGGAAGGGATCTAGGGAGCTGGAGGATGTAAGAAGAGAAAATGGGAGGAGGGGATGGAGAAGGGAGTGAAGAACATGGTCAATTTTATAGGAGCTTGTATCATAGAGTCTCAAGTTGTTTTCAAAATCAGACCCATGTGATAGTACATGATTGTCAGGACGTGGGAAACTCAGTAGAAACTGGAATGAGTTATAAACCATAGCGTGGTGGTTAATTTTATATGTCAACTTGGCTGAGTCCTGGGCTGCCTAGGTATGTGGTCAGTCATGCTTTGGGGTGTTTCTGGAGGTTGTTTCTTAGATAAGATGGAAAAAAGATTATCCTTGAAATGTGGATGAGTCTTGTCTGGGCAAGTGAGGCTTTAATAGACCAAAGAGGTAGCTTTCCTCAAAACAAGAGAGGAACCAACAGATGATCTTGGACCTGAATTGCATTTCTCTGAGTTTCTGGCCTACTGGTCTACCCTGAAGATCTTGGATTTACCATGCCTCTGAATCTCCAAAGTTTCATATGCTGGTTCTCTAAGGATCCTTCCTCCTCCCTGCTCCCTGCTCCCTTCCTTTCCTTTCCCTTCCCTTCCCTTCCTTTCCCTTCCCTTCCCTTCTATTCCCTCCCTTCCCCTCCTCATCTCCTCCCCTTCCTCCCCCCTTCTCCTTCCTTTACCTTTCTCTTCTCTCTGCTTTCTTTTCTCTTCTCCTTTCTTCTTTCTTCTTCTTCCCACTCTTCTTTCTTTCCCTCCCCACATCCATCTCTCTGTCTCTTCCCCTTCCCTGTATTCTCTGTGAATATACACATAGACCCAGACACACATACTCCTTCCCAAGGAATCACATTCCAGATGATGTTAAAGACAATTTGTCCAGCCCTCATCCATCTCTTCTGTAGTATCTATCTAAACAAGCCTCAGAACCTCAGCTGATCATTTTCTGTCCAGGAGCTCGTGGGTCCCCAAAGCAACTACTATCCATTTTGGACAGCCGTAAAGAGTACAGTTTTGTTGTCTTTGTTTGTTTGCTTCAAAGAGCAGGTTTGCTCCACTTTCCAATGGCTTCTATACAGCTTTGTTCCCAAACACTTCCCAGGCTATTTGGACACAGGTGCAAATTCCCCCGATTCATCTTAGTTTGAATGATGTATGTGGCAGAGGGATTCTGAACTATTAACTGAGTCCTCTTTTTTTCACTCTTTCTATGTGTATACTTGTGTCCATTTCATTTCCTTGTACCCTTTATGCTTCTTTCATAAATCACCTAGGACATTAGTGCCTCCTGCCCCAGGGTGGAGAAAGAATCAGGATATAGAGGACAGAGTATATGTCCTGTGGATCAAGGACAGAGAAGAAAAAGCACTACATTGGCAGGAACTGCCAGGATGATAAAGAGCAACAACACACTGACTTCTGTGACCTGATGCCCAGGGCTAGACAGTGTGTGGCCCCTCCAGTGCAGCTGGGCAGGGAGTGTCCTAGGACTAGAGGAAGCCCAGATCGCACAATGGTTCAAGAAAAAAAGGAGCTAGAATGAATCAGACTAATTCTTTTCCACTGAGAGAGTAGAGGAGTGTGCAACACAGTTTTAGTTGGGTTTACAGAAAAAACAAAATCTACTAATAGCTCTTGTTCAACTGAGTATATAGAATGAATGGTGCTATCAGTTCACCCCTCCCTGGAAATAAATTGCTGAAAAGACTCTTCACTTTGGGAATGGTTCTTTCCCTGGAAGGGGCTCCATGAAGGGTAAGAAATCAGAGTCCCAGGAAAACACCCTGGGAATCACAGACTACTACTTTGGTCTTATAGTTCTTCATCTCCATTCTATCCTGTAGCCAACATTCCTTCAAAAACCATGTACTGAGTACTTGCTATGTGATCATTACTGTGCTAATTATTGGAAAATCAAAGACAAAAGAAGTCTTATGTGTCAAGGAGAAGGAAAGGAACACAAGAATGAGAGCCCGTGCAATTAAATGTTGCCATTAAGTGGGTTTAAAACACAGGTAAAGAGCTCAGATACTTTCCCTAAAGAGATCTGCTTAAAGGCAGTGAGTAAATGGTTACCTTTAATGATGATCACTAGGTGAGACCCTGAAGGAGACAGTCAGGATATGGGACTTCTAGGGAGACAAGGTCACTCAAGGTTGGAACCAGTTTATAGAGCTTACAGCTTACAGATACAGCTTACAGACGGGAAGCAATGCTTGGCTTTCTTATTGACAAACGCAGACTTTTGAGGACACTGCATACGGGTGACATAATCATTAAACAGTTACCATGCTTGGCAGCTATTATTGTCCTCAATCTTCACCATAATTCAAAATGATCAGTGGCAACACTGATCTGGGAATCGAGGTGTAGAAAGTCAAAGGATATGTCTTAGTAGGGGCAGAGCAAGCATTCAAATCCAGAACCCTTTATCCATCCTGTATGATTACAACCTAAGAAACATTCAGAACCTACAATGTGTTTGGTTCTTCTTGGGATCCATACCTTTCTACATCTCCGTGGCAGAGCTGGGCAGCTGTGACCAAGACTGAACAAAGCCTACAAAGCAGAATATATTTATTACCTGGCACTTTCTAGAAAGTTTGCTGACCTCTGAAAATAAACTTTCTCAAGCAATTTGACCAGGCAGTGTTCTCAATTACAAGCCGAGTTTGTCCATTCCCATTTTGAGATGGGTCTCCTTGTGTTCAATTTCAGTAAGTTTTAGAGACACCAGACAGTTTTGCTAGGAAGTGATGGCCAAAGTGATCATGCTGTGATAAAAATTAGTCCTCATGTTTTCTTGAATAGGATTCTTCTGGTTCTATGGAGATGCCAATGTCGAGAGAAGCAAACTTGAACCACCTTATTTTTGGGAATTGGTGGTAAGGACTTATCACCTTTGAGAGAAGGACAGAAATAATTACTTTAAAACTAAATAGTATCTGGGTTTTGGAATGACAAGGTGAGCAATTCTTCTGGGATTATCTCACTTGAATTAGTGCCAGTCATTGCAAGCCAAGAAATTTCTTCTCCTAGGCAGAGGAAAATACATCCCAGGTGGCTGGCACATTCTTTTACAAAGCAGGGTGTGTGCTATATATATGCCTATGTGTTACATGTATACACACACACACACACACACACACACACACACACACACACACACACATACATTCTTCAGGCATAGCCTTTTGCCTATTGGGACTTATTTCCATGTAACTCTCCTTCATTGCTTCCAAGTTACACAGTGAAGTGGAAATTTCTGGTTTCTTTGGAGACTCAGTTGTGCCATGTGATGCTTTTCTGAAAATTGTCTTATGAGAGTATGTTTTGCTGAAGCAGACAAATGGGAGGAATTTTTTTTTTAACAGACAAATGGTGTTTTTTTGGAAGCTGTTTGGAAAAAAGGCATGTGGCATTTTGCAAGAGCAAGCAGATGCTTGAAAGGACACATAGTGTTTGGAAAGGGTATAAGTGTAACCCAACAGACAGTGGACAATGCTGTGGCATTGGTTCACCTTGCCTTCTTTGCTGATCACCATTTATTGTGACTTTGTAGAAAGAAATGCACCAAAGGACTTCTTGTGATATTCTGGAAGCTGATTGGCAGAGCCTCCAAGTTTCTTCTGAATTGAACTGCCATTGATTATGGTGATGCTGAGTGGTGTTTGTGAGTGGATTGAGTTGCCTGCTGATATCCTGACAACAAAGATTGGATTTGCCCCAAAGAACTATTTCTAATCAGGTCCACTTTCTCTTTTGCTGTATTAACCTTTCTTTTCCGCTACCTCTGGTGGGTGGTAGGCTAGAAGGGAAGTTAAAGCATTTAAGAACCCTTATTAAAGTAGATTTTGAAAAATCTAAACCTACACACAGTTATCTAATTCTCATCTGACAGTGACAGCATTAATTGTGATCTCCCATGTGCTGAAGTCTATACTGGGGATTTCAGAATAGGCAGTATCAATCTTGCAAGCTATTCTCCTCCCAACACCAGTCCATTATTCTTCCTTATCACCATATTACTTCATAGTATCTTCATGAGCAAAGGTTCAAGCCATGATCATGACATGATCAAGGGGATTCATGGAGTGTTCACCCACTGGAGGGTGGTTCTGCCACAGGTGTGATGGGAACACATACTGTCTAAGCCATCCTGGTACAAGAGCTATTTCCTGGCAGAGCCTAATGAGGATCTTAAGCGTTAATAATGGCTATTCCCAAGAAAGTAAAGAAAAAAAGGAGGGAAGGGTCAGAAAGTTCCAGAAGGCAGGCAGCAGAAGGGTCTTAGGCAGCTTCTTAGCAGCAACTTTTAGATAGCCTTTTTCTAGGTGGGGTTTCTGACTCACCCTATGGCCCACGGCCAAAGTGCAGATGGTGTTGGGGAAGATGAATGAAGCCCAGCCCTGTGTTTGAGGGAGTACTCTCTGTGAATCCCAGATGCCTGGACTAGTTGATGTAACAAGAGTAGTGCCAGCTATAGTTCATTGAGTTAGCCTGGAATAGAGCATTCTATTCTGGCAGGGAGTCCATTTAGGCAAAGACCCACCATCAGGACTTTCCACGTTTAATGAAACAGTCATGAAAACACCACATCTACAGCACACTGAAGCCAGGTCAGATGCTAAGACCCCGGAACCTTCCCTTCCAGACATTGTCACCTTTCATGTAGGAGAATTCAGATGTCATCCTAATAGTCTCATTAGCATTTTTATGAACATTCAGCATTAATAAAATCTTTTCTGGGGTATAACTTAAGTACAATATAATGAACATTGAGTATGTCGAGTCTGTGTGTAAATAACTTTTTTTCCCACTACTGTTGATAGAGTTAAAGTGTCTCCTGTGCAAAATAAGAATTTTAATGACATTCACCCTTAACAGAAATTTTAAATACTGCTAAGTGTTGGCAGGTTGGCAGACTGAGCTGAGATAAGGAATGCTCAGAGTCCAATGTCACTGCTGATATTTGCTGGTGGATCTTGCTTACTCTATATAATGTAGTTCTGTGTATTGAAATAGGCACTGTCTCACACAGTAACATGACACAAGCTCCTGGTATTTAGCACATTTTGGAGCAAAAGCATGACACTAAGACCCTCTGGCAGAATTCCACTTTGACCCCTTGTAGATTACAAAGGGGACATTCTTTTTTCAAGAGAGCCATGGAGATCAGCTTAATCATTCTCAGATTATGACTTGTTACCTATTTGTCACTTTGAGTTGATGTAAAAAACCAGAGCCAGACACCCCTAATCAAGTTCCCAAGGATCAAATGGAAAAAAACCAAAACAAACAAACAAACAAAAGCAACTCAGTAGCTTTCTTAACCCTTAAAAAACCTCTGGTTTCCACTCAAATATTTGACTAAATATTGTAGAAAGCAAAGTGTCATTATCGTTACCATTACAAATCCCTTCTGCTCTATGAGTTTGATCAGAAGAGAGCTCTTTCAAGGACTCAAATTTGTACTACTAATACAAATGTCTCATTTTGTATTTGTAGAGGGTGTTGCTAAAGAGGTCAGGTAATTATAAGGTAGCTTGGTTGATTCCATTACACTTGATACCTCTGAAAGTTGATCAAAGGTATCAATTTCCAGATCCATTTCAAGATACACAGGGAATCTTCTGAAAATGATGATCAAGTTTTGAGCATGAAGAGAAATCACAGAGAGGCATCCCCATCTCAGAAACAGTCATAGGGTCAGTGTTTCCTCAGGAGCATCCTTCGAAGTCTCTAGACACATCCTCAAACAGTGACATTGGCTTACCTGCCCTCTCACCTGCTTCTCCTATGTGTCTGAGAGCTGCTGGTATCTGCTGTCATTTATGTTTGTTTCCCTAAATCCCCACCAGAGAAGATGCCCACTAAGCATTTTGGAAAGAAAAGAGAGAGAAGGGATGAAGAATGGAAAATGAAAGCAAAAGTTCATCTATTACATCTACAAAGGCACTGAGGAAGATAGAACTTGTATGTAGTCTGATAAGACAAAACATTAACATTTAATAGGAGAATAAAATATTTATAGTCAAGAAAGATTTACTTAGGATCAAAATACAATTTATAATTTAACAGGTGCTATGGGCCTTATGCAATGAAAAATGAGTGCAATACAACAGGCTTTCAAGTCGTAAATATAAACTAAATGGGTGAGTTTTCATCCTCAAGAATGGCCTATAACATTAGCTATACAAAGAAGAAAACATAAAAGAAAGGGGTTATTAAAATCAGTTTCTTGAGTGACTATACAGTCTTTGTAAACTTCTAAACATTTTAAAATTCAACAAAGAACTGTTATTGAAATAAAGACTCCTTACTTATCATATTTATATTTTATAAAAACAAAATACTTTAGTCAGTCTTACCGATAAGTGGTTGATTTAATTCTTTGTAAATGAAGGGCTTTTCTTTTTCTCCTTTGTAACTGGAACAAGGCAAACATGTGGGTTAATCATTAATGAACTCCCCAAGCCTTCCTTCTTCTTCCACTCCTTAAACAACAAGATCATAAATCTTTGAGCTTCTCTTGGCGTTATCTCGGCCAAGGTTCAGAGTTTAATGTTGTGTTCCATGAACCACAAGCCTTGCCTCCAAAGAGCTCCTGACTGCAGACTACCAGGTACCCAGACTGCCTTCAAACCCATTTCTCTAAGGAGTCACACATATGTGGCTACGTTACGGAAGGAAAATAAATAAATAAAACTATACATTTTGGACCAGTTTTGGATTTTCCTGTTGCTGTGATAAAATACTCTTGACAAAAGCAACTTAAAGGTTTATTTGGCTCCCAGTTCCAAATTAAAGTCCATCATGGCAGAGTGGCAGGAGCACGAGAGAAGTCACACTCTATCCTTCCAGTGAATAATGCATACTAGCTCTTGCTTACTGTTCTTACAGTTCTTCTCTACTGATGTACAGTCCAGGGTCCTCTGCCTAGGTGCCACCCACAATCAGAATGGCCTTTCCACATTAATTAATGAGATCAGGACCACTCTTCACATACATTCCCAGAAGCTAACCTTAAAATCAATAATACCTCACAGGTGTGCCTGAGGCCTGCCTCCTTGGTGTCAAGTTGACAGATTTATAAAGGGGAAAAATATAATATAGAGAATCCCTTCCATTCCCTGAATCTAGTTTTCCATGTTACTATGGTCTGTTTGCTATAATTCATAGACCAATATTAATGCAGTATAAGGCACACAAGTCCACAGTATATTTATGTATATTTCCTTAGTTCTTAAGTAATCATTTCCCCCCCCCCCCTTTATTCTGTTTTTGGATCCCATTCCAGGCACTTTGTGACTCCTAACTATCAGACATTCTTAAGTCCCTTGGTTGATGACTTTGACAGTTTAGGAGATGATGTGTCTTGTAGAATGTAGCTCAAGTGGAATTCATCCCCCTTCCTTCTCATGACCCTGATAGGTTTCAGGTTTGAGGAGCAAGCAGGAGTCTGGTTGCATTGCACCCACTGGATCTGTTCTTATTATGACTGTTGACTGTTTGGTCTTGCTCTCTGAGGGAGTGTTCTGTTTGCTTTAGCAGGCAGGCACTGCTCTCACCCCTTTCCACATGCACTTCGGGAGAAGTTACCCTATACAACCACACTCAACAAGTAGGGAATTGGTCTCACGTCCGTCAGGGACACGATGCCCTTTAAGCATTTGACTTTTTTTTCCCCTGCACAAATGTCTCTTCCTTACCTCGTTCCTCTTACTTGGTGTCCTTCCTCCTCAAAACCTGAAACTCACGTGGAGTCAAGGGAAAGAAGAGGAAATGAATTCTACTTGAGGTACATTCCACAAAACAGGTGATGACTCCTCGTCTTCTAAACTGTCAAAGTCATCAACCAAAAAGGGGCTTAAGAACATGTGATAGTTAGGTGTCACATATTTCCTGGATTGAGATCTGGAGCCTGGTTTATTCAATATTTCATGTTGGCATAGATACTTATTTTACTAGGCCATAAACTGATTCTACTTTGTGTCTCAAACTGTTCTAACTTTGAGCATGAGGTGATCGTTGTTGGCTTCTGCATCTTTTGATATATACTTTAATTGTGCATATATGCCATGTATATCCATGTGTGTGAAAGGTGCATGTGTATGTGCTTCCATGAGTGTGTGGAGACCAGAGGTCAGCCTAGGGTATCAGTCTTCAGAAGCCACCCTCCGTGGCTCATTAACCCAGTAGACTACCCTGGGCCAGCAAGCTCCAGCAATGTCCCAGGCTCCACCTTTATAATACTGGGTTTACAAGCAAAATTAATCATGCCCATGCATATACATTCTAAGGATGGAACTCTGAACCTTATTAACATACAGGAAGTTGTGTACTAACTGAACCATTTCCTTGGCTCATTTTGTAGGATTTAGAAGTACAGTCTTACTTTCTGGCCCTATATGATTTTGGTCCCTTCATCTCTATTTTCTGACTCCAGACCAACAATTAACCTTTCTTTCCATGAACCCTCATTTCTCCTATTGGAGACTTGGAAGGTGCCATTTAGAAACTAGATCTGGTCACTAGGCTTGTGACCTGATATTGATCAGTCCCTTTAAGTTGGCAGAACAGGGAAGTGCCTCTATAAATATTCTGTATGTAAGCTAAGTACACTCAGATGAATTGTAGCTATGATAAGTTGAAGATAAATTCATATTGAGTGGTCCAGGTTAAGTGCAGGAACTCATGGATGCTTATCTGTCAACTTGTATTCCATCAGGGAGATGTCTGACCACTGCCGTTTACCATGTATTTGCTTATTCACTTCCAGTCTGCATACACAGCAGCATGTACGTGTTAGCTTGTACCGCCAAGGGAAGCTGCAGTGCCAGTCAAAGTCCAGTGCTTGGGCACAGATTCTTTGTGTTCTGATAGGCTGTGCTTATTTCCCAAGGAGCTTAGGTCAGCCCCTCACCTTACCCACTCCGTGGTGTTTGTTTCACCCAATGCACTCACCTCCTTTAGCCTAAATGGTTGGCATATATGTAAGATCTTTTATTTTTTTAATGGAATGCAGCAATTCAGTGGATTTATGAGGTACTATGTGACATTTCAATACATGTCAACTTGCAACATTGTACAGTGACACATCAGAGAGATTCGCATGTCCATCACTTTAGAAATTTATTGTTTCTTCATGTTGGCAACATTTGAAACCATTCTGGTAGCTACTTTGAAGTGTGCAGTTCATTGCTGTCAACTCAGGATGAGGGAATGAGGGTTGTAGGTCAGTTGACAGAGGGCTTGCCTGTCATGGTCAAAGCCGTGAATAAACTCAGCCCTGTGAACAATACACGTGTAATCCCAGCATGTAAGAAGTAGAGGCAGGAGGATGAGAAGTTTAAGGTAGTCCTCATCTAAATATTAAGTTTAAGGCCAGTCTGGGCTACACAAGCTGACTCAAATAAAAATGTTATCAACCACATCTCTCCTTCAGTTCCTTTTCTTATCCAGCTGTTCCTCTGACTGAATTACTAACCATTCTCTCTCTCTCTCTCTCTCATCCTCTCTCTCTCTCTCTCTCTCTCTCTCTCTCTCTCTCTCTCTCTCTCTCTCTCTTTCCTCTCACATAACCTGCTGAACTCTGGCAATGAGAACATGTATGTCTTTCTGTACCTGACTCATTTCATATGGCATGCACTGTGGGCCCATCTGTGCTGCCACAGGTGACTGAATTGTAGTTTTCCAGCTGAATAGTATTCCATTGGAATATCCCCCACATTTTCTTAACTCCACATCCACTAATGTTGATCCTGGGATCAACTCCATATCTTAGCTATTATGAGTAGAATACAATACACATGGAAGAGCAACTGCTTGGCAAAATGACTTTGACCCTTTGCACAGTGGGATTGCTGGATCACAGTGTAGTTCTGTTCTCTTTTCTGAGGGACTTCTTTTGTATTTTTTGTTGTGTATATGCTAATTAACATTCCCACTGGCACTGTCTGAGAGTTCCCCCTTCCCCTTGTCCACTCTAGCATTTGTTATCTGGGGCTTTAAAACAGTATTATTATAACCATTCTTACTGAGGTAAGATGAGACTTTATTGTAAATTTGATCTACCTTCCCTCAATAATTAGTCATGTTGAAAGTTTTATTTTTTTTGTTGGCCATTTATATCTTGAGAAAGGTCTACTGAAGTCATCGTCCACTTTCTACTAATTATTTATTTTCCTCTTGCTGTTGAGACATTTGTGTTTGGTGTTGGGGCTTCTCACTTGGACAATTACCTGAGAGGAAATTCAGAGAGATCAGGCCCATGGTTATGGGACTTCAATGCTTCCTGTGTCATAGTGAGGCTCTCCATCACACATGGGAACATGTAGCAAAACAGAGCTGCTCACTTTGTGGTGACTAGGAAGGAGAGAGCTGGGTGGGAGAGGGAGAAGGAGAGAGAGAGAGGGAGAAGGAGAGAGAGAAGGAGAATGAGAGGAAGAGGCAGAGGGAGAAGGAAAGGGAAAGAAGGAGAGGGAAAGCAAGGAGAGGAAGCTTGCTCATGCTGGAATAAGATGTAGCTCCCAATGACAAAGACACTCAAGTGACCTGCTTCAAAATCTCCCACTATCTCTCAATAATTCCATTAAATTATTAGCAGAATAGGCCAGAATTCCCACAATCCAGTCATTCTCAATACCTGGTTCCAACAGTCGAAAACCAAGTTTTCAACCAGTGAGCATTTTGAAGGGGACATTTCTTATTTAAACCATGATAGGGGCTAGAGTTCCTAGTCTCTTCAGCATAATCCCATGTTGGCTGAATCCTTCACAGACAGTCTCTCCCATTTTGTAGGTTTTCTTTTCATTCTTTTGATTTTTTTCTTTGATTCCCCAAAGCCTTTTGGTTTGATTTCATCTCGTATGGCAATTCTTGCTTTTGTTGCTCACAGGATCCTATGTGGCAACTCCTTTGTCCGGACCATTAAATAGTCTTTAAAATGTAGCCGTTTCAATATGTTCTTTGCAAGGACTTATTGTAATAGGAAAATAATGTTTAAAATCACTCAACATCCAGTAAAACTGATATCCATTGGCATTGGTGAATCCAACTAGTGTTTAATACTACATTTGTATTTGTAGTATTAAAATTATGTCTATATTATGCTGGGCACTGTGACACTATCAGCTGGTGGGCAGGACTCTCTCACCCACACTTTTCGTATGCTTTCTGTCCTTGCATAATAGGGACATTTGCATTTTAAAAACTCCAAGGAAATAAACTGAATTGTGGCAATCACAGCCACCTCTCAGAAATTCCCTGAATCCTAACCACTCCCAGTGGTTCCTCAGCCTGTAAAACTCTTCTGTTTGGAGACTGATATTTACATAAGGTTAGAATCATTTTTTTTCTTCTACTGCTCTTTCGTTTTTAGCTTTTTTTTTTAAGCAATTTAAATTTCAGGGGAGAATAATAATCACTAAAGGCTCCATAGCTTTTGTCTAATACATTCACCTCCAGCACAATTTAAATTAGAATCCCAGTTGTCAATCCAAGAATGCTGAAAACAACAATTATGCTCCTCTATCATGGCAGACGACCTATGGTCCTTCTTTTTTGTGGACTGTATCTGTTGCACCAACCACATTATCTAAACTGCTAATGAAGTTGTATGATACAAAATTATGTCAATAAAGAAGGGAAAGACAGCAGTTTGCTGTTCTTCAGGAGCGGAGGTGAGGCAATACACTGGGCATCATTGGGGAATTAACAAGAAATCTTTCTTATAACATTCATGCTTTCTTTGTAAATCTCCATCTGGCCCAACTCCCAGAATGGCCATATCTGCAATGGTGGTATAAGGTACCTTGGATGAGAACTGTAGAACCATTTCTACAGATGCTATAATAGAACGTGTAACTGAAGAACAGAGAACAATATGCTGAGATTTTGGAACTGAGTTGAAAAGGTCTAAGAAATGCTTACTTAAAAATCAACGTGTATGAAATAAGGTGTTCTGTGGACAGAGGGCTGGATTTTTTGATGAGCGTGTTCACAACAGGGTTGAGAACAGGGTGTAGGCAGTATTGATGGGATGGAGCCTACCTACCCTTGTAGTAAGGGTGCTGCTGAGTAGTACCTTTAGCACATTAATTGTAAGTCAAACAACCATCCTCTGCTCTGGGAATTTGGAAGCCAGAGAAGGAATGTGGCAATGCTGATTAGTTAGAATGCTGTATCAGTTGAGATAGAAAAACATTACCCTAAAAGCCTCCCAGAAGTTGTTTTTGTTCATGGGTGGTGTGTGTGTGTGTGTGTGTGTGTGTGTGTGTGCTGCCTTCCAGTCCAGTTGCTTAGAAAGACTGGGGACAGAGGGAGCAAGGAGTTCTCCAAACTCCCTTCAGACTTCAGGACAGAATAAAAGAAGTAGCTGCTTGAGCCCTTGCCCCCACCCTTGCTACTGCTAGGACCCATAGGAGTGAGGATTGGAGGTGACTATGGCAGCCATTAGGATATTCTCCTGTCTTCTGTGATGGGCATGAGCAAATTCTGGAGGTCTGTGTACACATACTCAGAAGAGTAGCCAGAGAAAAGGATTATTAATTATGCCAGGAGATGAGGGGAGAGGAAGGGAGGGGAGGAGAGCAGAGGAGAGAAAGGGAGAGGAGAGGGAAGGGAAGGGGAGGGAAGGGGAGAGGAAGGGAGGGGAGAGGAAGGGAGGGGAGGGGAGGTGACAGGAGAGAAAGGGAGAGGAGGTTTGAACTGCCAGGAGAAAGGCAGTCCCTGACCTTGAGAGACCAAGTGGCTTGTGATAGGAACAAAACCTAGTAAGGCCCCTGCAGAAGACAGATCTGAGCCTGAAATTATGAATGGATCCAAATTCTAAAAGGAGCCGTTAGTGTGCCTAGCTGTGCCCAAGTCCTCTGTGTAAGATTCTTATTTCAAACAGACTATGGACTGTGTTTGCATGTCCTACCAGGAACTGAGGTGACTGAGCACCCTCCTGGAGGCAGAGACAGGGGTCAAGCACTCTCCTATGTGGCAATAGAAACTAAAATAAATATAAAAATTAACAAATTCAGACTTGCCCTTGAGAAGACACATCATGTCACTTGAGAAAGCTCAGAATAGCTGTGCAGTCAGGGATAAAGTTGCATGTGGGGCCACATTCTAGCAACTGAATTAGGAAGGGCTCATGCATTCATATCTCAGGAGAACAAAGACCCCAGTGAGTTCCAGGTGAGGCTCATCATTTCCATGGAGGCTTGGAGATACCAAGGTTACACTTAAAGCTCTGCATCTCCGCCATACTTTTCTATTCATTTTCTGTCATAAAAAGCAAGAGATTGGTCACCAGAAACAATTTCAGCAGTCAATAAAAAAGAAGAAATTATATCTAAAAATAGAACACATTTCAAATATTTTAAACTAACAGACGCTCAGAGGAGCCACACTTCCTTTAGTCTTTGTATGTAGACCCTGATGTGTGTGTAGGCGCATGCACACATGTGCCCTTATTTTAGAGATCTTCTCAACAGGTGAAGGACCTGTGCTACTCTATTCTAAGAAACCTCTGATTACAATTTGACTAAAATAGCCAAGATGCCCCGAAAGTAAGTGGAAGCTTGCTAAACATCTATGGAGCACAGTGTTGTTCATAAAGTGCTTAAAACAGGTTTGACACTCCCCCCCCCCCCGCCGATTCACTCTCCTCCCTCTGCTGTGGATTGAGGCAAAGTTAAGCACACACAATAGCACAACACACAGGATGAGGCAGAAACCAGCTCTTGTTTGCTCTCTTGATTTAGCACAGAGAGGATGCATCCTGATTCCTTATTTGGTATCACAGGCCTTGATCTTCACACAAACACACAAAGTGGTTCTCCAAAGTCTGGGCAGCAGTCAGATGATTATGGACATTTGAGTCGATATCATGCTTAACATGCTCAGACAACAAATGCCTAGCCACTGTGCAGACTCAACTTCCAATCTGACCAAGAATTAGCCCCTCAATAAATCCATAGGACTCTGCCTAGGTATTTGGCAGGTAGAACTCTGTCCCTTGCAGGCTTTTGGTGCCACCCATGCTTGCCAACAGTGCCATCCTGAATCTGTCCTCTGACCTGCCATGTGATAGATTGATTACAACTTTCACAACAGAGAAAACTGGGGCCTACCACCTAACTCTGCTTAACTGCACATAGTAGGACATCGGGAGAGCTTGTATTTAAATGATGTTCCACAGATTCTGATGATGTAACAACCATGCAATTCACTCTTTACAAAAACAAAATCTGGGCTAGGAGTATAGCTTGGTGGAAAGATGATAGAATATTTAACCCAGTTCAATTCCCCGGCACTCAAAACAAACAAAATATGACTAACTTCTAGAAGAATTGTGTTAATCTTGTTGAGGATAAAAATGGTGTTCCAAAGGGAATTCTTAATAGAAATAAATGTATGTCTTTATAAAATTTACCAAAGAAAAATAACTTAAGTGAGGGCAGAAATGTGAATTTACATATCCGGAGTGCCGTGCCTGGGAGTTAACGCTCATGCAGCCCAGATTCGCCATGCTGGGAATGTCACTATTGAAGCCGTAAGTGGTCTTTCTCTGTCTCCATTTTTAAGACATAAGTGGCTCATCCAGTGTAATCTCTCTTCTGAGGGAATAAGAAACTTTGTAAGTGATAGTCCACCACTGCTTCTGCCATTTTACCATTGCCATCATATCGTCATCTGCATCGTCTTCACCAACATTGTCAGCCATCATTGTCATAGTCATCATCATCATCATCATCATCCTTGCCACCGTCGTCGTCGTCATCATGATCATTGTCATCATCGTCATCAACATCATTGATGTCACTATATTTTCCTAGGACTGGAGTGGTTTTCTTTACCTCACATGACTATCATATTTATTGCTCCCACCCCTTTCAGGAACAGGTTCTTACCCTTGATCATCCATCCTCACTTAAGCTTCAGCTATTTCAGTTGTGACTTTGGTGAGCAAAAATGAATGACCAAGTTACCTTAATGGAAGAGGACAAAAAGAACCTCTTCCTTGTTGTTCACTCAAATTCTTTTTGTTTGCTTAGCAGTTCATTTTGTGGGCTGACTGGTGAGATGGCTCCACGGTTAAAGGTGACTGCTACCAAACTTAATGGTATGAACTCTGTATCTGGGGACCCATAGGATGTAAAGAGAAAAATAAAGGGACTCCTGAAAGTAGTCCTATGATCTCCACATGTGTGTCGTGTCACACATGTATGCACTTTCAAACACACAACACATAACACAGACATGTTTGTTTTTATTAGATATTGATAATTTATTTTGAGAATTGTATATTCAATTTTTACACTCAATTTTTGCAGTGTTGTACATATTCTAGATGCTAGACCCATGTCTGACATATCGTTGGCAAAGGTTTTCTTCTATTCGATAGGCTACTATGCTTGCTGCTGATCCTTAGCTGTTAAGAGCTATTTTGTTTCATTCCATCCTGTTTACCAATTAATGTGGTTATTCCTGTGCCACTGGAACCTTCTTCAGAAAGCCCATGCCATTTCTTCTATCTTGTTTTGCTTTCACGAGTTCAGAGCTCCAGGTCTTACATTAAGAGCAGCAGCTTGTCTAACATGTCAGGTTCTTTGCCGTCTCCCTGTGAAACAGTTTTGCATGGCCAGAGCAGCTGTGCATTCATGGAAATCCAACCAAGGCAAATGTAAGGAAGAAAGTCCCTGATGAAACCCGGGATAGGATTTATTTATTTTGGGGCTCCAGCTGATGTCCCTCCTCATTCCACACTGTCAAGAGGACACTCTGCTTCCTTTTGTTAAGATAATTTTGGAAGAGTGAAATTTAGGCTTTGTGTTGTTATCAGTGCTGCTTTACAATAAGCAAGTTCTTTGAATTCTTTCCACCAACCTGATAAGACCTCATACTGCTTCTTCTTGTGTGGGGTGCACAAGAAATTAAGATAATGTAGACTGAGTTAAAAAAAAAAAGTCTTCCATCAATCAGTTTATTGGCAATTTAAGGTGGGATCAACTTCCATAGCAGCTTTCCTTCCTGACTCTGCTGTGAAAGATGGATCTGTACCATATACCTAGGGCTGCCTGATACATTTGTATTCACAAACACCTCTAGAGTGGTTTGAATAGGAATGACCCTATAGAATCGTGTGTTTTAGTGTTTGGCCTATAAGGTGTGGCACTATTAGAAGCTGTGGCCTTGGTGGAGGAGGTCAAGTTAGGCCTAATGTGATAGTCTCCTCTACTACCTGAAGACCAAGATGTAGCTCCTTGTCCAGTACCATGTCTGCCTGCATGGTGTTATGTTTTCCACTATGGAGATAATGACCTAAACCTGTGAAACTGTAAAACCAGTTCCAATTAAATGTTTTCCATTACAAAAGCTGCTATGGTCATGGTGTCTCATGTTTGTAATAACAAACTCTTGGGAAGAATGGGTTTATTTACTATTTGTACACAATAATCTACTATTGTCGAGAAGTCAAGACAGTAAAGAGCAGAATAAAAATATCATGTATAGACTCCTGCTTGTTGCTTGCTCTTGGGTAGCTTTCTCCTCTCTTAGATTGTTCAAGAACCCCTGCCTAGGGAATGGTGCCACCCACAATCAACTAGGTCTTCCTCCATCAGCTAACAATTAGGACAAACCTCACAGGTGTGCCCACAGACCAAACTGTGGGCCTATCTCTACTTCTGCCTTTGGATATTCAGGCACCTTTGTAAACTAGGCAGGAATGAAAGAAATGAAGCTTGGGGAAGGGGGAGGAGGAGAGGGAGTTCACAGGATCTCTGTCCCAAGGAGTGAATATGAAAGATGAGCTTTTCAATGTTACAGCTCTGCTGTTTTATGGGAAGTGACTTTACAGCTCTCTTAGACTATATTCTGTGAAATAGCAGCTCTCTTTATTCAGGAGTAACAAGGGCTATATAAATCTTGGGGAGTGGGTAGGGGTTTTCAAGGAGAGTGTACAATATTGGCTGGGGCTGAAGTACTGGGAATGCTTTATTTGCATGAGGAGGGGTCCAGATGCTTAAGCCTGTAATTTGGCCATCAGGGCTATGGGACCACCTTAAGGGTGGTAGAGGTGGGGCATGCAGGCTGAGAATAGGGAGGGATTGATCCTTGCCAGTCTCCAGATGAGATATGTGGGGTTTGGACACTTCCTGACCTCACTCTTGTTTCAGATTCATTCTCCATGGTTACACTTGCCCCACACCTGATGTAGATAAGTCTTCGTCTCTAGGTTATGTTGAGTGGACAGTTCAAACCAACCATCACAATGCCCTAAATATCTCTCAATTCAATTAAATTGACCATGAAGATTAACCATCAGTAAAAGAGAAATTCTCTCCAGCACATGTACTTGTAAGGACATTTCTTGTGCTTCTTTTCAATAATGGTATCTGGCTAATTAGGACATGAATGAATACACAGTAAAGTGATTTGGTCCAGGTGACTTCAGACTCTGGAAAGCCATTTGCTTCCTCGATGCCTAGGTCGTAGTTTGGCTTCTCTAGCTACAACTGCTTTGTCAATTCTCAGTTCTCTAAAGACCCTCATAAGAATTGGCCAAGGTACCTAAGTCAATGTTTCACCCTCAGCTGTACACCCAAGACCCTGCTTCTATCCAACACTCAATTCTGGCCTTCTTCTGAGTTCTTAGTTTCAAATAAAGTCTGACATATACAAACATGATCGCAGAATGCATTCTGTATGCTCTCTTTTTAGCAACACAGACTAAAGACACTGAGACGTGTTTGTATGGTTGCTCATAGGATGCATTTGTATTTTGTGAGTCTGTGTTCATGGATGTTCTCTTTCCTAAATGCCCGAAACAAGCTGACTTTAATATACCAAATTTACCAAGTAGTTTAGAAGACAGAAGGAAACAAACCAAGATAAAACAAAACAGTGGCTCTTCAGATTTTTAAACCCATCTCAAACTCATAAACATGACATTCACCTTTATGTGTTAAGACATATTAATGATACAAATAAGTCGACAGATTAAAATCTTAAACCCACAAGTTGTAGTACATAGTACCTCATCTATGTCAATGATTAATTAAGCACTGGATACATATAATACCCAGGACTGCATGTTTATGGGACCCAGAAAGGAAATCACAGACTTGAGTCAGATATTCAAGAAATGTGTAATTGGATAAGTTGCAGAGATGGCAAGAGCTACTGTTCATACCGGCCATTACAGCAAATAAGAGGATTAGACAGCCCTGTTATTACACAGGAGGGAGGGAGAGGCAGGGGACTTGTCTGCTTTCTCTCCGTAGAGGTTTATAGCTCCATGACAGCAAGTTTTATCCTGTGCCTGCACACATACCTCTTATTGCTTATGTGTTGCTTTAGTTGCTACTTTGGACACTTTTTATGTGAATATAAATTGAGAATGCTAAAACTAATCTGTATATTTACCATTGTCTTAAATAATATATGCTATAAACACTATAAACACATTGACTGCGATTACTTCAGGTGTCCTCCTATCCCATTGAGCTCTTTAGTTTTCCCTTGTGTTATTGTTGCTGACACAGAAAGATGATATTATTATTGTCACTAATATTATTATTATTTGATTACGTTTATTCAGAATTTTACTAATTTCTTTATTCATATTTTTCTTTTTATCACAGATATTGTGTCTGGGGTTTATATTTTTTGTTAGGGAATTCTTACTTAGGAATTCTTATAGATATAGTCTATCTGACACATCACTACTTATTTGGTTTAGAATATCTGTTATATTCTTGTCTTTGAATAATAAATCCACAACGACAAAATTCTAGTTTTTGAGTTCTTTTTTCTTAGGTTATAGGAAAAATCTCATCCCAATGTCTTCTGACTTCCTTTGTTGGGACAAGAAGTCAGTTGTTAGGCTAAGTGTCACTAAGTTTGTACAACATATTAGTTGTTGTCGTTGGGTTTTTTTTGCTTGCTTATAAATACATTTCACTTTCTGTTATATAATGGTGTTATATGCAGTTGTAGATTCCTAGAAATTTAATCTTCTTTGACTTTACTAGTCTTTGAAATACGAACATTAGGTTTTTAATGTAACAGAAAACCCTTAGCCAGTTTCAGTATGTCCCTATTTTCTGTATTACATTCTTTTGTGATTGTTTAATTTGGAAACTAATGCAATACTACAAGGTTCTTAGTATCTTTAAAAATGGTTTCTTTTATTATTTACTTGTCTGTGTGTTCATGTGTGTATATATGTGTGTGGATATGTGTGTGTGGATGTGTGTGCCTATGCATGTCCGTGTGTGTGTCTGTGTGTGTGTGTGTGTGTGTGTGCATGTATGTGTATGTGTGTGTACAAAAGTAGTTCAGAATAGATTGTTTGCGCTCCTGGAGCTGGAACCTGGATGCTGGGGACTGTACTCCAGTTCTCTATAAGATTAACAAGCTCTTTAGGTCCCTTAATATCTTAAACTTTTTTCTACCTTTCTTTTTTTTTCTTTTCTGTGCTAAACTGTAATTCCTCCAGTACTGTTTTCTGTTTCATTTGTTTTCCTTATAATCTGAATTGATTGCCTTTCCTATCATTTTAATGTTAAATATCCTTTTGGATTGTCTTGGAATCTTTCAATTGATTTTTAAAATCAATTCATTGTATCTTGTGTATGATTACGTGTGCTTATTGCGAATGTTTTTGTGAATGCCTGCTTGTTGGAGCATTTACCGTTACTAATTTTGAGGTCTTCATTGAAGGCAAGGTCTTTCAATGTAAGAAGATGGCTCAGGGAGGGCACTCCCAATTGGTGAATATTTTAAAATCTTTTAAAAGACAAATCTGGGATGAAAATTGCTTTGAAAGTGGGCACTATTTATTTATTTATTTATTTATTTTTATTTTTTGAAATAGGGTCTCTCTCTGCACAGTCTGTGCTGGTCTAGAACTATGTAGACCTGGCTGGCCTCTAACTCACAGAAATCCCTTTGCAGGGATTAAAGGTACGTGCTATGCCCAGCTAGATATACTTTTAAAACATTCCCTTCTGTAGGGCTCTTACCTTCTTCTGTATTCCATGGTTACTCTTGGATTTTCTTCTTCGAATGCAAAGGATGATGCACACATTTGGCTCACATCTCTCCCAATTTATACATTTGTTTTAAACAGAATATTTATGGCTTTGAGTATTCCCAGTACAGAGTCTAAATTCAGGGCTTGCTTTGTTGCCAGTACATTTTCCTCCCCGCTTCAGTCAACTTTTACTCTCTGGCGATTTTCTTCTTTTTTCCTTATGAATTAATTTAGAAGGAGCTTTATTTTTGAAAAGTCAAATAAACAAAACCAGCATCTACCTCTGCAGTTCCCAGTGGGAGAACAGATCCAGTGATGCTGTCAGAGGCGTGTCGAGAAACAGCAGCTCATGAAAAGTTGCAGAGGAGAGACTCACTGTTTAATTACTTCCCAAAGCCCCAACAGTGCCTCACTCTGAAGCACAGGCTGAAGTATGATCTTCTATAATGTTTGGCTTGCACTCATGTTTTTTACATGGATGTCATTTGTATAGTCACAGATGTACACTCATAACGGAAGTTATATCAAGAATAGCTTCATTGCCCAGGGATGCAACTCAGTAGTAGAGTTTGGCTAATGTGTGAGAAGTTAGAGATTGGATCCCCAACATTGCAAAACAATAACAACAATAAAGCAGAAGTTATTGACAAGTATAGTGTAATAGTAAGGCTCAAGGACACTGTAAATAACAAAGGTGCCCTTTCACATGTATATCCAGAAACCCATGATCCTAATACTCTTTTTAATACTGTTTTGAGCCTAATACTCGTTAACAGGAATAGATTGCAGGTTAAAACCATCAGTCATAGAGAAAATGAATATGAATGAATAAAAAGGATCAACTATGTTATCACAATGTAAGAGAAAAGGAAGACGGAAATGAAAACTAAAAATGTATTCTTACTATTTCCCAACACCATTTGGGTGTCTCTCCTTGGCTTACCTACTTATTTTTAATAGTCACACAGGTGGCACATATCCAACTAACCACAAATGATAATCTAGGCAGTGTTTACACTTGCTGGTGCAATGATTTCTTGTAGAGAGCCTTGAATTGCTTACAGAGTTTATCCTGAACCATCTCTGTGTTTCCTTCAAAGAAAGAGTAATGTTTGGCCTTGACCCAAGCTTTTTCTCTGCTCCCTCATTAGAGAGGAGGGAAGCTGAGATAATTGCTGTGCCAAGATATTCTAGATCAGTTGTTCTTAACTTTTCCTAATGCTGTGACCGTTTAATACTGAGCTTCAGGTTGTGATGTGTCCCAACAATAAAATTATTTCATTGCTACTTGGTAACTGTAATTTTGCTATTGTTATGGATCATAATGTAAATATCTGACATGCAGGATATCCAATATGTGACTAGGTGGCATCTCTCATGTTGAGAACTGATGCCTTAGAGTTACAAAGAACCCCATAGGTTTCTTTGACATATTTTAAAACTTGAGATGTTAAATTCTCTTCTGAGAGGGAAAAAACCCAATAGTGGACTGTCTATCTTGGATCATAGAGTGAAGAGTTCTGAAAGCTAAAAAGAGAATAAGACCTTTAAACTTTCCTGCCTGAATCCCACAAGACACTTAGAATGATAAGTATAACCTCTAAGCTGTCCAGGAACCAGGGGAGTCCACCTCTAAGCAGCTCTTGGAGGCCAGTGCACATTGCATAAAGAGTGTACAAGTGACAAAGTCCTTTATTAGTGTCTAGCATTTTCAGCTAATTTTGTCTTTTACTTTGGTAATAAGGGACATCACTGATGGACCAGGGCTGAGTCCTGGGGGAACAGGCCAAATGCAATTATTTTCTTTTTTTTTTTTTTACTGCGTATTAAAGGTACAGAAATTAGAAGAGCAACTTCCCTTCTGGTTTTTCCCAGTACATCCGCAAGTAATGTGCTGAACAAACTGCATGCAGTTTGATCTATATGTACAGTATTCCCACCCCTGCCCTCCATACCCCATAGACTGAAGAATGCCCTTTCATTCAAAGGTAATTCTCAGAATGGATAAAGTCACTGAAGGTCTGAAAAGTCAAACACATGGAATTGGCAACCTTTCCAGGGGTCAGGCGCTGTAACTCACTATTAAAGGGCTGAGGAAATGGCCACAGGACAATATGGACCTTGATGGTAGTGCTGAGGATGGCTGCTCTGTATTTCAATACCCCCAGGACTTTCTTTTCTTTCCTGATTTCTTTTTGACATGCAGAGAGAGGACTGACAGGTGTCTCATAGCCATCAAAATTAAATCTCAACATGAGCTCATTTAGCAGAAAAAGGATGGTTCCATCATAATATTTTAAACATGCCTTCTCCTACAGATCCTGAAGGGATGGTTGGCAGAGCATTTGTTCATGAGAAACTGCCCTAACAGGGGTAGAGTGTAGACTTTAGAGCAGTGGTTCTCAACTGTCCATCCTAAAGCTGTGACCCTTTAATACAGTTCTGCATATTGTGGTGACCCCCCACCAGATAATCAGTCCATTGCTACTTCATAACTGTAATTCTGCTACTGTTATGAATTGAAATGTAAATATCTGTGTTTTCCGACAGTCTTAGGTGACCCCTGTGAAGGGGTTGTTGGAGCCCTCTTCCCTCCTCCAAAGGAGTGATGACCCACAGATTGAGAACCACTGCTCCAAGCCAGGGTTGCTGCCTGGTCAGCTCCTGTATTTGGCCCTGCTCAATCAGATTCCTCACTGTAGAATGGAATGCTATTGGTAGCTACCTCGTTGGACTGCCAGGACTTAACCGTTTATGTCTTCAAATCTTCAGAGCAGTGATGGATGGGTCTGCTGCACATACTATGTTCTTTACTGTATTTCCTTTATCACATTCCCTTTTGCTAGCCCTGTCCTTTCTCTCCTGTCAATGACTACACTAGGCTGTAATCATTGGCACAGGGAAGGGACAGGGTGACAGAGATCAAAAGAAGCAAAAAAAATCTGAGACTTTTGATTTTCAAAAGATAAGCTTTTAGGAAATGGAAACAGGGCTGAGATAACCGGTTGGTAGACTATAGATGGTTAGAGGAAGTCATTTTGTCCTTTACCCCAATTACACACTAGCTAGAACAGGATACCATCAACTGGAGGAGAGCAAATTGGATAAAGATGTTGTAAAATCACAAATATTGGTAGGTTTCTGAGACACAGACCTCCTAGTCTTGGTTCCCATGCTCATTGTTAAGGGTACTAGAGCTAGAACAAAAGTGACCCCAAACCCTGCACATACAACTTCAGGTGATCGAAAAACACAGTGGTTCCATGTCTTATCACTGTAAGATGGCAATGGCTGTTGAGATATGGTGGTTGTGGCTTCTGTTGGCCCACAGTTATTTGTCCTAGTACTTGTGAAAGGGTTAGCTCAGGCAATTTGGAAAGGTCATGGAACACTTGCCCCTCCCAGAAGGGAGAGGCTAAATTACATTCCTCAGACCATACAGAGGTCCCTGCAGCTAGGGAAAGCCCAGAGACCATTGACCACCTACCTTAACAACCAATTAGGTTAAAGGTAACACTGTTCTGCCAGTCACATTGTGCCTAATGGTGGCTGCCCTGAGGACTGTATAAAGGCCCGTGCAGCCCGCTGCACGTGGTTGTTTTCTCCCCATGTGCAGGGCAACCCCAGTATGCTGGATTGAATAAAAATCCTCTTGCATTTTGCATCGATTCCTGTCTCCATGTTGTTCACTCAAGGGGTCTCTCCAGTAAGTTAAGGCTTCCCTGAGTCTTACATCTGCATAGCCTTGTGGTCACCAAAAGCTAGATATGGAGGATGGGAATGAGACATCTTCTGATGGAAGTAAGACTTCCTCAGCCACTGCCTGGGTGGACAGTGATGTTGGACAAGATGCCATTCCCATTAAGAGCCATAGGTAACAGACAGCAGGGAGACTGTAGATGATGCTAGCCCTTTTCACCACTTGGAATGCCTTCTTGGGGCTCAACTGCCTGGAAAGAGGAAAGGGATCAAGAAAGGCTGACTCCTAAAATAAACAAGAGACCAAAATCGACATTGAAATAGTTTTGTTTTGAAATTGGTTTTCTTTCTGCACATTTGCCTTTGCAAATGGAGAGTCATGCCTGCTTTACCTCCTGACTCAGACGTGGCCCTCTTTCGGGGATAATGACCTAAGCTTTGCTGGAAGGATTCAGTTCTCCACTGGCAACATGAGAGTCATCAGGGTGTGTCCACAGCCTGCCGTGGCCTGACCAAGACCAGAAGAGCCTGGGGACTTGGGAGCATCTGATTCCATGAGCTCACAGTTAGGGCATCTCTGGCTGGGGAAGGGTGATTGCTGTGGAGCTCTCTATGGGGTTGGCAGAGAAGGGGAGCACTGTTCAGACTGCTAGACTCTGCATTGCAGCGGCTGTGGTCCTCTGTATACTGGTAACATTGGAATCCTAGGTCTCCTATTCCTTCTCAGGCAGGGTTCATCCAACAAACACAAATCAGCATCTATTGCATTTCAGGCATGGGGTTTCACTCCTCATTAAGTTCATCTATTCCAGGCTAAACATGCATGGTGACCAGTAGGCCTCATGGGAGCATAAAGGGAATTCCAATCTAGCAGCTCCTTTTCAGAAAAGAGGATCCCTAAACTAAGTCCTGGAGGTTAAAAGGAAACTCATTATACTAGACACAACAGGTGGGAAACGAAGTGCTAGCTAAAGAGATATCCTGGGCAAAGGTATGTGGGGGAGGGGCAATGTGTGTGCTCAAGGCATTAGGCGTCACTGCGTGATGGTCTACAGAGGTGAGCTTGAAGAGGAAAGGTTGAGCAATGTCATAGAAAGTCTTGAATACCATGATTAAGAATTTGACCTGAGTTCTGTAGTCAAAGGGAGCTAGTGGTTAGTCTGTGACAGGAGAACAGGTTTATTCTTACAAAACTTGGCAGCAGGTCCAGGGATGGATACAAGGAGTGTAAGGGAAAGCAAAACCAACAACCAACCAACCAACCAAACAAACAAACAAAAATTTAAGGCTGTCTTAAGTCTTCTCATCCTCAAATGAGCTCCAGTAAGTCTCCAGGTTAGCCTGAGAAGCACAGACCCATGCTTTGCCTGTGGAGGAATGTCCAGGGGACATTTCAGATTAGCTGCAAACAGCATGGAATTAGGAATATCTGAGCTGAGATCTGGTACCTAGGCTACTTCCTGTTGACCAAGTGGGGCAAGACAGTATGTACTCCTTGGAATCTAGGCCCCTGGCTTTGTTCCCTTTGGAAGCAGAGGATCCAGATTCCTCTCTCTCTCCTGCCTCCTGACCTGGCTGCTGTGTGAAATTCCCAGTTCCAGCCCTCTTAACAATTCCGACCTATCAGCTGCTCCCTGCCCCCACCCGAAACCTGGCAAGGAAGTTCCAGGAATGAGCCATCAGGTCACCAAGCCGGATCAACGGATCAACGCTGGTCAGTGTGATTAGAGCAGGTGGCTCCTGGCTTCAGCTTGTTTGAAGTTGAGATGAGTTCGGGCCTCAGCCCAAATCCACAAGACTGGATTCCTACTTAGAGCCGGGTTTTCGTAATTAACAGTGTGTCTGGGGCTTCCGGGATTGCAGTAATGTGATACTGCCTCGTTCAATGACTTGGCTGCGTTTCTCAGTTCTGCTGGCTTCAGTCTGCCTTCCCCAACTTATTATTCATGCCCGTGTCTCAAATTTTCATATCTCACGCCCACCCATGACCCAGAAATATTGTCTTGGAAATGAAAGGATAGAAGGAAAGGGGCAAGACTACTGAGAGAGGGAGAGAGATAAATTGTAAAGAAGGCTCCTGTGGAGGAGGGCATTGGGGCCAGAGCAACGGGCCGGGCTTGGGGACAGTTTGATGACCACAGAGGAAAGCAGTGAAATAAGAATATAAAAAGCTCTAAGAGGAGAGAGAGGGATGGGGCAGAGAGAAGTGTGTTGTTGCCTTGGAAAAGGAAATTGTGTGACATGCTTACAAGATGAAAATCCCGCTCTAGTTATTGATTCAATTAGTTTATCTTTGTAGCCCAGCTCCGAGCGGCATGAGCTTGCAGCTCAGAGGTCCTAGACAGAGGAGAGCTAGCTTCCTTGCCACCCTGCTGCTTTCTTAGGGCCCCTGATGATTCCTTTGAACAATAGAGCCTTCCCTCCCTGCTGCTGGCCTCCCTCATCCTTTAGACTGGATAGTCTGGCTGACTGCAGGTCACTGACACAGTGCCAGGAGTTAGAGACCCAATGCCTTAGGCACATGGGCTTTTTCCTTTAGAGGAATGGAATGCTGGGCTGGGCAGTGTGAGGAGCCAAGGAGAGGGAGCAGAGATGAGAAGGCACTTAATGGGGGTGGGGGGGGTGAGGGGAGGAGCCAATTCTACAGTGTCACTGTGGTGAGACCTCAGAGGTTCTCCACCCTTGGGCACATAGAGTTTCACTTGGGAACTTTGAAGATGCTTTGATAGCATCTTTAAGTTCTGTTGCCATAGACTGAATTTGGTTTCAGGTAATACCCTTGTATTTCCTTTAAATCAAAGGAGTCCAATGAGTATCAGGGTAGAGACACCCTGACTTGAGAAAACACATCATTTTTCCAAGTAGGCAGCCCCTACAGTAACATGATATTTCCTGCTTTTCACAACTAAGGAAGGCAAAGGTGCTTTGAGACACAGCATAGTGGCCTCTCTGTTAAGTCAGAGGTCTCTTAGCACATAATCCGTCCCCTTCCTTGGTAGAATTCCTCCTTTATATGGCCATGTGGGCTGTAGCAATCTCCAGAATGCAGCACCTTGAGGGCAGACATAGAAGTAGTCTCTACACAGAAACATACAGACCTTAGGACAGACTAACTGACATGTATATGTCTGCACACAGACACCACAAAGACAGCTCTGTACTGGTGTGTGATAGCAGGTGACTTTGTTGATGAAATGCAGTCACTGTCACATGGAGAGAAACAATGAGCCTGACAAAAGCCATCCCTCTGAAGCCAGCAGGGCAGGGAACTTTCTGGAGAGCTATGGATTTCCTGTACAGCAGATTGGACATGGCAAATTGGAATAGCAAGGCGGATAAATCCAGGGAGAGAACGCCTGCCTGTCTCTCAAAGGAAGGAGCCTGCTTCTTGGCAGCTTGGAGGATTTCAAATGCTCAACACAGAGTGTGCTTTTCTCTTCTCAAATCTTCCATTCGGATGACTTTTCCTCCTTTCCCTTTCAAATAAATAGAATACCTTTATAGCCTCTTCTGCTCTCTTTTAAAATAACTACAAAAGCTTTGCCGCCTCCTAACACTCAGGATAAATACTCTCAGTTGCAATACAAATACAAGATTAATTTCATACCAGGCTGCACTCCATTTTGGAAGATCTTTGGATCACTTGTGACGAGGGGAAAGGAAAACAGATGAAATGGCTTTAATACGGAGACAGCACTCCTGCACACTGGTTCGGATTCCTGGGTCCCATGGAGAGTGATTCGGAATAATGATTGTTACAACAGTGACTAGGGCAGCCCTCCTCCTCCAGCAAGGAAGAAGAAGATGGCATCTTATAACAGTGACTAGGGCAGCCCTCCTCCTCCAGCAAGAAAGAAGAAGATAGCATCTTATAATAGTGACTAGGGCAGTCCTCCTCCTCCGGCAAGGAAGAAGAAGATGGCATCTCATTCTTCCCCTGGCAGGGCCAGTGTGAAACACTGGAAGAACTGTCTCCCCTCACGGCAGGATGAGACACTTTGCTTATAAATTCTGTGGCATTCTCAGCTGTGCAGGGCCCACTTAGTCTTTGTTATGTTTATAGATTTTCTGCTGATGAGAGAGAAAATAGACGATGAAGGGAACTGTAGACAGAGAAGTAGAGAAAACCCAAAGTACAGGGGTCTCTATGAACAGTGCTGTGGAGACAAAAACAGTGATACAAACCAAGTTCACCTGTGACGTCACATAAAGGCAAGTTCTTTGCAATTAATCATTTGAAAACAGAGACATGGGTGCACCTGAGGTGATGGCCTCGTGGTCGTGGTGGTGGGGGTGGGGTCAGTACAAGAGTGAGAACCAGTGTTTTCATGCCCAGGATCTATGTACAGCCGGACACTGCAGCGCATTTGTGATTTTAGCACATCTCCTTCCAGAATGGGAGGCAGAGGCAGGAGAATTGCAGGAAGCTTGCAGGTACACACAGAGGCAAGAGGCCCTTGTTCATACAGGGCGGAAGAAGAGGACTGACATCCTAGGTTGTCCTCTAAGCTCTGTGCACCATGGTACATGTGCGCATGCACTCAAACATATGGACATGCACACATACATACCGTGTACACACACATAAAAAGAGGTGGGGTGCTGGCAACATAAACTGAGTATAATTGGGTACCCTATTAATGATACTCTGCTATGTTTACAGACAGGAATCTAGCATAACTCTCTCCCAAGAGGCTTCATCCAGCAGCAGATAGAAACAGATGCAGAGACCCACAGCCAAATATCAGTCAGAGCTCAGGGAGTCTTGCAGAAGATTATTGGGAGGGTAGTATTGAGCAAGCTGGAGGTGTCAAGGACACCACAGGAAGACCTGCCTACAGACTCACCACTCATGAGGGCTCTCAGAGCTGAACCACCAAAGAACATGCATGGGCTGGACCTAGGCCCCCTACACACTTGGAACAGATGTGCAGCTTGGTCTTCATGTGGGTCCCCTAACAATTGGAATGGGGGCTGCCTCTGATTCTGTGGCCTACCGCTGGATCCCTTTCCCCTAACTGAACTGCCTGGTTAAGCCTCAGTGGAAAAGGATGTGCTTAATCCTGCTGGGTCTGGATGTCTCAGAGCAGGGTGGTAACCAAGGGGGGCTTCCCTTTCTCTGAGAAGGGGCAGGAGTAATGGAAGAGGGATTTGTAAGGGTGGTTTTGGGAGGAGAGGAGGAAGGGGGCTGTGATCTGGATGTAAAGTGAATAAATTAATGAAAAAAATAGGTACTCTAAAGGTACTTGGTTGAGATGATTGAGATTTCTGTGGCTGCTGAGAGTATTTTCTGGAAACCTCAAAACTGACTTAAGAGATCAACAGTACAGTAAACTTAATTATCAGGCCGAACAGGCAACCATAAACAACAAAGTGCTACCGTTTCTCAGCACTCCACAATCTCAGCCAATCATTTAGAATTTTGAAACAGTTTTTTTTTTTGTTTGTTTGCTTGTTTGTTTTAATATTTGAAAGCTGAGCATGGTGGTACGTGCTTGTAATCCTAAAACTTGAGAGGCTGAAGCAGGAAGATTATCATGAATTCAAGGCTAGCTTGGGTTATACAATGTGTTTAAGGACAGCCTGGGCTATATAGTAAGACATGAAGTGATAAAAAGATAAAGGATGCAGCCTCACAGAGAAGAAAAACAAATATATCCTAATTTAATATGAGAAGACAATCGAACAGTGGGCACGGGGGGGGGATGTAATGGAGAAAAGTGGATGTTGGCTGGAGTCCTGCCAGCTGGTTTTGATAGCTGGAGAGTAGATGATGAGTCACCGATGCATGATGGGTGACTCCTGCATTGAACGTGAGGAAGATATGGAGGTGCTATGACAGGGGAATTGAGAGGCTGCAATCATCTTAGAGCAGTGTTCTGTCTAGAAAGCATGAACCAGCTCTGGAGTTCATTGCTACTCTCTATGCAAGGGGAGGAACGGCTACACAAAGCCCTGGTTCCCCTAACTACTGGAGGAAAACGAAAGAGCAAAGAAATCCAGGTGTTTGCCAGCCTTCCCAGCCAAGGGGGAGGACAATTGTCACATGCATTAGCTCAATGCCTAGAACTCCATACGCAGAAGCTGACACAGAAGGAACAGGTGATAAAGATTTATTTCATGGCATAAAAAGACATTCTGTTTGTTTGTTTGTTTGTTTGCAGGAGGTATTCCTTCATTTCTGTTCATCTCTGAAACAAAGATTCCCCACCCCCACCCCCTTCCACATTTGTCCTAGCAGACTGGCTGAAAAGAACAAGATATTTTGGACTTATCCTTGTGGTGAGATAGAGTGGTGCTGGCTATAAGAAAAGTGAGGAGAAATCAAGAACACAGGCATGCATCTGTGTTAATGTCATGAACAACAGGGTAATGGTCTTGGCATGTGTACTGGCTGGTTTTGTGTGTCAACATCACAGAAGCTAGAGTCATCATAGAAGAAGGAGCCTCAGATGAGTAAATGCCTTCATAAGATCCAGCTGTAAGGCATTTTCCCAATTAGCGATCAATGAGGGAGGACCCAGCCCATTGTGGGTGTTACTATACTTGGGTTGGTGGTCCTGGGTTTAATAAGAAGGCAGGCTGAGCAAGCCATGGAGAGCAACCTTCCATGGCTTCTGCATCAGTACCTGCCTCTAGGTTCCTGCCTTCTCTGAGTCCCTGTCCTGGCTTCCTTCAGTGAAAGTGTAAGTCAAATAAGCTCTTCCCTCCTCAATTTGCTTTTGATCATGGTGTTTTGTCACAGCAATAAAAGCCCTAACCAAGACAGTATGCATGGGTATTCTAAATGCAAGTGCTGAGGAGGCATTGTGTGAATCACAGACAGAATGTTCATAAGGAAAGAACGACGTTATAAAAACTGGGAAGATGGCTCAGTGGGTGAAACCATCTGCTGCATAAGCTGGAGGACCTGACTTCAAACACCCAAACCCTGAATACACACCAGATGAAGTAAGCAAGAATCTGCAATCCCAGAGCTCCTATGGGAAGATGGGAGGTAGAAACAAGAGTACCCCCAAAAGCTTTCAGGCCCGCTAACCAAAACTACACAGGAGACAAACAAGAGACACTGCCTCAGACAAGACAGAAGACAGACAAGATGACATGGGGGTGGGGTGGGTGGGGTGAGGAGACAGACAAACAGGGGGAAAGGGCAGAGAGAGAAACAGTGACATAGAAACAGAGAGGGGGAGGGGAGGGGAGAGAGAGAGAGAGAGAGAGAGAGAGAGAGAGAGAGAATGTAAAAGTAACCAAGTGTTCCAGAATTCAGTCCCTAGTAACAATAGTTTCTTGGCATGTGGCACTTTCAGGATTACAATGGTAAAGTTCCAGAGTAATCAGGCTGTCCCACCACTACAACTCGGACAGAAACATTGGACAGGATTATTCACTATCTGTTGCATCCATTTCTGTCCATAGAAGGGCTTGAGAACTCTTGGAGACTCTGAGGAGAAAAACAGTCTCCTGAGATGGACATTAAATACACACCAATAGGCTGAAATTGTTAAAGCCCAAACTGCACAAATTTCTAAATTAGACTTCTGGGGAGATTTCTAAGCTGGGTAATTGATCAGAAGCTCAGAGCATCCATCTGGCCTCTGATGACGCCACACTGCTGCGCCATACTGCACTGCTGCTCCAGTTCAGAGCACAGCATTTTAATCAGGAGCCTTGGACCGAAGGCTGCCCACTAGCCCCTCAGAGTGCGGTGATCTACAGACTCTGGGGAAAATTCTTTTCTCCCTTCTTCCCCACAACTTACCTACCCTCCAGCTGGGGGGGGGGGCATCATATGGTGTGGATCCTCCCCCTCTCTGATGTTAATTAAATACCAGGTAAAACAAAGGCCAAATAAACCATAAGGCAGATGGATACAATACTTATTAGCTCACTCTGGTTAAATAAATGTTGGGGTATAGCAAGAACACTGTAGACAGAAGCAACCGAGAAAACTCGTGCAGGACAGGATTCTAGCTGTCTTTAGTCAATCCATGGTCCATCCAAAAGTCTTCGAGAAAGGAGCCTGCTTCTGAGTCCTCCTCAGTACCAATGGCCCATCGACTTCATCATCATCAGTAGTGGTCGGTCGCAGTGGTGGATGGGTAGGGAGTAAGTGTACTCAGTAAAGTTGTCATGAGGGCAAAAAGCTGCACAGAACATTTCAGGAAGAGTGGTGGGAACAGCACACACACACACACACACACACACACACACACACAGATTCTTGGGTGAAGGAAAGGCTGATAGTCCAGCATTCCCAATTGTTTGACACTGTCCTGTTGAGAATTCACATGGGTCTTCAACTTGATTACATGTGAAAATCATCTGGGAAAAGACACTTTTTGCTGTTGCTGTTGTTATTGTTGTTGTTGTTCTAGACAGGGTTTCTCTAAGTAGCCTTGGCAGTTCTAGGACTTGCTCTGTAGACCAAGCTTGCCTGCAACACAGAGATTCCCCTGCGCCTGCATCCAAATACTGGAATTGGGATTGGGATTGGCTAGCCCACTGACATTGGGCTAGAAACAGCTTTTAAAATGCTGATTGTGGATCCAGTCTTTGAGGTTTTACTTCAAGTGATCTGGCTTGCAGCTCTGGCTCTGGGTTTTCTAGGCACAGCCGAGTTTGAGTCAGACACTGGGGCAAATGCTGTGGTTTTCAAGCTCATAGCACCTAGGTATCATCTTATTGCCGGAGGGCTTGATAAGCAGTTTCCTGGAGATCAACTGCAAAGTTGATCCGGATTCAGTAGGGGAGGGTGGGGCAGAGAAGGGCAGGGCAGGGTGGTGTAGGGGAAGCTATAGTTTTAACAAGCTCATGGGTAGTCCTGGGCCTCTGGGATTTGATTGCTAGTGTGATGGCTAATTTGGATTGTCCTCTTGATTAGATTAATAAATACAGAGGGCAATAGTGAAGGATGTCTTTGGACATATCTGTGTAGATATTTCCTGAGAAGACCTATTCCATATGCGTGGTGCCATCCCATGAACTAGGGTTCTAAGCTGAATAATAACGGGGAAAGAGAAAGCTGGCTGAGTACCACTGTTCCCCACATCTTTGCTTCTTGCTAGGTTGGACCCTCAACTCCTGAGCCAAGACAAGCATTCCTTCCTTAAACTGCTTCTTGCTGGGTATTTGGTTACAACACCATAAAAAAGTAACAAATGGAGACCTAAGGTAGTACGTCATCTGTTACTGTTCCTGAGACCACTCAGTACACTGTAGAACCATGGATTTCACTTACATAGGCTTGCGGGGTGTGGGGTGTGGGGGGATTCGCAGGGCAAGCCCAGCCATTTATCTATCCAGGGCAAGTAGATAGATTTTCTTTTTCCAGCCTCCAAAGGAGGGGTTTTGTTCTTTGTTGTCCACCCTCAACCCCAGTTGCTTCTGAACGCCACTGTTGGGTATGTAGCAGTCCCAGAGTACATAGTGACTTGGCACACCCAGTCAGCTTCGGAAAGTCCTTTATGCCTCCTGGCCCTAAGCTAGCTAGAAACTTCTTCCTGAATTCTCCTGCATTCCATTATGAAGACCATCTTCTACACTCTGGGCTGCCCTCACCTACAGGTAGACTCATGGTGCCCTAGCTCCCTCCTGGGATAAGGATCAGTATATACAGGTGGCACAGTAGCCAAAGTCTAGCAGCAATCATAGCTACTACCATTCATGAGGACCCATGTTGGAACTCCACACACAGCATCCAATGTAACCCTGATGTTAGCCTGAAGAGATGAGAATGATTATGTCCAAGTAATAAATGAGGAAAAATTAGGTCCAGAGAGTAGACACATCTTGGAGCTATGTAGGGAGGGTGATAGAATATGGGCTTGTTTCCAAAGTATGAAATACACTACAGCTTTCTACCTGCCTGGCCATAGGTAGACAGTGTTGGGAGAAGAGTCCTGGACCCTGGCTGGTACGTGGCATGCTTTCTATTCCCAGATACAGCTAGATGGACTTCGACCTTGAACAGATCACCTGCAGAGCCCAGCCTCAGACCCTCACCTTAATTAGAGGGGTCAAGCTAACCAGATTGCAAATGCCCGCTCAGGCACTATCATCTTACAGTTTTCTATGATGGATGGAACTGTAATTCTTTTCTTGAGGCTCTGCCCTGCCGTGTGCCAACAAGACACAACCAGAAACCTGGTTTCCAAGGAGTGTGCTTTCCAGAAAGGGGCAGCTGCGGCTCCAGTGGCGCCACTCAGCCACATGGTGGGAGGTTATGTCAACCTTCTGGAGAGGCCCTTGATTATAGTTTATGGCCCAGTTGTTAACTATTCACCTGGAGACCCTTGGCATTTGGTTCTCTGGGATCACAGAGGATTGAGAAACAGTCACCCAGAGCTGATGGAGCAGTAGACAGAAAGCAGCTTCAGTTCACTGCAATCATGAACAACCCTTGCCTGGCCATCGTGGAGCAACAACCTGGGTGTGTGTTCTCATCCCCGGAGGAGCCTCTGAAGGCCAGTGTTGAACCCAAGTTGGGCTCAGTTCTCTGCAGCTCTTCTGGGCCAGCAGAGAGTGGATGTGCTGTCTGTCAGAGGCATATTCTGACAGTTACTGTTATTATTGCCACAGTGGAGTGCAGGCTATTTTCTTCCAAGATCAATTGCATTTGACCTTGAATTAGGAACTTTATTTTGAAATTGCTTCCTTTGTTTAAAATGCTCCCCCTCCCCTTCTTTCTCCCTCTCACCTGGTCATTGTGCTTCCTGGTCATCAGGAGAGTAGATTCCTCTTTCCCATATTTACGCTGTCATGTGTAGCATGTAATTATAAAAAATCAATCCACATTATGTCTGACTATGTGCCGGCAATGGCCTCCCCACACTTTTGGGAAGCTTTAGATTGTGGGCTTCTAAGGTTTCCAAGGTTAGCCTGCAACCGAACCCCTCCATACCCCCAAGCCATCTATCCCCTTCAGCTAGCCTGTCAAGAGACTGGCTACCGCTGGCTCTAAACCCCTAACTCCCAAAAATGAAAACTCCAGAGGCCTGTAATTTATAACCAGATACATAACAAATCTTCAACCCCAAAAAAGGCCACACAAAGAACTCAAAATTCAGTTGATATACTTACAAGCTGCACACCTAGACTGGACAGATGTACCCTAAATTACTCAATCATCTGTCTGTGAAATCCTGTTAGTTGTGGCTCCTAGGATCTTGTGGTTCTGGTCCATCACCCTCTCCCTCAGGTTCCATCTTGTCTCTCTCTTCTTCTTTGGCCTTCTCATGCTCCCTCTCCCCCTTCTTTAAAACTTTCAGCCCTGCCCCCTCCTTCCACTGCCCAATCACAGGCTCTAGTCTTATCTGACTAGCTAAAATTTCACCTGACCTTACCAGAGTACAGGTGCCCCTTTTGAGGGGGACAGAAAAAGACAGACAACTCACAACAGCCATGATATTCTGTCTCAGACCCAAAGCAAAAGAGACAGCCAACAATGAACCAAAATCTCTGAAACCATGTGCTCCAAACCTTCTTCCTCCATTAAGTTGATTGTCTCTGGTACTTTGTCAGTGGTGAAAACCTGACCAGTACAAGGTCACCCACAGACTCCGCATCAAGAGCAGCAACCAGCCATGGAACTTTTAATTGTGTTGCCAAAGTGTTAGAAATACCATCCTAAACTCAGGAGTAGTTTGAAATCATATACCTCCTTGGTAGGGAGGGACTCAAGGCATTTTATATACATTACCTTGTCTGTGCTCATAGTGACTTTTGGTAGAAATAGAAAGAATGAAAAACAAGACTAAGAAAGAAGAGAAAATGCACATTTACCCAGTGTCTAAAGGATCCAGAGAGACCTAGGGAGTCAACTCAAAGGTCCTGGGTGTTGGGTGCTAGGTGTTAGCTGCTGGGTGCTGGGTACTAGGTGCTGGGTTCTGGGTGCTAGGACTGCTGATGACCTTTCTGTCTGCTTTCTTTTCTTTCAGTTCAATTATTTTCTAGGTAAGACTGTGCTGCGTCTGGGTTATAGCTATGGCCAGAGGGGAAGAATCTATTTTTCACTGTTTTTTATTTTTAATTTGTTTTTCTGTCTGTCTCTGTCACTGTCTGTCTGTCTGTCTCTGTCTCTGTCTCTCTCTCTCTGTGTATGTATGTATATACGTATATATATACATACATACACACACACACACACACACACACACACACACACACACACATATATATATATATATATGCATGTATGTATGGTTATGTGCACCTGAGATGCCCAGAGAGCCCATAGGCTTCAGAGTCTCCTAAAGCTGGAGTTATACATGGTTGAGACCTGCCTAACATGGTTGCTAGGAACTGAGCTTGGATCTTAGCAGTAGGTGTTCTTAACTACTAAGCCATTTCTCCAGCTCCCAAAGAATGTCTATTTCAAGACTCAACAGGGGTGGAGTGTCCTGACTTGTGAGGGAATTTTTCTCTGTGAATTCATTGCTGCTACGGCTGGGTGGGCCTGAGAGTGAGGCCTACGAGGGGAAGGCACCCTGGCAGAGGTTTGATCAGGGTACGGTGACAATTTGCAGTCCTCAGTTTCTGGGTGGCTATTAATAAGCTTCGGTTAACAAGATCTAACATGCTTCAAGTCAGAGAGCGGTGTGTATGTATGTATGTGTGTGTGTGTGTGTGTATGTGTGTGTGTGTGTGTGTGTACATCAAGTGTGGTGGAGGATATGGAAAGAGAACAGGTTGAGCAGAAGAAGAAAGAGAATGTCTTTCAGGTAAAGGTCAGGTATAAAAGAAAACTATGTTTTCCTGGTTGAGAATATGAAGTCAGGTGGAGAGGTTAGTAATCATAGTTCGGAAATTGTATAATCAGGTAAACACTTTTTAGAAAGTGTCTTCCCAAGGGCTCTAAGTTAGAATACTTGTCTAGCATGCACAAAGTCTTAGGATATATATCCCCATGACAAAAATAGATAAATAAATAAATAAAGTGATGGTCCTGTATGGAAAGGATCAGAAAAGAAAATCACCTTTCTGTAAAAACTGTAAAGCTATATTTTAATTATTTTAATTAGAGTTGGTTGATGAGCACTGGCAGATTTCCAGTGATTATGTAGAAACAAGAACAAGTCAGGGTTCCTGGCATAAAATCCGAGTCCCTAAGATGCAGAGACAATCTTGGATAAGCTTTGATTAAGAAACAGAAATTATCTTAACCAATCCTGCAATCAGAGCCAGGCCAGCAGAAGACATCATTTACCTGGACCAGATGCTTGTGTGGGAAAAAGGCCCCTTCTTAGCAGAACAAGGTGTGTAATTAATTGGTCTGCTGGTCTCTGCTCAAGCAGTTATCAGTCTTAATTGGTTTCTCACTGAAAGCAAAGGAAAACACATGCTGGCTGGAGCTCTGTTGCTGCTATTGTTAGCGCCCTGTGTTTGCCATTCTGCTGGGTGGACAGGACCACTGGAGAACGCTGCTGGAGAGTACCCACTGGAGAACGCCCGGTGGCGAGCAACGTGACTTCGGATCTCCTTCCTTCCTTCACTCAATGGATTAAAAACTCATTTTTGTACCAGTTGTGGAGAAGTATTTTCAAACTTGACCTTGGCTGGTTTTATAATGTGGTAGAGCGATACAGACATGACAATGTACTGGTGCCATGTCATGAGCATGAGACACTGTGTGGAGCAGCTACACTGAATGGAAGTGACTCGAGCTACGGGCTTGTTTGGGTGATTCTTAAGGGACCAGGGGATGAGGGAGTGACACCTAAACTGAGGTTTGCGTGCGCGAGTGCATTTGCACATGCATGCATGTGTCTGTATTGGTAGGTTTTTGGCCTGGAGGAGTTTGGAAAGATTAAATTGCATGTACTGAAGGGAGCAGGAGCAAGGAGAGAGAAGGTTTAGACTCCCCATAGTTCTTCCTATAAGTATTAGCAAATGGAATGAGAGCTGCAACTATTGCCTGAAGACAGGAGTGGGTGAGCTGCCAGTATCCTCAAAACCAGGAGGTGGGGGGAGGGGGTGAGTTGAAAACAAACAGTGGAAAAACAGACAAAGGGAAGAGATATGGTCAAGGAGAAAGGGTGAATTCATGTTGAGGTAAAATGTCCAAGCAAGCTTTTCTACTCAGCTCTCCATGAAGTACACCACTGTGAGCCAAGTGGCCAGCACTACTCCTTCTCTCATTTAGAGCAGCCCTCGTAGAGAAAAAGCCTAGGTGGAGCTAGGATAATGTGAGTCTATTTAGGTTGCTTAATCTACAAAGACTAGAAGCCATAATATTCTTCTTACCAGGGCCAGCCCGATTGTTGGTGCCCAAAGACTGACTCCTGCATCCTGAGAGCGGATTGTGATCTGGATCCCTCTAGGAGGGCGGAAGGCTCCAACATCCCAGACTGCAAAAAATCCTTGGAACCTGGCGCCTGCTTGGAGCCCACTGTTTGATTTCAATTTCCCCTTTAGTGGGTCTATATGGGTAGCATTTGTCCTAAGATATACAGCTCCAGAGCCATGGACCCAAGAGTGTTCATACCTTCTCATTTAATGTTTTTCAAATTGTTTCTGCAGGTTGTTCCATAGCAACAGAAAGGTTTTGAGCAAGTAGTCTCAATATCAATGTACCCCTTTACTTTATTAACATTATTGATTTATCTCTGTGTGTCTTGGTACTGGAACCCAAACCCAAGGCCTCTTACTATTGAAAGACACACATTGCTTTTTAAAAACATATTGTGGGACTAGAGAGAGGACTCAGGGATTAAAAGCACCGGGTGCTCCTTCAGAGGACCCAGGTTCAATTCTCAGCACCCATATGTCAGCTCATACCTATCTGTAACTCCAGTTCCAGGGGACCTGGTGTCACAAAAATATACATGCAGGCAAAATACCAATGCACATGAAATAAAAATATATGTGATTTTTAAAAAGCATATTTCAAAATAAAGTTTAAAAAGAAAAAGAGAGACTATTTTTTTCTTGTACCTTCATTGGCAATTCCTTGGGGACAGAGGTCCTCTGTTTTGGGGAGAGTTCATCAACTTCAGCCTGATGGTGATAATCTCTGAGTGGGAATCAAACCCATTCTTGAATGCCGAGAGGCACCCCTCCCCGCCCCCAATTTATGGCTACTTTGCTGCTTATTACCCTTCCATGCAGGGTCATAATGAGAATTTGGGTTATAATTACATATTTCTCTGTGTTTAGGGAGGGAGCCCAGACCTGCTTCTGACTCTCTCAGAGTCTCAGCCCCATCCGAGTGCCTGGAGCTATGGAAGGGCAGCAAGGGCATCAAGCTGCAACTGTAAATTCCATCATTGTCTGCTGTGCAGAAGAACAAGGGAAGCCGCCTGTGTTTTGGCTGGCAGGGAGGTGGAGGAGCGGAAGTGGGAGTGTGGCATGAAGTGGGAAGTACTGGAGGGTGTCTGAGAAAAGGGGAACAATAAACCCTGCTTAGTTCACAGTGTTTACTATCAACAGTCCTAGGTGGTTTGGGGTGTGGGGAAACTGTCAACATAGAACAGCTTTCCTTAGGGACTGTGGATGCAGGTGTTCTAGATGGGAGGATAAAGATGTCAGCCAAAAAGGGACCAGTGATGGGATCTGATGACACATTTACTGGGAGCACCAGCCTGCCCTGCTCACACAGACTCCCACTAGATCCTAAACACACATTTTGACTGGTTCTATTACCACAGCGTGTAAGTGCCTGGGGATCAGCAACTACAGTTTTGCAGAGAGTAAAGTTTTCCAAAACACACAAATGCCAGGGGTGTAGCTAGTTTGGGGCTGCGATTCCTTAGCTGACAAGAATGCAGAAAGTCTCCCAGATGATAAAAAAGCTTTAAATACAGAGTATCTTGGGCTGTGCTATGAACCGACTGGAAATGTTTGTGTAGCAAACATTCGATACAGACTCTTAATAGCTGTCCCAGGGAAGAAAACGTTCCATCTACCCCTCCTTCACTCCACCCACTCCTGAATGGCAGGCAAACCTGGATCCTTAATCTGGATTTAACTTTGTAGTGACTTTTAACTGGGTCTTTTATTGTTTGATGCAGAAAGAGCAGTATTAATTTCAGTGAGTGTCCCAGACTAGAAGTTGCTCTGGGTTTGGAGAAGGGACAGACTCTTCATAATTTAGGGAAGACAATTGAACTCAAAGCAATTTGTGTAAAAGTTCATGGGTTAATATGTGGTATAGCTATTTTATTTTTCTTACTCAGAAAACTGTTTTTCCAATGGAATACTACTCTGCAATTAAAAACAATGAATTCACAAAATTCTTAGGCAAATGGTCAGAACTGGAAAAATATCATCCTTAGTGAGGTAACCCAATCACAAAAGAACACACATGGTATGCAGTCACTGATAAGGGGATATTAACCCAGAATCTTGGAATACCCAAGACAATTCACATATCAATAGATTTCCAAGAAGATGGAAGGAGAGACCCCTGGTCCTTGAAAAACTGGATGTAGGGGAATACCAGGACATAGAAATGAGAGGGGGTTGAATGGGGAACAGAGGGAGGGAAGGGGGCTTATGGGACTTTCGGGGAGGGAGGAAACGGGAAAGGGGAAATCATTTGGAATGTAAATAGAAAAAATATAGAAAATAATAAAAAAAAGAAAACTGTTTTTTTAGTTTCGCAATACTAGAAAATGTTCTGCCCTGTACACAAGGCATATGGTCCAGGTCTGAACAATCATTTCATCCCATCCTCCTGGCAACAGTGATTGATTCAAACATTGGGCCTATGACCCAAGCCAGGCCTTGCCAAGGTCTGATGTATAAGTCAGAAGCAAGTTTCCATGGCGCTAATAGGAGGTTGTAAAGTTGGGACCCTTGGATACCATGTTATTACCTAACATGTGAGACCTGAAGTGAAGCCAAGAGACAGCGGCTGAGATGAAAGGGGGTGTGTACTTAAGGTTTCACAGGGAGAAAAGAAGTCCAGGTCATGTGGAGTCAAACCACAAGGCTGTTCTTTCTCCACAGTCATGAGGAAGCCATCAGAGAACTCCCTTCATCTTCATCTCTGAAAGACAACTGCATTCTGGTGGCACAGTTATGCCACCAAGCTCCACTATGACAGTCCTAGGTAGAAAACAGAGCAGGCTATCTGTACAGGAAGATTACAGCACTGTTTCCCCTGCTTTTTCAAGCACAGTGGGTTTTCTCTACACCAAAGAAGTCATTTAGCTGTTACTCGCTTGGTAGAGTTTTGAAATGTTCATTCTATCCCGGGACTCCATAGCTCAGATATCTGAAGAACAGACATCTTACTCAGTGGTGAAACCTCTTTCCCAATAGCTTGTGAGTTCCTGCAGCCTGCTGTCCACCTGACCTTCTCAACTCACTTTGTTCTCTCAGATGTTCATGAGACAGGACATGCACATTTCTAGTGCAAGGTCTTCGTGGTGGTTCTGTGCATCTGGACAATGACTCAGTTTGTTCCTTACTCCGATAAGGTGCTATTCAGCATCACATTAGGACCCCATCACCCTTGTGCTTGGGTCCACCCCTTGACGTCCACCTTCACTCATATAAATCTTTACATTTTGACCAGTTTATGCTTTTGTCCTTGTGTACTATCTACTCACTTCTGCCTCTGTGGTCATTGTTCTTGGTGTGCTCATTGATGAAGCCTGCACAAAGAATGAACACAGGGATGTGAACAAGCTCTATGAATTCCAATCTGGACTCTCCAGGATGATCCTGGGCTGTTCCTCTTGCTCTCTAAGCTGTATCTTGAGGCTATGTCAACCATATGAGCCCACAATTGCTCTTTTCTCCCTTAAGCTACTTGAGTCAAATGGAATAATGCCATTCTTCAAATCCAGAAATGTAAGGTAGAACTGTGAATCCCTAAAATTAAACTACACTGGTTTATCCTTACAAATGTTATTATATAGGTTGGTAAAACTAGATATTCTGAAAGTGCTAATAGTTGAATCCAACAATAATCTAGAGCAGGTGTATAGGGGTTTTTTTCATAATATTATTTATCCTTAATTTTGCATTGTGAATTTTTGTTTTCTGTTTTGGTATTCTTAATATTGTTCAGTATATCTTAGTATAAGTATCTCATTTTGGAATCTACATCTGAAGTCACACTTAATTAGCAGACCAAGTGTGTTTTGATTTAGAATACTACTGTTTATGCCAGCTTTTCAGATGGGCTGAGCAACTTTCTGTTACTCTGGTGGTTTGAATAAGAATGGCCCCCAAAAACCTCATATATTTGAATGCTTAGTAGAACTATTTAAAAAGATTAGAAGGATTAAGATGTGTGATCTTGTTGGAGGAAGTGTGTCACTGGGGGTGGGCTTTGAGATTTCAAAAGCCCACACCAGGCCCGGGCTCCTTTCTTGCAGATCAGGATGTAAAGCTCTTATTCCTTGTATGCTTCCATGCTCCCAGCTATGATGATAATGGACCAAACCTCCAAAACTGCAACCCCCCCCCATTGCTTTCTTTGATAAGAGTTGCCTTGATCATGGTGTCTCTTCACAGCAACAGAACCATGTTCTCAAGTAATCTCTTGGTCTTAAATATAATTGTATATGGCAGGACCATTACAACCACATCCAAACAGAGGACCTAAATTGAAAAGGAGAGAGTTAAAGTGTATCTCCCATGGTTTGAAGGGAAACAGTGAGGGAACTCACATTCTAACCTAGGTTCTTTGACTCAAGGGTATAAATGCCTAAAATTTGGCTTATTTTTTATATTAAACATGACATATTTTGGAGTCAAATAGTTCCTCAAAGATCATTATCAAAAGTGTCAGTCTCTTTCCCATTATCCCCCACCAGCTGTCTTGTTTCATCATTCTCCAGGCTGTTGCTTTGAATTCTTCCAGAGATTTTTCTTTACATAGATGTCTGTGGCTGCCACTATTATTGTTTATAATGCAACTTTGCCTTTACAGCTTTAAGAACTGATATTCATGGTCCTATGTGGGAAAGGAGGGAATGTACCTCACTGTGTGTCTCTGCCTACTTTCCCTGATACAAGCGAGATCAAATGACAGGGCTACATCAAAACAGTTGTTCTTCAGTATTCCCAGGAAATCTATCACAGGTTCCACACAGGTGCCAAAGTTTCTCATAGGAAATGGCATGGGGCTTGCATGTAAACTATGCACACAGCCTTCTGTATGTTTCAGAGCATCTGTAGATGGCTGAGACCTCCTGAGATGTGAATGCTACTTACACAGTAGCTTTAATAAATTGTTTAGAGAACGACAAGCAAAAAGATCTATCCAAGTCCAATCCAGAGGTACTGTGTGTGTCTGTGTGTGTATGTGTTTGTACACATGTGCAGATGGGGCATGTTCATGTGCGAGTACATGCAGGGGTGCACACATGCGTGTGGAAGCCAGAGGTCAAGCAGGGATGTCATTCCTTGAGAGCTTTCTACCTTGTTTCTCCATCCAGAATCTCTCAATAGAACCTGGTGCTCACCAACTAGGCTAGGCTGACTGGCAAGCCCCAGAAATCCACTTTTCTCTACTTACCTAGTTCTGAGCTTACAAACACATGCTCCATTGCCAAGCTTTTAAGGTTGATGCTGAGATCAAAGGTTAATCCCTCTATCAATGGACCTATTTCTGAAACCTAGAGGTATTTAAAACTTTTAGTAATTAATTCTAAGGTAGAACTCATAGTGGGCCAGGTTACTTGGTGTCCTTGTTACATACTGTTTCCTTTCATGACTATATTCCTGTTTTTAAGTTTTAATACTACATGTAACTAATAATTCAGGAGGTGAGCCACGTGCCCTGGCATAGTTTCTGGGTCTCTAAGTGGCTCTTTCCTATTGTTCTAGAATCTTCTTTCCATATTTGAGACTTGCTTCAGATGTCCTATATATTATTAGATATCCTATTAGATCTTTACTACAATCAGAAGGGAAAGAAAACAAACAAATGAACAGACAGACAGACAGACAGACAGACAGACAGAGAGACAGACAAAAGTCCAGGTTGAGAAGCCTGTGCAGAGAAGGACTCAGGTTTGCTGACTGCACTGAGCATTTGTACAGGAAATTCCAACATGTGTGTCTTGGAGCTTCTTCTGTCAAGCTGATTCTAGTTCCTAGAGAAACATCTTTGAATCCCGCATTAAAAAGTATTACCCTTGATTCTAGTATTTCAGGAGGAGCAAAGAGACAATGGTTAGGGATATTTCAGTGAATTCTCCTATTTTCAACTAAATACTGTTGCTCACTTATACTCTTTGCCATTTATTTGTTTTATTTCTTTAGATGATAAACTTCCAACATTCTGTAAGGGACAGAGAGGGATACGTAACACTTACCACTTATCCAGCTCTCAGAGATGGAGAGTGCTCCTCACTGCTTTGTTAATAGACTTTATTTATTTCATTTTTTAGGCAAGGTCTCTCTATGCAGCCTTGGCTGTTCTGAACCTGTGATCTTCCTGCCTCCCCTCAGGTTCCAAATGCTGGTACTGCAAGCATTCTAAACAACTTTCGTAACTGTCTCCTGTAAAACCTCTGCTGAAGACACTCTTCCCATGGCACCCGTGCTATACATCCTTTTTTTTTTCAAGTGGATGAAGTAGCTTTATTTCATTACATTTTAAAAATCTTTTTTTTAATTTTATTTTCTAAGTTTTTTTTTAATTTACATTCAAAATCATTTCCCCTTTCCCGTTTCCTCCCTCCCCGAAAGTCCCATAAGCCCCCTTCCCTCCCTCTTTTCCCCATTCAACCCCCTCTCACTTCTCTGTCCTGGCGTTCCCCTACATCCAGTCTTTCCAGGACCAGGGGTCTCTCCTTCCATCTTCTTGGAAATCTATTGATATGCGAATTGTGTCTAGGGTATTCCGAGATTCTGGGTTAATATCCTCTTATCAGTGACTGCATACTATGTGTGTTCTTTTGTGATTGGGTTACCTTACTAAGGATGATATTTTCAAGTTCTGACCATTTGCCTAGGAATTTCGTGAATTCATTGTTTTTAATTGCAGAGTAGTATTCCATTGTGTAGATATACCACATCTTCTGAATCCATTCTTCCGTTGAGGGACATCTGGGTTCTTTCCAGCTTCTGACTATTATAAATAAGGCTGCTATGAACACAGTGGAGCTTGTGTCCTTATTGCATGCAGGTAAAGCCTCTGGATATATGCCCAGGAGTGGTATAGCCGGATCCTCCGGGAGTGTCATGCCCAGTTTTCTGAGGAAACGCCAGACAGCATTCCAGAGTGGTTGTACCAGCTTGCAATCCCACCAGCAATGGAGGAGTGTTCCTCTTTCTCCACATCCTCGCCAACAACTGCTGTCTCTTGTGTTTTTGATCTTAGCCATTCTGACTGGTGTGAGATGGAATCTCAGGGTTGTTTTGATTTGCATTTCCCTAATGACTAAGGATGATGAACATCTCTTTAGGTGCTTCTCAGCCATTAGATATTACATTCTTGAGGTCTCTTGTGGCTCCGAAGGCAAACTAGTTTGTTTCTCAGCCTTCCTTCTTATTGGCTTGACTGTCACTCGTCACTGTACCCAGTTTTTAAGAAATCACTGCACACACCCATATTTTACTATATTATCCTGTGCCCCATTCTTGGTACCATTAATTCTGTGTCCTTTCCGAAATCTTCTACCCCATTTGATTGGGGATAGAGACAGATGTGTAGCTAAATGACTATGTTCCATCCACCACCGTGATGGAAGAGTTAGAAAGCTCTATTTAAGCCTCCATTAAAACCACAGAAAACTAACGAACACTGTGACACCCAGTGTATCAACAAGCACCTTTACTGTCCTTGCTGCAGTTGCCTCTCGAGAGCTTATTAGACAAGTCATGATGCCTTCCTATGTCCATGGTGTAGGCGGTGCATGGTGTGGAAACCAAAGGTACTTAGCTACAAGTACAGCATTCCCTGACTTTTTACCCAGAGCTATTTCAGCATGTTGGTACTGTGCCCTGGGCCATCTTGAGGACAGCTGAAACTGAAAGCAAGACATGCCGGGGCCTCCTAGGGATGACAGGAACACAAGACTCTGTTTATTTGATTCCCATTTTGAGCCCACTGCCTGGGTCTATAGAGATAGAGCACTGAGAATGAAATCTGGTACCCGACTCTTCTATGTTACTCTTGCCTTTCTTTACTCCTACTGTTAACTTTGGTATCAGGAGCAGATACATGCGGAGACCAGACTAGACTTGAAGCACCTACAAAGGGTTATGAAAAGCAGGGAATTCCCAGCGCTGTGAAAATGAGGGGAAGCCTGAGCCTTGTACCTAGGCTGAAGTAATGCTGTATTGAAATGGACATTGGGTGTCTGAACAGCATTTGGAAGCTGACTGAACTTCCATGGGAAGTAAAGTCAGTAGCTCAGATGACTGTGGGACATGGGCACTCCCTGCTGACCCATGGCTTAGTGACACACACTGTGAAGGAAGTCTCTGCTATTCACCTTTGGAACTAAAAGTTCCTGAGGAGTTATGACTGGTACACTTACCTAAGGCTGATTCACCACATAGTTAAAAAAGAGAAAAATCCAGCTTTCAGAACAAAATAATTAACCAAGAGTAAATGATAAAAAGGAATACAAGTGTCACTATGAGCAGACTGAGCTTGATAAAGTGCACACAGAATATTATATACCCTTCCCATACATTCTTTCATGTATTATAATCCATTCTGTAGTTTTCCGGGCTGGTTCATTCATGAATGTTGGATGAAAGCCCAGATAGGTTCAAGACTTTGTCAGTGTTAGTTATTAAAAGATCTTTCAGTCCTAGATGAACATTACTGCAGAAATGAAATGTTTCAAGAACAAAAGTAGACCGAATTAAATGTTCAGTAATTAAAATGGCCCATTCAATGTAGGCATCCATATTGAAAACTTCATTTTAACATGAGGTTTTTCTCTTCTGGTCCTACCTTTCCTTGAACTCCAGATCTGACATTGAGATTTCCCTCTTTCTTCTTCTGCTTCAAGACATTGATTCTGGCTTTTTCTAGACTGAAGTTAAGAAGGAGGAGGGATGACAAGGCACAGAAGTCCTCTTTTGAAGGCTACAGATATGTAGAGAGAATATCTTGTGTATTGTATGGATGCATCACTTATCAACTTAAAAAAATGGCTTATAGGAAAGAGTAGAATAGAAGGTAGGGCATCTGGTAGGCAGAGAGGATTCTGGGAGGAAGCCAAGTGTGGGGAGATTTGCCCCTGAAACATGGAAGACAGAAGGATGGGAGCTGAGCAGAGGTAAGCAGCCACGTGGCAGAACTTAGATTAGAATAAATAGAATATCAAGTTATAAGTTGTGTTAGGCTTATGACCAAAATAAGTATATTTTGAGGCTCAGAGTGATTATTCTGGGAGTTTGGGTCTGGGAGGAAAAACTTGCCTTTTACACAGCTTTGTAATCAGAGAGTGAAGCAGACCTGCTCAGTCCCACACCACTCGCCTCTCTTGGTCTTTCTGCTCAGGCTATTACTTCTCTCCAGGAGGGAATAAAGACAAGGGTCTGAATGCTGCTACCATCCTCTCTGCTCTTGCTGCAATCTCTGTGACCTAATTTGGAGAGATATTCTCTCCTTCTCCACAAGAGAAGAAGTGGATCTAGATGACTCTGCACATGCTCCTTTCCCTGGGTTCTTTACTGTTCTCTGCTGTATATGTGGGTAGCTGATGATAGGTGATGAGGTTTCTTGTCATGCTTTAGCCTTTTATACTGGCCTAACACCAAGGGGTTTCCTCTATCTAGGCTCTAGGAAGCTGCAGTTGATTGAGCCTTCTTCCCAATTTGTAAATATTATCATATTTGTAAAGCATGCCATTAAATTAAAGATCTTAATATGGCATTGTCTTGGATTATGAGAACAGGCTTTTATCTCAGGCATGAGTATGTCCTTACGAGAGGAAGATAGATAGAGAGCTGACACATGGACGATGTGAAGGTGTTAGAGATTAGGTTTGGAATGGCCCCCAAAGACATGTGTGTTTAGAGGCTGTTCCTCAGTTAGCAACAGTAGTTGAAAGTGGTGGAGGCTTCAGAAGGCAGAACAAATTTCAGAAGATAGATGATATAGGAGGAAGTACTTGGAGAGAGTAGGGTACTGATGAATATGCCTCTGAAGACTACATCAAATTCCCCATTTCCCACTCTCTTTCTGCTTGATGGCCACCATAACATATAGAGCTTTGTTCCACCAGACACTCCTCACCATTATGGTCTGCCTTATTACAGGCTCTATGGTCTTGGGGACAAATGAGCATTGCATGAAACCTCTAAAACCATGACACCAAACACATCTTTCCTTCTTTGGAGTTGGTTACTCCAAGAATTTTTTTTTTCCACAGTGATGAAAGCCATCACAAACTATAGAGGCAGAAATGTAGGCTGTAGGATGGCCCAGAAGGCAGAAGAGCAGATTCTCCCCTCGATCCTCCTGAAGGCACAGGGTGCTGCAGATACCTCTGCTTGAGCCCGGTTTGTTTCGATCTGGTGCCACTCACCTCTGGAATAATCCAGAGGATAAATGTGCACCATTTTTTCGCCATTCAATTTGTGATGAGTCATAGCCCCAGAAAATGATACCCGAGCCTCAGTGGAAGCAAGGTAGAAATCCATTTTAAATATTTAAATTTATAAATTTAAATATTTAATATTTATTTAAATATTCAAATCTTAGAAATAAATTCTAAGTGCCCTCTAGCTCAGTGCCCTCATAAAGGGCTCATTCTCTCCCACGAAGGTTGTTTTTATGCTCAGCTTTTCAAGAGCCAAGGTCAGGTTAAGGGAATGACTTGACTGGTGGTCGGGATTAATCTTGCCAACTTTGTAGGGCAGAAGAGATAGCTAGAGCTTTAGTGAATAAAACGCCTCGGGGTATGTCTGGGAGAGCATTTCCAGAGCTGACTAGATCACAGGGACTCTGATCACGTGGTGACTTTATTCCATCATGGGTTCACAACATCACCGCATTATTGGGAAGGGGCAAAAAGTATGAGTTGGGACCTAAATGGAGGAGGTCACTGGAGGCATGGCCTCTGGAACTTTGTCTTGTTCTGGCCCTGTGTCCTTCCCTCTCTGTTTCCCATTGGCCATGAAGGGCTAAACCGTGAGCAAAGTCTTAAGAGAGAAATCTCTTAAGTAGTCTCTGTCAGTTTTTGGCCATAGAAATGATAAAACTGACTAATAGGTAGGCTCAGTACATTTGTTCTCTCCTCTGCCTAACAGTAAGCTTCATGCAGGGGCATGAACTCTGTGGCTCCCATCATTCTTGGAGGCCTTCTCTGGAGATAAAATGTTCCTTAATGATCTCATTTGCATGTGGCGTTCTGGAGCTCCTGTTTCCAAATAACTGTCTGTACCTGTTTGTTTCTTTCCCTGGGAAATTTAATATTGTTGTTTCCCCAGGGGCATTCCCAAAGAGATGAGGGAACAGCCAGCCCTCAGTGCTCTCTACAGAAAGAGGATTCCCCACACAGATGGGAGATAAGAGATTGATTAAAATCTTTAATGCTGAACTGGCTCCCAGTCCTGGCATCCAGGCTGGTGACTCGTGGGAACTTAGGGTTCTGGTGGAACTTGGGGTTTTAGTCTTCAGTTCCTTGGGGTTTATAAAGCTTTCAAGCAGCTAGTGAGTTCACTGGATGTGGGGCACGGTCAGTGCTGGGTCACTTCCAGGGCCATTCTACTGCCTCTGCCACCCTGTCAAACCCTTCCCTGTAGCCCTCATATTCTCATCACTGGAAAAGAAGGGAAGGCAGGAGTGAACATTATCTGCTCATCCAACACACAGCTGATAGGCCACATATCAGAGCTTCTGCTTACTTAGTGCCGGGGTTCTGAACACTAAGCAAAGCATCCCTGACTAATGGAACACAGTTTGCCACCAAGCTACATCTTCTCCTGAGATCCCCTCTTTCACTTTAAAACTTACACAGATGTCCACTGTCTAACAGAGACACAAACAGTAGTCAGAGCTGTAGAGGTACCTAGAGAAGTAGAGGGACACTGGGTAACTATTCCCACTGAACCTCTAACTGTCCATGGGGTATTGGGGTCATAAAATTAAAAGATTTCTTGGCTTGAAAAAAAATACTATTTTAGAATCAAGCATAACAGGGGGCTGGCAAATTCTAGCTCTGAGGAACACTTTGCTTGGTTTCTTATCCTAACACTATTGTTACCAAACTTTGGGCTTTTGTTCAAATCACTTCTTAATCAATAAAACAACAGTATCCTCACCAGCAAAAATAAAAATGACACTAACCCTAATACTGCCTAACTCCTTGGTTGTAAACAAGAAGAAAGAACTTATCATGTGAAACCCATGATAGGTGCCTGACAGAGTCAGCACTGAAGAAATGTCAAGTAAGTTCTTGCATGTGTCTATGGATTGCCTTTACCTACTCACAATCCATTCTTCAGTTAGTGTAGGAGATGACAATGGAGGACAATAGAAAGTTTGGGGAAATTCCATTTGACTTCAAAGTACTTTGACGAGTGAACATACAACGCCTGCAATCTCGTGGTCAGAACTGAAGTGCAGCAAACTCTGGACACAGACTGAAGCAAAACTCAGTTAAGAGGAACAGAAGGGAAGCCATCATCACACTGGGCCAGGGAACGGACATCTCTGTGCAACTTAATGACCAAAGAGTCTGAGGGAAATTGTAAAAGGATTGGGAGAATATGGCGTGGCTAATCGAAAAGAGGTTTTCCAACTCCCGAGTCCTTAGCCAAGGTCCAGAAACAATGTGAATACTGTGAATGGCCCAAAGCAAACTGGAAACAAACTCAAACTTTAGATACAGAGCAGGAGTTGGAGCAGAGAATGGATACCACCAGGGAGGGAGGTGGACTTGTGGCAGACAGCAGGGATAGAAGCAGAAGTGGAGAGGAGGTTGACTGGAACCAACTCACCAAGAAAAGAGGTCTTGTTCAGGTACTGGAGGTCTGTGTCCTGGGTAGGGGCAAGCAGACGGAGCCTTACTTATCAGCCTGTAGATGGCTCCTGGGGGAAGGCTCATCAGGTGGCAGATGTAGCTCCAAAAACAAAGGCTGACCCTGTGCTCTGTGCCCAGACTCTCTCCCCACCTGGTTTATGATAACATCTGCAGTACCCGAGGGGCTCCAGATTAAGTTCCCTGGGAAGGCTGACATCACACCCACTGCTTGCTTTCAGATGCACATTCTAACCACCAATGCAGCCTTCCCTGGCAGGGCAAGTCATTAGGACAGAGAGACTAAACACCCTAGGTCAGTGATTCTTAACCTGCAGGTCAAGACCATCGGGAGACATGCATTTCCAATGGTCTTAGAAACTGAGACACGGCTCAGTAGCAAAATTACAGTTATTAAGTAGCAATGAAAATGTTTATAGTTGGGGGTTCCTAAGACCATGGAAGTATGTGTTTTCCAATGGTTGCAACCCACAGGTTGAGAACCACTGGCCTAGATCTTTCTAACCTATACCAGAGGTGTGAAGTTGGCCAGTGAAAGGAAGATGGGAATGGTGATCAGAGTGGCTCAAGTCTTCCACCTTGATGGAAAGTAACAGAACACCTCCCAGGGGAGGGACACATTCACATCAGAACAGAGGAAGGGGAACCAGCAGACAGAGATAACCAAGCAGGAAGGTCAGCTACCTGCAATCTGTCAAGCACTGACTCTGTGAGATCAGAGGTGGAGCTCAAAGGTCACAGAGTCCTCTCACATTACAGGTGAAGAAAGACCAGACTCACTCAGTTCCAGTTACCTGCCCAAGGCTATGAAGATAAGTTTGAACAGAAGCTCCAACTAGTGCGGCGAATCAAAGCTCCCGTCTCTGTCTCCACCAAAGTGTCTCTGTCTCCCCGTGCACTGTGCCGTGGGGAGCGGCTTGCAGTTAAGGCTGTGTGGCTGTGACTCTAAGAAAACTTGAATTGTACTTGCTCAGATGGGGTTAATGAACCTGCAGCAACAATCTTCTCTGCCTGACTGGACGACGGACAAGACATGACAGTGACCTATGCTGTGACCTTCCTCTGAGAAGCGGTTACTGCAGCATCACTATTGGAAAAAGCCTCAACACTTCAGGAAATTTGAACCACCAAATTTTCTAAGACTTTTTCTGATCCCCATTGTTTTGGATCAGACCGTTTCCCAGAAAGACCTTGGAAATGTTCCTTAGGCTTCCTCTCCCACCCCTTGCCCAGTCTTCTAAGTGGGACCTGCTTGCTCTACTCTCTACCATGATCTCTTCATTTATCACAGGATTCTGTAAGATTATCCATCCTGGGAGGGTTTTAAGTGCTTTATATACACAGTCAGCTCTCACTGTTTGCTGAAGCTATGTTCTGTGAGTCACAGCAAATACAGAATTAGCAAATACTAAACCAGTTACTCCTTGGGCAGTCACTGAGGGGTGTTCCCAAGAACCCCTGGTTTAAGTAACATTCTTTGTTAACTGTTCTTTGTATTTAATATGTCCCATTAAACATCTACATAACATAACAATATGTGCTATAGCTATAACAGTGTGTAATATATAAATATAACAAAACCAAACCAAAACTATCAAATTAGTTATATATGGAGTAAAGATTATACACCAAAATTAAGATCGACTTGTGAAATGTTTTAGATGTCTTTAGTGATTTTTGGAGTCAGAATTTTTAAAATAATGATTGGGGGGCTGGAAGCAAGGAATGAATCTAATGAAAATTATTGGAAATTCCTTAAAAATTGAGACTCATTTAAAAGATGATATGGTTCAAGATGATTTCTGTAATACCAAGAATGAACAGGAACTTGTCTTCCTCAGAGATCTTACTTCTTCCAAAAAAAAAATGGATTTTTATCTTCAGGGAAACAAATACAATTCTTTGGCCAAGCAAAAACCAGATTGTTTACTCCTCTGGCTAGCGACTTCCCCAAGATCTGACCTTTCCAAAAATAAATAGATAAATAAATAAATAATAAAAAAGAAAAAGAAAAAAAAGGCACTTTCATTCGAAAAAAATGGAGAAACTAAGTTAATCTGTTACCTCTTCTGCTAGACACTTGACTACCCGAATCCAGTTCTACAGTGTACACAGTTGTCAAGTCTGACGGTCCTGTGATTTGTGTACTATACAGTTAACAGATTATTGCTAAAAAAAGGAGAAAAGACTGCTTTGAATAATTCTGCTCCTTAATTTCGCTTCCTTCTGGCTTATCACAGAAGGCAAGGGTCGACATTTTATTTCCTTACTTCATTCTTGTTTAGTTCTGTGCAGAAGTCAAAGGAGCAAAAGCCACAGGATGTTGAAGTATTCGCCAGCTTAATACTACCTGTGCTAGAAAGGGATGGGTACGGACTTGCTATGCTGTCTGCTGTGTGCCTCTTAAACACTGGAATGTGCTATGATTGTTTCAAAAAAACAGTTATGTACCACATCAAAGGCTCAAACTGTAAAACCAACTACCATGCAAGGTTACAGGCTTCTCAACATCACAGAAGCTAAGCAACATGTTCTTAGGGTTCTGTGGGATGCTCTGTCTGGGCAGCCGTTCACCAGCTCTCATCCTCCTTTGTCTCAACCTCCTTTGGTCCAGGATCTTGGAAGAGAAATGGGTGGAGAGACAGCTTGTGAACTGAGACAGGAAGTTTGGAACTATAATCTGAAATGAGGTTTTCTCCTTCACATATTTTTCTCTTTAGTCATACAAGATTAATAGAGTGAACCGATGCTCGTTAGATGTATAAAAGGCAGGCCATTGGCATCTGGTTTACTTGTCTACAAAGCAGTAGACTAATGTTTACCTTTCTTACCTTCCCAGACTTGCTTCAGTAAGGCAGGAGGTGCCAATAGTTTGTGTATGTGGTGGTAGTGGTGGTGGGGTGCTTCCAATCAGGTCCAGGAATATGAACAATGTGGGATTGTAGCAGAGGAACATGCACTCCAACTAGCTGCTTCTGCTTCTAATGCTTTTCTCGGGTTAAGATTTGTTCTGTGGCATTCAGAGTGACATTGTATAACAGGGACTGCCAGATGGTAATCGTAAGCCTAATTTCCATTTGAGGTTTGCATCTCGCTGTCTCTGTCAATTTATGTTCTTGGAGACTGGTAAGGGTTTCGGTCTCTGGCAGCAGCTGACACAGCCAGTCTTGCAGAATCAAACACCAAATACTGTGAAGGATTTTAAGATTTTTTATCCTTTGCTTCCCGATGCCTGGAAAGCATCTGCATCGTAGAGCCTTGCTTCAAGAGCTATTTGTGTGCTTGTTTTCATGAGGAAGGTGACTTTTGTCTGAACTTAGGTATTCCACACACCTTTGTTATACAGCTTCTCAGAGAGGTTGCTTGCTCTGATAGTTTTGAGGGAATTAGAAAAGACAGAAATGAAAGCAGGTAATTAGCAATTCTACCAATAGATGTCCAAATACCCGAAAGGTGGCTGGGGTGGTGTCACATCTGTTTAATCTTAGCTCTTGGGAGACAGAGGAATAACCATGAGTTCTAAATAAGCCTGCGGTACACAGTAAAACCTTTTCTCAAGGGAAACATACACACACACACACACCCCACATGTACATGTGCACACACCAAAACAAACGACAATTAAAGTCCCAGTAACTCCAAAACAGTTCTTGGTTGGAGATGTCGGAGAAGGAAAGTGATTCAAATTACTTCACTGGTATATTTGAATGCAGCACACAGTACTATGTCTTTTTTTTTAACCTTTGTTCTTTGGGCAGTTGGACTGGAAGGAATATGTTCCAAATAGCTAGCTAGGAGAAAGAAGGCTTTCTATACAGGATAGATCATCTCTCAGCTTTCAGGACTATGTCAGAGAAAAGGACATCAAATGGTCCCTGGATGCACAACAGAGAAACAGACTTGCATAGCATCCAGGCCAGCAGTGACCTGCCTCACCTTGGCAGAACTGTGTCTCTAGTGAACCACTCCCTTCTGAGAAATGCAAGGGTCACAGAAGCCTTCAGTCTCCAGAGAATTCCTGTTAAGGAAGAAGAGACAAACACTCAGGGTCTCAGCCTTAGACTGGGCACAGAAAGTGACTGTGCACACAGCCAGCTAGCCAGTCAGAAGCAGGTATAAACCAGCAGAATTTTACCCAACCTCCAGGAATTTAAAATCTAGACTTCCTTATACCAAAGAGATACCAATGTAGTACTTCTTTGTTCTTCTGAGATTAGACATCGAATGCCAAAGGGAAAATGCAGATGACAGAAACACAGTGGCTTGGAATGTAGAAATATGAGCTCTGGGTACCAGTTTTCTACTTAAAAATGGACTTAATTACATGTCCTGTAAGCCTCCCTTATGGCATCTGCTTCTCCATTCTTGCGCATGTTTATTTAAATCTATTTATTGAAAATGTCACACTAAGCCGAAAGCAGAGAAAGCTAAAGCTGGAGGCCGTGGAGGTCTGGACACTTCCCAGCTGTCTGAGTCCTCATCTTGCTCCTGGTCTGGCCACCAGCTCACATTCTGGGGAAATCACAACGCTGGCAGCATATTGAGCCTTTCTTATGGGCTTGCATTTCTTAATGGAAGCACAGCATCCCCTAGAAACAGGGTACACACCTGATGTGAGTCTAGATGTCAGTGATGCTAGTCTAGAGGCCCCTTCTGTTTCCTGCTTACAGGGACTCCACACCTATGGCCCCTTTTCTGACTACGTCTTCTAGGTGTCCACAGCCCCCTTTCTATGCTCTTTGCTCTCACACCAAGACCCAGTCAGGCCCACTCAATAGGCCCATCCTCATGAGGCCCACAGCTATCCATCAGGTTCATGTTAGCTCAAGTGAGATAACAGGACCCAAACAATGTCCAATGAACCCTCAGTATCATGGACAGAAAAAGTTCCAAGATAGAGGTCATTGGCTTGGTGGTATGACTGGCTGGAAAGAGACCATTGAAGGAAACCCATGTTCACCAGCTGCCTGCCAACGCCTTTGGCTTTGATGGATCTATCATTGCTGCTCTGGCTGCCTCCTTCCAGCTTCCAGATTCTAGTAACCCATCATTCTGTTGTCACTGTAAGGGTTTCGGTCTCTGGCAGCGGCTGACACAGCCAGTCTTGCAGAATCAAACACCAAATACTGTGAAGGATTTTAAGATTTCTTATCCTGGAGAAAAGAGGTGGATAGGTCAATGGCATCAAAGACATCCATTTTAGCCTGGAGGGGTGGCTCCAAAGTTAAGGACTGGAGTCCTACTACTCGTGTTGGACAGTTCACGATAGCCTGTGACTCTTGGGAATACCACTCCCTTTTCTGGTTCCAAGGGTACCTTTGCACATGTGTGTATGCACATGCACATGTGCATGCACACAAACAGACATACACAATAGATGATAAAAAATAAACCACAGAAGGAGCATCCATTTCATAAGACAAGAAGGCGCCCATAGCAGAATCTAACTCAACAGCATTAGAAAAATATCTGCAAGGATTCAAAGCTATTGGAGTTGTGTACTCAGTGGTTTCTTTACCTGTCTTCATCAACTAGTAAAGGATGACAGGAAAGGCAAGTGAGGTGCTCTCTCAGCATTTTGACTGGGCTCTGGTATTTGTGCTACCTATACTTGCTTGGTGTACCTCCTCGCCCTTTGCCACTCCACTCCAAGAATCACATGCAAATTTCTAGACTTGGAACAACATCCTAGTGGGTGAAGCAAGAACTATGGTGGGATAGTCAACATTCATTGAATACCCATTAAGTATCAGTTATGTGTTCAGAGGTAGAAAAGCATGTAACCACATTCTTAAAGGCAAGATCTCATACAAAATCTTATAGACTTCAAGAAGTAAAGATCTCTCTTTCTATAGGGATACTCTCTTATTAAGTACAGCTGAGACACAGCTCTCACTGTGTGTTCCTTCCTAGTCTTGACAGATTATTGGAGCCAGTTTCTTTGAAGATTGGATATTCTAACTTATACGTTGCAAATCATTACTGCAGAATGTCTTTTCTTTTTTTAATCATGCATTTTAGTGTGTGTGCAAGTGAAACTATGAGTTGAAATGAAATGATTAGATATCTTGGGGCCAGGGTGATAGTTTAGTGGGGATATGTGAGGTTCATTCCCTAGAATCCTAGCAAAGCCTGGCATAGTAGAATGCATGTCTGTGGTTGGAGGGCTTCTATAAGGACATGGAAGAATCCCCAGGATCTTGCAAGCCAGAAAGCCTGGAGTATGCAGTAGAAAGAGATGAGGTCCTGTCTCGACCTCCACACATGTACTATGGCATACATAGATCTGTACCCACACATCTGAACACACATGCACATACATTGTACACACACACACACACACACACAGTATTTCAAATATGACATTTATACCAGAATATCACTACCGACATCTTTTCTGGCTCTCTGGTTCCATATAGTATTTGGATCATATTATTTGCAAAAAACAAAACAAAACAAAAAAAACCGACTTTATAATAAGCTTTTCAATTGGCCTTGTTATTTTGAGATGAATATAGATACATATGTAGAGCTTTAAAAAAATAAACCAAGGTGTCTCAAGTATCAGTTTTCTTCAAAGTTAACATCTGGCAAGCTATAGGGTCCAATGCTCCAACTTATATTGGTTGACATTGTCATGATTAATTTACAGGACATATCTATCACTGTCCTGCAAATGTCCACTGAAGCCAGCTCACTCCATTCCCATCTGGCCACTTCTTTAGCCCCTGAAAAGCTCTAATGTCTTTTCTACTTCTATAATATGAGTATTGCATAAATGCAGTCATGTGATCAGTAAATTTTAGTTACTTTTTACTCTGACATTTATAGTTTCAAGGATCCTGTGATGGAAAATATCCCAGCACTTGATCATCTTTTAGGATTCTACTTTGATTGGTCTCATTAAATCTGTTTATTATTCTTACATGATATTTTCCTGGATTATCATTTTTTTCCTAATTGGCCTTGCCTGTCTGTACAGCTGTTTTAGTGGCTACCTCTGTCACACTGTATGCCTGCGTATAGAAGCACAGTCTCCTAGAATCCCTACTTCCTCGGTCAGAAATTTGAGCTCCTTGCTTTCCCTTCTTTTTACTACTGTCCAAAATATTTCCCTAGTGTGTCTATACTCTAAAGATCTAAGTCCCAACCATCAAGCATGAATTACTACATTGAAAGGGAGAAGGAAAATCTATTACATTATCCCTGGGTTTTTCTTGTTGCTTCTGACTGTACGTTCCAGGGGTCTGAATTTAACTGAGTCTTCTGTTTAGAGACTGTGCAGTTACTCTTTTAGGAGATTCTCTGCTATGTTAGCTTTCCTTTACCTAAAAATACTATGATTTCTTCATCATCCCTCCAAGGAGTGGTAAGGGCTCTCTTCTGGTTATAGACCATTATCTTCTCTTTTATCCTCACATAGTAGTATAGTGGTAAGTTCTTTTGGGCCTCTTGGAAAGGCACTGATCCTATTTATAAAGATGTCTTCTTCAAGGGCTCATGTAGTCTAATTACCCACCTGGGGACCCGCTGTCTACACCATCTGTACTGGCTGGTTTGGGTTTTTTTTTTTAAATTTTATTTTTCTAAGTTTTTTTTAATTTACATTCAAAATCATTTCCCCTTTCCCGTTTCCTCCCTCTCCAAAAGTCCCATAAACCCCCTTCCCTCCCTCTGTTCCCCATTCAACCCCCTCTTGTTTCTCTATCCTGGCATTCCCCTACATCCAATCTTTCCAGGACCAGGGGTCTCTAATTCCATCTACTTAGAAATCTATTGATATGCGAATTGTGTCTAGGGTATTCCGAGATTCTGGGTTAATATCCTCTTATCAGTGACTGCATACCATGTGTATTCTTTTGTGATTGGGTTACCTTACTAAGGATGATATTTTCAAGTTCTGACCATTTGCCTAGGAATTTCGTGAATTCATTGTTTTTAATTGCAGAGTAGTATTCCATTGTGTAGATATACCACATCTTCTGAATCCATTCTTCCGTTGAGGGACATCTGGGTTCTTTCCAGCTTCTGGCTATTATAAATAAGGCTGCTATGAACATAGTGGAGCATGTGTCCTTATTGCATGCAGGTAAAGCCTCTGGATATATGCCCAGGAGTGGTATAGTCGGATCCTCCGGGAGTGTCATGCCCAGTTTTCTGAGGAACCGCCAGACAGCTTTCCAGAGTGGTTGTACCAGCTTGCAATCCCACCAGCAGTGGAGGAGTGTTCCTCTTTCTCCACATCCTCGCCAACAACTGCTGTCACTTGTGTTTTTGATCTTAGCCATTCTGACTGATGTGAGATGGAATCTCAGGGTTGTTTTGATTTGCATTTCCCTAATGACTAAGGATGATGAACATCTCTTTAGGTGCTTCTCAGCCATTAGATATTCTTCAGGTGAGAACTCTTTGTTTAGCTCTGTACCCCATTTTTTAATAGGGTTACTTGCCTCTCTGGAGTTTAACTTCTTGAGTTCTTTGTATATATTGGATATTAGCCCTCTGTTGGATGTAGGATTGGTAAAGATCATTTCCCAGTTAGTTGGTTGCCTCTTTGTCTTTTTGACAGTGTCTTTTGCCTTGCAAAAACTTTGTAATTTAATGAGGTCCCATTTGTCAATTCTTGATCTTAGAGCATAAGCTATTGGAGTTCTATTCAGGAAATTCTCCCCTGTGCTCATATGTTCAAGGTTCTTCCCTAGTTTTCTTTCTATTAGTTTCAGTGTGTCTGGTTTTATGTGGAGGTCCTTGATCCACTTGGAATTGAGCTTAGTGCAAGGAGATAAGAATGGGTCAATTTGCATTCTTCTGCATGTTGACCTCCAGTTGAGCCAGCACCATTTGTTGAAAAGGCTCTCTTTTTTCCACTGGATGGTTTTAGCTCCTTTGTCAAAGATCAAGTGACCATAGGAGTGTGGATTCATTTCTGGGTCTTGAATTCTGTTCCATTAATCTACATGCCTGTCACTGTACCAATACCATGCGGTTTTTAACACTATTGCTCTGTAGTACAGCTTGAGTTCTGGGATACTGATTCCCCCAGAGGATCTTTTACTCTGGAGAATAGTTTTAGCTATCCTGGGTTTTCTGTTATTCCAGATGAATTTTTGAATTGCTCTTTCTAACTCTATGAAGAATTGAGTTGGGATTTTGATGGGGATTGCATTGAATCTGTATATTGCTTTTGGCAAGATGGTCATTTTTACTATATTAATCCTGCCAATCCATGAGCATGGCAGATTTTTCCATCTTCTGAGGTCTTCTTCAATTTCTTTCTTCAGAGACTTGAAGTTCTTGTCATACAGATCTTTCACTTGTTCGGTTAGAGTCACGCCAAGATACTTTATATGGTTTGTGGCTATCGTGAAGGGTATCACTTCTCTTACTTCTTTCTCAGCCTGCTTATCCTTTGAGTATAGGAAGGCTACTGACTTGCTTGAGTTGACTTTACATCCGGTCACTTTGCTGAAGTTGTATATCAGCTGTAGGAGTTCTCTGGTGGAGTTCTTTGGGTCGCTTAAGTATACTATCATATCATCTGCAAATAGTGATAGCTTGACTTCTTCCTTTCCAATTTGTATCCCTTTGACCTCTTTTTGTTGTCTAATTGCTCTAGCTAGAACTTCAAGTACTATATTGAAAAGATATGGAGAGAGAGGGCAGCCTTGTCTAGTCCCTGATTTTAGTGGGATTGCTTCAAGTTTCTCTCCATTTAGATTGATGCTGGCTACCAGTTTGCTGTAAATTGCTTTTACTATGTTTAGATATGGGCCTCTAACTCCTGATCTTTCCAAGCCCTTTAGCATGAAAGGATGCTGAATTTTGTCAAATGCTTTCTCAGCATCTAATGAGATGACCATGTGGTTTTTTCTTTGAGATTGTTTATATAGTGGATTACATTGGTGGATTTCCTTATATTGAACCATCCCTGCATCCCTGGGATGAAGCCTACTTGATCGTAGTGAATGATCGTTTTGATGTGTTCTTGGATTCGGTTGGCAAGAATTTTATTGAGTATTTTTGCATTGATATTCATAAGAGAGATTGGCCTGAGATTCTCTTTCTTTGTCGGATCTTTGTGTGCTTTTGGTATTAGCGTAATTGTGGCTTCATAGAATGAGTTGGGTAGTGTTCCTTTTGTTTCTATTTTGTGGAATAGTTTGAAGAGTATTGGTGTTAGGTCTTCTTTGAAGGTCTGATAGAATTCTGCACTAAAACCATCTGGACCTGTGCTTTTTTTGGTTGGAAGACTTCACAGACTAGCAGACTGGATACATAAACAGGACCCAGCATTTTGCTGCATGCAGGAAACGCACCTCAGTGTCAAAGACAAACACTACCTCAGAGTAAAAGGCTGGAAAACAATTTTACAAGCAAATGGCCCCAAGAAACGAGCCAGAGTAGCCATCCTAATATCAGATAAAATTGATTTTCAACCTAAAGTCATCAAAAAAGACACAGAAGGACCCTACATACTGATCAAGGGAAAAATCCACCAAGAAGAACTCTCAATTCTGAATATCTATGCTCCAAATGCAAGGGCACCCTCATTCATAAAAGAAACTTTACTAAAGCTCAAAGCACACATAGCACCTCACACAATAATAGTGGGTGAATTCAACACCTCGCTCTCTGAAATGGATCGTTCAGGAAAGCAAAAACTAAACAGGGACACAGTGAATCTAATTGATGCCTTGGACCAAATGGAACTAACAGATATATATAGAATTTTCATCCTAGAGCTAAAGAATACAACTTCTTCTCAGCCCCTCATGGTACCTTCTCCAAAATCGACCATATAATTGGTCACAAATCAGACCTCAACAGATATAAGAAGATAGAACTAATCCCATACCTCCTATCAGATCACTATGGAATAAGGGTGGTCTTCAATGGCAACAAAAACAACAGAAAACCCACATACACATGGAGGCTGAACAATGCTCTACTCAATGATAACTTGGTCAAGGTGGAAATAAAGAAAGAAATCAAAGACTTTTTGAAAGTTAATGAAAATGAAGGCACAACATACCCTAATTTATGGGACCCAATGAAAGCAGTGCTAAGAGGAAAATTCATAGCCCTGAGTGCCGCCAAAAAGAAACAGTAGACTGCATACACTAACAGCTTAATGGCACACCTGAAAGCCCTGGAACAAAAAGAAGCCAATACACCCAAGAGGAGTAGAAGGCAGGAAATCATCAAACTCAGGGCTGAAATCAATCAAGTAGAAACAAATAAAACCATACAAAGAATCAACAAAACGAGGAGTTGGTTCTTTGAGAAAATCAACAAGATGGATAAGCCCTTAGCCAGATTAGCCAGAGGGCACAGAGACAGTATCCAAATTAACAAAATCAGAAATGAAAAGGGAGAGATAACAACAGAAACTGAGGAAATTCAAAATATCATCAGATCCTACTACAAAAACCTGTATTCAACACAACTAGAAAATCTCGAGGAAATGAACAATTTCCTTGACAGATACCAAATACCAAAATTAAATCAGGATCAAATAGACCATCTAAACCATCCTATAACCCCTGAAGAAATAGAAGTCGTCATTGTACTGGCTGGTTTTGTGTATCAACTTGACACAAGCTGGAGTCATCACAGAGAAAGGAGCCTCTATTGAGAAAATGCCTCCCTGAGATCCAGTCATAAGGCATTTTTCTCATTTGGTGAACAAGTTGGGGAGGGCCCATTGCAGTGGTACCATTCCTGTACTGGTGGTCTTGCATTCTATAAGAAAGCAAGCTGAGCAAGCCAGGGGAATTAAGCCAGTAAGTAACACCCCTCCATGGTCTCTGCATCAGCTCCTGCTTCCTGACCTGTTTGAATTCCAGTCCTGACTTCCTTTGGTGATGAACAGCAGTGTGGAACTGTAAGCTGAATAAACCTTTTCCTCTACAACTTGCTTCTTGGTCATGAAGTTTTGTGCAGAAATAGAAACCCTGACTGAGACACCATCTCATTGTAGAGCACGGTTTCAACATGAAATTAGGGGAGATACAACTAGTCCTTCATATGGGTGGGGTGGTCCTGCAATCTTTCTGCAGTATTTGTCTGGAAGAGAACAGTGATTGTAGGCTTTCTGCCTTGCTTCCCATCTTCCCTTGCTAGGTTTCTCATCTTCTGCCTTTTAGCTGGAGAGAGCAGCCTTTCCATATGAGGTGAGTTATTTGCTCATTCACTTATTCATTCACTCACTCATGTGTTTCACCGAATCTGTTTGTATTTGTGGATGACCTTTTCATCTGGGGTATGGTTCTGAAAGAAAACCGAAGGACTTTGTGACTCATAGCTCACTTATCTCCCTCTTTCCACTTTGCAGGAAATGCACTCCCCCATGGAGTTCATCTTCCATTTATGGATGGATGGAGACGACATGCAGCCACTGATTTCATAAATGATTCTCATGTGATCTAGAGGAAAAGGGTCCCCTTGCCCTCTAGTGATCAACACTGCTATCACACAGTGCATTTATGGAGAACTCTTTATATACAAAGCAGGAAGAAAGAAAGAAAGAAAGAAAGAAAGAAAGAAAGAAAGAAAGAAAGAAAGAAAGAAAGAAAGAAAGAAAGAAAGAAAGAAAGAAAGGAAGGAAGGAAGGAAGGAAGGAAGGAAGGAAGGAAGGAAGGAAGGAAGGAAGAAGGGAGAGAAGGAGGGAGGGAGGGAAGGAAGGAAGGAAGGAAGACAGACAGACAGGCAGGCAGACAGACAGACCAAATGTTACTTCCCACCAATGTATTTAAGAAGGTTTAGTCTTGGTTATGTTTAAAAAAAAAACACTGTCGTAAAGGTGGCTAATTTTCTTTACACATTTAAATCTAATGTTAGTGAGAGAGGCTGCTACCCACTGTGTGACGGAGTTAACTGTTCAGCTATTTAGAATAGAGTATGTGGAGCAGACAGATGATGTCCACTCCTACACCTTCTACCCACTCAAATGCCAAAAAAAAAAAAATGTTTGCTTTTCACCATTTCTGAAAATGGCATCCCCATTCACCCTGTACTTCAAGCTCCAAATCTGAACCCTTCAGTTGCCATTCCCCTGCCTCTACCCATGCCAACAGGAAGGCTTGCGAGCTACACCCAGCAAAACTTGTCTCACCGTCTAACAATGGAAGCTGCTCTACTCACTACCTCCCGTGGACTTCCATGTGAGCTGTGGATGGTCTGCCTGCCTCAGCTCCGGCTCTATGTTCTCCCACAGCTCCAGTCTGAAGCCAGATCACCTTACTCCTCTGCTGAGCACCCGCCAGCACTTTTACACCACACTTAGTATGGAAGCCCAGCATTTCCCCCAGACCTCAATGACCCCCTGGATTGTCCTTGGCCTGTCATGAGCCACACTGCACAATGAAGCACACCACTGAGGTCACAGTGGCTTTTTTCTTTTCTTTGAACTTGGCCCAGCTTGGTCCCCTCTGAAGGGCATTCACACTTCTGGGTGGATGCACATGGTAGGCTACTGGAGATACTTTTGTATCTACTACAACTGTTCATACTGAGTGCGGCATTGATCAGGATGTACAGGAACTTTTGGTGCTGTAAGGTCAAAAGTCATTCTCTGATGCATAATGAATTTAAAGCTAACCTAGTCCTCACTAGAGTCTATCTCAATCACCTATTACAAAACAAACACGGAATCCTTCTGATCACAATTCCTTGTAGTTCACAGTGTGATCAGAAACAAATGGAATGTGTGATTTCTGAGATCTTGTTTGGGCTCCAGCAGAAACAGGCCTCAGTTACTAATCAGTGCTGACTAAGGAAAGGAGAGAACTGCCATTGCTTTTAGTATAGACTCTGTCATGGCCACCTCTGCCTCAGAATATTGGTGAGTGCTTGATGTGCTGTCCTGCACCCATGCCTCAGGAAGGAGCGAGACTTTCCATGAGAGGAAGCAAAAATCCATGTTGACAAGAACAAAAGGTTTACTCTGCTTCTAAGATTAGAACAGGTCCTACAGAACAAAGATTTTTGTGTATATGTTCCGGTCATCATCTGAAACACTCATATACAGTGAGCACATTGTTCAAAGCAAATTTCCTTACCCCCAGTCCTGGCCACAATTTGCTATTTTAGAACCCTCTTTGTTTCCGTTCTGCTGAATTAATTCAGACTAAAATGCTAAAAGCAGAAGGCATATCAGGGTCCTAAATCAAGTCATCTGTCTAGAAACTGCCTTTGAGGAACGTTCCTTTTCTCATTCTTCCCCCAACTAGTCCCCTCTGCCTTCTCCTTTTAATGAAAAGACTTCAAAGGGGATATGCTATGTGTTCCTTCTAATGGTATACAGGAAAGAGGAGGCAGCCATTGAAATACACATCTCTCTGTGAAGGTTGGGGGGAAAATGGGCACAGTTGTTATCATCTCCTGCCATTGAAATTCCTTAAAGAAGCATTCAGCTGTCTTCATTAAGAAACATTCTTTAGTTTTCTATCTTGAAGATAGAGGTTATTGGTGAGTTCTAGTAAATAGTATTTAAGAGAATGATACTGAATGGGATAACAGTGGTTTAGAAGGGATGGTACATGATTCAGGATGGAAAATGTGTAGCCAAAGAGTAGAAGAGGGGGAAAGAAATATGCACATGTAGAACAGAGAGAGCAGGGAAAAGCTTCCACTGGGTTGCCAACTGGTGACACACCTTCATTCAAGTCACTGATGCTTCTCTCTGTGGATAAAGAAGTCTAGGAAGAGGTATATTTCCAGCTTTCACAAGCAAGAGTCTGACCTTCAGAAGAGGACTGATGTCTATTCAGACCATCAGCCCAGTATTTCCTCTAGCCTCGTGCTTTCAGTTATGCTGTGGTCTATCACAGGGTACCCAACTATGACTCAGTTGATCTTTTCAATTATTTGTCAAGGAGGCTGCACTGTGCTTCCTGGAAAGAGTACACAGTGAACTCTGGGTCTGTTTACCAGTCGACCCTGGCTTCTCATTCCCCAGCTGCACCGCTCCCTGCCTATGCTCTGACAACCAAACTGCCTCTAGGCCAAGCGCCTTCTGGAGGATAATATCACCTGGACTTAGACCCTCTTCTTTAATACATTAAGCCCAAAACTATTAAAAACACAGATGCCTGAGAGAAACAAATATACAGGTATAAACCACTGTTGTGTTTTGCTCATCCAAGAAAGGACAAGGACATCCACTTTCCAACCATAAATAGTTAATATTTTTCCAATTAAAAACTAACTAGCAAACAAAACCACCAACAGGGTGGGGCATGGTTCTTTAAGCAGTACCACGAGCTTCTTGGGTAACTTTGGGATGAAATAGAAAAGAAAAAGTCAGTTACAGCTGGGTCACATTCAGGAAGAGACATAATTAGGTGCTGAAATTCATTCAACAGTACCTGGAACCCATTGACTTCACTGTCAATCCTGGCATCAACACTAAACAGCTCTGGTGAAGATGTGGAGTAAATTAGGGCAGTCATTATGGCAAACAGTATAGAGATTTCTTTTTAAAAGCAGGATCTGTCTGTCTGTCTGTCTGTCTATCTACCTACCTATCTCTCTCTATATATATATACATATATATGTATATTATATATATATATGTGTGTATACACACACACATATCTATCTATCTATATATCTATATCTATATATCTATATCTATCTATATATATATCTTAAGATTCATTCTATAAGTTATTTTCCTCAGGGGAACCAGATTTTAGACCAGGAGTAGGTATTGTTTTGATAGACCTGACCATGTTGTTTTGGAGAGTATTGTGGGAGAACTTTGGAACTTTGGACTAGAAAAGACACTGAGTGTTGAGAAATCAGTGGAGAGATCTGTTCTGTAGGAGCTTGGAAGATAAGAATGTTGAGAGCAAATAAGTAAGCAGCACCTCTACATCAGCTTCTGCCTCCAGGTTCCTGCCCTGTCTGAGTTCCTGTCTTGATTTTTTCAATAGTGAATAGTGATATGAAAGTGTATTCTAAGTAAACCCTTTCCTTCTCAACTCAATTTGGTCATGATGTTTCATCGTAGCAATAGTGATTCTAACTAAGTCAATAATCTTTGCTTTTTTATTGTCTCCAAGATGGTTTGTTAATATTAATACCACAGTATAAATCATTACAACTTTTAAAACTCCTACAGCCTTTAAAAACTCAAACTCTTTTAAAGCTTAGTCTCTTTAAAACATCCAAAGTTTCTTTCAAAGTTCAAAGTCTATCCAAAATATTCAAAGCCTCTCTCTTTCTCTCTCTCTCTCTCTCTCTCTCTCTCTCTCTCTCTCTCTCTCTCTCCCACACACACACCTCAGTTTCAAAGTCTCTCAACTGTGCAGCCTTGTTAAAATATGTTATACTCAATGAATTCACGAAATTCCTAGGCAAATGGTCAGATCTTGAAAATATCATCCTTAGTGAGGTAACCCAATCACAAAAGAACACACATGGTATGTAGTCACTGATAAGGGGATATTGACCCAGAATCTCGGAATACCCTAGACACAATCCGCATATCAATAGATTTCTAAGAAGATGGAAGGAGAGACCCCTGGTCCTGGAAAGACTGGATGTAGGGGAACGCCAGGACAGAGTAACGAGAGGGGGTTGAATGAAGAAAAGAGGGAGGGAAGGGGGCTTATGGGACTTTCGGGGAGGGAGGAAACGGGAAAGGGGAAATGATTTGGAATGTAAATTAAAAAAAAATAAAATAAATAATTAAAAAAATATGTTATACTTTACTGCCTCAAGATGGGGAGAACCAGGATACAGTCAGAATTAAATAAAAGCAAAACAAAACTTTAACAGCGTAAAAGATTCGGTTCTTGATAGCTGGGACTCACAATAGTTTGGGCTCCAAAGGGCCTTGGCAATGGTGTTTCTCCAGCTCTACTATCTGAGGCAGACACATCTTTTCTCTTATGGTTAGGTGAATCCACTCTAAAGCTTTTGCTTTCCTTTATGGTAGTTCCATGCTACTGGCATCTCCAAAATGCAATTTCTATTACAACTGGGATGTATCTTCGCTAAAAGCCTCTCCTGGTCTCTCTTTGGGGACTCTGATCCTGCTACATGGTACCAAGTTTTGAACCTTTCTCCATAACTCTTTCCATCCTGCTTGAGCCTTCTACTGCAACTGAGGCTGCACCTTCATCAATGGCCTCTCCTTGACTTTCACAATGTCAAGCATTAGCTGCTCTCTGTAACCTTCATACCTTTAAAACCCTACTTGGGAGACTCTTACACATCACCCAGTAAAACTGTAGTTATCAGAAACTGTGCACTACTATTTAAAGTTTGTGAACCACAGCTTTCATGTTCTAATCCTGAGAAAATACTTCCCAGAAGATTTTTATCTCAGTAATGCTGGATTCTTCTTAATCACAGCTGATAATCCAGCCACATAATAGTTTTGAGAGAGGCTATGCAATATCAGGGAGGGTGGGTGATGGAGAGAGAATGGTTACTTGGTATAAGAAGAAATTCTTATAACAGGAAGAAATCCTTTTGTTCTATAGCAGAGTGGGAAAACTGTTTGACAATAGTTAGTCATGTACTTCAAAATATTGCATGTATGCATATATACATATGCAAACACATACTCAAAAAATAAAAATATACCCAAAAGGTATATGCACACTTTATATCATTATAGAAATAAATTATTCATCTCAGATTGTTTTTGTAAATATACATGAAGCAAGTAAACTGAGTCTGAAAACTAACCATATAATTTTATATAACATGGTTATCTAAAATTGTAAAAGGTTATATAAAATGCATCAGTATTTGTGGTATTCATGCCCACATGATATGGTGAATATATTTAATAATTTTGGAGGGTGGTTTATGTTTGAAAATCATGTATTTGTTTGCTCTAATGATTATCTTTTCTGTTCGCTTGGTTGTGGGTTTGGTTTCTTGTTTGTTTGTTTGAGGCATGGCCTTGCTATGTAGGTGTGGCTGCACACCGTTTGCTAGTTACATCAGCTTGGCCTTAAATTTACAGCAATCCTCCTGCTTCCACATGTCCAATTCTGGGATTACAGGCATTCAGCACCACAGCCACCCTAATCCATACTCTTCGGCATGGCCTGCTTATAAATAAGGAGACCATGCAGTACACAACATCTGTTTTATTCAAGAGGAAACATTTTCAGAACATCAAATAACTATTCTCTTGTTAAAGTACACATTTTTTTTTCTTTCTAAACCTCACATCTTGTCTTTACTGACATCTCAAATAAACCCAGAGAAATAAAGCTGCAGAGTACTGGGAAATCCCTGTCATGCTGTTAGAACTCTCAGAGGGAAAGGTTGTGGAAAACCATAAATATGACAGCTAATTTCCACACGCCTGTCAGCTTGTGTGTGGGAAACTGAACTGGGAGTCTGAAGACTATCACTGAATTAATGAGCTTGCGTTCATTTTATGATGACAGATCCTTTAGGGCATCTAATCATGGACCCCACTTGTTCAGAGGGAGTGTCAGGCCAACAGGAAGACCTGGGGTGCAGTATGGCCCAGGAGCTCTCCCATTTGACAGCCCTCTCTGGTCTTCTTTGAATCTAATTACTTCCTTTGGTGATTTAATGAAGTGCATGGTCCAAATGACCCTTCCCATCTAAGAGACTAGGGGAGAGGGAGTAAATTCACCCCTTGGAAGGAAACCTTGTTTGAAAGCATGCCCTCTGGAGAACAAGCTTACAGTTCGATGGTAATGAAGATAGGTTTGACACTCAACCAGAATCCATGCTTTTTCCTGACCCATGTCTCTGCAATCTAAGAAGAGTAGACACACCAGGGCTTAGCCAGTCCAAGAACCATGGGCCTTGTGCCCAGCAAGTGTGAAATTGTACCAAACCACTGGCAGCAGTTATTGCAGAGAGATTGCATTGTAGAGAGGCCTGACTTAAAATGTAAGAAGTAGCCCTGAACCACAAGGACTCAAGAAAGGCTGCCTGCATGAATAAATGAGTGTGCTACAGGAAACAACCCTGAGTCCCATTTTAGACTAAATTCATTACATGAAAAATTGAGCTAACAAATCAAGTGCCCATTAAAAAATAATTTATTTTATGCTTCTCTTAAGTTTCTTCCCTCCTCTGGGACATTTAAAGTCCATTTGATTAAGTACTGAAGGCTGTAACCACAGCAGGGCTGAAAAAAACCCTTAATTCCCTACACTCTATTTTCTTTCACATTTCCCCCCTCAAAACAAATACATGCTATTTGGTGTTTTCTTTTTAAGTAATAAAAATTATTTCAAAAAAATATAGTGCAATATGTAAACTTGGCATTCACATTTTTTTTTCAAAATAGATTTTATCCACAGCATCTTGAATTTGCTGCCACTGCCGCTTATGGGAGCAGGCGGGCATTGTTGGTGATTGGATAATCTGCCCCAGCTTTTGTAGGCAAAGAAAGCTGAAGTTCAGAGAAGGGGAGTTGCTGGGCCCACAGGCACAGTTCCTACCTGGCACAGGTGAGCGCAAAGCCTCACAAGGCTCAGTATAGAAGGGCTCTTCAAAATGAAAGTGACAGAGGACATGAATTTGAGGAAAATTTGGGCTGTGCTTCACCTTGAGCCGACACAATGAAGTACCAGAGATCTAGGCAACAGAAACTTCATTCTGTCAGTCGTGGAAGCTGGAAGTGTGGTCCAGTTCTGGCGAGGGTGCCATTCTGTCGTCTTCTCATGACCCCACCTGGAGGCAGACAGCTAGCTCTGCAGCCTCTTCTTATGAGGTCATGGATCCTATTGGTGACATCATTATCTTGTAAGGGTCAGATCTCTTTGTACCCTCACATAAAGGGTTAGGATTGTCAACACATGGACTCTCAGGGGATAGAACATGCATGGTCTTGTAAGCAGTGAATGTTGGATTGGATTCTTGAATTCTAGAACGTTTCTACTGTGATCAGATAAGTTATGGTACCCTTTTGCTCCCTCTGAGGGATCATATGTACAATCACCAAACACACGTGTTCGACTGGATGGTGGATAATAGTGCTAGATAAAAGCAGTTTCCACCTTCATGCGTTCATTAGCAAGCAGGTATTGACTGCACGGAGTATCTGAGACAATTACGCTTACATATTTCCTTGGGAAAAATTCCTACGCCATGCTCAATTTTCTGCCTTATGAATTCCAAAGCCAAGTTTGCAGCCGAGTTGTATAGTACAAATCAATTCACCAGCTCCGCCAGCAGCCGCTTTCATGGGGAAGAAAGCAATTATGATTTGGAGCAGGTGCTGCTTTGACTATTAATTATAAGCCCTGTGGAATGCAATGCAATGATCGGGATGATTCCAGGAAACACATCACTTCAAATTAGAAAATGTTTTCTTGCTTTTTAAAGGAATAGTGTTCAGCAAATTTGAAGTCTAATGTTTTAATATATGCAATACACACACACACACACACACACACACACACACACACTGAGCCTTTCTGGAACTTAGGTCACAAAAAACAATCAGTTCTGAATTCAATGACTCTAGGAACAAATCTGGAGTTTGCCAACTCTTCTGAGTCACCAGTTTTGAAAGCTGAGATAAAAACAAAATGAAATGAAAAACAATTAAGTAGAATACAAGCAGCCCAAATACCGAGAGAAGAAATCTATTGTTGGTTATGGGTGTGGTTCAAGGGCATTCTCAGATCCCAAGGGAGGCAGGGAACTCTGGAAGGAGACTGGGCACTGTGACAATGGGTGTGACTGCTTCTCCACTGTGAGTGGTACTCTAGCCCCTAAAGGTTGGGTGTGTATGGATCACCCTCAACATACCCCTTGCAAATCATCTCAGCATCTTGACTACACACCCTGCTTCTTCCCTGCAACCCTGCAACAAGTTAAATTAAAATATAGCAAGAGAAAAATCAGACAAGAGAGAGCCTCAAATGCAGACATGAATGCAAAACTCAGGTCACAGAGTCTGCAGGAGGCCATACCCTAATTCACAACAAACTGGAGCAGATGAAACCAGAGAGAGCAAGGGACACAACAGAAGCACAGCGGGAAAATGGCAGGATAAAGATTGTCTTCAGACAAAACAGCTTGGGAAAAAAAAAACAGCTTGAAAGCACGACAATGAGAGGTTTTGGAAATTGAAACCATAATCATTCAATAGGTGTGCTAAAAGAACAGACAGATGCTAAGCACAATAGGCTAGAGAACAGAGCTATTGTCTGAAATGATAGTTCAAAGGGCACAAAGATAGGCAGACAGACAGGGGAGTAAAACTTTTTGCAGAACAGATCCCCAAAGTGTAGCATCTATCAAAAGAAGCGAACAGACAGAACCAATAGAAGAAACTCTTCAAGAGACTAGAACGATTCCTGAGCAGAGTTATAACATCAATTGATTAGATTTCATTTCTGCTTTTAGAAATTAAGTATAGCAGTAATGGCAGTAAGTGGATTCCATTCATCTAATAAATACTGAGAGATGGAAGTGGGAGAAAGCCCCAACTGCCTGGAGCTGCTGCATACAATCAAGGCAGTGAAGGCTTAAGAAGATTGAGAAACTGCGTGCTAACAAAAACCCTCAAGTGTAGCATTAATGTCAGGTGAAACAGAATCCAAGGAGAAAAAAAGAAAATGAAAGACATGTTTCATTGTGAAAAGGTGCAGCTGTCTAGGAAATTCTAACAGGAATTTACATGCTGCCAATATGTTACCTGAGTTATGTAAATAAAGATGGCATAGCACAAAGGAAAATATGCAAATTTATTGTCAACTAAAATAGGTATATAAGATGCAAAGGGCACAATTAATACACTTAATCTACTGGTCATAATTACTGGCCATAGGATAGTATTTAAATATAAAAGTGTACAGATATAAGTGCATAATTTTAAGTGCATGAAAATTTTCTAAACTTGTTTTCTTTTCTTTTTTGTTTAAACATAGAGAGCATCTAAGTAAATTCTCAAGTTCCCAGGCAAGCACAAATTGGATGGGTCACATTTACTGCTCATACACACAAGAGAATTAATATTAAAGGGTGGGAAATAAAAATTTTTAATTTAACTAAAATTCAGGAACTCTAAAGCATTTCTAGCTAAAATTAAAATCAAAAGTACTATTTAGATATCACATTAGCTCTGTGCTGTGACAAAAATACCCGGTATATGTGAAGGGAGGAACAGGCTGGGGGATGTCTGTGAGCTAAAACAGACCTTACTTTGCATGCTTGTGGCTCTAGATTTGATGCTCTGAACAGTAAAATCCAAACAAGCCAATAAAAAGATAGGTTGATGTTGGCTCATGGTGGCTGAGCTCTCAGGCTGTGGTCTTTTGACTCCATCGATTTTGGACCTGTGCTACCACAGGCACCAACACAAGGCATTCATGTAATACAAACCTGCTTTTCTAATGCTGTTCAAGGAGATGGGAGTGAGGGACTGTGTGTGTGTGGGGGGGGGCGGGTGATGAGGAGGAGAGGGGAGGGAGAAGAAGCAGAGGAGAGGACAGGGAAGGAAGGGCCAGGACCCCAAGATATCTTTCAAGGTTACTTTGCAGCAACCAGTAACCTTCTTTTGCCTAGGATCTCCTACAGTGTCTACTACCTCCCAAGAGTCCCATAAAGCCTCGAGGGAATGCTTATGGTCCTCCAACACACACCGTGAGCAGAGCAAATAGAAAGAGCTGCCAATGGAGGAAATATCTACCCAGTCATTTTATAAGAAAATGCAGAATTCTTTAGTACCCAGGGTCTGAAACCTGATTCAAATGGCTCATCCAAGCTGAAGAACATACCGACCCCATAAAATGTCCACGGTAGTCTTCAGCTATTCTTGGAACTCCTATTCAAGCGTTATTATCAGTTCTTGCTTCCTCTGTGTCCTCCTCATTTCAGGTCATCACTTGCGGTGCACATAAGGGAGCCTCCTTGTAACAAGTCCTTGGCTCACTCTAGCGTGCCAGTTTGGAACAGGGAGTGAGCTGTTCCACTTAAAATACGAACAGTAATTAGATCTGACAGAGAAAGAAATACAACTTAACAGGAAAGGATGAAGATGAGTAAACAAAACTATTGTTCTAGGATGGAAAAGATGGCAAAGAAAACCCTGACACGGGTAAACCAAGCGAGAAACACCATGAAAGGAAAGAGTGGCAGCAGCCAAGAAAACAAAATGTCTCTAACTTATAGATGATAGCTAAGAGAACATCTTTAGCAAGCTTTGGGGAACCAGACAAAAAACATGCATGATGATACGTGTAGACCTTTAAAACTAGAAGAGGATATGTTTGGTGACTGCCTAAAATAAAATAATAAAAGAGAAATAAAAACAAAAGAGATGATTTTCTTTGAAGATCCAAATAAATTGATTTTAGAAGATAATATATGAGCAGTCTTGCGAAGCACACTCACGTGCCTCGTGAGGCATTCTCATGCTTGCACGCATGAGCGTGCACATACACATATGCACACAGATTGTTTTAAATAGTGTCTTACAAATGATGTGTGGTTCAGCACTGTGGTTCCTGAAAACTCTCAGGAGATGCTTCCAATATTTCATTAACTACCCTGAGTGTAAAGATATCTTTCCCAGTGCCTTTCATGTGTTGGCGTATTTCTCATACGGATTCAAGAAATTCATATCAATGGGCTCCTGCAACTGATAAGGAAATGCCTTAAAGAATACAGACTCAAGATTTATATACAATGTTATTTTTTTTACTTTTTGGTAATTAACAATTAATAATTTTAACATAAACAAACCCTATTCTTAATAGGAGAAAAATCCTTAGGAACATTCTAGTAAGAAAAATTTGGGACTGAAGAGAAAGCTCAGAGGTTAGGAGCACTTGTTCTCTCAGAGAAGCAGAGTTTGATTTTAGGCCCTAGGATACTGGGCAGCTCACAACTACTTGTAAGTCCAGCTCCAGGGGATCTGATAGCTTCTTTGACCTTCCACTGGCAATGCCCCACCCCACCCCACCATCAACACACACACACACACACACACACACACACACACACACACACACACACACACACATACAAAATAAATCTTAAAATAAAGAAAAGAAAAACGCAGGCTACAAATGGAAAAATCTAGCACTCACAGAAGGCAGACTTGACTGAGTAAGCTGACAGCCCAAGCTCCTGAGAATACTCAGGTGTGCTCTGATTCCCCTCTAAAGCTCCGTGCTTCTTGCTTTCCCAAACCGGCCACCTGTGTGGAAGAGAACCCCCTCTTTATAGGAGAAGGAAGGTCCTCAAGTCTAGGAAGTTTGAGGACAGGGTCCAGAGTCCGATGGGCTGAGCTGATAGACTAACTGGGCAGGTTCTTTGGTCATTAACCCCCCACCCTACCCCAACCCACCTAGCAAGCTACTTCACTGTCCACGAGAAAGCAAAGACTTGACTTTTGGACAGACAAGTCTCAAATGACATTCTCAGATTTTCTGTTCTCCATCAACTGCATGTTAGTCTGAGAGATGAGGCATGATTCAGAAGTCACCATTAGGGACGAAATGATCCTATAAGGGCTGGACTTGCTGGCTTTCTTCCTTCTCCCTGTCAGGTCAACTGTCCTAGACATCAGTGACGAGTTAGGGGGCTAAGGCAGGCTAAGGAACGTTGCTGTTGTACAGAGTGGAGTTACCTAAGTTTGAAGCAGTCCTCCTTACTTCCTGTCCAGAGTCACACTGTCAGCTACAACCCAGAAATGGCACCATCCACTTTTGATCATCAGTCCCAGTTGCTACTCCTCAGGTGCCAAATCTGACTTTAGAGCCCATTGACGTTGGTTCCAAACACATTGGTAGTGATTTTTTAAACATTCAGAGGCAGGATCTCACCAGGTAGCCCGGCTGACCTGGAATTTACCATCATCCTCCTGCCTCGGCCTCTGGAATGCTGGAGTTGCAGATGTGAGCCTCTGTACTCAGTTATCACTAATGACTTCAAAACAAAACAAAACAAAACACTATGTGCTTAGCCTCTGTAAGAATTCCTTGGAGACCTCTAAACAGTGGGGATTCATTCAGCTCTAGTAGAGTAGATCAATGGTTTTCTTAGAATAGCTATATGCATCTGACATTTGTTTTGTTGTGTTGTGTTTTATTTCGGTTTTGGTTTTGTTGTTGTTGTTTGTTCCTTACCAACTGATCCCCCACCCCCCCCAATGCTTCAAAGTTTGGGGTTCCTCATCGCCTCTTTTTCCACTCTCTTCTTGCTCCCTTTCTTGAGCTCTTGTCAAACTTACACCCACACTGTCCTTTTTGGTATCAGTGTTCATTTATATTTTCATCCCTTGCCTGCACCATGGACAAATCAATTCCAAATTGGGGCCCAATAGAGGTACCTTCCTTGAACCATTTATTCTCAGTTCCTCATAGTCTTTTCTTTTCCCCAGCCTGATCTCCCCCAGGCAGCATTTTCTGGGACATAAGAGGCAGCAGAAGAGAGCCGAAGAGGAGGCCAGGTAGCAAACAGGATGCCCCAGGGAACAGGCAGTTGACCCAAGCAAGGGAAGGGGCCAGCAGGTAAACTGGAAAGTACAGGGTGCCACTGAAGGGAGCAGCTGTTAAGCAGTTCTCCTGATTGGTGCCAGGCGGGAGTGTGAACTTACTGGTGCCAGAAGGATCTCTGTTATCAGAAGCATTGCAGGCTGTCCAAACCCTGTGACTTCGTCAGCGAGGACTTGGAAACCTGCAGGAGCTAATTACTCACTGCTGTTTAAATCTTTGAGCTCCAAGAAGATTGCTATCACCCACTTGGGGAACATCCCCCCCCAACAAAGAGAGCAGATGGATCCCAATCAGTAGCTCTCCAAGCACCCCACTCTTGCCCTCCCTTCTAACCAACCCTCCTTCCACCCTTGCTTTACCCACCCCTCCCCACTTGCATTTAGTCCCATGTTCATCACCTACCCTATTCCCATTCATTCTTTTCCCCAGAATGCACTCTGTGGAAACAGCTGGCAATTTGTAGTGACTATGCCTGGGCATAGTGTTAAGTCCTTGATGTGCTATCTCAGGGAATCCTCCCGCTGACCATGACAGCTAGATGACAAGATTGAGCAAGTAAACATACAAAATGCCCAAAAGTATTATGTTTGTTTGTTTGTTTTTTCCTGAAACTTGAAACTAACTGAGCATGAAGAGTTTTGTCAGGTGACCCTGCTCAGGATAGGTGAGTCCTTTGGCAGTGGGCCAAAGTTACTCCACTTCAAAATAGGTGTAAGGAATGGTAACCGGAAACTCTTGCTTATTTACCAGGTATATGGAGAAAAAGTTGAATCCTGATTGAACAAAGCAATTATAAGAAATATTTATCAGACATCCTGAGGAATTTGAACAGAGTACATAACTGATAACATTGAAAAAGTAAAGATGAAGATTTTTTTCAAAATTCTTATTTTACTCTTTAGAGATATGGATACAAATTGAAATATTTACAAATAAAATCATATAACCTGAGGGAAGTATGCCTTTAAAATACCTCCAAGTTCAAGTGAATGGCCAAGGCAAGACTGGCTGTGAATATACATACTGGCTGTGGGTATACATATCAACAGCTCACCTATACATTCATGCATATTTTAAGTATATAATGTAAAGTAAAACAATACATCTGTCATATAAGTGCAATTTGCAACTAAGAGATATTTTCATGAAACAGATAAATTCCTAACGTCTGCATTTGTCAGTCAGGTTCAAGTATTCTTTAAAATTAAATTTTCTTTGGATTAGGTACATGTAATTTTCAAATCTAAGAAACACCAAATGCTGCTTACTGTCAAAAACACACAAGTATAACTGAAGTACTCCAAGTATTTAAGGGCATTGTGAAACTTTTTTTTTTAATGTTAAAACCAATCAAAGTTGCCAGGTCCTGGATTGTGTTTGAAATCCTAGCACTCAGGAGCATGGCAAGTTTGAGGCTAGCCTGGGCTACCTGACAGAACCTTATCAGAAAAAAAGGGGGTGGGTGGAGAGGATAAGGTGTTTTTGCTACTGTTATTTTAAAATTATTTTTTCCTTTTTATTTCTGTAGGTGGGAATGAAGTTTCCAGATCATGTATGTAGATAGACATACATGCTTTTAATGGGAAAATCTCAAGGCTAAGCCTTTCCTTATTAAACAGGTTTGCTCTGTATAAATGTAAATGTCACTTTTATTTCCTCAGAGGAAAGGATGAGACAAGAGCTGTACTCAAGCTTTATAAATACTTTGGCTTGAGCTGAACCGAGATTGTTTCTTTCTAATTATCTCTAGGCCTAGACCTGAAAGAATCTAGCCTCCTTCTGCTAACCTGAATCTCTCTGCTATCCTAGACTTAGAATGTTTCAGCCTCTGAGACTTACTGCTGAATAAGGTCACCCTTCTTAGCTCTTTCTGAACTCTGGCTGGCTAGTTCAACTCCTTTCCAAGCTGACTAATTCAAACTGGCTTCTCTTGGCTTCTCACAGAATTGGTCTGCTTGGCCTCAAACTAACTCTAGCAATATCTTCTAATCTTCTGACTCCTCATTGTCTGGCTCATTCTGTCTTCAACTGTGAGCTGTCTCTGTAAAACTGTCCCAGTAAAACTGTCCCAGTAAAAACTGCTCTCTCTCTCTGTCTCTCCCCTCTCTGAAGTGCTCACTTATGTATCCTCTCTTTCCTGTGCTGTTCTCATGTGAGTTGGAGGTATCCTGTCTCTGACTTATTATGTCAAATCTTTCAATGATTCATCATTTTGTGTGCCACTCAATTAGATGTCATTTTCAAAGATGGCTGCTTCCTTCTACAAACTAATTTTACCTTCATTGCTTAGGATTAATGGTGTGTCATAAGGGTGTATCTGTATTCCAGCAAGATCATACTGTACTTCAGGGCATGTCTGCATTCCATCCGGATTATATAGACCTGGAAGGTCTTTGGATATCATCCTTTGCCAGAGCATCCATGTTGCTGGATTAAAATTCCTTTATAGTCCTGAAAGTATCTTCTGAAGTAGCATGGCAGGACTGGGAGAACATCTTATCACCTCGAGGCACAAACAAAGTGATGATGAGGCTAGTGGGCTCCATATGCTCAGAAGAGCTCATTACTGCAACAGTTCCTAAAAACCAGAGCCAGCTGCCCTGCCCACCTACCAAGCATATGAAAGTATGTGTGTGTGTGTGTGTGTGTGTGTGTGTGTGTGTGTGTGTGTATGTGTATGTATGTGTGTATGTGTGTGTGTATGTGTGTATGTGTGTGTATGTATGTGTATGTGTGTGTGTGTATGTATGTGTGTGTGTGTATGTATGTGTGTGTGTATGTATGTGTGTGTGTGTTCCAGCTTTTAAAAATAGGAGCCGTTTTGTATTCTAAATGCTTCACATGGTGTGTGTCCTAACTAGGGTTTCTACTGCTGTGATAAACACTGTGACCAAAAGCAAACTGGGGAAGAAAGGATTTTTTGCATCTTACATTCTGAGGTCAACCTCCATTACTGAGAGAAGTCAGCACTCAAGGCAAGAACCTAGAGGCAGGAACTGAAGCAGAAGCCACAGAGCAACATTGCTCAGTCAGTCCTCTTGACTGTCTCAGTTTGCTTTCTTACATACACCAGGACCACATACCTAGGGACAGCACAACCCACAGTAGGCTGGTTAGCCCCCCCAACATCAATCATTAATCAAGAAAATGCCCTATAGATGTCATACAGGCCAAACTCATGGTGAAGTTTTCTTAATTAAGATTACCTCCTCCAAGAAAAGTCTAATTTTGTGTCAAGTTGACAATAAGCAAACAAATATCAGCCAGAATAGTGGGCATAAGCAATGGTCTTGGGGAGGGAAAGAAGGATGAAGACAAGGGGAAAAAATCACATGGCTTAGAAAGCAGAATAGAAAATAAGACAGAAAGTAAACATGGTCAACAATGATAGGAGGAACAAAACTATGGGTGATACTTGGTGTTATTTGTGCTGTGGAGGACAAGCCTTCCCAGTGATATGACTAGTGTACTGATCTCCCCATCATTAGTGGCCAAACTGGGTCCAAATTATTAGACTGGGTCCAAATTATTAGAGACCCATGGCTGGTCATCATCACTAAGGACAGCTTTGTGTGAGATTCCAAATGAGTTACAGGTGACCTTAGTGTACATCCCAAATATGGTCATTTTAGCCTTATGTGATCTATCAGCCTATAGAGTTTTCATTTTACACTTTCTCAAAAACAGCTGATCAGACCAAGAAACTTTCAATAGTTTCTGCTGTCTACATTGTGCTTTCCGTAGAAAGATAACTGGCAATCTGCTGTGTCTCACAGGCAAAGTGTGTGTTGCCGTATGGACTTAATTCACCCTGGGTACAAATGTTGAGGTAGCCATTACATGTGCCATGCCCTTCATGGAGCCTTCCCCACTAGATCATCCTATAATATAGACTCTAGGAAACAATTTTGTAGTGTTTAGGTACTTGAAAGTACCTTCAATATTTTAGAATTCTAATAGTGTTTTGAGGAATTAATACAAAAGATGGCAGATACCTGATAGGAGAAGGATAGCTAAGTAGAGAAAAAAGTCAGGCATTCTCACCCTGAGCCTGTCATATGCATTTTCTTAGTCTTTATGGGAAGGGTGGTAGGAAAGTTGGCAGGAGTGATTATGAATGCTTAGTCTGATAGCCTTGGGGAAGAAGAAGTAAGAGCTTGGGGGCTGAAGCGGGGAGGGGAGCTATCTGGGCACGGCTGGGAAAGTCGAGATCATGAGATTAATGAATCTCTGGAAAGGATATGCAGCCCAGTGAGGTCAGCCTGACCACTTGCCAGTGCCAGTTTCTCAATCATGATTGAATTTGCAGATGGGCCATGCACTCCACATATCCATTTCAGAGCTCTTCTGACAAGCAAAGAAGAATGAACTCAGTGGGTTAGTCAAGGAGCCCCAAACCAAATAGGATGGGGCCTGGAGTCCACAGCTTCTAGAATTTAACTCAAGTGAAAAGAAGACAGGTAGGGGAATCGAGAACAGAGAGGTTTTACTCATTGGCATTACCACTGAGAGATCTGAGTATAGGTTAGCCACAGTCCTCTCACTCCTGGCTGGATGTAGGGAACCTAGGGTTAGCAGATGTGTTGACACTAAAGAGAAGCTGGGCTTGCTCAAAGCTTCCTGAGTCCTGGGAAACTACTATGAAGAGGGGGGGGGGAACGAACCTAGCAGGTCCTTAAGTTTAGCAGAAAATAGAGGTAACAGATAACAGTCTTTAGCTCAATATTCAGAAGATTCAGTGTGGTCTTCCTTCTAAAGGAAGGACATTTGTATCGTCTTTCTAATGATAAAACCTGAAGGTCTTGCTAGAATCTATAACAGTGACTCAGTAGCTATGTTGACTGGTCTTATGTCAATTTGACACACAAACTAGAGTTATTTGTGTGGAGGGAACCTTAATTGAGAAAATGTTTCTGTAAGATCCAGCTGTAAGGCATTTTCTTAATTAGTGATTGATGGAAGAGGACCCAGCCCAATGTGACTAGTGCCATACCTAGGCTGGTAGTCCTGGGTTCTAAAAGAGAACAGGAAAAACAAGGCATGAGGAGCAAGCAAGCAGCAACCCTTCATGGTCTCTGCATCAGCTCCTGTCTCCAGATTGTAACCTTTTTGAGTTTTTGTCCTGACTTTCTTTAAGGGTTAAGGGTGCTATGGAAGTGTAAACCTTTAATATAAAACCCTTCCTTCCCAATTTGGTTTTTGGGCATGATGTTCCATTATAGTGATAGATAGTAACCCTAACTAAGACAGTAGCTCTGGAGTAGGCTTGATGTACTACAGTTCTAATGAGTTTTCAGTGGTACTGACATTGCTAACACTCTTCCAACCAAATTACGCAAACCTAAAATATTCCTAGGAAATACAGAGAGGCCAAACCCAGTGAATACACTAGTTTATTCTTGATCTGGAGAATGGCCAGCTTTAAGTTAAATAATGATTTTTTTTTTAGCAGATTGAGAGTCATCATGAAGATAAATTCTGTCTAGAAGTTGCGTTTCCTTTGACCCCGTGAGGATTAGTCTTGAAGAACAATGTTTTATGTCTATGTTTGGTTCAGTTAGAAAGTCAAATTCTTTTTTCTTCTTTTTCTCTTTTGTTTTTTTTCTAGACAGGGCTTCTCTGAGTAGCCCTGGTTGTCCTGTAACTCATTGTGTACACCAAGGTAGTCTTGATCTCAGAGCTTTGCCTGTCTCTGCCTCCAGAGTGCTGAGATTTATGGTGTGCACCACCACCAGGCTAAGAGTCAAGTTCTTATTTAGTTAATGTTTATACTTACTGCATAGGTTGGTGAATGGATAAATAAACATGTAAAAATCCATTGTACCCCCTGACTTAGCTTGCTAACGGGTAATGCTCCATTTCAACTTCAAATGCCATTGGCAAAATAATGTTTTCCACATAAGCATAGTGGACGAAGTGTTTGCTGAGTAGGAACACAGCCCCATAGAAGGTATAGCTCTCTTGTCTGTTTCCTGAGACTGTGAACTTCCAACACAGTAATGTGTACACATGTACAAATATATGTTTCACATATGAGAAAACTCCATGGGCATTGGCAACTGGGAGTGATGCCAGAAGTCACTCATAAGTATAGCCTGAAAATGCTAACAGGACGCTAGGGCTGAGGTGAGGGGTCTGAGACATGATAAATGGAGGCTCTCAGAGAATGGGAATAGTCACCTCAGCCATTGGAATTCTCTCTTCAGTTGGTTATCCAGCTGCTCAGCACTAGGTGACTGTGAGGCAGGACTTTCTTTCTAGCAGTTTCTCATCTGTCTTTCTAGCAGGCACCCCCAAAATATTCCTCAGTTAGCACCTTTACTGGATGCTATTTCCAAGTCTCCTTTGCTGGAGTGGTGGGTGAATGAACATAATTCTTTCTCTCAAATATATTAAGATGAAGTGGGAATTTTAAATCAGAAGGAACAGGCTATCATTAAAGAATTAAAATTGGATGTGCATGATTAGACTTCTTTACATTTTACCCACAACATTCATTGGTATTAACAGCATGGTCCCCTCCTAGATGGCTCTATGTAATGTCTTTGAATTAATGGACATTAGGAAGTAGGGACTGAAAGTGCTTCCTGTTGAAAATTCCATTATCGAAGTCAAAATGAGAGTTTCATCTTAACTTACAACTGATCCGATTTACAACCCTGTAAAAGGCAAAGGTTCTGGCTTCTCTGACTCCTATTGTGTTACCCAAAGTATGAGTGGATGTTTAAACAAGGTCAACACAGCAACAACAGCAAAACAAGAAAGAAACCCAGAAATATACGCAGTTCAGATTCTAGAAAGGAAGAAATGTTTGCTATAGCAACCTTAAGTCACTGATGAGGTTGACCACATAAGTACACAAGTAAAGGAGTTATTATCCTGCGTAAGCATTGGAAGAATACCAGCAACCTTGTTCCCTAAGTCCAGAGCACAGACCAGTTAACAGGAAGGGAAGCAAGAAGCTTCTGTAATCCCTCTTCAGGATTCTGGATCTATTCGCTCTTAGGAACAAGGCCATCTAAAAATGTGTCCACATACAATGTTATTCTTGATTAAGGTCTACTATTTGACCCTTGAGACCCTTCCTAGGGCTTCTAAACTAATTCTTCTTCTGTATTAGGTGATTCTAAGAGCGCTTGGTTGCCATGTTTCCTCTAGGAAAGAAGATTCCAGCATGCAGGTCTGGATACAAAGGGCCTGGACCACATCTTAGTCAGTTTCGTGTACTGCTAAGGCCTTGCTCATTCATCTGTCTGTATGATAGTTTGTTCATTTCATTATTAGATTCTGTGGACCGAGTATGATTTTTCTGAAGTTAATTTGAGATGTATTTTTCTTGCTTGGAGTAAAGGGATCTGAGACTCTGGGAGGGAGGCCATGCCAAGCATCTTACTGCTATTGTCTTTGATCATGCCAGTTGAGAGTTGAAAATGGCCAGATTCTGAGAATGAGGAACTGTAGGTGATACTATGTCATGGCAAGGCATGATTGATTTGGGGAGAGCCATAGGGAACTGGGCACCACACAGCAAAGAAGAGCTGTAGGATATGGGACAAGTGGCTTCATCTGAGAATTAGCTTTGCCTATAACATGCCCTTTTGAGAGCTGATGTAGACAGGCAATTATAAACTTGATATTGAAAATGTTCTATCCCTATAAAAATCAGAGATGATTTGTTTGTTCAATAAATTGCTATAGAACCCCCAACAAGAGTTGGGCCCCATGTTCCAAGCAGTGAAACTGTGACTACAAGACTGACAAGTTTTCAGTGCCATTAAGCCTAAGAGAGTCAGCAGAGGACACGAGACAGCCACAACTAGGCCTAGGCATGTGACTTCAAGAAATGATCATGGTAGTTACTCAGGAACTATTGTGTGCTACTTACCTGAGATGTGTTTTGTGTTGTTTCTGTTTTTAAATAGGGTGTTGTATATAGCTCAGGCTGGCTTTGAATTCATTACATAGCCCAAAGTGTCTTTGAACTCCTGATCTCCCTGCCTCCACTTCCCAAGTACTAGGGTCACAGGAGCACAACACCATGCTTTTTCATTTATATTTAAGAGAAATTTAAAAACATTTAAATATTAGAAATATTTTAAGTATATTACATATAAAATACATATAAGACATTAAATGTAAAAACAACCTAATGTGGCACATACTCTAACTGCTTTCACATTACATGTAAGGAAAAAAGGTCTGTTGTGAAGTCAAATCCAGACTCTAAGTCCAACTCTAAGACTCATGCTCTTAAATTCTGAAGAATCTCAAAGTCTGCTCTTGGTTGGCAGAATCTATTTCATTTCTCTAACTTTTGACCTGGGCCCTAGTCTTCCTGAGACCCTTGAGAGGCCCCTTTAAGCTCTATGTCGTATTGGGTCTTACCTGACATTCCATCTAGTGTCTAACTCTTCCTTGGGACAACTTTAACCTTCTGCCAGAACGCGGGGGGGTGGGGTGCGGGTGGTGGTTCTGGCTCTGGAGCTTCGGCTCTCAGCCCCAGAGTTGAACTGACTCTCCTGCAGACTTGGAGGCCAGGCTGGGCTTCTGACAACAGAGGGAGGATGATCTTCTTTGCTTTCTGGGTTGGTTCCCCTCTTTCCTTTGCCTTGTCTCTTGCTTCCATCTTCATCCACATAAAAACTTGATTTTTGAGAAAAACAGTTTTCTCTACTCATCCTCCACACACTTTCTACCATAACAGGGGGACTCCCAGGCACCCCTTCTTCACTCAGTGTCCCCCTCTCCTGAATTCCCCTCTCCACTGACCATCTCTAAATTCCAGGCGCACTTCTGCCCTGCCCTGGGGAGCTCTCCCTTTTCATCCCCAGCTTTATCTTAGAAGCTCCTCCACATCTTATTCTAGCTAATCACTGTTCCACCTAGGGGATCTGCTACCCTTCAACCTGCTCAAGGAGACTCTCTTGTCTCCCCACATCCCTCCCAACACCTTCTCTGTGCCCTTAGGTGGAAACTGTCCTGCTGCCTATTGCGGTTTGCAAACCTTGAAATCCCCCTCCTCTTTATTGATGCCTGAGCTCCAACTTTCACACCACAGATGGTGCAACCCACGGTCTCTCCGTGTCACTTACAGGGTTTAGTACAGGATTGTTGTTACTGTACCTAGTACTGATGATGATGCTGCATTCCTGATGGTGCTGGTGATTGCAGTAGCTTGTCTCTCTGTGTCTTGAACTTTGCTCCTTCAAGTTCTTTTCTATCCTTCCTTTCCTCATTCTCTGTACTGTCTTCTCAGCTCATTTGCACTGACATAATCTAATGAAAAGTGTTCTCTCCTTAGGCATTACCCTCTGCTTGGGAAATGCTTAGAGGCTGGATAGTAACCCCACCCCAAGACTGGTCTGTGCCCTACCACCCAGAGCCTGTGCATATGACCGTAATAAGGGATCTTGAGAAGAGGCCATTCTGGATTATTAGATTAGGCCCCAATCTACTAATAAGTATCTACATAAGAGAAAGAAGAAAATAGGAGAAAACATGGTACGAACATGGAAACCAATGGCAAAGTAATCCACTCCCCTCAGCCCACTGTCACTTCCTGTCTCTGCAAACCCCAAGCCTGGCTCAATTTAGCCCTGCCCTGTTTCTCACCACCACTCATGAAACTCTGAAGTGCTGGAGAAGAACTCTTTCTGGATCTAATGGGTTCGCTCCTAAGTCCCTGTGCTGGTCTTTCCTAGCCCCTGCCTCCAGACACAGTCCATCTTTCTCACCTCAGTGGCTGTAGTCTGGTCTCTTAAACTATGTGACACCCTGTTACTCTTCTTTTCAAAGCCTTCCGGTAGCTTTCATCTCACCTGAGAATTTGCCAAATCTTTGTCCTGGCCCACCAGGCTCCTCAGCCTCCACACCAGCTTATGTCTCTACCATTCAGCTCCCCAGTTCCAGTGATCTGGCTTTATGCCTGTCAAATCCCATGTGGAGCCGTCTGCATCTTTGCTCCTTCCTACAGCCCTCTCCTGTCTTGCTCCCACACTTTCTTCAGGCCTCTATCTATCTCCTCTCTCACCAACTTCCTTTCTCTCTTGCAACCAATTCATATTTACCCAAATACCTACTTATCATGTATTCTTCTCCTAGCACATGACGCCCAGAAACTCAGAGACTTCACTGTGTTAGGTTTTTATTGCTGTGAACAGACACCATAACCGAGGCAACTCTTATAAGGACAACATTTAATTGGGTCTGGCTTACAGGTTCAGAGGTTCTGTTCATTATCATCAAGGCAGGAACATGGCAGCATTCAGGTAGGCATGGTTCAGGAGGAGCTGAGAGTTCTACATCTCCATCTGAAGGCTGCTAGAAGAATATTGGCTTCCAGGCAGCTAGAATGAGGATCTTAAAGCCCATGCCTACAGTGACAGACTTACTCCAGCAAGGCTACACCTACTCCAACAGGGCCACACCTTCTAGTAGTGCTACTCCCTGCTGTGAGCACATACAAGCCGTTGGACCATTCTCACTTATCCAGATGCCAGGGGCAGATGCAGCCTCTAGGCTGAATCACTGGCTCTTTTGCATCCCATCTCTCCTAGCTTCTAGAGTCCATTGCCCTAGCAATCAGATAGGACATCTTTCCATTTAACTATTATCTGTCAGGCTAAACCAGCTAGTCCATGTTGCTGGTTCAAGTTAAGAAAAAAGTCAAATAGAAAATAAGAGGGAGAGAAGGATTCAGAGAAAGCATTTCATTATTTCCCACAAGAATATATAGCATAGCAAGGCACAGAGGTACATGCCTCTAATCCTAGCACTCAGGTGGCATAGGCAGGTGGATCTTTTTGAGTTTGAAGCCAGCCTGATCTACAAAGTGAGATCCAGGACAGCCACAGTTGTTACACATCCATGTCTCAAAAAACCAACCAATCAACTAGCCATCCATCCATCGATCCACTGATCGATCTGTCTGTCCATTCATCCATCAATCCATCCATCCATCCATCCATCCATCCATCCATCCATCCATCCATCCATCCATCCAGCAAACCAACTACTCAACCAACCAACCAACCAACCAACCAACCAAACAAACAAAAAGATCCACCCCCAAAAAAGAATAAACAGTGTAGGAATGTTCAAGAGTTAAGGAGATAAAATATAATATCCACATAACAAAACTGCTATTTTATTTCTAAGATCAATTGTTACCTTCTAAAGGATTTATTTTGAATTATTTTTATTTGTGTGTATTGTATATGTCTGTGTGAGTGAATGTCACATGTATGTGGAAATTCTCAGAGGCTAGAAGAGGTCATAAGATTCCTTGGAATTGGAGATACAGGTGGATGTGAGCTATCTGTGGGTGCTAGGAACAAAACTCATGTCCTCTAGATTAGCAGCCACTGTTCTTAACTGATGAGCCATCTCTCCAGCCCAATCACTTCTTTTTAAAGTTTTGTGCTTGTTAATGTCATGTCAGTGTAATAAAATACCCGAGACAACATACTTTTAACAAGAAAAGTTTGGTGTGCCCCTTGGTTCTGCCAATCCTAGTCTAAGGTTAGATGGCCCCATTGCTTTGAACTCTGGCAAGGTCAGCAAAGCATTATGGGAAAAATGTGCAGAACAAGCTGCTTATACCCTAAAACAGCAGATGTGGGTGACCCAATCCCTCCAGGTCCCTGCCACCAATGACTTAAGGACCTTCCACTAGGGCCTTATAGGTAGGTACCATTTGCTTTCCAGTAGTGTTACCATGGTGACCAAAGTTTTAATACTTGAGAATTTGAGGAACACTCATTTAAATGGCAACAACTTTAAAATCTTCCCAACTGTTTTATTTCCTTGAGCTAACTTGCTGAGTTTTTGCATGTCTTAATGTCCTCTTCATCTCTGGGGGTAGCAACTAGTGCCTCTTATGAGGTCTGGTGAGTGGCAGATCTCTACATGAGCTTGCCTACAGTTTCCAGTGTGTGCATGTTAAATGAGGAGGCACTTCCTGGGAGTCATGAAAATTGGAAACTGAAAGATGTTGAGATGGCCAGGAGTCTTACAAGTATCTAGAAAGACAGATAAATTGACAGAGCATTTCAACTTTCCTCTCACTGACTCCCTCACCTCCCTCTGTCCCAATACATATCTGGATATGGAAGTTTGCCTTTACAGATGCCCTAGTTAAATTTGCTAACAAAGGAGCATCAGTGTGCTTGGGGATTTGATTGGGAAAGAGATACCATCTTGTGGGAGGAAATGCTTCCAACTCTTTTTCCCAGGAAGAGCAAAAGGCCCGAGGAGGAGCTTTCTTCAGAACCATCTCCTGCCTGTGACAAAGCAGCAGGCTTCAGGGACTAACAAGAGAGAAGGTGTCTGAGAGCTGGAACAGCACATCTGGAGATTGTGGGGTCGGGAAGGGTCCAAGGAGAGAATAGCTCTATTCTCTCAATATTTACCTTGTATGGGGTTCTTGTAGCAGGATGGTTGACATCCTGCAGGCTTTCTGCCCTGAGAGTTGCTCTCTATGGAACCATCCTAACCACTGTATTTTTGAATTAATGTGCTTTCTTTGCATATGCATCCCCTGAGTATGGCATGGACCTTCACAGTGCTAATTAATTGCACAGTGCTGACACAGGAGGGCCAAGCCCCCCCTCCCCAACACCAACTGTCTTCCAAGAGACGTAAGTTAAGTAAACAGAAGTCTTGTCTCCTCAGGAGTAATCCTCCTGCTTCTGCTTCCTGAAGAGTGATTATAACTTTCAGCCACCACACCTACACATGTACAAAACCTCTAAGGCAGGAGTGATAGTTACAATTTTGAAGATAAAAGCAAGAGCATCAAGTCTGTGTTTCAACTTTTACCTTTTCTTTCCACTTGTTACCTCCTTCAGGAAGTCACCTTGTTTAGTCAAACGATGTCCAAAGAATCTGCAACTCCCCTCCAATCACCCTTCTCCTCTCCAATTATCTCCCCTCCCCTTTCCCCAGTGTTATTCTACTTCACATTCCAGCCTTATAGGACTAATTATATGCCTCAAATTCTCATTCCAGCACATTCCCAGAGCTTCTCACAACTTCGGTAGGAGGTTCTTTTCTTCTCTACATTACTTACTGTATTGGTTAGTTTTAACTGTCAGCTTGATGCAACCTAGAATCACCAGGGAAGAGAGCCTCAATTGAGGAGTTACCTAGACAGGTTGGCCTGTGAGCATACCTGATGGTGAATTGTCTTTGTTGTTAATGCTGGAAAACCCAGTCCATTGTGGGTGACACCATTCCCTAGGCCGGCCTAAACTGTATACAAATGAAGAATGCTAACAAATAAACAAGCAACATGTATACATACATTTTTCTGCCATTTTGACTGTGGATATGGTATGGCTACTCAGTCTCAAGTTCCTGCCATGAGTTCTCAATGATGGACAGAACCTTGGAATTATAAGTCAAATAAACCCTCTTCTTCTCAAAGCTGTTTTGGTCAGGTGTTTTGTTATATCAACAGAAAGTAGGACACTTACTAAACTTGCACCCAATATTTAGATTAAACCTTAGGTTTCATTACCTTAACTTCAGTAGTTGATCAGTTATTCTTTCTGTATGATACCATAGATTCTGTAATGCACATTTGTAGGGAGCAAGTTCTGAGTGAATGTGTATTGTTTGGCAGGATATGGCCATGACAAGGATTCTTGTGCCTTAAACCCATGAAATGGCAAATTCTTCCCAGGGTGAGGAATTTGGTAAAGATTTTTCCCGATCCATCTGTAGATGTTGACAGTGCCCGCAGAAAATATCTACCTTACCTTTCTCCTTCCTGGATGTTTATGACCTGAAGATGGTCCCCCTATAGAATCTGCTCCTATTGAGATTGGCTAAACTTGCCCTCCTTTTCACTGGTGTACAATAACCCTGCCTCCTTGTTTATCTGTATGCAATGATCCTGTACCTCCTTATTTAACTGTGTGAAACAACCCTGCCTTCCTGTTAAACTGTGTAGTGGCTATTCCTGGTTGTCAACTTGACTATATCTGGAATGAACTAATAAGAGTTGGAAGGCTCACCTATGATCCTAATCTGGAGGCTCAGAGATACAAGTTTCTGACCTAGATCTTGGCATGGAGATCTTAAAGCATAGTGGCTATGAATTCCAGAAGATTAAGACAAGGAGATCTCCGAGTTCAAGGTCATTTGGGATTAATGGCATGGTGGCATTTAATCTGGGCCACACCCTCTGCTGGAGACCTACAGCCTTTAATCTGGGCCACACCCTCTGCTGGAGACCTACATAAGGACATTGGAAGAAGACTCACTCACTCTTCCTTACCTGCTTGCCTCGTGGGACTGAGCAACTGCTCGATCCTTGGACTGCCATCCACAGCTGCTGCTGACCATTGTTGGGGAGTTGGACTACAAGCTGTAAGTCATTGACAAATTCCCTAACTATATAGAGACTACCCATATATTCTGTGACTCTAGAAAACCCTGACTAATACAAACTGTATATATCAAAAACACCCAGAGCTTCTGAGTTGCTGTGGCTTTTGTATCAGAGAGCCCATTCCAGTGAATCCCAGCTTTTCTGTGTCTGTGTTGTTTCTTTATGCCCTCACCACCACTAGCCAAGGCTCTGGGTCTCAAGCCCTGGACCACACATGGTGACTTTACTGCTGTCCTGACAATGCTTTCAGAATAGGCTGATGTGGCTTATCATTTTAACTCCAGTGCCTAGCATATTATAACCACTGACAAAAGTGGAAACTATTGCATTGTTTTGTTTCTAAACAGTAAAAGTGGCCTCCCCTTTGATGTTGGTCCATCCACTCCACCTTTTATGATCACAAAAGTACAAGGGAATTTATAGTTTCCATATTTCTGAATACTCAGGCCCAGAAAACGAAACTGTATAAATAAGATAAAAATGGTGGATGTGTGAAACAGTACTGAGGCTGTTTTCATCAAAGAACATTTTGGGCATTGGGAAGAATCAAAGAAAGAAAATGAAGAGAGAAAGAGCAAAGACTCATCTACATTAATTTACACGGAAATGAATATTAAAACATTTCTCTCTCCAACCTCAGACACTAATACAACATTAACCACATGGCATTTAATATAGAAAGGTCATCTATAAAGACTCTTCCCACACAACCTATAATAAAACAAGGCAAATCCCCATGATGTTCACCCAGAGCAGCAGCAATTACTCCTATCCAAGGTATTGTTTTGCATTTCTAGTTTACATGGGACACTGGAGTGGCATTTATCAGTTCATATGAATGATGTACTATGCACCCTCCCTGGTTTGTCCCAGAATGCACTTGCTTTTACTAGAATTATGCTCCTGGATTAGTAAAGAAGACTCTCCTCACACAGCTCACCTATGCTTAGGGCCAGCCTGTGGCCTGAGGAGTGTGCCGCCCCAGAAAAGAGCCTCACATTTCAACACTGTTGACCCCTGAAAGGAGAAGGGGTCTGGAAGCTTCAAGTTATGTATGACTCTTGGAGCCAAAACACTGACACTGAGTGCCCACTTAACTTCTCCAATCAGTCCTCACATTCTTATTGAACTGATGTATAGAAACCCCTTTGGGTCATTATCAAATCAACTCTTATAATCTCCCACAGGTATGCCCCAAGGCCCATATTCCAGGCCATTCTATATCCTGTTGAGTGACAGTTAATACTACCCATCATATTTAGCTTTGGGTTCTTTAGAGAAAGACGTAATAAGTACTGGATCACTATTCTCTTTTGTTCTACTCTTTCTTCAGGAGTCAACACCATCTTGAATTATAGGCACTATTAGATTACTTATTAATAAACTCAGCATGTTGGAGCAAACCTTTAATCCCAGTACTTGAGAGGCAGATGCAGGCAAGAATCCTGTGAGTTCCAGGCCAGTCAGCCTGGGCTACATAGTAGTTCCATTCCTGCCAGAGCTGCATAGTGAGCCCCTGTTTCAAAATGAACAAACAAAGCCCACTAGTTTACCGGTTCATTGTCTGTCTTTGCCTTTGAATGAAAATTTTATGTTAGAGATCCTGTCCATTTCATTTACACGGTTAAATGACGTACCCAGAGCCTCACACATAATGCAAGTTTAATTAAATTGATAAAGAAATGCATTCAATACCTATGTAAGTTCTTAAGTGAAGTATAGTCAATATACTGTACCTGAAATGTCTGCTGAATGCTCACTCTGTGCCAGGTACCTTACCACTAACTGAAGATATAAGATCTCTTACTCTTCCCTGACATGAGGTGGTTTCTAGTCTCACAGAGAAATACTGTCAAATGGAATAAGACTCATGAAAAGCAAATAATAGACTTCTACAGAGCCCCACAGAGTAGCCAGGGGCCTTGAGAGATGCTTTCCAAAGGTATTGCTGTCTAGGATGGCTTCTGTCAGATAGGACATGCTAGACAAGGCTCAGTACAAGCTTGAGGTCCTATGTTCAAAAGTTACTAAGAAACCAGGCACTGGTGTCACATGCCTTTAATACCGGAGCTCAAGAAGCAAAGGCAGGCAAATCTTTCAGTTCGAGGTCAGCCTGGTCTATAGAGCAGGTTCTGGGACAGCCAGAGCTACGTAGAGAAACCCTGCTTAACCCTGATCCCCCTATCCTCCCCTGCTCAAAATAAAAGAAAAAAAAAAGCTAAGAAAAGAAAGAGTTACTAAGAATTTCAAGATTAAATTTAGTGTGGAGCTTTCTGAGCCAATTCCCTATGCGACTGCAGGGGTCGCAAGTCCTTGAAATGGGCATTGCTTTCTTGGTTTCTATAACTCTGCCCAAGGCAGTTGTATAACCTAGAATTTTTGAGTGAAGGTGATTCTTATCTGTGCAGCCTTCTGTTTGAGAGTGATCCTAAACCATCTTTGCATTTAGCAGTACATTTCTAAGACTCAGAGAGCCGAAACTCACAATGGCTCAAAAAGGAAGTCTGCTGCGGCAGGCTAGCACCAGTGCCATGCTCCACAAGGGCGAAATATCTACCAAGGGCAAATAACCACTCCCCACTCTCTCTGCTTCCTATGCACGCTTGAGAACTTGGAGGAGAAATGAAGCCCACAGTAGCTGTCTCTGAGAATTTCTTCAGAAATTTACCTCTAACAGCATTGTTAGGACCTTGCCTGAGAGATTCCTTCCTTCCTCCACTGCATCCACTTCTGTGCCCTTCGTGTAGAAATCAAGAGAGTGAAGCAGGGCTGAGTCCTTTAAAGACTTCTTTCATATAGACCTCAGATACCTCTGTGGGTCAAGATGTCTACTATGACTGTCAGTAACCGCACAGAAGCAGCTATTGGTAGCTTACATTCCTGTGTACTCTTTCCTTAGGTTTACATCTGTGTCATTGAAAAGCCTGTATTTAAATTTAAACAATAACAAAGGTATGTGTTGATTTTTAGATTACTGTGATTTGATAAAGTCATGAAGGCAGAACCTTAAGATTGTATTAATGACTTTGTAATAGGAGAGAGACCTAAATTAGCAAGCTTGCAATTTCCATGTGGAGTTGCATGACACCAGAATGGTCCCACAGCTGCCATGCAGATGCCAGCACCATGCTCTTGGGATTCACAATCCCTTTAAATGTGAGTCAAATAAACCTCTGTTCTTTATAAACTACCTGGTCTGCCGTATTCAGCCAAAGTAACCGAAACCCAAGTCACCATGCCTGCAGAAAGAATACCTGTCTGACTTCTTGAAGACTCACCTGGGACTCAAAGTCATACCCATTTATGATGCATGCCCATGTCAATTACTAAGGGCAGCTAGTCTGAGAAAATGACTCAGCACACATTGCTAGAAAGGTAGGCATGACCTGGAGCCTCAGTCTGGGCTTCAGTTCCCCTCTTTCTCTTTGCAATAATATAAAATGGGAAGAAAAAGCAACTGTCAGTATGGATGCTGTGACTGTGGGCAGACATAGGTCTTTGTCTAGGGCCTGCAGGATTCTTTAATGCCATGAAGAAGAAAGGATACCAGTGACTTTGGTTTACTTTAGTGGGAAGCCAAGGGTTCCACACTTCAAGCCCCTGTGGGTATATGTTACTCAGGTCCTGTAGCAGCTGAATGTGAGTACCATAAATCATCCTTCTGTTTCCCAGGCTTGCAGCTTCTTGGCCGTCTCGTCAGTGCCAGCTAGCTGCCCAAGACTAGCCAGGGAAAACCAGCATCCACCACAGTTATTGGTATACAACAGAGAAATAGAGCAAAAGCTGACATTCAGCTCATAGATGAAAGAATAAAGAAACAGTTGAGTGAGTTCATTGCTCCCAGGCTTGGCACATCACCAGATGGAAATAGATGAAGGTGTATTGTGTCAGAAGCTGTGCGCTAGTACAACCCCACATAACTGTGAGAAAGCTCACCTCTTCTGCGTGTGCTAACTAGATGGCTCAGATTTTTGCATAGCAATAGATTTTATACAGTCTATTATATAGTGCATAAATTTAAAAAGAATTCTTTAATGAACACAGTTATCTATTTTATCATAAGTGATATAATGTACAAAACCCTTTGGATTGACTAAGATGAAAGCAAACAATATAAATATGAGATATTATTGTACCTCTTATAATTACAGCCTGTGTATAAAACAGTTCATTATACACTCTCATCATACAAAATACACAGTCATGCTGATCCAACAAAAGGCAATTGTTGAAAGGTTTCAGCAAGGCCACAGGAGGCCATCTTAAAAGGATTTGTGCTGGCTCCCTGTGTATAGTAACACTTTGATGAGAGTCAGGTGCCTCAGATTCCATTGGCAGAGACCTGAGCACCCATTCATTTTTAGCAAGTTCAAAGAAAAAAATGTATCTCTTCTAAGGAATATATTTATGGTATCTCCTGAGTTGGTGAGTACCCATGGAATGAGAAAATTTGTTATCTTTCTCAGAAGGTTCCTGAATTAGCTTCAAACTGGAGAACACAACTAGAGGATTGGGAAATGGGAATGTCTTTTATATTTCTCACTGTTATTTGGAACCCAGTCTTACATTGTCTTTTAAAATGTTTATCCAGTAAGGCTAATCTTACCTCAAGGGGAAAACTGTCTCCAAGGAGACTACCACTCAGATTTCCACCATGATAGTCATCACTCAGGCAATCATCTTAGACATAAAGTTATCATTCAGCTTTCTATCACTACAACAAATATTCAGAACAATCAGTTTAGACATAAAGCTAGTTTGGGCTCACTGGTCCAGAGGTTTCAATCTGTGAACACTTGGCTCCTTTCAATTTGCATCCATGCTGTGACAAGGCCACAGATCATGGTGAGACCATATAGTAAAGTTGTAAAGCCAAACCTCTGATTTTGTGGTTATGTGTCAGCAGGTAGAAGAGGAAAAGCCAGGCTCCTGTCTCCTAAAGGCTCTACCAACTCCCAGTAGTGCTATGCTGGGGGTCAAGATGCTTATAGGTCTATGCATAGACCACCCCCTGGCACTGTCAATATCCAAACTGTATCAGAAGGAAAATAAGAACAAAAACAAACAAACAAACAAACAAAAAACAAATAGAACAAACACACCCTCTTACTGTGGAGGAAGAAGAGCTATGGTGCAAAATAGATTAGCTTTGAACAATGTCCAGTAGTGCTAAACTAACTACAATGGGGAAAACATCTGCAAAGGTTCTAAAGGGAGTGATAATGAAATGATATCTGAGAATATTCTGTCTGCTTTCTAAGAAGCAATCTAATAGGTGGGAATTTCTCCATTCTGAGGAGCTCACAGTGACTATAGAAGCCCTGTAGGAAACAAATCCTCCCAGGAAGCCATTGTCCTTTCATTGAATGGAAACCTGGCATTTCAGTAGGATGGGTTTTCTCTCCTGACTTGAATTCCCCCCACTCCTTTGTCTTACTTATGGTTTCTATTGCTGTGATGAAATACCATGGCCAAAAGCAACTTGGGGAAGAGAGTTTATTTCATCTTATAACTCAGGTCACAATCTGACATTGAGAGAAGTCAGAGCAGGAACTCAAGGCAGGAACCTGGAGGCAGGAACTGAAGCAGAAGCCAGGGATAGACACTGCTTACTGACTTGTTCAGCCTTTTTACTTCTATAACCCAGGACCACTAGCTCAGGGTGGCAGCACCCACAATGGGCTGGGTCTTCTCACATCGATCATGATTTGGGGGGCAGAGTGGGGACATTTGGCCCACAGGCTTGATTACAGGGCAATCTTATATCCTCTTAAGATATCTTTTTCTCTGTGTTCACTCAAGTGACCAGATTTTTAAAAATGGTAATATTTACGATGCTTTTTTGTTTGTTTTTTAAGATAGAGTGCTATTCTTAGTCAGGGCTGGTCTGGGAATTCAATATGTAGCCCAGGCTCAAAATTCTCCTCCTGGCCAAATGAGTGTTGGAATTCTAGGCTTGGGCCATCTTGCCTACATTTATTTATTTTTAGTCTTATTCTTAAATAATCTGAGAGGAGTGAGGATTTAATTTTGTTTATTTATATAATTATTTATTTATCTATGAATCTCTAATCGCCACTAAAGCACAGACATTTTGGAGTGAGTTTACACCAAACTAAATCATCTATCATTTCCCTATCCAACACAAAATTTTAGTAAGGGAAGAAGTAAAAAATAGGGTAACAGTGGAAGGACGAATGTGGGCAGGACTGAGGGTCTCTACCAGAAGGAAACGGAGGACAGTCTGTAAAATTGATGAACAAGAACATTCCTTATGTTCTAGAATGCCAGCGCTTTGAAAATTTTCTTCTTCTGAGTGTTGTGTTGAAAACAGCCATAAACTCTTTAGAATTCCATTTCCTGAATTGGGTGTCATTGTGAAGGCCAATGACACCCACAGTGCCAAGGGCTAGGAATGACAGGTGCAGCTGCGGCAGGTGGGTGTATGGGGTGTGCACACCAATACAGATTCCACCTGAAAGCTGAGAGTTGGGTGACACCCTGACCCCATGTACCATATTCACTCGGTCTTGCACTTGCCTAGCCTTCTAGCCAGAACTAGTCACCGGTTCCTCTACTTCCATTGTCACCGGAAGCTAGCCAGAGTTCCCACCTACACTGCCACCTCACAGCATATTAGAGAATTTCCAGCGCCTGAATCCCTGTGCCCTGCGTCCAGTGTTTCTCTTTAGTGCAGTCCCAGGAGGGTCTGCCTGATTCTGGGCTTCAGCAGCACGGATTCTTCCAAAGTTGTTGCTGTCCCACCCCGGTCTATGGGATCTCTCCAGGATGGGGCTGAGTGTTGAACTGATTCCAAATGGCTTTGCTTTGAGCCATCACACCTTCTGCAAGGCAAATTTTGCAGAGTGACCAGGCTGACAGGGACTGGCCAAGGTGAAGGGACAGAAATTAGAAAAAATTTCAAAGCATTCTACCAGACTAAACAAGATGGACTGGTTTTATAATACATATGTTAAGGATGGGTATGATGGTACATTTCCTATAAAGCCTAATACTCAGGAGGCAGAAGCAGGAAGATAATGAACCCAAGGTCAGCCTGGACCATAGACAGAGATCCTGTCTTAAACAAACAAAATAATGTACACACACAAACACACACCAGAACGAAACACACACACACACACACACACACACACACACACACACACACCAGAATGAAACAACAAATGAGATTAATCTACTATCTAGCATTACTTGACAACTATATTCAGAGAAAAATGTTATATTTTTATATAAGAATATCCTTTGCATTTTGAACCCAGTAAGGACTCACTCTCTTTTTCTTTCTTTCCTTCCTCCCTTCCTCCCTTCCTCCCTTCTTCCCTTCCTTCCTTCCTTCCTTCGTTTTTTATCCTTCAAATTCACTATTGACTTTGTCATGTATGTCCCCAAAGACATTAACAAAATTGTGCATTTACTTCCTGAGGTGAGACTTAACATCCAAAATGGCACACATGACTAACACATAATTCTAAATGTTTATTTAGGTGCAGAATAAACATTGTTGAATAATTTCAGTTGTGATCTGAACAAGTTTATTTTAGATGTTGCTTCTAGATCAAGAGTTTACAAACTTTCTAGTGGTCTTGATGACTATGACAGTGATGTTTGTGTGAAGTGAGCAGAAACGTCCGTCTGTGAAGCCAGTCTGCAGTAGCAGACGCTCAGTTCCATCTGAGTTCCTTTGTGTTCACAGGAGTGTTTGCACTGTGACTTTCAGAAGACAGAACAACAAATTTAATTATTCTTTGAATGGGCTGTTATTTGTCTCTTATGAATCAAGGCTGCCCTCGGAACTAGAGTAGATGCAGAGACCCTCTGACTTCAGTGTGGTCAGACAGTCTATATGGACAGGAAAGAAAGCACACATTGAGGTGGTCTAGAAAATAGATGCGGTTTGAGGAGACGCCTGGAACTCAGCCGCCGTGACTGGCTGAGACTTACTTAGGAAAGTTTCAGTTTCTGTGTTATTTATAACCAAAAATAACCACATTATAACCAGAGGATGATGGTATCTTTAGGCCAAACTTTGTCTTAGGTGTGCTGTAATCATGGGGTAGATATGTCCTTCACATAGGTTGCTCTCAATTCACTTGATGAACAAATTCTTTGTTAAAAAACGACAAGAAAAAGAAGTACAGACACACATATACAAAGAAATACACAACAAAGACACATGGAGACTCAAACACACAGATACACACAGACACATATGCACAAAGACATACAGACACATACATACATACAGACACATAGAAACATACACAGAGACACAGAGGTACACAGATAACACAGAGAGACACACATATAAACATACAGACACAGAGACATGTACACAGAGACACAGAAAAAACACATACAGAGACACACATATACACATACAGACACACACATATACACATACAGACACACACACACACACTCACACACACCAGTCTTATGCCTAGACTTTCTTCAGTCTGGGAGCCAATATTTCCAGCCCATGAGCATGAGCTCCTTAGCAGGACATCTCCTGACATGCCATCTTATCCTTACCCCTCCCTTTAGAGACTTTAGTAGGTAAAAGGAAAAAAACAATAGACCATGAGAGAGGTGCACATTGTATTTAAAGGAACAGTAAAGTGATGTTTCTCTAGACCAAATGACAGTAAACCTTTCTTGATAAGTATTTCCTTTATTCTCATAAATAAGCCCCACAATGTGAACACAGTGCAGAAATGGTTTAGGTCTGTGTTACTGCACTGAGAGTTTTATGCCAACTTATCACAAGCAAGCTACAATCATTTCAGAAGAGGAAAATGATTTAATTGAGAACACCCCTCCCAAACACACACACATCCCAGGTTGTCCTGTGGGCAAGACTGCGGTGGATTTCTTTGATTAATGATTGATGTTGGAGGGCCAAGCTCACTGTTGGTAGTATCATTCCCAGGATGCTACTTCTGGGTGCTTGAAGAAATCAGGCTGAACAAGCCATAAAGAGCGAGACAGTTAAGAGGCCCTCTTTTATGGTCTGTGCATTGGCCCCTGCCTCCAGGATTCAGCCCTGTTTGAGATCCTGCCCTGACTTCCCTTGGTGACAGACTGACAAGAAAGGTAAGATGAAATAAACCCTGTCCTCTCCCAGTTGTTTTTGGTCATGGCCTTTTATTAACCAAGACAGCTATTATCTTAGAACTTGGATGTTTGCCAAATAGAAGACAAAACAAAGCCCCAATGTATCAAAAAAAATTCACAAAGAGACAAAAACAATGTATTTATCTGACAATTATGTAGTTTTTAAGGTTTGGATTTCAAAATATCACCAAGATCACAGTTCTTCACCACTGAAGTCTGATGACAACTCTGTGCTTAGATAGGCTGCCTGAAGCAGGGATGTCATCCTAAGTCACACAGAAAGCTGACTCCAGCTAAGACTCACCAAGTCTGAACATGTGAAAATGGCAATACACTAAGCAGCCCAAACTGAGGGGAAGGGAGCAGGGGGACAGCTCGTCCCCATTGGACAAACCCGTCCTGGGAACTCAGATAAGGACTTAGCTTCATAAATACTACAAATCCGTTTTCCATTTTCCTCAAAGTCCTGGCAGAGATTCAAAACCAGCTCCTGGAGCAGACAAGGGGGGCTGTTTTGAACCAAAATCTATCTGTGGAGTCTCTCTCCAGGCAGTATTAACAACAAGCTTTTTCTTTCAGAGAAGGGGCTGGTTCCCACACAACCTCTTGCCAGTAAAATTGCTTCAAGACAATGCTGGTGACATAAATCCCAACACTTCATAAATGTTCTTTGTGTATGTGGTGGGGGATGTATGTGTGCATGTGTGTACAGATATATGTGCATATGTATACACGCATGCACAAGGAGACCAGACATTGATGTCAGCCATCTATGTCACTTGCCCTCCACTGCAATCCTGGATTTTTCACTTAACTTGAAGCTCACCAATTTGACTAGATTAGCTGACCAACAAGCTCCGGGGGTTCTGCTATCTCTGTTTCCCTGACTCTGGAATTACAGGCACACACTTAATTACAGGCCAGATTTGATTTAGGTTCTGGGGATCCAGACTCAGTTTCTTGTGGTTGTAAAGCAAAGTGGCCAGTCCTTTGCTGACTGTGCCATCTCTCCGGCATGAATACACTCACTGTTATGGTAGGCATTTTGTGAGACTTTTAATAACCTCACAAGATGAGAGAACTACTCGTCTCATTTGTAGACAGGGTAAGTGAAACTCATGGGGGTTACATACCTTGTATCTAAAGATCTGCAGTTACGTAGTATAGCTCCAGAGTCCATGTTATTAAGCACTACAGTGATCACATGAGTACACAATTACCTTCCTCCGAGAGTGTTTACATCATACACAAATAAGGTAAAGTTATTCATGTACCAAATAATTGTCACTGAGTGTTGGACTAAATGTGACATTAAACTATAAAAAAAAAGAATGCCCATCAGAATAGTTTTAGATGCCTTTGGATCATTGTTGAAATATGAATGTTGGAATTCAAGAGGAAACCAAACAAAACAGCCACTAAACTTTTGTTTGGAGAACAGAATAATCCCACCAAAGGGTAAATTTCAAGGGATTAAAAATCAGAATTTCTATAAACTAGAAAATGGGTATGTGGCAAAGACGTTGTTATTCATCTCATTTTTCTAGTGGGTGAGCCAGAAGGGTGTTAATATGAGTCTAAAGGGCACTTGGAAGGCTGCAGGAGAAATTCAATAAATTCCTGAGTTAGATATAAAGCTGGTTAATCTCCAATTTAATTTAAACTGTAACCTTTAGGGCCATCTCTTTCTCAAAGAGAAATTGTTGCCATTTCTATTGGACAGAAATTTATCAGCTGATCTCTTTCTCTTCAAAGATATAAATCAGAGCAGTAAACAGAGTCCAGTTTAATGCTGCTCTGAAAAAAAACAAAAAGCATATAAGTTATGGGAGAGGGAGTCCCTGGTGCAGCAGTGACCAACTGGGAGCAGCCAGGGTTCTACCCATAAGTCCTCCACCTCTAGTGCAAACTTCCAATTGTCTATGACCACCATGGCAGCAACGGAGATGGCGCTGCTCAGCAGGGAATCAGTTTTAGAGGGACAGGCTTTCTCCTGATTGGTCCTTGTTCCTTTCACCTAATTTGCTTACTGGCTCCAGACAATCAGGTCGGGCTGGCTCAGCATAAACCCTCAGGCACAGCTTTTCACTCTGTTCAGCTTTGGGTGGGTGTCTGGTGTGGGTGGATTTCTGGTCTTCGGGTGTAGGCTCTTTAGTGGGAGGAACTTCCGTTCCTCAGAGGAAGACACCTGAGACCCATCACTTCTGCCAGCTTCACTCTCATCCTAATACTTGCAGGCAACTCCTCTCCGTGAGCATCCCTCTTCTTTCTCATTCTCGTAGTCACTCCTATGTAAGGGACTTCCTTCCCCTTTGATCAATGTCTGGTGACCGCTCACTTTGCTCACAGCCAGGCAAGACAAGAAATAGCTATATCACAAACAACAACAACAACAAAACATCCCTTCTATTTTTTATTTTTTTTTACCCATTTTCAAGTTCAGATAATTTTTTCCTGACCATTTCTTATTAGCAAGCTCAGAGGTTCAGACTCACACAGCAAGTTTAAGTTGCCACAACCAGGCTCTGCAATGATCCAAAGAATGGGAAGGAAGGAAGATGGGAGATGGGGGGTGGGGGGGAGCTGGTAGGGAGAGAGGGAGGGAGGAAGATTTGAGGAGAGTTGTGGGAAAAAGCAAAGTAAGAAAAATCTCATTTCTTAATTTTTACTTTAGCATAAAGGATAATCAGGCCCATTTATAGACAAGGTGATCCACCTGAAAATGACAAAAGTCACACTGAAGAGTCAAAGTGTCTCCATCCCCTTGCTGCTTGACTCCCACTATATGTTGTTCCATCTGCTGAGCAAATAGGTGTCTATTTGGACACATTTGAAGACTATAAAACGAAATAGGTGCATTGCTCACGACGATAATATTTCAGACCTGTTGTCCTTGGCCTGTTCCTCGGTTCTGTCTGTATTGCAAGTTAGAAAGAAATCTGAGGCTCTTCAATAATTAAATATTTGCTGATTCTAAGGACTGAACAGATGTGCTGGTACTCTGCTGTGCTGAAGTTCCATGAACATTCCAAGAGATTGTTGAGGTTAGACGTTTAAGAAGTCAGTTGCATATTTCTGTGCTTAGGATGCCAACTTCTCTATACTGGCCTGGATTTTATCCAGTTTGGCAGACCAATACAGTAGTGTCCTTCCTTCCTTCCTTCTTTCCTTCCTTCCTTCCTTCCTTCCTTCCTTCCTTCCTTCCTTCCTTCCTTCCTTCCTTTTTTAAATTCCTTTCAAGTGAATGAACTTTCAGCTCTTCCTTAGCAATAAAACAACAAAGTGCAGCATCTTACAATGGGAAATAATGGGACTATGCTCCACATGACCAAGGCTAAACTGCAGGCTTGTTTAACCTGTTCTGGAATAAAAGTACACTGGGTCATCTTCCTGCATATTCAGGCCTTGCCCTTTCCCTGGAAACTGAGCTTGGAAAAGAACAATACATCAACACAGTTGCATTTAAATTTTCAACTGGAAATATGAGCTAATAGTGCTCGGTTCTCTAAGATTTTGGTGTAATTTTATGTATCTATACAGAGGTATTTGGAAAAGTTTTAAAATAGACATCTGTCATTCTACTTTTGTTGATGTTATTGTTTTGTATTTGTTTTGTTTTTTACTTTCTGAGATAGATTTTTCTGTGTAGCCCTGGTTGTCCAGGAACTTACTCTGTAGACCAGGCTGGCCTTGAACTCAGAGATCTAGCTGCCTTTGCCTCCCAAGTGCTGGAATTAAAGACATGTACCACCATGCCCAAACTTTAACATTCTTAAAAATGACTAATGAGTTAATAAGGCCATGTCATTTATTTAGTATTTATTAACTTTTCTTTGTTTGAGATGGGATCTTCGTATGTGGACCAGGCTGCCTCCCCGCTACTACCACCAACTTATGATTCTCCTGGGTCTTTCAGACAGCTGCTAGAATTACAAATGTGTACCATAAGGACCAGTTTTTGTCTTAATCATTAGCTTTTCAATATGGAAAAATTAAAGCATGCAGAGTTGGAGTAAAACATGTGCTCCTCTCCAACACCTCCTTGCCACTGCTCTCTCTATTTGGTATGACATTGTTAATAGATCTAGAACTCCTCAGGAGCGGAAGACATAGCTCAGTGCTAGGACATTTGCTCAGTACACATTAAGCTCTGACTGCAGAACCCTAGCACAGAAAAAGAGGAAGAGGAGGGAGAGGGGGAGAAGAAGGAAAAGAAAGAGAAGGAGAATCAGGAACAGGAAGAGAAGTGTTCGAAAATAAAAATAAAACCATTATCACAAACTCTCCCCCAATTAGCAATAATTCCTTAATATTTTCCTTTGTCTCTTTAAGTATAAAGCTGCTTATACCTTGGGTTCATTGCAATCTCACTCAGTGGTATTCCCTTCACTCAGTTCCTTGTGCTGTCTGTAATAGTCAATGGAAGAAAAATACCCTTAATTACCTATACAGTTTCTGCATGATACCAAAGAAAGGCTAAATTCCTTCTTCACGTGGTCACTTTTTAAAATAATAATCTGATTCAAGATAGAGAAAAGTGTGTGGTTTTGATATCATTATTGTACTGGCTAATTTTGTGTGTCAACTTGTGGTTCTGTGTGTCAACACAAGCTGAAGTTATTACAGAAAAAGAAGCCTCCCTTGAAAAAAATGCCTCCATGAGATCCAGCTGCAAGACATTTTCTCAATTAGTGGTCAATGTGGGATGGCCCAGTCCATTGTGTGTGGTGCCATCCCTGGACTTGTAGTCCTGGGTTCTATAAGAAAGCAAGCTGAGCAAGCCAGGGGAAGCAAGCCAGTAAGAAACATCCCTCCATGGCCTCTGCATCAGCTCCTGCTTCCTGACATGCTTGAGTTCCATTCCTGACTTCCTTTAGTGATGAACAGCAATGTGGGAGTGTAAGCTGAATAAACCCTTTCCTCCCCAACTTGCTTCTTGGTCATGGTGTTTGTACAGGAATAGAAACCCTGATTAAGGCAATCATTCACTAAGAGATTTAAACACATTAGAAATTCTTTGGTTTATCAGAGTCATTCATTTTATTGTTCAGTGGTTTCAGCTTTGGTGAGTGTGGGCTTCCCACTTCCAATGAGCATCCGCATCTTGGAACCCCTCAGTTTTGGCAGGTTTGTGTTCTTATGAGGCTCATTTCAGTACAAGTGTTATTTAAAGCCCCTAGAAGCCTCTTTCCAGAGTAGTCTTGGAGATGAATGGACTGTTGGACAGATAGGTTGCTTGACATTGGGGCCACAACAGAGCTCTGTGGTCCATTCCTGTGGATCAGCAGAGGTCAAGTAAATGATGATGAACTAAAGAGGTATGTGAACCAGCCACTCTAAGGTGATACCAAGAAGACAGGTGAAGGGAAATACCCCTGTTGGGCTATTGAGGGTCCCAGGCAGGTAGCTGGTCTCAAGGACCATTGCTTGCTGTGCTTCTCTTCTTCTTACTGCATTCCTCCTTAAGGACAATCTTACCTCCACTTCTTCAGAGGCTTCTATAGTTTGCTAACCCCCGAAGATGAAATAAATTATGAAAAACACACACATGTCATTGGTTAGCTCTCCAGCTACAATAGCAACCTCAAGCCTATCCTAGATCCTGACAACACCCCTTCTCCTTGATTTCCTTGTTGTATGAGAAATCAGTGTACTGGATATCTGAAAGAGCAAAGTCTGCAGAAAGACAAGTAATGTTTGGGATAGCTCTGGTTTAGAGCAGAGGAGAAGCCAGGAAAGAGAGTCTTGGAGCTTCTTGTGTTGAGTCCTGCTCAGTAGCTCAGAGAAAGCGGGATGAAAACCATAGCTAGGAACAAATGCAGATATCTGATGGGGTGTGACCTCTTTTGTGTTTCTCAAAAAGCTCATCCTGGCTGCAAATGGACACATTCATGACAAACTTCACCATCTGGTACACTTGAAAGCATCTGTCTGGCAGCATTGAGGGCTACATTAGAGTGCATGCTCACTGGAGAACCTCCAGTGGGGGAGTACAGTGACATTTCACTAGACCTTGATCCCTACAGGGAAGGGGCATGACACTGCAGCCTTTGTAGAGGATCTGATTTGAGTGACTTGGGAGGATCTATTATATGCTTGGGGTTGCTACTCTAGCTGGGGATCCAGCCAATGATACCAGCTACTTCATCCTATTATAGATAATCACTATCAATACAGATTAACCATGATATGAACCATAGCATAATTTATTACTTATTACATATCATATGTAATATAATACAACACAATTATTTATGAAATGTAATAGGTATATATAATATATAATAAGTAATATATATTCCTCTAAGGAAGAGATCAATATACTGTACAATGGAAGAAATGGGGGCACAGAGAAATTAAGCAAGTTTCTCAATGGTGCACAGCTACTATGTCACATTTTTTTCTCTCTTCCTTCTTTCATGTTTCTCAGTTGGCAGAGAGGGGAAGATGCACTGTTGTAGGATCTTTGTCTGTTTTACAAACAAGAGGAAATGGTGGCCTCCAGAATAGGAAATGATTTGAATATTCCTCTGGCTTTGCTGTGAGTTTTCTAAGGTCTCTAACTATGAGTATTTTCTTTTTGTAATTGACTATCCAATGCACGCCAACCTATCATGCTAGACCAGAAGAGAACGGCATGCTGAGCAAGTGTGCATGGGACAGTGCACTATGGGCTCTGTTGTCAGCATTGACTCTGCCCTCCTCCTCAGGCAAGGCTCTTCTGAGTCAAGGTTCTCAAATAAACCAAGAAAACGTTAGTCAAAGTGTTATGTTTCCCAGAATGAGACTGAGTAAACATTTAATCAATGAACATATATTTCAAATTAGGGAGTGGGGCTTTTAAATGGGGAATTGGCATTATTTAGGTTAAGGAAAGTGTCAAGAAATTAGCAGACCTTCAAAAGCTAAAGAGAAACCTCAACAATCACTTCCCCATGCTTCTGAGATTGGTTCAACTGAAACAGAGTTTGTTTTCTGGGAATAAGACATCCTGGGAAACCACACAGAAACCCAGCACCCACACTGAGGAGAACGCTGGCTTTGGAAAGAAAGCATTCAGCAAAATACAAGATTGAACATAAAAATAATTTTTTAGCATAAGCTTTCTCATGCATGTGACACACATGGATTTCCAAGCAAATTAATACATCACATGCTTTATTGGACTTTTTAAAGAGAGTTAACTTGGTTTCTCCTTTTAAACTTTTGATTATTGTTGAGGGGAGCATGAGCATTCCATGGCATGTATAGAAGTCAGATTTTGGAAACTCACTTCACTCCTTCCATTGTGGGTTCTGGAGATCAAACTCAGGTGTCAGACATCTACAGCAAGTACATTTACCTGCTGTATCATTTTATTGGCACCCCATAACCCATTGGTAGCTTTTATCTTGTCGTAGTTTGAATGAGAAATGTCCCCCACACTCCCAGGCATCTGAATATTTAGTTCCCGATTTGTGGTTTCACTTGGGGATATTTAGAAGGTATGACCTTGCTGGATGTACCTCTCTCTCTCTCACCAATTCCAGTTCACTAATATTGCTTCCTACTTCCAGTTAAGACATGAGCTCTCAGCTTCCTGTTCCTGTTGCCATTCCTGTTGCTCGTTGTCAAATCTCTACCATCATGGACTCTTATCTCTTTGGAACCAGAAGTCAATATAAGTTCCTCTTTCTTTTCTAAGTTTCCATGGCCATGGAATTTTATCACAGCAGCCAAGAAGTTATAAACACACATTGCCGCCCAGGGACATGTTTTAGTATTGAGGTTCATAGGTCACTTTCAGACGCTGGACCAGTGGCTGCAGTTCATTCTACTTGGCCTAGAATTTCAAGTCTCTCACCTTGTTCATTGGTTTCTCTCATGCGCTGTCTGCAGCCCTTGAATAAAGAATTCCAGACCCCATTTTCTGCTCCACTTCCCTGTTTCACTGGGGAAAGGAAAGAAAGAAAGAGACAGAGATGGAAGAGACACAGAGACTAATAGATGCTAGCAGGCTGGGAGATCCAAGACTTCTGAATTCAGAGCTGATGATGCTCAAGTGTCTGACAAAGCCAAGGTGTTAGATTAAGATGCCACTCATAGAGGTGGAATAATCCTCAGGGGACAGCTTTCAGGAAGAGTAATGTGAGAGCAATTTTGATCATTGTGTGCATATGTATGTGCAGGCCAACAATGAACATCTTCTTCAATTACTGAGTACTTCTGCATGTATGTGTGGTTTGTGAGTGTCTATGTGCTCATGTGTGTATACATATATGTACAATGTGAAGGCCCAAAGTGGATATCAGATGCCTACTTCAATTGTTTCCTACCTTATTTATTTATTTATTTATTTACATATGTGTGTGTGTATGTATGTTTGTGTGTATGTGTTTAGACAGGGTTTCTCATTCAACCTGGAGTTCACTCATTCAGAGACAAGCCCCGGGGATGCTCCCATCTTGACCTCCCCAGTGCTGGAATTATCAACTTGTGTTGCTATGCATGGCTTTTTTAGATGGATGTTAGGGATCAAACTCAGGTCCTCAAGCTTATGTGACAAGCACTTTACCAACTGAGCTGTCTCCCTGTGCTCTCCTTTTTAAAGTCAGAAAACTTTCTGAGATCTGGCAGTCAGTTTAGAAAGCAGAGGATGGATGGTCTGGGACGGGATCAGTCCTGACATTATAGCTGTCCCCATACAGTTTCTTATGCTGACTGAAAACCAAAAGGTTTGGAACCATGGACTCATGCTCAGAATAATGGTGTGGAGACCCTCCCAATTATGAATGAGCTTAATCATTAGTACAGACAGCAGAGGAAACAGCACGCTATCCTAGTTCCACAAGGAAGACTACTACTGAGGCATGGGGGTTATGGTAAAGGGCCCGTGTGGCTAGAAAGTTGCTTCTCCACTCACATAAGTACCCTTTCCAGCATCTTTGCACTCGCGACTGGCCAATATCCTCCCAATGCAAAAGAATGCAGGTGTCGAAGGTCACGTATACTTGCATTACTGAAGAGCTTCTACAACTAATTGAATATGGGAGCAAGCCAAGCATTCACCAACATGCTGAAACCTCAACAGACGGACACAATGCTTATCCACAGCTCTCATGTTTAACTAAAAACTTCCCTGGTCTCTCCTCTTCCCCTTTCTTTCAAAATCTCTATCCTTCTCTCTGTGTCCATACCCTCTACATTTTACAGAACAAATGTTCATTTATGTCCATAGTGAATAAGCAGCCATGTTACAATATTCCCAGGACAGCTATTCACACCACTGGCTCAGGCAGAATATGTCTGGAATCCAGATTAGCATTGCAACTATGGAAAAGAATTTCCAGAGAACCCCGACCCAGAGTTTAAGAGTTAATGTATCTGGAAATTCCTCTGGACTATGGAAATTAAATCAAAACAATCTCACTCTTTTGGAATCAAAGAGGGTTTAGAATGTTCTCGTGACACCATCCAGTTTTCTCCAAGGAGACAGTCAGTTCCTTGTGTGGTGCCATGGTAGTGAGTTCTTGGCGCACCTCCTGCACCTACTTCCTTACACTGAAGAACAGTTTTTAAATAAACAAAAAGGAGACAGAAGGTTGAACTCTTTCTCATCTTGGATGAGTCCTCCTAGAAGTGGCCAAAGTCTGGATTTTGGAAGCCACTGGAAGTTTTCTTTATATATGAATGGCAAGCCTAGCATAATATGGAACTATGGAAGGTTAGAGGGAGAAGTTCCAGGGTTCAAGACAGAGAGTGAGCTGGAAAAACAGGTCAAGTGGGGGGTTAAAGAAGAGGAAGTCACCTGCAGGATAGGCAGCCTGTAGTGGTGAGCTGCCCAGGGCTCACCTTCAGTATCTCCCTCAACTGCTCACCAACTCATACACTGAAGCAGGGTCTCTTGCACCAGCCCAGAGTTTGCTTATGAGCTGGTCTAGCTAGTGCATTTGATCTGGGGGACCCCCTGTCTCTGGGTCCCAAGCACTGGAGTTATTATGGGTGGTCCCCACTCCTACCTAGCATGGAGGTGGGTGTTGAAGAGCTGACATCCAGTCCTGACACACAGCAAGACTCGTCTAATCGGTCCCCCCTTCTTTTGTTATTTGTACAGAAACAAAGAAGAGCTGGAGAGACAGTTCAGTGGTTAAGAGCATCGACTGCTCTCCCAGAGGACTCAGGTTCAAGTCCCAGCATCCACATAGCAGCTCACAGAAGGTTGGCCTTAGACCTAAGATGATCCTTCCTCCTCCTCTTTAACTCCAGTTCAAAGAAGTCTGACATGGACATACATGCTGGCAGATGTACATAAAATAAAAATAAATAAATCATATTTTTAGAAGGCAAAAAAGAAGATGTTGCATGGGGAAGCAGGTAGATTAGCTCACAGAGGGACCATGCAAATGATTTTCCACAAAACAGCCCTCAGAGTGATATGGCTAAGACAACCCTCAGAGTTATATGGCTAAGACAACCCTCACAGTTATATGGCTGACCATGAGGTCATAATGTTTAAAATTCATATTTTATGACTTAATTAAGACACTTTGAAGCAAAGCTGTCATTTCCTTTATTTCAGCCTTTTTGGTTTTCATTGCAACTGCATGACTACAAAGACATCTCCTTTTTGGTTCCTTCTTGGTACCAGTGGTTTTACCAGTATTACTTCCAGCTTATCAATATAAAAGCTGATATAAAAAAAAAGCATTTAAGAGTTGACATTATTGTGAAAATGGTTAGTTAGTAGGCCCCCAGAAACGGTCTTGGGGAGCTCTTGGGTGTTCTCTGGGAACCATTTTTAAAAAACTTCTGTCCTGTGAGGGCTAAAGAACCTTTCTACGTGTAAGGTACCCCCTGCTCAGTGAGTACTGGGCACCTCCTCCCCCATAGGGCAGCATCAGTCCATCAAAGTCCAATTGTTTACACTCAGTATGGAACTATTTGGTTACAGTAGCTAAGTAGCCAAACAAGACTTGGTCCTAAAACAGTTCTTTTGCCCAATTACATTCTTTCCTGCCCTTGTGGAACTCACCTACTACTGGAGAGATACGAGGAGTGAATGAAACAGGAGGTGTTTGGAGCAATGCATGAGAAAGTGAGGGTTCGGTGGAGAAATGTGGAAAAAGGCTGAGGAGATGTGATATTGGAAGCTTCGGGTTTTTGAAGTCAATTTAGCTTCAAGCTCTTGAGGATGTGGTTAGAAGTAAGTGAGCAAACAAAAATGACAAAGAAATAAGGGTAGAGAAAGATGCTTATGGCCTACAGCTGTTAGAGAAATCTCAGACATGTAGGGTTTTACATAGAATAGGCAGGCCCATTCTCAAGATCCTCAGTTTGAGAGGTACATTACTAAGCATAGTCAGTTTAAGGCCATAGTTGAGGAAGGAAAGTGGCCGACACATTCCTGCCCGACACATTCCTGCCCTTGTTTAGTTCAAGGTCAATGAAACATGACCCTGAAAGAAAGGTTTTAGGTGCAGCCCATGAAAGGGCACCGAGGAGTTTCCCTCTAAGGATACTTGGTGGATATTGGTCTTAGACAACACAGCAACACTGATAACTTTGTGAGCTAACTATAGAGTTCTGTTCAGGGAAATAGGATGACAAATTTCCACATGAGCCTCAGCCTCAGAAAACCTCGAACTGTGTTGCAAGGGAAGTCCTACTGCTTTGAGTCAGGCCTTTGAGTAGATTTCCTTTTAGACATGGAACCTTTCTGCATTTATTCCAGAAATGTGTAGTAAGCATTTTCTTTGCATCATGTTCTGTGGTAAGTGCTGGGAAAAGACAGGCCCTCTGCTAAAGTAGTTTAGGGATTTAGAGGGAAGGAGAGAAGGAGACAAGAGAGTGCGCATTCCAGAGGCAGGGAGCACCTTGCACACCCCAAACTGCTGGGTCAGGAGGTGACTTTGGCCAAGGAGTAAACACAAATTCATACACACACACACACACACACACACACACACACACACATACACACGCACACACACACAGATACAGAGAGACAGAGACACAGAGAAATACAGAGACAGAGAGAGCTGAGCGCTATGTCTGTGATCCAGAACTTCCCCGTACCATATTAGATGAAAATTTAGGAAGTTCCTCTTCCAGGGATATAGTTCAGTAGTTCAGTTGGGAGAGTGCTAGCCTTGCAGTCAGGAGTCCCTGGGTTCAGTCTACAGTGACAAAAACCAAAAATCAAAAACAAAAACAAAACAAAAAACTCTGGAAGTCCCACAGCCTCTCTTATAACAACAGAAGCTAAGGAACCAGAGAAACTACAAACAGAAACCTCTTTAATTTTCAGGCCAAGAAGACATCAGCGATATTTTACAGAGATGGGAAATGAGGCCCACAGAGTCTACTCACTCTTCTTCTCAGCCATTACATCCTGCCAAAGCAAACAATGTGTGCCTGGCATCAACTCCCAAACACAGAATTCATCAGGTCTCAGTTCTGCCCGAGGCTAACACATCTCATCAGGCTTTCTCTGAGCTTCCCGCTTTCCTTCTGAGTCAAGGCCTGTCCTCTCTTCATGGCTGCACCTTGCATTCCTTAAGCACTTGCTCACTTCTTACAAGTGACGGCAGATTTTGTACCTCTGGTTGGCCCTTCTGTGCTGGTTGGCCCTTCTGTGCTGGTTGGTCCTTTGTTGCTGGCTCTATCTGCTCCTAGTTACTTGGGGCAAAGTTTTCCTTATGCAGGTAGATATAAATCTTGGGGCCTTTTGGGGCAGCCTTCTGGGCCAGGATCCAGGCCGTCGGCCTCTCCAGGTCTTGTGCAAGTCTAGGGTAGACTGAGAAGGAGCTCCCTTAAAATTTGTGTGCAGAGCCACTGTCTTACAACACCTTTGTCCTGGCCTTATAAAAATGGAATACTTAGCATCTGAAAGTCTCCTGCCGTCTATTTGGACAACTAACTATATGTCTGCGCAATAAAACATAACAATTGCCAGGAAGACTTTAAAATCGATACCGTTTTCTCTGAATCACAAACCAGTTTCTGCACACATTCACACAGCTCATTCTTGAATTCTTTTGTCCTACTTTATGTACCTCTTTAACGATCAAATTTTCAACAGGTTTTCTTTTTTTTTGGTGACTCATAGAGGACAAATCATTGATTCATTCATTGGATAGTTCAAAAATTTATTAGCATCTCCAGTGTGCCAAATGGTAGACAACCTCTGATTTCTGATACCCAGCCCGCAATTGGACACATAATTGGATACAGGAGTAGGATGCCAGAAGCAGGTTTATAATGATTTTCTTGGTTTACGTGGTTCTGTCCTGACCCTTGATGCTCATTTGGGCTGTTTTGAGCTTTTCTGTTCACCCCTAAGTGAGAGAATATCCTATAATCAATTTTTATAGACTCAAGGCTTAAAGTATGTACTCAAATATGTGATTTATTACTTCCATTTTAATTTGGAGGGGGAGTATCTCCACACCTTAGTTATCTTACTATCTGGCTGCCATGTGAGACTCCCTCAGAGGGAAGGAGAGAAGGAGGTAGGGAGATGAGGGCAGAGAACTCCACCTGACGATTCCAGTGTGAAGTCTTGTACTTCCTGCGTCTGGAGGTTAGCATCATGGACTCTACTGCTGCTAGCTCTCCAGGCCTGAGCATGGCCTGCATTTTGAATGATCACTCCTACTCCTGGTTCTCAGCTTCTGTCCTTGGACAGCTGTGTTATCTATCAGTCTCTTGTATCTAGAGCCTTCTTTACCCTGGGGCACTGGTTTTAGAATACCTATCCATTCCTCTGTTGTTGAATGGTGGGATTGGATGTTTTCAATGTCTTGATGGTCTAAGGCAATAGTTCTCAACCTGCGGGACGCAACATCTCAGCAAACCTCAATCACCAAAACTAATTGCCTTATGGTTCACAACAGTAGTGAAATTACATTTATGAAAGAGCAACAAAAATAATTTTATGGTTGGGGAGCCACCACATCATGAGGAATTGTATTAAAGGGTCACAGCATTAGGAGGTTGAGAACCACTGGTCTAAGGGATAGTAGTCAGCTATAAAAAAAAAAAGAAAGAAAGAAAAGAAAATTATTTTGTTTAATGCCTCTTACAACGAAGGGTGTCAAGTCCATAAGAAACCCAGAACAAATGGCTAAACTATGGTGCCTATTAGCATGACAAAGCACATGCTGGACCCTAAGTGCTCTCAGCAGGTACCTATCACAGAGTTCCTTGCTGGCATCCTGGCTCCTCACCCATCCCCTACCCTAAACTTCTCCAGCCTATGAGATTTGCTTCTCTTCTCCTAGTTTCTGATTCCTGTATAACCCTGTCATTCAGCCATGGGCCCTGCCCTGTTTGCTGTCTTGGTCCACTCGCCCTCTCTCTTCTCTCTTCTCTTCCTCTCTGGTTCTCCCCCATCCCCACCCCCATTTCCATGGCCCAGTTCAGTCATATTTAGTCCACTATTTTCCTGCCCTGCTCTGGACTCATCCAGATGCCTCTGGCTATTCTCTCCCTCATAACTGCAATAAAAACCTTCTTCTCCTCAGCCATACCTTGGAGCAGTCATGTCCTCATTCCATTCGAAAGGCAGTATTCCTTCCTACACATTAGCAGGAGTTCCAACTTGAGGCTATTTTGGTGTGAAACTTGGACTTAGCGCTTCAGTTAGTAGTTATGGTCTATCTAGGATAATTGGCCTTGATCCTATGAAAGATCTCATAGGAATCAGTAATCATGTTGAACATGTTCTTCTGGAAGCTTTAGAAATCATAGTGCTGGTCATGATTGATCATAGCTCAGCCATGTCATAAAGTCTACTTCATGGTGGGAGCTGTGTGTAAGTTAGGTTGACTTCACTTGGCTCATTCCTCCCACCAGGACTAGCCTTGGCTTCGTTGTTCTGTATGAATACAAATACAATGATTAAGTGTGCATTTCATCCTTTCCCTTAAGAAATAAACTTGGTTAGGATAAGAAACAAACATTGGTGAGAGGTTGCATGAAGACTGTGGAATCGAAGGCATGAGAGACCAGCCCGAGTCCCTGGATCTGGGTCTTCAGAGGTTTCCTCAGTGAGCTTTCTGGCTAATGAGTGTTCCTTCCCTCTGGATCCTCAGCTCTGTGGCTCTTAGTCCCCACTGTAGCTACCTTCTTTTTAGTTTGCTTTTTTTGTCTGATAGTTTGGGAGGGGTTCACTCATGTTCTTTCCACAGAACTTTTTATTGAGCCAAGTATTTATTGCATAAGTGGTAAGTAAATATGAAGGAAATGGTACGTGCCACCAACACTTTGGATCTAGTCAACAAGAAAGGCAAACAAGCCACTAATTCTAGTACAAACACATTCCAAATAAAGGCAAAAGCTAGGGCTTGAGCCACAGAGTGAGAACTTTGACTGATGGATGAAGAATGTCTTTGAGAAGAGTTGACAAGACTACTTCTCTTTGAAGTAGATGAACTTTCCAGAGGTAAACAGGTAAAAGAAAGAATTCAAATTGGGGAAAACAGCCTGAGAAGAGTCTATGGTAAATATACTGAGAAATGAATATCTTAGGACCAATGCCTTAAAAGTCAGGATATAGACACAATTTGGGTGTAGAGCTCAGTTGCCCAGTACATAGGTCATTATCCATGCATTGCATTTGAGCAATAAAAGACATATAAATGCAAATACACACCATATTCTCATTAGTAGGTAAAAAAGAACAAAGTATCACTCATTAAAAATGTTTACTGAGCAAATGCTGAAAGGATATTTTGAATATGCTGAGTTACACAAGACATTATTAAAAAACATTTCATCTTAACACATTTTTGGTATGACTGCTAGAAAATACAATAGCATCTCTGAGGCTCACTTTATATTTCCATGGACAGTGTTGAAGCAGAAATTGAAATGCCAGGAATTTTAACATTGCTTTATAAACCATGGGAGACTTTGTGCAAGTAATTTGTGGTGTGTCTTCACTTCAGCCAAACCACAGTTTCCAGTTCTTGTCTACTGTGATCCCTGTTGGCATTTCGTGTTTGTTTAACAAACATCTCACTGAATCTATACAGTTCATCCAAGTGGTTATCCATCAAAATTGTCCTAAAATTGTTTTATACCTTTTCTTTAATTCACTTATTAGAAGGTTATTAGAATAAACCTGAGTATTTAATTCCTCTGCTACTCCTTTCCTTCTCCCATCCCCTCAGTGCTAACTACAGTAGCTGCCACTAGAGGTTGGGCCAGTGGAACTGTTTGATTCTTGCCTTTCAATCCCTCTAAAACTGTGAACTAAAGAAGCCTTTTTTTTCTTTTAAATTTACTTAACATAAAGTATTTTGTTATAGCATTGAAATACAAATACTGAGTATAGTTAGCCCAGCTTTCTCTTCAGGGATAGAAATATATATATACATACATATACATATATGTTGGAGAACTACAAGGCTTGGGTCCTGGGACCCTGGCTAGAGATGACAGGGGAGAAAAGAAATGACAGACACAGATATGTGTACAGGGTTAGGTGAGATTCTCTGACTGCTACAACCTGGACCTTCAGCATGTTTACTGGATACAGCAAAGGATATGGGGGTGGAAGTTATCTAGTAGGGGGGTGATACGGTGCTTTGAATGAAAAGGCTCATAGTGAGTGGCACTGTTAGAAGGTGTGGCCTTCTTGGAGTAGGTGTGGCCTTGTTGAAAGAAGTGTGTCACTAGGGGTGTACTTTGACATTTCAGAAGCTCAAGCCAGGCCCAGTGTCACTCTCTCTTACTGCTGTCTGCTAATCAACCTGGGTATAGAACTCTCAGCTGTCCCTCCAGCACCATGTCTGTTTGTGTGCTGCCATGATGACAATGGACTAAAGCTTGAAACTGAAAGTCAATCCCAATTAAATGCTTTCTTTAATAAGAAAGTCTCTTCTCAGTCATAGAAACAGTAGCAAAGACAGGCCATCTCTGTAGGAAGGCACTATCAGTAGGTAAACATCCCATTGGAGGAAAGCACATTTCCTTATCTTTGCATACACTGATCATTATTCCTTCATTAACGCTCCTACTTAGAGTACTGAGGGGAGCTTTACCACCTCTCTTGAGTCTGGCCATATAGGTAACAGCTTTACCAATATCCCATGGGTTTGAGGTTTTGGATTACTTAATGTGGCCATGCCCACGTCAAAATTTCACATTTGCTCAGAAATTCATTCAACCAGGGCTTCCTCAGCTCCCTACATTTATTTCTGTACATATCATCTGTCAGAAGTGATGACTTCATCCTGTGGTCTCTAATTCTAATGCAACCACAGGTATTATTCCTCTTTCCTTCATTTGTATTTTCAATACCCTCTCCAACACCAGAGAAACTTACCTCTACTTAGTGTGAACTTTACATATATATATACTTAGTCAATTTCCCCATAAATGTAGTTTCTAACTGCTCCTGCATACTCTCTCCAACATAGACAGCTTCCTCCTCCTCCTCCTCCTCCTCCTCCTCCTCCTCCTCCTCCTCCTCTCCTCTTTCTTCTTTGGTACTAATGCCTGGGACAGGATGCCCTTGTTCTCAGGGACACCTTTCTCACCAAAATGATTTCCTTCCGGTGCTGGGCTTCACACATTCCTACTTCACACATCTCCCCTAATCCTGTGTGGTCTCTACCACCATCACCTTACTCTGTTTCTATCCAAACTTTGATGATCCCTCTACTTTAGGCTCCCATGGCTCCTATTTCCCCTCTCATGGGAATATCTACTTAGTGGCCATAAGGGCATCTTGATGAAGAATAGAAGAAAAACGGGGAAGAGTAAGATTCCATCTATATTTGAAATGAAAATTTCCTTGTGGATAGTTACTTCCCTACCAGAGATATTAAGAAAATGTGCCCCTTATTAGTTGACAGATATAGTAAGGGCACTTGAAGACGCCCTTTGAAATCCTATGTCTTATCTGCATTTGATCTGATGTAAACTATAATTTGATAATAAAAGGCTATGGGAAAGTAAAAATTGCATATGACAGTGGCAGCAAAGAAGAGAAAATGTTAGCCTAGATGCATGAAAGACTGGAGAAGGAAGTGACTCTGCTCCAGCACGTAGAACAGAACATCAGGTATTTCCATTTGACTTGTGATCACTTGTAAAGGAAGACTATATGCTTAGTATCTCTGTGCTTGGACTAAATGGGGAAAAAGAAAGATATGTCAGTTCCTAAGGATTCTCCAAACTAACATGGAAAGCTTTTCTACCATAGATTTTTACAGGGAACAGACCCCATGCACTGCCTTTTTTTCTGTCTTCTAGCACATGCGCTAGCTAGCATGTGCTTACAAAGTCTCTTTAACCACAGTTGGTAGCTGTTATCCCCCAGGCATGGTCTTCTTAGAGAAAGGCATTCTTGCAAATGTCAAAGAGTATTTAATGACCCACTCTAAACTCTTCCAATGAGGATGTGTGATGTGCTTGGAGGGACCAACTGTTTCCCCTATACCCTCCATGCCAGGCACTTCTTCACACTGAATCTAGAGGCCATGGCCTAGAGCAGCAGCCCAATAGCTCCTCAGCTATGACTGAAATGTCCACAAAGCAAGGCCTTTGAAAATTGGAACTTGGTCAAATTCAGTCATCAGTGGATGCCAGTGAGAACCTAAAAATAAACCAAGAGGCTTAAGTTTCAAAGACTTCCTAGGAGGTACAGGGGCGAGAGGGCACAGAGGGCAGTGGGTGACTCCTTGCTGCCTCACGGAAGTCATCAGAAATTCTCAAATTGCCAGAAATGTCACTGAATTCTGCACTGTGCTGTGTTCAATAGAGGTAAAACTCAGCACCATGATTCAGAGCAGAAGAGAGGACAGAGGCCTGTGGGATCTGAAATAGGCAGAGGGCCAACCTACCAAGAAATAACATATCAAATATTTCATATCTTAGAAATATAATTGTCAGGTTTGGCTTGCAATCCAACTAGCCTATGTGTTCCTTTTATCTCCTAGGTCAAAATTTCAAATTCATTATGGCCAAACCACTAAAAAAAATTGTCACAAAATGTGTATAAATTCTGGGCATTTCTTTTGGCACCTTAGTCATAAAGATTTGAGACCCTTCTTGGATGCATATTTCAGTTCAAGATCTAGAAAGATGCTTTTGGCACACTACCAATCCATAATGTCCTACTGCTTACCTCATTCATAGTTTAAGTACTACTGTCTCATGAGGATATCACTAGTTTATTTAATTAGTTTGCTTGTTTTTAATATATGTACATCTAAATCCACTTTCCAAAGAAATTTTCTACATTGTGATATAATCCATGAGTCATTACACTGAATACTTAGCACATAGCTGTCCCCTGTTATTCTGTTGGAGTTCATGTGAAGTCATACTCTTTTACCAAGATGACAATTTATATACATTTTAAGAAAATCTTAAACACAGAGATGTCAAATTTTCCAATCCAGAACCTTTCTTCATCAGCTTAGACCATCTGCATGGACAAACTGACTCATAAGGTGGTAGGAAATGGGCTTCCATGGCCAATGTATTTCTCACCCATGCCTGGATGTTTGTCCAACAGTTTAAAGCTACTGTCTACTCTTGCAAATGACCATGTTCTTGCTTGAAGTGTGGTAAAAATTTGTCACAAATTAGACAAAAATCAGGACTTTCTATTCTAAAGAGAGACCAGATCTTGGGTTCAAACTCCATCTTAGAGAACCTGACCTAAGGTTGAACTTGAGTTAACTAACAAGCCGGAGTCTAACACCAGTTTCCAGGTTACTATTCCCCAACAAACCTGCCCCCAGCACTAGTTTCCAGGTTCCAAGCATGCCCCTGGCACTCTACTTCCTAACAACCACCAATCAGGAGGAGAGCAGAGTTAAGTTTATGGTTTGGCTCCCAGCACCAGCCAATTATGTTAAAGTGCAACAAAATTCCTTAATGGCCCCCCAGTCAGATGTGTGCCAGGCTAGAAACCCCCTTGCTTGCCATTTCCTATAAAACCTTGTCTCACTGAGAGCTCAGGGCTTCACCCTCCTGCTCTGCTGAGTCAGAGAAGGCAGTGTGGCCCAAGCTTTAGCGTGCTATAAAGACCCTAGGGTGATTGCATAGGAATCTGCTCTTTGGTGGTCTTTTTTTCAGGGTTCATGAAATGGGCACAACACTTAGAAAATCTGTCTTAGATCTTAAACTTAGTTGTAGATCCAGAAGAACATGCAAAAACACACAGGGAACAAGGCTTTGCAAAGCACACTGGGAAATAGCAGGAGCTGCAGTTGCTTCACTCAGGGTTGGGCAAGTCACTGTAATGAAGAGTTCATGGGTAACACTAGGACCTGTGGATGGCATGGATTGAGCAATGCAAAATGCACTGTTTTCCTTTTTACCATTTTCAACAGAAAAAATAGCAGTGGCAATAAATGTGAGTTTGTTTGGGAGTCAAGATCTCCACATTTAAAGCCTGATGCGGTGGCACATGACTTTAATCCCAGCGTTTGGGGGGTAAAGACAAATGGATGTCTGAGTTTGAGATCAGCATGATTTACACTCTGAGTTCCAGGACAGGCAGGGCTACACAGAGAACCTGTCTCCAAGTCTCATTCCACATTTGGAAAGGTAACTAATTGCCTATTCTATTTGAATATCAGATACTACCATATTTACCACTATATAGTCATATAAAATTCTCTTAAGACCCTTATGAGAAACTACAGTAAGAAATAATAAATTAAATATGTTAGAGTTCACAAAAGAATGCTTAAACTACTAAAAAATAACCTAAAAAGCCAATAATTTGACACATTTTTAAAAAATAGCCATTGTATTTATAAGTGAGTACTATAATAAACATTTGTGGGACAATCACAGTGGATTTTTTTGATAGGCATTTACTATTTTTAAACGTGCCTTTTAAATTTTATTTAAAATAAAATATTGTGCAATGTATAATGGAATTTTAAAATAACTACTTTTAGTAGTCAAAAATGCCTCTATATGCTAACTAAATGCTTTTGAAGCTTAACTAGTTATTTTAAGCCTTAAAAATAAGAATTGCTTTGACCTTTTGGTATATTGTTTTGAATTTTGTTATCAGGGTGAACTTTAGAGGTCTGTTTTTTGTATTATGGAACACCTCCTTCTTCCAGACTCATAATAAAAATAGCACAGCTCTTACTTCAGTACCAAATTGGAAAAAAAAAAAAACCCTGCAATTTCCCACAAAGAATGAGCTTCAAGGTCAGATTTTAAAAGCTACAAGGAGACTAGATTGACACAAATGGATGCATATGCGAATTCTATTCAGCTGAACACAGTTAAATTACGTGGAGCATACGGTGTGTCTACATCAATGCATGCTTTCGGGAGGCTGTTCTTTTTATGAATTAGCCATGGTTGCCTGAACTCACAAGTACAGCAAAGTTATTATATGGACACATAGTAAGAACTTCCACTTAACCTAAATCATAACAGGGATCAGTTACAGGCTGTTAATGCCTATGATGGGGAAGGCCCAGGTTGTGTTTCTCTGCACAAATACACTGATAAATGATGGCACACAATGGTTCCTGTTACATCCAAACTTTAAAAGTATTCTGCAGAGAGGAGGCAGATACAGAAAGTGACTGATGGGGTGCTACTTCTCCTTGCTTCAAGGCACCCCAAATCACAGAGGCTGCCTCAAAGCTTCCCCACTGCTTAACAAGAGAAAGTCAGACTCTAGTAGGCAGCAGGCACTGCACAGCAAAAGAAATCCAGTGCAAAAGAAAACAGGTCAGGTGCTTGTTAACACCTGAGACATGATGAAGCCAGTTCCCTTTTCTTTCCAGAGAACAAAATGAGATCTCTTGTTGAAGAGACTACTTCTGCCTGAGTCAATTTTAGGGATGTGTAAAGCCTGACTGGTGGAGTAGGGCCCTAGATAACTGTTTAGATATAAATTCTTAAAACCTGAATTCTGGCCAATACCATGAAGATCTAGTGTCAGAGACAAACCAGGGCCTATCATATCCTCCTCACAGAGGTAATTAACACTGAGTCCTTGGAGCAGATGACAAGCCTGTTCACTTCCAGGGTAGCACTGACTGACTTTCATTCTGATTGAACAGTACCAGTCTAGGAGAACTTTGCTCTGATTGGTTGATATTCTTTCAACTATAATTCGTTTGAAAGTAGTATCTGTTGGAGTTCTCTTTATTCCAAAATATAAGTTGCCTAGAGAGTTGAGGAGACACTTTCAGCTATAATTACTCTAGAGAGATAAGTAAGATGGAGTAGGCTACCCATTTTGGATTTAAAGATACAATTTAACCATACCTTACTTCCCAGTGGAAAAACATTTTCCTCTCAATAGAGCCAAAGTCTAGGGTAAGAGAGAAAAGGGGGCAGGGGGAGGAAGGTATGACAGCACACAGTTTAAGGTCCTAAAGCAGCTTGGCTCAATGTTTCTTACTCCAGTCACATGAAAAACACTTTCATTTACTTACCTTTAAATAATCACCATCTCCTTTGTGCACATAATTTTACAAATTTGTATTCGATCATTGAAGGCAGGCAGAAATCATTTCATACTGTGTGTAGTCTTTGCCACAACCCATATTTTATATGACATTTGGTTGGACAAACAATTGGTACAAAAACAACTTTTCTTGTTTGGTGGATTCAGTGTTCTCCAGTTAAACTAAATCAGACACTAGAATATCATGGGAGACTCATTCTAGAAAAACCTACTTTCCTGTTTGCCCTTTAATCCTTTAGTGTTTCTGACTGAAGACACTGTTGTTTTCCTCAGCCAGCTTCACAGAAGCACATAGGGTATGGAAGGATGGAAGGGATATGACTATAGAGTGAATGGAGGGAGGGCAAAATGGCTGCTTGTTCATCGTTTCTTACAGAATGGCTAATGTTCCCAGGCAGTGCAAATGGATGTTATCATTTACTTAGAAACCTCCAAGGAAAGAAAGACTGATAATCATCAGTGAGCAATTTCAGGTTCCCAAAATATTTCATACAAAGAGTTCTTTTCCATATATCCAATGAAAATTCTTCTGCTGCAAATGAAACCAAATAATCTTAGATCTTTTCCTCCCAGAGATGGACTAGAGGCGAATACCATCACACATTCTGTAGCTGGCTGTAGATAAAAACACCTCAAACATACAAATAGTTCGTCCAATGATATTTTTAAAGATATACACACTGGAAATCATCTGAACTTTATAAGATCCAGGGGTGGAGGGCAGAGGGAATCACCACCACCTTGCTGTGAGGATGTGTTTTGTCTACAAGAGTAAAAATGTGTCAGAAAACAGTATTTGATTCCTACAAAGTCTTGACTGTCTCCTGCATTGGGTTTTGAAGGTAGGTTGAGAGGGACACTGGATGGATTTGACAACTGAATTTTTTTAAATTACACTTTTATCCAGTGTTTGGTGTATATGTATGTGTGAGTGTGTGTGTGTGTGTGTGTGTGTGTGTGTGTGTGCCACCACAAACATGTGAATGTCAGAGGACAGAATGTGGGTGTTGCCTTTCTCTTTCCGCCATATGGGTTCTGGTAATGGAACTTGGGTTTTTAGACATGGCAGCAAGCATCTTTATGTGTTGAGCCATCTTGCTGCCTGTTTAGCTGGTTTTGATGATTGAGGTGGGGCAGTGTAAGGAATGGGTAAGGCTTTTTTGTGATAAAGGACAACTTAACCCTTCATCTTCACCTTAAAGCACCATCTTCCTTGCTTTCTTCAACTGGAAGAGCATCCAAACTCTCACTTCAGGCTCCTACTCAAAGAGGAAGGATATAATAAAATATCTATGAGGTGGTCCATGGAAATGAGGGCACCCTTCTTATGGCTCAATGCCAAGGCCTTGAGACAGAGCAGCCTACAGTCTTGTTACAGCATTTTGTTTTTCAGTGTTGGACTGGACTAGGGGAGGAGGTGGGCATTTGGTTTTGTTCCCATCAATTTTTTTTAATGTGACACTCCAAGGGACTTAGCACTCCTCTGTTTCCTCTTACACCCTCCTACCTGTTTAAAATTAGAAGGGAAATAGGGGGAAGATGAACAGGGAAGGGAGCCTGGGACAGGCCTCAAGCAGAACCAGCAGCTGTCTTCACTAAATGCCACCAGCAGCTCCAATACATTCCGATGCCCTTACAAATGCCCCTCCAAATGGTGACTGCTACAGAAAATTTCACCTCCTTCCATTTCCGGTATGGTACTCTGTCTTGGATTTTCGTTTTTGACTTTGCTTCATTTTTGTACAAGGGATGTCATTTCCTGCACTCCCACCCCCATGTACAAATGAAATCCTTTAATATCATTTCACTATTTTTACAGTAGCCTCAAATCAAGTGAATTGTGCCTGAGGGAGCTAAAGCTAGCAAGGAACACACATGCTCTGTGCAGGCACAGGGCCCTTTTGATAGATCAGTGCCCAAGAGAAAAAACTGAATCTTAGCTCAGAAGTGAGGTTTTTAAGTTCCCTGATATTTAAGGATGATGAAGATGGAGATGAGAGATACAGGCTCAGAAATGCTCAGGGTCCAGGATAGCTTTGTGTCAACTTGACACAGTCTGGAATCATCAGAGAAGGGGAAACCCTAATTGAGAAATTCCTCCGTAAGATCTGCTTGTAGGCAAGCCTGTGGGGGCATTTTCTTAATTAGTGATTGATGTGGGAAGACCCAGTTACTGTGGGTAGTGCCATCCCTGGGCTGGTGGTACTGGGTTTTATAAGAAAGCAGGCTGAGCGAGACACAAGGAACAGACCAATAGGCAGCACCCTCCATGGCCTCTGCATCAGTTCCTGCCTCCCAGTTCCTGCCCTGCTTTTGGTTTCTGAACTGATTTTCTTCAGTGCTTAACAGTAATATGGAAATGTAAGCTGAATGAGCCCTTTCTACCCCAGTTGCTTTGGTCAAGGTGTTTCATTATGGTGATAATAACTCTACTGAGACACTCAATAACATTCAACGTCTTGACACAGGAAAGAAATTTAATTGACAGAACTTTCCTAGGGGGTGGGAAGAGGGGTTGGGGGTTTTCAGGGAGAGGGAAAACCAGGAAAGATTTTAGCATTTAAAATGTAAATCAATAAGATATTCAAGAAAAAAAAAGTACTTTCCTCTGAAGATACAAGTACATAGACAGCCATTGCCATGGTCAAGGCAAACTCCCACCTTTTAGCCTGTCCGGCTTTACTGGTACTTGAGCTCTTTCTCAAATCTACTATCATCGACAGGACAGAGTACAGAGAGCACACAAAACCAGTTTCAAAACCAAGACACTTGGGCACAAATCTTATTTAAGAAACTCAGTAAGGACTTCTGCCCATTAAATTCTAACTCTTACATCTATGAACTAGAGTATTGAGTTAGGCAAACTCTTGTTTGCTTTAGTTGAATGTTCATTGTCTGAAATGGCACCGAAGGACAAAGAAGCAGAAAGAACCCAAATAAGAAGCAGAAAGAACCCAAATAAGAAGCAGAAAGAACCCAAACAGGCAGCCCAGGGGCTCCTTACCTGGTTTAACCAACCACAGATGGGAAACATTTGAATAAAAACAATTGAATCTGTACTGAACACATGCTGATTTCCCTCTTTCCCTTGCCATTATCTGTTAAACAATCTAGTATAATAGTTCTTTACAAACCATTAGCATTATAATAAACATCTTAACTATTCTGGAGAGGATTTGAAGTACAAGCCGGCAACACAGATTATAGGCAGATGCTATTCCATCATTTTATGTAAGGGGCTGGAATCTGAGGGTCTTGGCTTCTGTTGTGGGCAGGGGTCCTGGGATGGGGCTCCTGCAGAGTGTTTAGTGCTTGCAGAGCTGTCAATCAAATCCTGCCTGCCAGAATTATTTTAAGTGGGAGTGACATCATCATTCATTTCCTTGTCAGAGCACGATCTTACTTCACATCAACTGTGGTAATTCCTTGAAAAGCCAAATTTGAAATAGCCCTAATCTAAGAATCCTGAGGTATCACTATGATCAGATCACAAGCCCAGTTCAAAGTGAATCACTGTGCCTAACTTTTTCCAAGACTGTTCTTTAATTCTTAGCTTTGAATTCTTGTATCATGGATTATCTTCTTTTAGACTATCTTTTAAGTATTTTAAATAAACATGAACAAGCCTGCAATTATACACTGTAGGGTGAGATACAATTTAGCTTAGAGATTTTTTTCCTAATCATTAGTACTGTAATGTGTGTGTGTGTGTGTGTGTGTGTGTGTGTGTGTGTGTGTGTGTTCCTACACTGAGTAATCCTTAGTTAGCTTTTTCCCTGGTATCTCATGGATTTAATTTTTCCACATTAGCTATGTTTCTGGCAATCAAGCCCAAAATAGTAGGTTCCTCTGTAGATAGGCTATGTTTGCCTCAGGCAGGTGCTATCTACTAGATCTCCCAACCATAGCTGCTCTGTGAAGCTCAAGAAGGGACTTGCCTTTGGCATTCACAGGGAGATAGAACACAGCACACTTCTGTCAGTAGCCCCAGGGCATTTCATCTTGGATTCCATGATGTTCTTCTTGAGAAAGCATGCTGCTTAAACAAGAATCTTCCTAGAGTTGATGATATCTGTGGTGAACTTTGGGACAGAGAAGACTTGGCCATGGGGACATTGCAGGAACCTAAGAGAGACAGAGCCCTTGCAACAGCTTGTCCTCTGTAAGGCAGGTTGGATAGAGCACATTATTCTGTGAAGAGCCACAGTCAATGTTGCAGCTCTGATAGGATGAAAGCAGCTATATTGATTGGGATTGGAAATGTCCTAGCAAGACTGTATTTTCCAAACCAACCAGCCACTGTTGTTTGGCCCGTGGGTCACAATTCATTGGCCCCTGGAAAAGCATGTTAGGGTACATAGACAACAAGCATGGTGACCAAGAAGGCCAAGGACCTGTTGTTGGAGGCCTGGTTATTATATAAGTAAGGAAAAGTAAGACTTGAATTGCCCATGTGAACTCAAAGACCAGATAGTCTTAATATAGTGGCTAATACAGTAGTTCTCAACCTTCCTAATGCTATGACCCTTTAATACAGTTCCTCATGCTGTGGTGACCCCCAACCATAAAACTGTTTTCATTGCTACTCACTACTATAATTTTGCCACTGTTTCGAATTGTAATGTAAATATCTTATATTCAGGATATCTGATGAACCTCTGTGAAAGGGTTGTTCAGCCCCTCAAAGGGTTTGTGAACCACAGGTTGAGAACCCCTGTCTTAATACCTCTTTGCTAAAACTGGGGATAGCTTTGCCAAAGGAAAAGCTCTCCCTAGGCAGAAGCATTGGTGGTATCATCACTTCTTGCAGAATTTTCAGAGGTCCTCAGAAGCCTTCTCGAAATCAGTAGGATCCAGCTGGGCCCAGCTCTTCTTGTCTGGTGTACTTGTCAGCCTCATAACCTTTTTCTAATACTCTCTCTGAGCCTCTAGAAATAGGGCATTATGAGATATGCATATTATATCATGTAATGGGGGAGGGGAGAAAGGAACAGAGGCTCCAGGCACCAGAAATCTTCTCTACAGACTCCGTGAGTTTGCTTCACTCTGAGGATATGTAGGAAATGGCATGCATTTGAAATTTGATTCTTACTCATCTGCACTTTTCTATCTCTTTTGTTCGCAGATTTTCACATCGATAGTGTTTCCTATGAACCCAACTGAGAAACATTCAGCTTGTTTCTACTGTTACTACAATTTGGCTGCCACCTATTCAAAATGTACACTCCTTTTATGGTTCCAGGTAAACCTGGAAACTCTAGGGTTGATCATACCCAGAGGCAGGCAGAGTGGAGGGGAATGAGGGCTTCCCTTTTCTAATGAAAAGGCTTCCATAGTCATGGAAAGGGAAGATGGGGTTACAACTATACTGACAGTTCTGGAGGAAAGGGCTGAGGGACCTTGGAGAAGATGCACAGGTGAACAAGGATCCAAGTCTAGGTGGGTGTGATGACTTTTCTAGTAGATGTGTTTGTGCTTTGATAGATTGAAAGAATTGTAAAGCTTATGAGTCAGTATGAAAACTGAGATAATATCTAAAAGGTAATTGGCATATAGTTTGTATGGTATTACCAGAAGGTAGGACTGAATCATACCAAAAGTTCTAACGGTTTGCAGACTGAGTGTTCAGCAGTAACCCGATGCCATAATTGGGTGAAGGTATGTGAGGGCAAGTCTGTGGGCTACTCTGCCATTGGAAGTGTTAAGAGGATATGAGAACTCTCCTGCTAGTCTGAGATACAGAAACATAACTTAATACAGCCTCCCACTAAAATAACACTTCTAAGCTGGGCACAGTGGTATATACCAGAAATGTCAGCTACTAAGGAGGGTGAGGTAGGAGGGTGAGGTAGCAGGAGACTGCTCTCTAACCCTAGGAGGCATAGAGAAACCCTATCACTCTAGGACATCTAGAAACCCTCCAGAAGATGGCAATTCTCAACATATGGGGCTTTGGGATTAACTCTGAGAACTTTCCAGCCAAACAATGAACCTGAAGTCCCCCTAAATTGTAAATTCTATAATTGTGTTATTCCTTTAAAATAGTTAACTCTATTATTGTTAGAAGCTGTAATGGTGATCCAACTCTAAGGTGAATTCTATTTCCAATAAAATTGCAACTCTTCAACCAAAACCAGAAGCTGTGGATGAATAGAAACAGTATATTTTCCACACAGGAACACCTTAACACCAGTGTCTATAAGTAGTGTCAGTCTCTGAAAGTCTACAGAATGTACATTTCCGTAAAGAACAATGAGCCATTTCCATAAAATGTGGTCTTTGACTTTGAATTTTCTATGTGGTCTTTAAAAGCAGGACATTTCCCCAAATACATAGAGAGTACTCATAGCTCGTGAGCCAAGTCCCTTGGCATTTGTCAGTATAAAAGTATGGATTACACAAAAATATAATTAGGTCCAATGGTAACAGTTAGGATAAATTATATGCTTTACAAAACTCACAGTATAGGTCAACAGTCTTTTTTGTGCTTTTGTTGAATCCAGTATGGTTGTTAAAAAACTTTTCATCTAGGGAAGCAATGATTCAGTCCTATCTCTTAGTAATACTGTACAAATATTCTAGTTAGTCATAGTGTGTATGAAATACATAAAAATACTTAATGGGAAATTCCAAATGTCGTCACTTAACTTAGTTATAGCTAATCTTAGTAATAGTAGTTGATCAAGTAGGATACTCATGTCATAAATGTGAGGGCTGGTGAAATGTGTTAGCAAGTAAAAGCTATATCCTTGAATCCCAACAAATATATAGGATCCTAGATCTTACTCCTGAAATCCTCTGATGTCCACATGCACACAATGACACACATGTCCAAACACACATGCACGGAGACACACACCCAGACCCAGACGTGTGTGTGTGTATGGGAACATATGTGCGCATGCATGTGCGCACACACACACACACACACACACACACACACACACACACATACACACACACAGATACAGACACACATACAAATAAATACACAAATAATTTAAAATGTAAGTGATTGACAGAAAATCCAATCCTCTGACATGTTCTAGGTAGCTTCATCTAGCTTTATTACCTTCGAGTACAAATGGAAAAACCAAGTCATCTTGTCTGTAAATGGGCCTCTGATGGGTATGGTTTGCTATGACCTTGAACATCCAGCTGTCACAGTGCAGGGGTCATTACAGCTCCATTCAAGGGTGCCATGAGCTCTAGTATAGTCCTTCCTGAAAACTCAGGTTTGGATTGCTTGTTTTACTTGTTACACTCATTTTGGGGATCAATAAAAATGCTATTTATCTATATCTATCTATGTATCTATGCATCTATGTGTGTATGTACGAATGGATGTATCTATACTCAATATATCTCTTTATCACCTATATCTCTATATCTCATTTATGTATCATCTATGTATCTATATCTACCTATCTATATCTATATCTATATATCTATATCTACCTATCATCCATTTATATATAACCTATATTTCATCTATGTATCACCTTTCATCTATTATCTATCTATCTATCTATCTATCTATCTATCTATCTATCTATCTATCATATATCTAAGCAAATGATATACTTAAAAACACAAATTCAGGGATGGAGAGATGGCTCAGTGGTTAAGAGCACTGACTGCTCTTCCTGAGGTCCTGAGTTCAATTCCCAGCAACCACATGGTGGCTCACAACCATCTGTAATGGGATCAGACAACTTCTTCTGGTGTGTCTGAAGACAGCTATAGTGTACTCATACATAAAATAAATAAATGAATATTTAAAAAAACACCACAAATTCAGTATGATTTTCATTCCATGAAATATTTAGCTCATCTCTCTTGGTGGCAGGATGGAGGATAACTTACTCCTTTCCACTGCTTTCCTACATTCAACAAATGTTATTTTGAGATAGAAAAATATGTTTAGAATGTTGCTATCACAAAATGTAAAAGAGAATAAAACAATAAAAATAAAAGCACTTAAGCTTGCTAAGTAATTAAGAATCCACATTAAAGTTTTTTATTGTTACATTGGCTAAAATAAACAATTCTAGCATGGAAATTTTGACAAGGTTTTTCAGGCTATCACACACCAGTTATACCTATTAAATTGACGGAATACATTTAGCAAAGAAGCAGCAAAAAATAAAAAAAATGTTTGTAATATTTATCAAATAACTGTAATGATAGTGACTTATCTTTGGGAAATCATTTTTAAGAAACCCATATACAAAATAGCTACGGTCTTAGTTAGGGTTTTACTGCTGTGAACAGATACCATGACCAAGGCAACTCTTATAAGCACAGCATTTAATTGGGATGGGCTTACAGGTTCAGAGGTTCAGTCCATTGTCATCAAGGCAGAAACATTGCAGCATCCAGATAGGCATGCTACAAGTAGAGCTGAGAGTTCTACATCATCATCTGAAGGCTCTTAGGAGAAGACTGACTTCCAGGCAGCTAGGACAAGGGTTTTAAAGCCCACACTCACAGTGATACACCTATTCCAACAAGGCCTCACCTCCTAATTAGTGCCACTCCCTGGCCCAAGCATATACAAACTGTCATACCTATTATTCTTAATAAGAAGACAATGTCCAAATATCAATTACCTAACTAACTCATAATATTTTACTTAATAAAATTTTAAATAGCCATTAGCTATTAAAATGTGAACATTAAAATTAAAATATGAATGTTATTTATAGTAACACTATTCTAAAAAGAAGGAAATCATATATAAAATATGATTAAGTATGTAAAACATGTATACTATGATAATAATGATTGTGTCTAAGTCATGAGGTTATGGAAAGAATTTTCTAAAAAGCTTAAGATTTTATTTTATAATGGAAACTTCTTTTCATGTAACTATTATTTATTGTTATTGTGTATAATAAGCATGGGTGTGTATAGGTCAGTGGGCAACTTTCCAATTCATGATCCTCCCACCTCAGCCTCATAAATGCTGGGGTCGAGGTGTGTGACACCATAACCAACTTCCACTACAATTGGTAGCTTCTTGAACTGAGTCTTTATACCTTGGTTCAAGAAGACATAGAATCCCACTGCATACTATATAAGGCTCCATCTTGCATCAAGCTACAGTGCTCTAAGGGTGCCTGGCTCATTTATGTAGCATTGAGGAAGCTAAGGTCACAGGCTTGATGGGAATGAGCAGTCAGCTGGACTCATGATCTAGTACTTGGGCGATTGATCCAGCTCAGGATCCAGGGTGGGTGTGAAAATGATGGCTGGCCATGCTGTAACAACAGAAGTCTGCTAGGGAACCTAAGTAAGTGCACACAGATATCTAAGGAAGTCCTGCTGGGAGCACCTTCTGCAGAGGCTCACATCTGGAAGGGTTGAAGTGAAGACAATGGCATCAACTGTGTGTATAGGACAGAATATCAGACACTTTGCTTCAGACAACAAGGTGTGGAATACACAGCATACAGGTAGAGGGGGGTGGTGAAAGAGGGTGGAGAGGGGTGACAGAGGATGGGGGAGGTCGAGAATTCCATTATTAAAACTCTGTAGTCCTTTAGGAAGCATCCTTTCTCTTAGGGCACAGGTCAGACCAAATATTGTTCACTTGAGAATTGTCCTATCTCCCATCTCCTCAGTATCTCCAAACTCCACATCAAACCTGTCTTGTTTTTGTTTTTGTTTTGTTTTGTCAAGACAAGGTTACTTTGTAAAGACCTGGACGTCCTAGAAGGAGCTCTGTGGACCACGCTGGCCTCTATCAGAAATTCATCTGCCTCTGCCTCTCTGCCTCTCTGCCTCTCTGCCTCTCTGCCTCTCTGCCTCTCTGCCTCTCTGCCTCTCTGCCTCTCTGCCTCTCTGCCTCTCTGCCTCTCTGCCTCTCTGCCTCTCTGCCTCTCTGCCTCCGCCTCCGCCTCTCTGCCTCCGCCTCCGCCTCTCTGCCTCCGCCTCCGCCTCTGCCTCTGCCTGTACTGGGATGAAAGGTGTGTGGCACCACTGCCTAGCTTCAGACCTGTCTTTTAAAAGAGAAAAGGATGTCAGTCCCAAGAAACTCTGATACCCTTTTCTACCAGTTGTTGGCGTGCCCTCACAGATTTCTTCTCAGTAGGATAAATCTGGAGAGATCCAGGAACACAAAATGAGGTCATAAAAGAAACTCTTACAGCACTCTGGGTCTGAGAAGTAACCGGAGAAACTGTCTCTTAGCCAATGAGAAAGATTTTACAGGGAGAGGGAGAAGAGGGAGGGAGAAAGGCTGTCAACTCTGGGGAACCCTTTGTAAGCAGGCACAGGTCAAAGAGTGTTCTAGGCATATCTAGAGTATCCCGCAAAGAGAAGGGGGAGTTTGAAAGAAGGTTAGGCCCCACTGGAGACTGTAGTGACAGGTAAGGTCAAGACCTCTCCTGTGTTAGCAGCAGGACCTCTACAGCCTGTCTAGCAGCAAGGAATAATGGCCAAAGTGGCCTCAAGTAGAAAGACTCTGGCAGTGGGTTGGGTAAGAGGAAGGATACACATGACTTTATTTCAGGTAAAAGTGACCGGAAGTGGGAGAAAACATTGGTCATCCAATGTCACTGCTTTTGAGGTGTCATGGAGAGAGAAAGACATTGCTTTTTTGATTTTTTTATTTTGTTTTTTGTTTTTGTTGTTTTTTCTTCTCCAGTGAGAAACAGTTCTGGAATTCTGGCTGATTTCCAGTAGATATCAAACACCATGGCCCTGTGGAACAAACATGTCCCCACAAAACAGGCAGGCAATGGACTCAGGGAGCTGACCAATCACTCTGGATCACACAGCACTTGGAGACAACATGGGCTTAGTGACTCTTTGCAGAAGAGAAGATCTGATAGAAACAGTATGTTTGACAGAAAACCAGGGAAGTCACACAGTGACTCAAGCTACCTTGGATGGGACCATCCTCACCAGGCATAATCTGGGATTCATGGAAATTGAGTCTCCTCTGTTGTAGGATAGGGAATGAAGGCCCTGGCTTCCAGAAGTTAGCTCCCAGATTCTCTGCCTCTCCACCAATGAGCCACTGATTATTCGGTATTCGGGACTGCAGTTCTTCTAAAATTCATTTTCTCTTCCCACACTCTTCCCGTCTCCACAGCTACATGTCCAGTATCAGGCTGGATGGGAAAGACAAGCAGGAGGGAGATGTAGCCTTGCTCTATTGTAAAACCTAGACTACATATTGATATAAAGCCCAGCTTCTTAAACCATAGGTCAATGTCCCCATGATTGAATAGAGATGAGGATTATGAGAAGTTTGAAAAGAGGGGACTGATTCTTAATGCAATGATAAAATAAATAATTTGAGATCAAATGAACACTAAATTCAAGGTATATTGAGCAGTGCTTACTCAGTGGCATGAGTCCGCTATAGCTTTGGTTCTGCACACACAATATGTACACTCTAAACTGTGTAAGCCTTCACACCACATGCCCAACTCTCACACTACAGACTTTTTCCTGTACTTAAAAGTATTTTGTTCTTGCAAGAGGTTATGGAAAAACAGACCTGTGATACTGCTGTTTCACCATGTGTCAATGAACAAGTGCCAAGTCAGTACATCTTTGGCTTATATTATGTTAGAATATTCAATTATTTTTGAACATTTCTATTTGAATCTTTGGCTTGGCTTTAATGAAAAGAAGTTGCTAAATGATTTTTGATTATGAATCAAAGAGAATTTCCGGCAAATTATAAAACGTTTTATTCAATGTGTCTGCTATTTTCTACTTGATATTTTTTTTTATTTTCTATTTTTTTCTTTACATTCCGAATGGTTTCCCCTTTCTCAGTTCCTCCCTCCCCGAAAGTCCCATTGGCCCTCTTCCCTCCCCTGTTCCCCATTCAACTCCCTCTCGCTTCTGTGTCCTGGTATTCCCCTACATTCAGTCTTTCCAGGACCAGGGGTCTCCCCTTCCATCTTCTTGGAAATCTATTGATATGTGAATTGTGTCCTGGGTATTCTGAGTTTCTGGGCTAAGATCCCCTTATCATTGACTGCATATCGTGTGTGTTTTCTTGTGATTGGGTTACCTCACTAAGGATGATATTTTCCAGTTCTGACCATTTGCCTAAGAATTTCATGAATTCATTATTTTTAATTGCATAGTAGTATTCCACTGTGGAGAATACCACATCTTCTGAATCCACTCCTCCCTTGAGGGACATCTGGGTTCTTTCCAGCTTCTGACTATTATAAATGAGGCTGTCATGAACATAGTGGAGCATGTGTCCTTATTGCATGCAGGGGAAGCTTCTGGGCATTTGCCCAGGAGTAGTATAAGAGGATCCTCTGGGAGTGCCATGCCCAGTTTTTTGAGGAACCGCCAGACTGCTTTCCAGAGTGGTTGTACCAGCTTGCAATCCCACCAGCACTGCAGGAGTGTTCCTCTTTCTCCACATCCTCGCCAACAACTGGTGTCTCCTGTGTTTTTTATTTTAGCCATTCTGACTGGTGTGAGATGGAATCTCAGGGTTGTTTTGATTTGCATTTCCCTAATGACTAAGGATGATGAACATCTCTTTAGGTGCTTCTCAGCCATTAGATATTCTTCAGGTGAGAACTCTTTGTTTAGCTCTGTACTCCATTTTTTAATAGGGTTACTTGCCTCTCTGGAGTTTAACTTCTTGAGTTCTTTGTATATACTGGATATTAGCCCTCTGTCGGATGTAGGGTTGGTAAAGATCATTTCCCATTTAGTTGGTTGCCTCTTTGTCTTTTTGACAGTGTTCTTTGCCTTACAGAAACTTTGCAATTTTATGAGGTCCCATTTGTCAATTCTTGACCTTAGAGCATAAGCTGTTGTAGTTCTATTCAGGAAATTCTCCCCTGTGCCCATATGCTCAAGGTTCTTCCCTAGTTTCCCTTCTATTAATTTCAGTGTGTCTGGTTTTATGTGGAGATCCTTGATCCACTTGGAATTGAGCTTAGTACAAGAACATAAGAATGGATTGATTTGCATTCTTCTGCATGTTGACCTCCAGTTGAAGCAGCAACATTTGTTGAAAAGGCTCTCTTTTTTCCACTGGATGATTTTAGCTCCTTTGTCAAAGATCAAGTGACCATAGGAGTGTGAATTCATTTCTGGGTCTTCAATTCTGTTCCCTTGATCTACATGCCTGTCACTGTACCAATACCATGCAGTTTTTAACACTATTACTCTGTAGTACAGCTTGAGGTCCAGGATATTGATTCCCCCAGAAGTTCTTTAACTCTTGAGAATAGTTTTAGCTATCCTGGGTTTTCTGTTATTCCAGATGAATTTTTGAATTGCTCTTTCTAACTCTATGAAGAATTGCGTTTGGATTTGGATGGAGATTGCATTGAATCGGTATATTGCTTTTGGCAAGATGGTCATTTTTACTATATTAATCCTGCCAATCCATGAGCATGACAGATTTTTCCATCTTCTGAGGTTTTCTTCAATTTCTTTCTTCAGAGACATGAAGTTCTTGTCATACAGATCTTTCTCTTGTTTGGTTAGATTCACATCAAGATACTTTATATTGTTTGTTGCTATCATGAAGGGTATCATTTCTCTTATTTCTTTCTCAGCCTGCTTATCCTTTGAGTATAGGAAGGATACTGATTTGCTTGAGTTGATTTTATATCCAGCCACTTTGCTGAAGTTGTTTATCAGCTGTAGGAGTTCTCTGGTGGAGTTCTTTGGGTCACTTAAGTATACTATCATATCGACTGTAAATAGTGATTGTTTGACTTCTTCCTTTCCAATTTGTATACTTTTGACATCCTTTTGTTGTCTAATTGCTCTAGCTAGAACTTCAAGAACTATATTGAAAAGATATGGAGAGAGAGGGCAGCCTTGTCTAGTCCCTGATTTTAGTGGGATTGCTTCAAGTTTCTCTCCATTTAGATTGATGTTGGCTACGGGTTTGCTGTAAATTGCTTTTACTATGTTTAGATATGGGCCTCAAATTCCTGATCTTTCCAAGACCTTTAACATGAAAGGATGCTGAATTTTGTCAAATGCTTTCTCAGCATCTAATGAAATGACCATGTGGTTTTTTCTTTGAGATTGTTTATGTAGTGGATTACATTGATGGACTTCGTTATATTGACCCATCCCTGCATCCCTGGGATGGAGCCTACTTGATCGTGGTGAATGATCATTTTGATGTGTTCTTGGATTCGGTTGGCAAGAATATTATTGAGTATTTTTGCATTGATATTCATAAGAGAGATTGGCCTGAGATTCTCTTTCTTTGTCGGATCTTTGTGTGCTTTTGGTATTAGCGTAATTGTGGCTTCATAGAACGAGTTGTGTAGCGTTCCTTCTGTTTCTATTTTGTGGAATAGTTTGAAGAGTATTGGTGTTAGGTCTTCTTTGAAGGTCTGATAGAATTCTGCACTAAAACCATCTCAACTTGTGCTTTTTTTGGTTGGAAGACTTCCAATGACGACTTCTATTTCTTCAGGGGTTATAGGATGGTTTAGATGGTCTATTTGATCCTGATTTAATTTTGATATTTGGTATCTGTCTAGGAAATTGTCCATTTCCTCCAGATTTTCTAGTTGTGTTGAATACAGGCTTTTGTAGTAGGATCTGATGATGTTTTGAATTTCCTCAGTTTCTGTTGTTATCTCTCCCTTTTTGTTTCTGATTTTGTTAATTTGGATACTGTCTCTGTGCCCTCTGGCTAGTCTGGCTAAGGGCTTATCTATCTTGTTGATTTTCTCAAAGAACCAACTCCTAGTTTTGTTGATTCTTTGTATGGTTTTATTTGTTTCTACTTGATTAATTTCAGCCCTGAGTTTGATAATTTCCTGCCTTCTACTCTTGGGAGTATTTGCTTCTTTTTGTTCCAGGGTTTTCAGGTGTGCCATTAAGCTGCTAGTGTATGCTCTCTCCCGTTTCTTTTTGGAGGCACTCAGGGCTATGAATTTTCCTCTTAGCACTGCTTTCAATGTGTCCCATAAATTAGGGTATGTTGTGCCTTCATTTTCATTAAATTTTAAAAAGTCTTTGATTTCTTTATTTCTTCCTTGACCAAGGTATCATTGAGTAGAGCATTGTTCACCTTCCATGTGTTTGTGGGCTTTCTGTTGTTTTTGTTGTTATTGAAGACCACCCTTATTCCATAGTGATCTGATAGGAGGCATGGGATTAGTTTGATCTTCTTATATCTGTTGAGGTCTGTTTTGTGACCAATTATATGGTCGATTTTGGAGAAGGTACCATGAGGTGCTGAGAAGAAGGTATATTCTATTGCTTTAGGATGAAATGTTCTATATGTATCTGTTAGTTCCATTTGGTCCAAGGCTTCAATTAGATTCACTGTGCCCCTGTTTAGTTTCTGCTTTCCTGAACAATCCATTTCAGAGAGCAGGGTGTTGAAGTCACCCACTATTATTGTGTGAGGTGCGATGTGTGCTTTGAGCTTTAGTAAAGTTTCTTTTACAAATGAGGGTGCCCTTGCATTTGGAGCATAGATGTTCAGAATTGAGAGTTCTTCTTGGTGGTGACCAGTATGTAGTGTCCTTCTGTGTCTTTTTTGATGACTTTAGGTTGAAAGTCAATTTTATCTGATATTAGGATGGCTACTCCGGCTCGTTTCCTGGGACCATTTGCTTGTAAGATTGTTTTCCAGACTTTTACTCTGAGGTAGTGTTTGTCTTTGATACTGAGGTGCATTTCCTGCATGCAGCAAAATGCTGGGTCCTCTTTATATATTCAGTCTGTTAGTCTATGTTTTTATATTGGGGAATTGAGATCATTGACATTAAGAGATATTAAGGAATAGTGATTATTGCCACCTGCTATTCTTGACACTATCTTTATGTTTGAGTGGTTATGTATTTTTGGGTTTGATGCAAGAAGGTTACTATCTCGTTTTTTCCAGGGTGTAGTTTCTCTCCTTGTATTGGAGATTTCCACCTATTGTTCTTTGCAGGGCTGGGTTTTTGGAAAGATATTGTGTAAATTTGGTTTTATCATGGAATATCTTGGTCTCTCCATCTGATTTAGCTGGGTATAGTAGTCTAGGCTAGCATTTGTGTTCTCTTAGAGTCTGTATGATATCTGCCCAGGATCTTCTGGCTTTCATAATCTCTGGTGAGAAGTCTGATGTGATTCGGATAGGTCTTCCTTTATATGTTACTTGGCCTTTTTCTCTTACTGCTTTTACTATTCTTTCTTTGTTTAGTATATTTGGTGTTTTGATTATTATGTGATGGGAGGTATTTCTGTTCTGGTCCAGTCTGTTTGGAATTCTGTAGGCTTCTTGTATGTTCATCAACATCTCTCTCTTTAGGTTAGGGAAGTTTTCCTCCATAATTTTGTTGAAGATATTTACTGGCCCTTTAAGTTGCAAATCTTCACTCTCATCTATACCTATAATCCTTAGGTTTGATCTTCTCATTGTGTCCTGGATTTCCTGGATGTTTTGGGTTACACGTTTTTTGCATTTTGCATTTTCTTTGACTGTTGAGTCGATGCTTTCTATGGTATCTTCAGAACTTGAGATTCTTTCTTCCATCTCTTGTATTCTATTGTTGATGTTTGCATCTATGACTCCTGATTTCTTCCCAAGGTTTTCTATCTCCAAAGTTGTCTCCCTTTTTGATTTCTTAGTTGTTTCTACTTCCTTTTTTAGATCCTGGATGGATTTGCTGAGATCTTTCACTTGTTTGTTTGTATTTTCCTGTATTTCTTTAAGATATTTTTGTGTTTCCTCTTTCAGGATTTCTGCCTGTTGACCCAAGTTCTCCTGTATTTCTTTAAGCGATTTTTGTGTTTTCTCCTTATGGGCTTCCATCTGTTGATCCATAGTCTCCTGCATTTCTTTAAGCAATTTTTGTGGTTCCTTTGTAAGGGCATCTACCCGTTGATTCATATTCTCCTGCATTTCTCTAAGCGATTTTTGTGTTTCCTTTGTAAGGGCTTCTACCCATTGATTCTTGTTCTCCTGTATTTCTTTATTAGATTTATTTACGTCCTTCTTGAAATCCTCTAATAGCATCATGAGAAGTGATTTTAAACCAGATCTTGCCTTTCAGGTTTGATGGTGTATCCAGGACTTGCTGCTGTCAGAGAGTTGGGTTCGGATAGTGCCATATTGCCTTGATTTCTGTTAGTAACATTCCTAGGTTTGCCTTCTGCCATCTGGTTATCTCTGGTGTTAGTTGGTCCTGCTGTCACTGGCTGTTGCTTGGACATCCTGTGAGCCTGCAAGGCTATTTCTGCCCCCCTTGATGACCGGGTTCCCCCTGGCACCGATTGCTGGGCAGGGCAGATGTCTCACAGCAGAGCTGGTGCATAGATGACCACAGAGCTGCCCAGCTCTTGGGTGCAGGAAGCACACAAGCTGGCTGAATCCCAAGCGATGTTATGCTTGTTTATCCCTGCGTCTGGAGGTCCCAACTGCTCTGTTGCCAGATCAAAGATGTCTACTGGATATTTATGTGGAGTAGAGTCAACAGCCTTGACTGTTATAAGGCCAAAATATTTATTAACTTTGAAAATATTGAGGCAGGCATGGTAGCACATAGCTTTAATCCAAGCATTCAGGAGACAGAGGCAGTGGCATCTCTGAGTTCGAGGCCAGCCTGGTCTACAGAGAGAGTTCTAGGACAGTCAGGGCTACACAGGAGAAACCCTGTCTCGAAAAAATAAACAAAAGTAAACACTCTGGAAATGTTTTACCTCCTGCAATGTCAGATATAAACCCATGATTTAATTCTATATCTAAGAACTTTTCATAATTTGTAAGAACACATGTATACCAAAGAAATTTTTTAAAATAAATTTCTCTATGATTCACTATCAGTCAATGTTTGATCTATGTACCTTCTTTATATTTCTGGGGTCGTGTAAATTTTTCTTTATTAAAAACAGGGTTGTCAACAGAAAAAGTTTAAGAAGCCCTGATAGAAAGAACCAAGGTCATTGCTGGTTCATGTACTTGTTGGATTGTCTGGTATGCATTAAAATGTCCCTGAGACAAACACATAACCTAAGACATTTTATAGAATTGATCTTGTGTTTGGCTATGAGGTCTATTTAGTTCATATTATCAGGAGACACATTAAGACCCCTTTAATTCCTTTATAAAAATCTATAGAAGTCAGCTGGGCAATGGTGGTGCATGCCTTTAATCCTAGCACTTGAGAGACAGAGGCAGGCGGATTTCTAAGTTCAAGGCCACCCTGGTCTATAGTGTGAGTTCCAGGACATCCAGGACTATACAAAGAAACCCTGCCTCGGAAAAAAACAAACAAACAAACAAATAAAATCTATAGAAGTCTTGCTTAGGCCTCACACCAAACCTCCCAGTTTTAAGTAAACAGCTTTTCTTTTTTGTTTGTATTATTGCTGATGTCTAATATATGCTTGCATGTCAAGTAAATTTTCCTTGCCCTGGGTGTTTGTGATCACTGAACTGCTGGTCTCTAAGCCCAAACAGAGAAGATAACCTAAAATATTAGAGGCAGAAATGAAGCTAAGAGCAATTCAAGCATGCTTGTGAAGTGGACACATGATGACAGCCAGCACACATAGAGGGGCTAGGGACAGAGTAAGGAGTCCTGGGTCTTTGGCCGCAGAGGACAGGGTAGAAGCAAAGAGGTCAAACCAGCTGGGAGGAAAGAGTCAACTGCCTCTTTCTCTTTCCTTTTCATGTAGCACACCTAACCCCATAAGGCTCCAAAAAGAATCCAGTGTTCGTGTGGTATATTCTCACCTCCATCTCTTCTTAACCTATACCTAATCCCTGAGAGTTTCAAGGGCAAAGGTGGAATGAGCATTTCTCATATGGGTGTGGACTCAGGGACAATCTTGACCTGCTTGAGTTTTGGTGGAAGGTTTGTTTGATGGCAGGCTCCATCCCTCAGGAAACATGCCAAGTCAGTTGGGGGGTGGGGGGGCTGTTTGGGACCTTGATTTCTAGTAGAATCTGCCAGGAGAGGAAGAAAGACAAACATTCCTGGACTCTGCTGCTTTCAGAGGGCTGTTCTTGACCACCAGGATCTTGGAAGGCTCCAGTCTATGTCCAGAACATGCAGGTCCACCATGGTTCTCTGGTGGGCTCTTGACACAGTGCTGAGTGTCAGGTAAGAACAGGGAATCTTAGTGTTTCCCTGTGACTCTTTCACAGGATCATGTATAGGAAATGCACAGAGCAAATGCCTTTAAAGATATATGAATATTATTCTGCTGCTGCACACAGTGGTTACCCCAGATCTATAGCAGGCAGTTTCCGTTCTGTAGAGTGGAGGTGGAGAAGTCAGAGGGCATTCTATAGAGTGGTGTGTCTTGGTTTGCCTCTAACAGAACATCCTCTGTGCTTTCCAAGACCTTTTGGAGCAGGTAAAATTACCTGGGTAATTTTGGATCCAATCCCAAAGTCTTTGACTTACAAGTCCTGCCAAGAATGTCTTCAGGTCCCTGCAGGGGTACACTCTGATGGTTCTGTGTGTTGAGTGACATCCAGTATCTCACCAAACTTGGGCTCTTCAGTCTACTAAAGACAGGAGCCCAAGAGAATTCCCTGATGTCCATGTGGGAAATAAATGAAGTTAACCCTAGTCATGAAATGTACATGTAAGTTGGCACTCCTGGGCTCTCAATGAGTCTACGGCTTTCCAGGGATACAGGAAACGACCCTTTCTCTCAAATAAATAAGTAAACAAGCAAATAGCAGACTTTAAGACAGAGCTGCTAATCAGGAGTCTCGGATGCCAATCTGCACAAGTACTCCAAGTCTCCTAGATATTCCTTGTTCTGGAACACTCTGACAGTCAGGGCTGGTGGCTGCCCTTGGGACATTTTATCAATGCAGTTAAATGTGCCCCCCTTTCATCTGTGATTCCTTTCTCCTTCTGTCTTTCTTTCCTTTGTTTCTTTATTGTTCTGGAGGTGGTTTCCACTTCTGTCCCTGTAGCTTCATCTAAACACTGCTATCAACCATATATTTTTTCTAATCAAAGCTGTGATTGTTTCTTGTAATCCAGGAGATATGGCTTATAAACATCATAGCAGGCACAGAATTGGAGTCTTCACTTCCTGCCAATCTCTACAAACAACATTTTGCCAACTGCTTAATACATATCTTTGTTTTATGTGTTTTCTATTTATAATAACTTGCTTAATCCACAGTGTTGACTCCCTGACACTGAACCTGTAAAAGTAAAAACACTGCAGCCCTGAGCCTGAGTGGGGCTTCTCTGATGGTACGTTTTCTCAGCATGGAGCCCTCCTGTCTCCTTGTAGCAGAACAGCTAAAAAGGATGAGAACACAACGGTTCTAAGTAAGTCACCCAAGGGACACTGAGGCATGGCATCACTTTTCTGTCACCATGGCCAAAAGTCATAGAAAAAAGAGCTTATCTTGGCTTATGTCTCCTGAGAGTTAAGAGTCCATCTTGGTGGGCAAACAGACAATAGACAAGAGATGTGGTAGCCAGAGCAGGGTTGTGTGAGCTCTCATCCTTAACCACAAGCAAGAGGCAGAGAGAACAAACTGAAAACAGGACAAGGCTAAATCTCAGAGCCAGCGACATCTACCTAGACTGCCCCAAAACAGCGACAATAACTCTACCACCTAGTTTTGTGTATTAACTTGACACAAACTAGTCAGAGAAGAAGGAGTCTCAGTTGAGGAAATGCCTCCATGAGATCCAGCCTTAAGACATTCTCTCAATTAGTAATTAGTGGGGGAGGGCACAGCCCATTGTGGGTGGTTCTACCAGGAACTGGTTTTCCTGGGTGCTATAAGAAAGCAGGCTAAGCAAGCTAGTAAGCAGCAACCCTCCATGGTTTCTGTGTCAGCTCCTGTCTCCAGGTTCCTGGCTTGTTTGAGTTCCTGTCCTGACTTCCTTCAACAATGAACAGCAAGGTAGACATATAAACTGAATAAACCTTTTCTTCCCGACTTTCTTTCTGGTCACGGTGTTACAGCAACAGATATCCTAACTTAGACACCAACTGACAATCAAATGTTCAAATACATGAGTCTCTGGGGAACATTTTTTATTCAATCTACTGTAGGTACTACAGCAAAAAAAAGCTACCTTATGCTTTGTTCAGCCTCAACTAGGAATAGGAGTCTCAAGTGTCTTAATCCTTTCACTGACACACAGATGTCTATAATTTCTCCTAAAAGCACAAGTATTGGTTTAGGAGTTATAAATACAATTTAGCAAGTAAGCATTTTCACAAATCTGGAGATCTCAAATTATTAGCATCAAACAGGCCTTCCTCCTTAAGACATACAATAACAACAATTCTTAGATAACAGCTTTTCCATTTCGGTCATAGACCTGCGATTTTATTTGGAAAGTTGGTTCTGCTGGTTGAAGGTGATTTGGAAACCAGGGCCATGGGAAATTTGGACCCTGGCTCATTGAAGTTATGATGTCAGCCCTTTCAGCAATGAAAACCTCATCAACCTTGAGGTCAACAAGCTTTAGCCTTGTGCTAAAAAGAGCAGGTTTGGCCACATGTGCGGACAGAAAAGAGCAAAAGGCAGACAGGTGAGACCTTGAAGGGAGCCCTGGAAGTCTAACCTCTGCCTCTCTTAAGCATCCTAAGCATTTCTTGGATTTTTCAGCATTTCCAGGAATATTATCCACATTACTGAAAAGCTGAAGAACAATCTGGTATTTTAATCAAATGACAAGAACAGCTACAGAACAGTAAACTCAGGTGTCTGTGTTGACAGTTCCCACTGTTTCCTGGGGGAACAGTTTACCCAGAGACTCTCAGGTCTGCAAAATGCAGTAAGCTTAGACCTGAGCCAGGATTACTGCTTCAGGTTTTATGTGTTTGGAAACAGACCAAGGTTTCCAGGGAGGGCTTCTTCTCTGTTTTCCTAGCTCCTCTCTGCTTTCAGCCGTAAGGTATAATTGATGGGTAGATGGGTGGGTATGTGCCTGTGGATGTTAGTTTTGTTTTAGTTATTTGAACAGTGTTTATGAGTCTCAGTCCTTTGTGGTCCATAGACCATGATGCCTGGGCATAGAAACCTGAGACTGGCTCTCCTTCCAGTCCTGCCCAGGTCATGATGACAGATGGCATCTCAATCACATAGCATGCACCTTCCCCCCACTGTCACCCCTATCCTGAGAGTAATGATTTACATTGGCTCCATTTTCCAGGAGGGCAAAAGCCTTTAGAGACTTGTCAAGATTACAGTGGATGAGCACAACATGCCCAGGGGCAGAAACTAATGCATATGTTGAGCTGAGTATAGCTTTGTGAACTTGGAAATTATTGATAAAATTGTTAGCTGTCTAAGAAAAATTATCCAATATTTATAAAGTGCAAGGGAATCAAAATTTTACATCTGCTCTCCCAAACATTTTTTTTGGAGGTGTGGGGAGGCTCTACCTTAGACCAGAATTGAAATGACAGATCAACAGAAGCACTTGAGTGTTTATTGAATTCAAGTTTGATGTGTCAGGGGCACTTCAGTGAGGGGATGACCACCACAGAAGCAGTTAGAGTTAGATATTAGTCTACTACGTGGGACATTTATTAAAGTGTGACAAGGCACAGAGGCTTTGGATAGAAGAATTCGGTGCGTTGAGATGTGGCCAAGAACAGAAGGTTAGTTTGACAAGAGTTGTTTGATCAAGGTTCCCTTGGCTTAGCCTCTTTCCTTCTAGATAACAATGATACTCACCTTCTGGGAAAAGGAGGGTATCTTTCAGTCAGGGTTCTAGCTCTGACTTTTAAGAAGCAGGCTTCTATGCCTCCTGTTTTTCAAGTACCTTAATCTTAGAACAACCCATATTCCAGATAGGCAAGTTAACAGCTTCTAAAGGAAAGAGTAGAAGGTGTCCACTTAGTGTCCCATTGAAGGACAACAAGGTCATCCAAAGGATGTATGATTATTCAGGGCAGTGTCTCTTCAACTCGGCCTCACACTGGAAACCCCTGGGGATGTTTGAGCAAAGAAAACACTTGCTCCCACTTATCCTGATGGTTAGGGTGGTGATATAAATAAGAAGCTATTATAGAATAAAGCTTATGGCTTTATTCTCAGAATCTGTGTGCATGTGCTTTGCATGGCAAGAGTCTGCAGATGTAGCTAAGCTGTAGGTCTTAATAAGATGGAGGAATGGTCCTAGGTTATCTAGGTGGTCCTAGGGTGATGTGATGTGTTCAGTTCTATAAGGAACAGAACTGAGACACAAAGGAAAAAGAACAGGGCAGACAGAGAGACACCACACACACACACACACATCCATGCATGCATGCATGAATGAGAAGGGTTCAAGAGTTAACTTACAGGATTCACATACTAGGGGCTTAGTAATGGCTTTCTCCATAGAGTTATATATTCAGTCCAAGAAGATGGATGTGTTGGCTGAATGTCTGGAAGTTCAGCAGAGAAGCACTGGTATTGAGTCCTTGTTGGAAAAGTCAAAGAACCTGGAGATTGGTGTTAGGGAAGGACCACAGCAACAAGGGCAAACCTTTCTGAAGAAGAGAGAGTAGGTGCCTAGATCTTGCTATTTCCTTGAACTTTTTTACCCCTGGGTCACTGTTTGGCAGGGGTTGCCAGCCAAACAGCCATCTCTGGGTCTTTCCCTCTCAGTTGCTGTTCTGGATGTCCATCTGAGACTGACAGAGACTTTCTTGCCTTGGGTTGGCTTAGCATAGGAGTTAGGGTGCCAGAAGTTCATGGTCATTCAAAACTTCTCCTGGCTCCATGACGCCAGCTTTGCAAAGCAAATCAGAAGAAGGAATGTCAGGTACCACAGAAAAGATGCATGTTTAGAAAAGCATTTCTTTCTTACAGGTTGGTAGTTGAGAATTTTAGAGAGAAGAAACCCCTGTATAGCTAGGGCAGGGCCCAGAGAGAGGTACCACTGAGGGTTTCTATCTGAAGATTAGTAATGTCTGTCTAAGTTGAGGAATGGGGTTGGGTGGGAAGCTGGGGATGACTCAGCCAGGTGGCCCACCTGTGATGTCCAGGTGCCTCTCAGCCACAGTCATGCCTTCCTGCCTAGCTTCTAGGCAGAGCTACTAATGTACATTATGTAAAGGGAGAAGAAAGATGACAAGCCAGAGCCCCCTTGTGACATGTCTCCCTCCAGCCAGGGCAGAAGCAAGGATATTTCTGGCTTCTAGTCAAAGACAAGAATCCTGTCTCTAAACCTGTCTTTCCAGTTTCTGTCTCTTGCTTTCATGAAATCCTCTCTGAAAACTAGTCCGTAGACACACAGGTATATTTAACCACCATATAGATCTCTTGATTCAGCCAAGTTGACAACCAAGGCCAGTCATCACAGATAAGAAAAGCAGGATGCCCAGAGGCAGAAGGAGGGGATGTAACAGTAGAAGCAGGGGTCAGAGAAAGTACCATGTTGCTGGTTTTGAGAAGCCTGGAGAAGGTGCAGGGGTCAGGGGTGAGGAGAACAAACCAAGGAATGCTGGCATCCTCTGGAAGCTGAGAAGAGAAAGGAAGCAGTTTCTCTCCTAGAACTTCTAGGGCAGTGGTTCTCAACCTTCCTAATGCTGTGACCCTTTTATACCACCACCTCATGTTGTGGTGACTCCCAACCATAAATTTTTTTTTTTGCTACTGTATAACTATAAATTTGCTACTGCTATTAATTGTCAATATCTGATATGCAGGATATCTGATATGTGGCCCTAGTGAAAGGGTCATTCAATTCCCAAAGAAGTCATGACCTACAGGCTGAGAAACACTGTTCTAGCAGGACCATGACCCCTCCCACTCATTTTTGTCTCCTGACCCTCAGAATTATAATAAGTAAAGTTGGAGTGCTTTAAGCACTGTATTTGAAATGCTTTAGTATACTAGCCATAAAACCTAATACAATTAAGAGCTTAGACTTCAAGATTTCAAAAGCTCAAATGGTATTAGTGGAAAACATTGTTAGGGAAACGTAGTCAGGAAATAAACCTGATTGGCCAGTCATTAACTGGTTTTATTTTTGGTAGAGCTTGGACTTGAACCCAGGGCCTTGCAGATGCCAGGCAACTGTTCTACCACAACTCCAACCCTTGTAATTAACTTTGGTCAAAGCCACACACTACTGTGAGATTATTGATTTCTTTATAGATTTTTGCTAGTAGGGGCAATATCCTCCAGGTCATGATTGAATGAAAAGAAGAAATATAAGGGAAGGAAAGGACATGGCCTCTCCTAGGTAGGGTTTATTACAGATATGTGGGAGAACACAGCCAAAGGCAGACACATTGAGGAGAGTCAGGAGTGGCCTTAACTCTGGACCATGTGGGGAAAAGTGGAGGGAGAGGGAGAGGGGGAACTAAGTATAGCATCCAGGAGGCCAGAGGTACAAAAGGAGCAAAAGGAGGGGTGGGTGGCCAAGGTCTGCATTGGGTAGGGAAGAGCCTATGGAGGAAGGGTACCCCAGCCCCTGGGGTGAAAAGTTCAGGGTAGAGGGTGGAGTATGCCAGCCATAACCTATAACAGGTAGGGACTGAGGGATGCCGGGAAGACATGGATGCCAGTTCCACTTTAATATGGTAAATAGGCATCTCAGCCACATGTTGTTGTGGTAAATCTACAACCCAAATAAGCTCGGGCAAAGAAACACAACTCAATTAATTGGAATACAAGCTACATGCCTAGATTGGACAGATCTACCACTACACTACTCTATTCCCATCTATGAGAACCCATATAACTTGAGGTTTCTCCAAGCCACGTGGTGCTTCTCTCCATTTTCCTTCTACCTCCTCCTCCATCATCCCTCTTTTCTCTCTTCTCCCTTCTCCCCCAAACTTTCAAGCTTCACCTTCCCTCCTACTGCCCAATCACCGGCTCTGGCCTTTATTTGAAAAGTTAAGATGGGGAGAAGGTTCACAAGGCACCTGTATACATGACTAACTCCTCCTCGTCTGTATCCCTTCCCAGGAGTAGAATTAGCATCAAAATACAAACCAGGGCTATCCACAGCTGCATGTCCAGGTTTGAAACTTAAAAATGATTATGGTCTTATAGAACATTAATAATGGGGAACTTTTATTCTGTTTTTCTTTTCTATCTCTTCAAAGGACTCAAAATATTTTTGGAATCAACTGGACTAGTCTACTAGTACCCTTGATGGGTTGACTGTGTTTTTGAAACAGGCTTCTGTGTGCTTATGTGGGCAAGCATGCTTTACTCCCAGAAGCACACCTTCAAAGTTGGGTGGGTTGGTGCATGCCCGGGATCATGGTGCTGGGGGCATGGAGGCAGGATGATCATGAGTTTAATGTCATCTTTGACTCTCTGATGAGTTTGAAGTCCCCTAGACAACATGAGAACATTTCTCAAAAACACAAAAAAACAAAAACAAAAGTAAAACATTCTTTAACATGTACAGGAAATACTTCCAAAAGAGGCAAAAGAAAAGACTCAAGGCTATCAGTTTTTCTCTGGAAAAGATGAGAGTTTTAAGACCTTTGGAAGCTGTGAAAGGCCAGATCAGTCACTGTCACCAGAGTCCTAGAGACCACTCAGAGCAAACCAGTGGGTATCCCCGCTGTGCTCCCAGCACTACAGCTCCTCCATCAGCAGCTCTACGAATCCAGAGCTCTGTGATCCTGAGAGCATCCTCTCAATGCTTCACTTTCTTCATCTGAAAAATCCCAGCAATGTGTGTTGTAGCACTGTTAGAAAATTCTGGGGGAAACTGCGCATAAGGAACTCAGAGCGGAGCCTGCATGGGGGTGGAGCCTTGAGGGGCGGGGCCTTCACGGGGAGGGCGGGGCATGCTCAATGGGCAGACATTACCCAGACTTTCACAGAACTGGCGCCTGCTTGCACCAACACTCTTTTCTTGACATCTTGGGGGTGCCAGTGGTGACAGTGACAGGTGGGAGGGCAGGTGGGTTTACCTTACAGGGCTCCTAGAGTGCTTTTCTGAAGAGCTAACATTTGGCTGGGTGAAAATGTCAATTGTGGGCAGACCTTTGGTTTACAGGTAGGCTGCAGGGTTGTAGGGGCAGGTAGCCTGTGTGCTCCCCTGGCATCAGACGCCACTGTTGACCTGTTTTCCCTGTGACATTTCTGCCATTCAGGTATTTTCCTCTGCTGGTTTGCTGGGTCTGCTTTCAAATTACATGCTGGGCCAGTTTAAGGATAATTCACAGGCTTCCGTTCCTTCCTACTATTTTCTCAAACAGAATTGGAGCTGCGCACTGGTTACAGATGATGATTCCCTAGGGCAGTCTGGTCTGGCAGCAAACAAACTGTTGTTTGTTTGTTTGTTTCTGTTTCCAAAGGACACCAGCTCCACACACAGAATCACAGAGGTCCTAGGTAGATACGAGTACCAGTGGGCCTCATAGTCATTGCCTTAAGAAAAGTTTTTGCAGGGCTACAAGGTCAAGCCACGGCTCCCTAATACACGCAAGGCAGAGCAAGCAAGGAGGGGGGAGGCTAGAGACAGAGACTTCCAGCTTAAACACTTAGTCTGTCAACAGACCCAACTGTGAGTCAAGACAGATAAGAATGGTAACAATGAAAGGCATTTTGACAAGATAAAGTGCCAGATAGGTGAGGTGACTTGGGGTCACCCAGAAATAGGTGGAGTCAGACTAATCCACCACTGGATTTACAGAAACAAAAGCAAACACCTGCTGTACACACTCGGGGAAGGAGTTCAGCCCCTCAGCCCTCTGTGTAGATCAGACATTTTCATTTACAGAGACCAACAAATCCTGAAGCTCAATAAATACATACTGACATTCTGCAAACACCAGACAGCTGCTAAGTACAGATAAGGAAAACTATGCATTCCCTGCAGTTAGCATAATGGATGCTTGTGGGGAGGGGCATTCTTATTGTAGCTACACTCCCGGGAATGAGTAGTTAATTAGTTTTCATCTCTACTCTGAGGAACAGAATGCAAACGAATGAGAACAAATGAGAACATCTTGCACATGAAGACGCTTAGTCATCAGTCAAAAGGTTTAACTACAAAGACAGAATGCTGTCGCTTTTCCAGGCAGGTCCTCGCGGTGCTTGCCTGTGAGGCTCAGCATTGGAAACATTTTGAACACTCACTGGCACATTTTGAACACTTGCTCTCCAACTGGTGACCCTCATCCTAGCTGCTTGGAAGTCAGTATTCTGCTCACAGCCTTCAGGTAAAGATGTTGAACTCTCAGGTCTACATGCACCATGCCGGCCTGGATGCTGCCAGGCTCTTGTCTTGCAAATAATGGACTGAACCTCTGAACCTGTAAGTCAGCCCCAATTAAATGTTGTCCTTACAAGAGTTGCCTAGGTCATGGTGTCTCTTCACAGCAGTAAAAATCTAACTAAGACACCTACCTTCCTCTGTTTTTGTTAGGTATTACCCTCCAATAAGGCAACTATTACTAACACAGTGCACACTTTCCCCCTTTTCTTCTTCCTTTTCTTTTTAGTTGCTAAAAGTTTCGACAGCCGTGATACACGTGGAAGGTTAGGTCACAGAGCTTCTTAGAGCAAATGCAGAACCTCAGACAGCCTCTCACTATCCCCTTACACCTTTAAAGCACGATTTGTCAAATGTGTCTAATTTAAATTCTCATTTCTAAAAAGCACATCAAATTAGTCTGCTGATATTGTAAAGAAGGCATGTTAGAGATACCCTTTAAAATATATTATATTATTAGTATATTATATTATGGCATAAATGAACATAAAGTACAAATTTGCATTTTTATCTTATGAGTAGAAAGAAGGCCTCGGTGATGTCAAAAAAAAGAAAAGGTCTGGATGAAAATCCTTAGCAAAAGTAAAAAAGCTGTTCATTCAACTATTTTGACAAGGTAATAACTATTTAGTGTGGCCTAAAATTTATGCCGTACAATGAGTTGCTTCAAATCACAAACATGACTTCTGAGGAGCCGAAACCTGGGAGCATCTGAGAATGTGACTCTAGCTCGGGGTAACTCATTAAGTTGAAGCTGAGCTGTCAGCAGGCACTCTAGTATCTGCGAACTGAACAGGACTAGAAGATTCACTTCCAAAGTTCCCTCCACAAGCTGCTGGCGAGAGACCCCAAGTCTCCGTCAAGCTCTCTCTCTCTGTAAGGGACTGTTCATAGCACGACTCTCCCAGAGCAGAGCATGCCTGGAGAGAGACAGAGCAGATGAAACAGAAGATAAAGCACGTTGTAACCTACTTCTTAGGTGTACAGTCCAGCCCCACAACAGTGACATGCTTTGGGACTGACATGGGCAGCAGAAACCATTTTGAAGAATGTTTTCCTCTCAAAGAGCAGGTTAAATATATGAATCTCTTCAAAATCTAGTTCTGTTTTTATCAAGAATTCTTATTGAGAAACTAGTTTTCCCTGTGGTTTGCTAATCATTCATGGGATCAGAGTTATCAATGTGGGACAAAAAATAATCAATTGGTATAAAATTTGTTCACTTGAAACATTTCCCACTTAGGCCCCATGGAAGGTATCCAAACCTCAGGTCAGCTTAGAGATTCGTGATCAATAATCAGTTATTCAAAGGAAATAGCTGCAAACTGGTTACACAAGTCTCTAGAGCTTTGTGCCTAATGGCTATTCCCACAGACAAGATGCATAAAAAGGTTAGAGAAGACAGGAGTCAGGAAGAACAGGATCCTGAAGGAGGAAGCTTGCTGCTGAGTTCCAGCTGAAAGAGTTAAAATAGCCCTTACAGGATTGCTTAACAGAGCCTAATAACTGTTCTTGGAGGCTAGGGCAGTAACATGGGCAATTATCTAACTTTGGCTGAGAAATCTGGAAATCAAGAACTGTTGGTGAGCTGGCAGCCAGGCTGTGAAGAAATTGTCATCAGCTTGGGATAGCTCTGGAGCTCCTAGGAAGCAATCCTAAAATTGCTTGAATGTTTCTCAAGGAGTAGAAGGCAGTTGGTAGAATGATCTCTTCTGGGTTCATTTAAAATGAATGGAGGCCAATCTGACAAGGGATAAGACCAATATAGCAATTCCACATGGCACAAAACGACAAAAATACAAGGGCACCTAAGTGATGGAGGGGAATCATTGTATTGGACAGGGTTGTCCAGAGGAACAACCAAAAAGATAAGTGTATATCTTGTAAAAGGGGCTCATTAGATAGGCTTGCATGAGTGGCACTGAGTGGGTCACCCACAGGTATTGTACTGGCTGGTTTTGTGTGTCAACTTGACACAAGCTAAAGTTATCACAGAGAAAGGAGCCTCCCTTGAGGAAATGCCTCCATGAGATCAGCTATAAGACATTTTCTCAATTAGTGATCAAGGGTGGGAGGGCCCATTGTGGGTGGTGCCATCTCTGGGCTGGTAGTCCTGGGTTCTGTAAGAAAGCAGGCTGAGCAAGCCAGGGGACGCAAGCCAGTAAGGAACATCCCACCATGGCTCCTGTTCTTGATATACTTGAGTTCCAGTCCTGACCTCCTTTGGTGATAAACAGCAACGTGGAAGTATAAGCTGAATAAACCTTTTCCTCCCAACTTGCTTCTTGGTTATGATGTTTGTGTAGGAATAGAAACCCTGTCTAAGACAGCTGTCTCTATGTTATAAAAGCCAAGAATGTAGTAGCTGATTTAAGTCTGGGAAGCTGGCTGCCTCAGCAATCTTAGCTGGGAAAGTCACGGGAGAGTCAGAAGTGCAGTTGGAGTCTGTGACACAAGGCTAAGATAGACGATGGCTGCTGAGGATGTCAATACATGCGCACACACACACACACAAACACACATACACACACACACATACACACACACATACACACACTCACACACACACACACACACACACACACACACACACACACACACTCAGAAAGAAAAGGGCCTTCCATGCTTCTTTCCCACTAGAATTGCCTTCCACCCATATGTGGGCCATTGGAAGGCACCACCCATATTTAGGATGGGTCTTTTTTCTCCAATCACTGACCCACATGTCAGTCACACCAAGGACCATCTTTGAGTCCCAAACCACTAATAACCCAGTCAAGTAGAGAACCAAGACAAACCTTTACAATCACGATGCAGGAATTACTATCAGAGAGGAATAGCAGGAAAGTCACCAAAGAGCACATAAAGTCGTCATGGGAAAGTGAGTTTTAAATTCAGAGGTGGTGAGCCACATAATACCTGTAGCTATTGAGTGAGAACTTTTTAAGAGTCTTCCTCCCTGGATTGTCCTTGCCAGAGCATCATGTGTGATGAGCCAAGGGGAGGGGCACTGTCCTTTTCCCACACCAGTGTAACCAGCTTGCTCCCAGTGGGTCCCAGTGGAAGAAGCCAGGTTTACCATGAACTCAAGTTGGTGCTTATTTCTCAGATTTAAGCATTTTATATGATAGACTGAGACCTTGTGTCTCAAGGTGAGTGAAGAGGTTTTTTTGTTTTGTTTTGTTTCATTTTGTTTTTTTCAGCTAAAGAACCAAAGCTGCGTCAGATGATACTTCAGTCTCTGTCACAGGGAAAGAGGGCAGATCCATGATGGGACACTTCATGACTGATTCAGACTGTTTATGTGATTGGACTCCATGGTTCTGCCCCTGTCCCAGTCAGTTTAAAAGTCTCCATTTGCCTCTGATTGGAATTATCATCAGTTTTATATCAGCATGCACCAATTAAACAAAATAACAGATTTCAACATGATATTTTCTTTCCTTTTTTATTTTTTTCTAGCCTCAGGTTTATCTGTAAAACCAGCATAGGACACTGGACTTCTGCAAGTAGTGTGTGGGTAGGTGTGTCACAGCAGTCCATCTGTCTTCACACTGATAGAAGCCTTTTCTATGGAGCCTTCACAGGGGCCTGGGCACCTTTGGGAGCCTGAGCCTGAGCTGGAGCTGAAGCCTGGGCCTTAGCTGGAGCTTTGGCCTCTGCCTTGGTTTGAACCTTGGGGTTTGGCTGGCAGAGCCTACACCCCTTCCCAAGCTGAGTTTGCAGCCCAAGCCCTTTGGCATCTTGGGCTTGATGGCCTGAGGCTTCACAAGGGCCTTGATGGCCTCTGTGTGTGCACTCACTGCCTTTGCATTCTAGGCCTACATCTTCCTCAGGCCTTTCTTGTGCTTCTTGGCAAAGCGCATCTTCCTCAGGAACTTAGGGTCAACCACCTTAAGAGATTCGTATCTTTGTTACCCAGGTTTCTCGATGCCATTTCTTTGCCATTTGTGGTGTAGTTCTTGGACTTGGCCATGTCTGCACAGTAACCCGAGGCTCCCGCAGCGCCTGGGACCAGAAGCCGACATGACATTTTCATAGATGTGCATTATGAACTTTGATCCTGTTCCACCTATGGCTCTATTTGTCCCTCCTTCCCTCCTCCCTTGCAAGTCCCCTTCTGACTGCTTCTTGGGTGACTTGCATTTATATTGTCATAGGTGAGAGCTAGACAGAAAAATAAGGAACTAGACCAGTGGTTCTCAACCTTCCCAATGCTGTGACCCTTTAATACAGTTTGTCATGTTATGGTGACACACCTCCAGTCATAAAATTATTTTTGTTGCTACTTTATAGTGGTAAATTTGCTACTGTTGTGAATAGTAATGTAAAATATCTGATATTCAGGATATGTTTTCATTGTTACAAATTGACCCAAAGGGGTCATGACCCACAGGTTGAGAACCCCTGAACTAGACAATAAATGAAACCAAAATAATTTTCTTTGTACATGTCCACAGGATGGAGACTTCCATGTCTGATTTTCTCAAGACCTCTTCATTGGTCCTTACTCATATGGAGCCCAAAAGCTAAGACCCTTCAACTATTGGTCCTTTGGCTATTTATTCATCCATTTGTTTATTCACATTTCAAGTTCCCAAGCTCCTCCTCTCGACTCTTCTCAGAAAAAATTAAAAATTGAACTCATTAAAAGCACACTCACACACTACTGATTGTTGCTCTCTTTTGGATCTCAGGTCTTTAAAAAGGAGATTTCTCAAGTGTCTTTATATTTGTACCATATAGACCTATTTTGATACACAGTGGTAGATACGCTGCATCAAATCCCAACTTCAAACAAAGCCAAAAGGATAATCAAATTCAATAATACCACATATCATATAGTTCATATTTGTTTCATTTACTAGAGTGGAATTCTTTAGCACATATTTAATCTGCATGGCTCTGTTCCTGTGCCCTCTTCAGCTCTCTATCCATGACAAAAAAACAAAAAAACAAAAAAACAAAAACCTACTTAAACTCACTCTCCTTCCAAAATACATTTGATACCCAGTATTCACTTAGTTGCCGAACAGCCCCTCCTGATCCAGAGTTTCTCCATTCACAGTGCCTTTACTTCTCCTAGATCAGAATGCCGTTGCCTCCCCATCTGAGTCCTGCCCCAACCCGTGACTAGCAGTCAGGCATAGGGCAACTGTTTCAGTAGGAAGTTTAAGTGGAAATTTATCATCATCATCATCATCATCATCATCACTATGTTGTTAGATCACAAGTTAGCTACTTATTGCAATGCATCATGGGGGCTAATGCAATACTAGGCTTCATTAGCAAGTAAAAAAATATTCATAAAATGATAGACAATGGTCACAGGATCTCTCGCTAGAACATGTTTGGAATGCCAGGCTCAGAGCTGGACACCCTCCTAGAGGGGAAATATTACCGAGCTAGAATATAGACAGAGGACAGCTAGAATCTGGATCACGCGAAGACAATGGTTGTTCTTAAGAGTCTTGGTCCAAGGACTGGCTAGTGGCTGAAACTGTACAAAAATTCTCTTTTGTTATAAGACGGAAGAAGTAAGTTAAGGAAAACTAATGTCAATTCTACGTTGAAGCAGAATGTCCAGATTAATTTATTAAATTGCTTTGTGAGGTGAAGGATGCCCATGCCATGAAGGGATCCAGTTGGATGTAAAGAACTTGGCAGCTGCTTGTACTCTGAGGGTCATAGTGATCTTGTTAATGTGGCTTTCCCTCCCTTCAGCCCCCAGGCCTTGAACTGACCTTTCTCACAATGATTCTGGAACTCCTAGTCTACAGCGGTTCCAGTACCGTGTCTTACATTTTATGAGAATGTCACTGTAGATTTATAATTTTGCTTCTCTGACTACAGTCACTAGTCATGAAAGTTTTTAATTTTTTGGTTATGCTTTGCATGCTATAAAGAATTATCTGAAACATGGCCTGAGGAGATGCCTTAGTAGTTAAGAGCACTAAGTGCTCTTGCGAAGGACTGAGGAGGAGTTCCCAGCACCCACATGGCAATTTACAACTGCCTGTGACTCCAGTCCTAAGGGCCCTTTCCTGGCCTCCTCAAATACTTGCACACACATAGTGAATATGAGCTCACACAAGCACGCACATACACATGAAAATAAAATAAAATTTGAAGCTTTTAACAAATGTAAGAATTGTTCCTAACAAAGAAGGGAGGAAAGGCTCATTTCCGCCCTGGGTTTGGAGGCGTCAGTCCATGGTTGGCTAGGTCCACTACTAACAGGCTGATGGGAACAAGAACATCATCCTGGGGACATGGCATGGTGCATCTTATTCCACGGTCACCAGGAAGCAAATAGTGGGGAAGGGGGTGAGCATAATATTGATCCTTCTGTGGAATTCTTCCAGTGACTGTTATCCCCCATTTCCTAGCTTCTACCACCTCCCACAAGGGAATCAAATTATGAATCCATCAATGTATTGATTCAGTCAAGAATCTCATGGTCCAAACATGTCCCCAAAACTCCATCTTTAAGCTTTGCATGGAGACCAAACGTTCAACTCACAGTGCTATTGGGTAGACACCTCATATTTAAACTACAGCACAGCATCCAGCCTGGTCCTTTGTATGGAAAAGAAGTTTAATCATATATATTCACTGTGTCATAATATGCTGGCCGAAATACTTATTATTCTATCTAGTCAATAGGAAATTCCCAATGCTCTTTCCTGAGTCCTGCTTCAGAAAGCCCCACCTCTTGCTATTGATTGCCTCAGCAAAGCTCATCCCCATTTATTTCCTCCTCTTTTTTTTTTTAAGCTGAGACTGATCCCTTTTTTTTTCTAAGTTTTTTTTTATTTACATTCCAAATCATTTCCCCTTTCCCGTTAACTCCCTCCCCGAAAGTCCCATAAGCCCCCTTCCCTCCCTCTTTTCTCCATTCAACCCCCTCTCGCTTCTCTGTCCTGGCATTCCCCTACATCCAGTCTTTCCAGGACCAGGGGTCTCTCCTTCCATCTTCTTAGAAATCTATTGATATGCAAATTGTGTCTAGGGTATTCCGAGATTCTGGGTTAATATCCCCTTATCAGTGACTGCATACCATGTGTGTTCTTTTGTGATTGGGTTACCTCACTAAGGATGATATTTTCAAGTTCTGACCATTTGCCTAGGAATTTCGTGAATTCATTGTTTTTAATTGCAGAGTAGTATTCCATTGTGTAAATATACCACATCTTCTGAATCCATTCCTTCGTTGAGGGACATCTGGGTTCTTTCCAGCTTCTGGCTATTATAAATAAGGCTGCTATGAACATAGTGGAGCATGTGTCCTTATTGCATGCAGGTAAAGCCTCTGGGTATATGCCCAGGAGTGGAAAACCCTTTTTCTAACAGAAAAGATTTTTCTTATTTAATGTGTGGTCAGAATCGTCGACAAGAGGGGAACAGATGGCTGAGTTGGAAAGAGACGATTCCAGGCTGTCAGAAGTTTAACAAAGCTAATGAAAGGAAATTTACCAAAGACTTAGAAAGGCACGGGCACTTGAGAGGTTTTAAAGCCCAGCCCACTGTGCCTGGCAGCTCCTCTCCACTGGCTCTCCTCCACCCATTGCCCCTCAGAAGAACGTGAGGTTGCCAAGCTGAATCTGATGTAACACAGCACTGTGGCTTTCCTAAGCACACACACAGGATTGGCTGGCCGGGATGCCATTGTCTTTCAGCAATTACCTTGGCCTGCTTCAGCTGCCCAGGCTGTGCCTGGGTACAGCTGGCTGTGGTCCCAGATCCCCTGATGTGACAGTTAAACAGATAGTGTGATGCAGCATGGGGGGTGGGAGGCTGCTTTATTTCATTGTGGGGGCAATGCTATTTCTGAGAGGCTATTTCACAATTCTTACACCTGCTCCATTCTGTTAGCATACGCCTCTCAGCCCCCTGCCTCTTCTCTCTCTGATTTTCTTTGAATAGAAAGCTTACGAAATGGCCCCATCTGTTTCTATCACTCTTTGTCCTCCAAGGAAACCTGGCATTACATTAACCATGAGGACATGTGTACATTGGTCACCTTCTGGCACAGGGAAGTCAGCTGCATCCCCCTAATGAAATGCTGATGTGCTTTGACTTTCTGTGAGACAAGGTCATGCTGTACTGCTGACTGGCCACAAGCACAAGGATTATAGATTTGCACCACCATGGCCAGCTTGGGCTCTTATTTTCTTATGTTCTGGAGAGAAAAGGCTGTGAAATGGGTGAGACTCCTCAGAAGACATCAAGCAGCAGGTGTGTGCCTATGGAACATGGGTTACCTGAAGATCTGCACAGAACCTGAAGGGACACTGAGAGGGTCAGTAGCTACCTGCCTCATCAACCTCACTTGACTTTCCAATATTAGTTGCTACAGCAGGGAGACCTGGAGACCAGGGATCTGGCTTAATTTAGATTTGTGCAGACACAGCCTAGGTTTTCAAATGGGAGTAGCCAACTTGACTACCTTACCATCAAGTAAATTGTGAGGATCCTGAAGTGGCAGGGAGAGACTGAAACAGGTAGGCACGGTCTGAGGATTGTTAGAATAGGGTGTGAGGGAGAAGGGGGGCATGCATAGAAGGCATTCACTTCACCTTCTAGAAGAGACTGAAGGTAGACTAGACATTGAGTCAACCACAAAAGAAAGTGGTATCAGAAGAAACATAGCGCAGTCTAAGAAAGGACAGATAAATATAAGCCAGTGTCATCTAAGATGCACAGACATTATCCAGCAAGGTGCTGAGAAGCACCCGTAGACCAACGGAAGAATAAAATAGGCTGCATCATAGGAAAAAAGACTTCCTGTACCAAATGAAAGTGCTGTAGCTAAAAGGTATAGGGATAGGGGAGCTGATCCTGATGGGAGAGCTCTAAGCAAAGAGTGACAGGTGACAGGCTCAAGCTTTCTCTTCAGGGACTTGGGTCTCTCTCTCTCTCTCTCTCTCTCTCTCTCTCTCTCTCTCTCTCTCTCTCTCTCTCCCTCCCTCCCTCCCTCCATCCCTCCCCCTTCCCTCCCTCCCTTCTTTCCTGCCCCCTCTCTCTCCTGTTATTTCTTGAATGCATCTGCAAAACAATAACTTGGAACTGGTGATCCTCCTGCCTCAGCCTTCTGAGACTTGGTGTTGGTTCCAAGTGTCTGTGCCTTTGTGAATGTTACCTTCTCAAAGAGGTATATTCTAGTCACTCAGTTCAAAATCATAGTCTCTGCCAATATCCATGATAGTATATCTAAGATCATCAATTGTCCATGACCATCAACCTGATCAGATTGATACATGCCTAGGAAGATTCGAGAAACACACCTCTGGATGTGTCTGTGATGGTGTTTCCAGAGATAATTAGATCCTGAGGACTGACCTAAAGGACCAATAAGTGTTTAGATGGATTCATAATAAGATGGCACTAATGGAAGGTAGGGAAATTAGGAGGTAACATTTAGCTGAAGTAGGCAGGTCACTGGGGCCATACCCTTAGCTAAATCTTGCCTAAACCCCATTCTCTGCTTCCTGGTCATTATTGTGTAAACTATTTGACTCAGTAAGGCTTTTCTTGGCATAAAAAATGACATTCTTGAAACAGTGAGCCAAAATGAATCTTTTCCCACTCAAGTTCTTCTAGCTATTTTGGTCACAGTAACATGGAAATTGTGTGTGTGTGTGTGTGTGTGTGTGTGTGTGTGTGTGTGTTTAATTTCAGCATTAGTTATGTTTTCTTCATTGTTGACCTTTCCTATCCCCTTGGAATATAACTTCTTTAAGACAGAGGTTTCTGTATATCTTGTCACTATATTCCTAAGTGCCCAGGATAGTGCCTGGCATATAGTACAATGTAAGTAGCAACAGTTCAAAAGAGAAATGATAAGGGCAAATAGGAGAGGAGAATGGTATTGGAAATAAGAACAGGAACTTCATATATTATATGACTTCCCAATTGATTGAAAATGTTGATTGAAAGAAAGGGAATGGTCAGACTATAAGAATTACCTGAGACAAAGAGGTGAAAATGTAAAAGGAAGAAAAAAGAAGATAATAGTGAGCCTTGTTAGGCTATTTTATTTTTGGTTGTGAGCCTATCCTTTAATGGCTGAGACATCTCTCCAGCCCTGTTAGGCTATTTTTAAATGGAACTGGTTGTAAAGTCTTGTGCTAGTTAGTAAGTTTTAATGTCAGCTTGACACAATCTCCTGGGAGGAGATTCTTAATGAGGAATTATCTAGACCAGCCTAGCTTGTGGGTATGTTTATGTTTGTCTTGATTGCTTATTGATGAATGAGGTTGCAGGCCACTGTGGGTGGCACCATTCCCCCCGACAAGGGGTTCTGAACAATATAAGAGAAGAGAAAGCTAGCAGAGAATAAAGAAGCCAGCAAGAACGAGTATATTCTCTTTTTGCTCTTGACTATGGATGTGGTGTGACTAACTGCTCAAGCTCCTGCCTCTATTTCCCCAATGATGAACTATCATTTGGAGTTGTAAGTCAAAAGAAACCCTTTTCTCCCCTATGTTGCTTTTGTCTAGGCATTTCATCACAACAACAGAAATGAAACTAGAAAAGGTATTCAAGTGGAAACACAGTTGGCAGGTAGGAAAACCCACAGAGTCCACTGCAAGATACTGTAGAATCAGAGGACACAAGAACACTGATGGATACAGATCTCAGAAGCCAGAAAGAACTTTATATCATGCTAAAAGCATGCAGAGGAGAAAAGCTCCCGGCACATTTGAGAGTTCATAATTAAGTTTGTGGGTGGTTCCAAGTTTCATTCTCAAAGGCAGTTTTCCCTATTAGATGCCATCTGAGATATCCCAACAAGTAAGAAAAGTTTTCAGAAGTACAGGGAACACATTCTTGGAATACTTATGTCTTGTTTCACTGAAAACTACTAAGTACCCACTCAAAAGGACTCAACAGTGTTGTTTATCTCAGTCAGTTATCTAAACACTGGTGGAAGGACAAAGGATGAATTTGTTCTCTAAACTAAAGCATGCCTCCCTTCTGGGTATCTTACAGATTTTTTGAAAGTGTTGCGTGAAGGCAAATATATTACCTCCCTTTACAGATGGGGCCGGTTCATAAAGAGGTTAAAGTAATCCCCAAGTATTGTACAAAGGTCAGAGGGCAACTCCTGGAATAACTCTTTGAAATCTTGGATCTCAGAGATGCCTAAATTGAGGTCATCCTGATCAAGAAGGCTTAGTTAGATTTATGAGCCAATCAGAAGAAATGTGACACCAGTGATTTTGGATTCCTAGATTTGAACTGTAATGGTTCACCCTTTCCTTTGGCATTTTAAAGCTTATATGCATAATACATATACACAAACACACACACACACACACACACACACATATATATATAATATGATATACTTATTATAGTATATAATATTTAATTTATTATATATATATATATATGAATAAGTATTTTAGAGCCTAATTCTAGTTCTCCTTCTATCTCTTCTGACCCTGAATCTATTTGACCTAGATGAATGAATTGTGGAAGAGAGTAGAAAAAAATATAGTTCTTTTCTGTAGTGGGTAAGGGTTCCTGAGATTGTCCCATGATGTCAAATGGTAGGATTGGCATGGAGAAACACTGAGTTCTGGGCAAGATCTTCCTGGGTATCACAATGAGGTTGGGATGTTCATTGCTGTTTTCTGTTGCTGACAGGTATCTTAGTCACCATTCAATTGCTGTGAAGGAACACTATGACCAAAACAATTTATAAAAGGAAGAGTTTATTGGGGACTTTCAGAGGGAGAGTCCATGACAATCATGGTGGGAAGCCTGGCAGCAGGCAGGCAGACATAGCCCTGGAACAGCAGATAAATGCTTACATGTTGAAAGACAAGCATGATGTGGAGAGGGAATGGCATATGGGGTTTTGAAGCCTCAAAGCCCATCCCAGTTACACACCTCCTCCTACATGGACACACCTCCTAGTCCTTCCTATACAGTTCCATGCACTAGGGAATCTGGGAAGGAAAGCATTAAAATTTATCAGCCTATAGAGGGCATTCTAATTTAAACTTCCACACAAGGGAAGGGACTTGACTCCTTCCTTTGAGGTCAATTCTTGTCTCAGAGGTCCATAATGCTATGTTAAATATTAAGTAACTTTGGTATCATCAAAATGTAGCTAATTCCATCCAGACCAAACAAAATTAGCAGATATTTATACCTCTACTATTTTTGTTCACTAGAATTCTAGAATCCTGACAACATGGAGTTCTCCTCTAACTGGAAGGGTGGTGACAGTGGGCGACAGAGTCAGCATGAAACAGGAAAGTTGTATAATTGGAAATAGTCTGCAGTATTTGTAGAAAGGTTTGCCCAAAGGTTATGTGTTGCATGATGGAGTTTTTCTCTCTAATACTTCACATCTCTAGGTAAGCACCAAAAAGTACCAGTTGGAATTGCATTGCTCATGGCAAGCAAACAAAGGCAGGGCTTTATTTCCAAAATCTACTGCAAGTAGAAGCACCCATGGCATATCGAAGGCTCTATGGTCCTGAGGGAGGCTGAAGCAGGAGTTCATGGCTAGCTTTGCCTATATAGGGAAACTCTTGTGCCAAAAGCAAGGCAAAAGACCCTGAGAGTTCCACAATAGTATGGAAACAAAAGGAAAGTGTCAACCTTATAGGGAGGACCCTGGCACACTTTCACTTAGAATAACAGCTAGACTAGACAATCACAAGTGACAAGATTATAAACAATAATATATGATAATATTTAGAATACATTAAACAATACTTCGGGGCTAGGGAGCTGATTCAGTTGGTAAAGTGCCTGATACAGCGCTCAAGAGGAGCTCAGTTTAGATCACTATGCAAAACTATAGGCGTGATCGTAATCACCTAAATGCCCAGTGTCAGTGAAGACGGCAGAGCCGAAAGGCATCTCCGGGACTCACTGGGCAGCCAGTCTAGCCAACTGGTGAGCTGTAGGTTCACCAGGAGAGCTGTCTCAGAATTGAAATGGAGAGTGGTAATAAACACCAAGACGCAAGCCTCCAGCCTTTACATACACACGCAGAGTGCATGCCTGAACACACATACGTGTATACTCCTCACACACACAAACACATTTTAAAAAATCCTATAGACCTCAATCTAGAACTATTTTTCCAAATTATAGATATAATATTTCCCTCAAGGGACCCTAATTAAATTAGGCAAAAAATTGCTGCTAATGACTACAGCATTATTCAAATCTACCACAGAAAAATTGACATTTTAAAAAACAAATACACATACATATACATATATATTTATGCAAATATATGTGTGTATACACATGCACACACACGTACTTATTGACAGCACATAAAAATATAAAAAACAAACACAGATGGTAAGGCATCTACTGGGAGTAGAATATTTTAAAAGTACATGCGTATTTAAGTTATATTTTTATATTTTATGAGAAAATTAGAGGGAATTCTATGATAAGAACTTAATGGTATCTATTTTGGTATACTACAGCTTCAGATTTTATTTTTGAAATATTTTCCATTATGTTCTAGCTAAATTTTTGCCATGCTTGGGTTTAGTTTCAAAGAGTTGCAACCTGAATTCGAGGAAGTAGAAATACAGGTAGAGGAAAGCCCTCATCAGCTGCAGGAAAAACTGCCTTAGAAGCAAGCGGGCCCAGAGCCAGAGTCCTTGTCAGAACCCAGAAGAATCCTTAGGCTTTGGAAGTTGCTGTGACAGAGGGACAGGAGGTGGCCTCTCTGGCACGGAGTCTTTCCTTCCTTGGACGATGGTTCCCAGGAGAAAGTTGAGCTTCGCGTTCCATGTGGCCTCCAGCAAATTTCTTGGTTTACACACTGTCTTCCAGAAGACTCTGTTTTCCAGAGTTAGAGTGTGGGAAGACATCAGGGTGAGCAAAACTGAATGAAGATTGTGGATAAAATGAGTGGGTGTCCATCAAGGTCTTTGGAAATAGAAAAATCAATTTGAGCTGCTCGTTAGATGTGGGATCTCCTCATGTCCAAATGAAGTGTCTAATGAGCAGTGAAAGAAGACAGGGCTCAAGTTTCAAAGGTTTGGGAAGTTCATGGTTTGTCAAAACAAAAATAACAAATGGAATTCCAGGTCACCACCGGGCAGCAGAGGGCCAGTATTCATCTTGGATGGAACTTCCCCTACGGCTCTCTCCAGTCAGGCAGCACTAATCTATTTGGAAGAGTAGAGGTCATCTACCAGCAGTCCCTTGGGAGACTATTTATGGCGCATCTTGCAGAGAATCTAGCTTTCATCTTTAAAACGGAAATGAAGCACTTGACAGTTTCATCAGGTATGTCAGAAGAAAAGCTCCAGCTAAGGGGCATATGAGAGTTTCTTAGATTCTGCCCAATTTCTCCCTTTGAGAATTCCCTTTCCTCAAAAATTTCCACTACTCCCATTATTATAAAACTTAGCTCTTCTTCCCTTCTTTAAGAAACCATTTTGATCTGAGATTAAAAAAAAAAAGTACCTTCTTGTCCATTTTTTTTGGCAAATCCTAGACACTCTGACATGTGAAAGCACTGTGCCTAAAATTAAGACAATAAAAATTAGGACAAAATTTTTAGATGGGCAGAGTACATGCCTCCAGAGAGTTCAAGGCCCTAGGTTTTCTGCCATTAGTATGATCATTTAAAAATGGTTTTTAGGAAGTCTGGCAGAAGAAAAGCTGAGTCTAAAGTGAGCCATTGTCGCTCAGGTTGGGTTTCAGATGGCAGGTTGAGAGTCATCACTGCTTGCTGTGTCTTCCAGAAAATGTCTAAGGTTCACAGTTCCATATTTGAGGCCAGGAGAGCACACTGCCCATTATCCAAGAATTGAGACAAGTTAAAATAGATTATGGAAAACTGAAGAATATCAGCTTTGTCCTTTGTGCTTCTCCCCTCATTTTCATGTGCCATAAAAACTGAAGACAGTGCTCCATTATTGGAAAGCAGAGAGATGATATCCTTCCCAACATAGTCCAAACACGACCTTACAGAGTATAAATAGAGTGCTCAAAGTTAGAGTTAGATAAAAGCCAACAAAAGTCTTGATCAATGACTGCTATTGCTAAATATTGTAAGAACACAGGCTTACAAAGATAAGAAAAATATCCTTGTCCTTCAGGGAGCATGTAGTGAGTGGAGAGGAAGGCAAGTATAGCTCTCCTTATGAGGCAGAAAGTGAGTCACAAGATCTTTGTTCTCAGATGGACTCATGTACTTGATACAATGGAGAGACTCAACTGAAAGTAGAAAGCAGAGACAGTAGGGAAGACAGTTAAGATCAACAGCAATGCTCTAAGCAAGAAGAAATAAAGGCCTCACTCAGCCTGGGAAGTGTTACTGACATGGAAGAGGGTAGATAAAGAAAAGTCTTCCTGTAGGCTGTGGTTGACGGTCACCATGAGTGGAAGCCCAGGAAGATTGAGGAGTCAAAATAGCCCCAGTTCCTGTCCTGCCAGGTGGGAAGAAAGATGCAGCCATCATTCTTGCTGGGGAAATCAGAAGGAGAAAAGAAGTTGTGTGTCTCTTAACCAAGATGCCTAGGACAGAAGGGATTTTTGAATTTTGGACATTGACATATTTACATAGGCATAATGGGCTACTTCAAATTGTGGGATCCAAGGGTAAAGTTGAAATTCAATTATGCCTCCTATACCTCACCCCTTACACACATAGCCTAAAATCGACCCTATAGAGTAAGTTAAATGATTTTATGGCTTCACTTGTAAGCATCATCTTGGTATTCCAAGGGTTTTAGATTTTGAAGTAGTAATATCCAACCCATTTTAAATCCATGGAAAGAAGCATGCTGATGAAGATATTCTGAAAGAAATCAAGTTTAACAGAATGTATACTTCTGCTTCTGGGCTTCATTCTCTGCAGAGTTTAAACACCCCAAACCTCCTGATTATAGTCTCTCCTCTATGAGAGGGTAGCCAGGGAGCATACTATCCCTACATAGTTCCCAAATATTCTTACCATTGGTGACACAATTCAAAGAACCCCAGAGAGCAGATTTTTTTTCTCTGTAGATTTCCAAGGATCCCTTAATTAAAGAAAAGGCAAATTCAGCCTAGACACGAGGTAACCAAAACACACCACAGATCCCATTGATTCAGAATCTCTTACAAAAACAAATCTGCTGGCAGAATCCTAACTGGGTAAACAGTCCCTAAAATGGGAATCCAAGCAGAGAGAAGGGCAGTGTGCAGAATGCATCAGATCATAAACAACTCCCCTTTAAAGTCTCTGAGCCAGAAAATCAGCCCCAGTACCAGCAATGAGAAAGAAAACTGCTTTAGCAGTCCTGCCCCCAGTGACCAGGGACCAGATAGGCATTTGGGAACTTCTTGGTTTTTGCTGCATAGGAAGCAGTCTCCTGAGGGACCCTGGTTGACCTGTGTCATCCTCCTCTTCCCACTGTGTCCCATCAGTACTATTTCCATTGGGCATCAGAGAAGCTCAAAGCCTACTTGACTCTTTTCATAATTTCTTCCTAAGAAGTGGAGACTCTCCTGTCACGTTCCAAGTGACAAGCAGAAGCCTCCAAACTAAATATGATCATGCATTCTAATTTTTGAGGAACCAGGTTTAGGGTTTGATCCTTTACATGTTCCATTAAAAGTTATATGCAGTAAAATTATAATTTTTCAAGTGTGCACTTCAATGGCTTAAAAATCAATGTGTCTTGCTGCAAACACATCTCAGATATTTCCACTAATGGATGTTGTCTTAGTTAGGATTACTATTGCTGTGATGAAACACCATGACCAAAAAAGCAAATTGGGGAGGAAAGGGTTTATTTGGCTTGCACTTCCATATTACTCTTTATCAATGAAGGAAGTCAAGACAGGAACTCAAACAGGACAAGAACCAGGAGAAAGGTCCTGAGACAGTGGCCACAGAGGGGTGATAGTTACTGGCTTGATCAGCATGCTTTCTAGTAGAACCCAGAACCAACAGCCCAGGAATGACCCCACCTACAATGGTCTGGGCCCTCTCCCACCAATCACAAATTAAGAAAATGCCCCACAGGTCTGCCTACAGCCCTATCTTATGAAGACATTTTCTTAATTGAGGTTCCCTCCTCTTGGATGACTTTAACTTGTGTCAAGTTGACATAAAACCATCTAGCACAGATCTATTTTTAAGGTACCTTGATCTATGGCTTTCTTTGTTTTGCTACCATAAAAGTATTATAAAACTGATTTCTTGTTGAAACATGGATTTGGGGGTAACCCAAAACAGAGGTTCATGGGTGACACTCACTCAAATTTGGCTCTAGAATAAACTCTCTTTCACTTTGAGGTGAGAGCTATGTTTTATGATTTGATACACTCACACACATAAAATAAAAATAAATAAAACCTGTATAAAACCAGGCTTTATATTAATGCAGTTGTAACCAAAATTGGAATTGTTTTTAATTTTCTTCTAGTTGTTTATCAGAATTTATATTTGCAAATACAAACTTTGTGACATACACTATATTCATCAGCTCTGCTAAATTCACTTCATGGTTTTGTGGACTCCTTAGATTTCCATTTACAAATACATGTAATTAGAGTGGTCTTTACCTTTAATTCCCAATTTTTATAACCTCTCTTTGCTTCTTGTTTCCAGACATTAGCAAGGTGGTCAAATACAGCACTGAATAGATGTGATAGCAGGCAACCTTGTCCTTGATCTTGGGGAGAAGGTATTATATATGCCACCCTTAGGATGATGTCAGCAGCATATTTTTCTCATAGATTAATGCAAGTCCCTTCTACTCCTGGCTTGTCACAAATGATCCATGAATTCTGTTGGTGCTTTTCTTCATTTATTCAGATGGTCATATGTTTTTCTCCTTGATAAAGAACCTGTAGATGGCTTTCAAAACATTAAGTCACAAGAATATTCGCTACAAACTCCCCTTTCACTATCAAAGATCGTCTTTCTTTTTCCAGCAAATGGCATAGTTATCCTTTCTCGATTCTTCTGTTTTACATAGCAACTGGAGTTCCATGACCTTGGGCAATAGGATTTTGCTATTCTGAAGGGTCTCTGGCAGACTAGGAGTTGGAGCCTTTGGTGGCACTTGGGATCAGACTAGAAATGTAGGGCTTAAAGAAGCATCTTTTCAAATGACATATAGAAAGCAGCAAGTCATAAATCCATCCATCCAGGACTCAGCTCCTCTTGGCTAAAAACCCCCAGGAGAATCTCAGCTTTGACCCTGAGAGACTATTTATCTTTCTCTTGCCTCATTGTCTTTTGTGTTGAACACTGTAGAATCAGATCTTCCACAAAAAGAAAGTTCCTGCCTTCTGTATTTCAGCAATATAGTCAGCAAACAGACTTAAAGGAGTGCGCATGCACCTGGAAGCAAAGTTCCTGGGGTGTTGATGCTGTGCTCTGGAGTACATGAGAGGTGAAGCCAAAGCCTTTGCTAATTGCTTTCACTTTTATGTTCTCATTTATTTAATTTTACATTTTTTGGCACAGAGTATTGCTATGTTGGCCAGGATGACCTTGAAATCCTCCTGTATCAACCTCCAAAATTCTGGAAGTAATACAGGCATGGGCCACCATTCCTGGCTCTGAGAATGAACTGCTTTACGTATCTTCTGCAATTCAGGGCAAGAAGAATGGCCCATGCTCTAGAGGCTGAGACATGGTGATCACAAGTTTAAATCTACCTAGCAGGCATAGCGAGATACTATGTATCAGTCAACCAATGTATCCAAAATTCAAACAAACAGGAGCTAATTTGAAAATTGTATGTAGAAGAGATTTTGATGTTATATTTAATCGGAATCTTCAGAGACTGCCCTTTTAATCTCAGTTTACTGACAAATTCAGCTTATGACTCTGGGACAGTCATGGTACTTATGTAGAATCCTACCATATATTTCACTTTATAAACATAATAGTCAGGATGCTTTTCTTTTACTGTTTTCACTCATATGAAAAGAAGAAAAATTATGAAGGTGAATCCAAGATACCCATTCTATCGTAAGGCCAGATGTGGTATGTTGTGCTTATAATTCTAGTACTTGGGAAAGTGAGACAGAGGGATTGCCAAAAGCATAAGGCCAGCCTGGGCTACATAGTGAGTTCTAGTCCAGTCCAGCCCAATCTGCAGAACAAGGTCTTGCCAAGAAAAAAAAGCCAGAAAGAAATTCAACAGTAGTAATAAAAAGAGCCAAAGCCAATAGTCATCCCCATGATGAGACAATATCCCCATGCAGAGGGTGAGACACAGACAGGGTCACTTTCTTAAGGCCATGAAGTTGGCAAATAGCAGGACTGAAATCTAAATGCAGGAAATATGACATCAAAACACTTGATGTTCAACTATCCATGTCCTAACATGAAAAATGGAGAAACACACATACACACACACACACACACACACACACACACACACACACACACACACTCACACACAGACACATACATACACAGACATATACACACACAGACACACATATATACACTCACACACACTCACACACAGACAAACACACACACAGGCTTTTCTAAGGGGCCAAATCACCTACTCATAGGTAGAACACTAATGCTATTACTGTGACCTTTGGCCTCACAACTACTATTTATTGAGTACTTATGTACACACACACACACACACACACACACACACACACACACATCTTAAGGTACTTTCCACATGCTTCTGTTTTCTGATGCTGGGTTACTCTTGTCTGACTTAGACTACCAGGACTTGAGTGTCACCTGTCACCACCTTGTTGCCGATGCCCCTCTAACACCCATCTGCATTCCATATTTTGAGGAGTGTTCTCCACTCACTTATTCCTTGGTTTCCTAGAGCCCATCTCTTCTACTGAGGACATGTCCACTCTGAAGACACTGGACTCTTAACTCACCAACTCCAGACCTTTGCCGACAGTGGGTGGGAGGGGGCAAGACTTGTCAGTGTGCACCTGTATTCACACCCACTCTGTGCACAGTAGCTTTCAACTTGAACTAAGCAATGGGAACCATGTACCACTAACTTGTGCTTCCTGCTACACCAGCTATGAGGTACTCAGCATAAATAAAGCTCTAGATTCCATATATATACATAATATTATATAAGTGTATGTGTGTGTGTGTGTGTATAAAATCAGAAACAGAGAGACAGAGACAGAAGAGACAGAGAAAGACAGATGATAGATGATAGATAGATAGATAGATAGATAGATAGATAGATAGATAGATAGATCGATAGATCAATAGATCGATAGAGATAGATAGATAGATGATGGTTAGATATAGATGATAGAAGACAGATGACAGATGATTGACAGATGATTAATAGATGATATAGATGATAGATAGATAGATAGATAGATAGATAGATAGATAGATAGATAGATAGATAGATAGATGACAGATGATAGATATGATTAGACAGACAGAAGACAGACAGACAGAGACCCGTTAGTTTCATTTTGCCAAGGGTGGTGGTGCACACCTCATCTTAGCACTTGGAGAGCTGAGGTTGAAGGATCTGAGTTTAAGATCAGCCCAGGAATAAATAATAATATCGCAGTGAGAGAGGAGCGGGGGAAAGAAAAAGAAAAGAGGAAAAGGAAAGAAAAGGCAGGGAAGAGGCAAGCAAAGGAAACACTCTGTGTCCCAGGCCACCAGCAGTCAGGACAGTAATCGAACATCAGATCCAGATGGGAGATCAGAGCAGAGCGAAGAATACATGACATGCTAAGACAGAGTGAAGCAACCAGGAGACAAGAGAGCAAAGGCAATCACGGCCAGGATTCAAGGGGGTGGGGGAAAGACTCAGGTCTGGAGTTCAAGTCTTGACTAATTCAATCTTCTATGGTTGGGCAGTGCCATGAGAAACCTCAGACCCAGAGCAACGGCTGGTGGGAATCTGAGCAAGGCTCCAACTTGGCAAACTACCACCATTTCTCTTGGCAGCAGTAAAGGAAAGAGAGGGTAAGATAACTCCATGTGCTTCCAGACTCCGGTGCTCTTAGTTAAGGACCTGAGCACCATTTTGTCCCTGACATAACTTTTATGATCTTGTCACAGTATGTCATCATAGATTCCTGAATGTCCCTGATAATGACCTACAAAAGCTGTAACTGGAACACTGACCCAGACAGCAACTGGTCTTTTGACTTCACTCCCCTATTGGGGGATTCTCCTGGAAGGCTGCATGCCTGCCTCTTGTTTGCACAGGGAATTTCCCTGGAAGGGCTCACCACCAGTCTGAACTGTTAGCACAGAGATGGGCATGCTCAAGGGTGAATTCTTGACCTGACCCTATTGCCTGGGCAGAAGCTGACTCTTTCCCACAGTCTCTGACCCAGACCTTTAGATCACAGCCAGGAATGTATGCTGCAATTGACTGTAGCCTGGATTTGGACACAGATGCTGTACAATGATTAATGAGAAAAAAGGCTTAATCAGAATTACACTCAAGTATGCTAGCGTTGCCATTTCCTGTAGGCACTCATTTCTCATGGACATCTCATTCCTTGGGAGCTGTACAGCTATGCCTGTTATATTATGTATCTGTAATGCCATCACCTCTGTGACAGATAATCTGGAGACACATACTTGCCTGTGTTCCCATCAGCAACCATGTCTGCCTGCTGCTATGTTCATCTCCAGTAATTTCCTAAAATGGTGATGCTTGCTTCTGTTTATCTCATTGAATAATTAAAAGCAACAGAAAAAAAAACAAATTAAAACATTACATGTTCTTCTGTCACAAAGTCTGTGAGAGAGATGGACTCTGGGACTCTGATTAAGTTGGCATGCTCAACTCCATTCTTTGATAAGATTGGACTCAGCTCAAAATTTTGATTAACATCAATTTCGTACAACTGCACATAATGCTCACTTTGTGTTTTTGACACAGTGTCTCGCTATGTCTGTAGCTCAGGCTGCCTCTGACTCAATCCTCTTTCAGCTTCCTAAGTACTGGTATTACAGGCATGCACCGCCTAAAAATAAGCCATGATACCAAATATGAATCTCTCGGCTTGCTTTTTTTTTTTTAAAGGGGAAGTGAGATTTCTAGAGATTTCCTGAGGAAGCTGAAAGCTTCCTAGCTTCAGCTTGTAGCAAACAACCACAACCGTGCCTGGGATCCTTGGAGGAAAACTGCATGGCCAGAGCATCCTGCCTAGTGACTGAGATCCTGAGATCAGGGAGAACTCCCAGTTAACAGGTCCTATTGTTTGTAGTTGTTAATCAGCGTTCAGGACCACAGGTGAGAAGCCAAGCTCAGCCCTCTCTCATCTTTTGGAACAAAACAGATCCGCCTACATTCATGTTGATCAAAACAGATCTGCCTACATTCATGTTGATCAAAACAGATCCGCCTACATTCATGTTGATCAAACAACCCATGAACTACTACTTCCCCTCTGGGCTGTGGTCTGATAACATCCACCAGAAGAGTGTAGTCACAACATGGCCTTTCTTTTGTACATGCACATGCATGTGCACACATACACAGACACACAGACACAGACACACACATACATACACACACACACACACACACACACACACACTATCCATTTACTAGAGTGAGGATAATTTGGAGTTAAACTGTAATTGATTTATCTGTTTCCTTCTTTCTCATGTTTGAGGTTGAACAATAACAAAAATCTCCAGAAATCTCAACCAAATACATTATAGCTTCAGAATCCTAAGGGCTTGATGCAAAACCTTCTGGCATGTGTACCACACTCTGGGAGAAACAAGACCAAGAACATAGAAATCACATGCCTTTAACCCTCGCACTCGGGAGGCAAAGGCATGTGGATATCTGTGAATTCAAGGGCAACTTGGTCTACAGAGTGAGTTCCAGAACAGCCAGGCTATTACACAAAGAAACCTTGTCTCAAGAAAACCAAAACCAAACAAACAAATAAACACACAAAAAAACCCTGCTGTGGCTTATTGAAATAGAATCTGGCAGTAGTATTATTAAAGGAGAACATCTGAGTTAATTGGAATAATGTTACTTATAAAGATACCCAGTGACTCGGAGAAGGGGATATCACCTCATCTGGAAACACGGAATGAGTCTTGATTGTCTTCAGACACTGGCAGTTCTAGGCATGGAATCCAGGCTTCCAGGAACATACCTGAGTTTGCTACGTGGAGAATAAAGAGCCAGGCTTTGCTTATTTGTCTGGACTTGCAGCCTTGTAAACCGCACTTGGGTTATCAAATTGCAATCTCCGTGCAATCTCCTCATTCACTCAGTTAAAAAAAGAAAAAAATAATAATTGAAGCTAACCCCTGAGTTATTGTGTGAAGACTAAGTAAGAGGACTCCATGTTCTGAATACAAAACAAATGATGATTATTAGCTACTAGATTTTCAATGAGGGCAGGAAAATCTGAGCATTTTACATGTCACATACAATGTCATTCTGTCATCACACCTCACCTAAAGTAGAGGACAGAAGGTTTGTATTCCAGAGGTGCTCTTTAAAGCCCCACCCACAACACTGAAGTCAAAGGACCAACGAGTTCCTGAAAGATTTTGACCCTATTAAAATGAGAAAGCCATTGGGTTTGTCTTTAGCAAACTAGACAAGAGTTAAATTGTGGTTGACAACAGTTAACCTAAGCTAATACTCAATTCTAGGACACTGTTGATAAACACTTTAATTCTGCTCAGATACATTTGCTTTAATCAACCTTGCCTTTCTCCTATTTCTCCCTCAGTCACGATCTACAGGTACCTTTGCTCTGCCCTTCCTAGTCTTAGAAATCAAGAGTGTGTTTGTGTTCAGTCAGTGTTAAGATAAAACCAAATACTCCATGCTCACATTTCACTTCTCAATTCTGTTCTAAGGTTTGTAATTTTGTTCAAATACAAGTTCGCTCCATAAGAATTTGTGGATTATCAGTGTTTCTCAGGGCATGTTTTAGTATTAAGCTGGTTCAGAAACAAAGCCTAAATTGATGATGTCACAGACCATGACTGCTTTTGGTTTTCTAAGGAAAACCCACATTGAGGGATCAACTGTCGCTTCTCTCATAAACAGAAGTAATATTTAGGATGAAACAAAACTTCCAGAAGGAAACAGACAGTCCCTGGAATGGATTCCAGTTGCAACATCAGTGTAGTGAGTGACCTTGTGTCCTTATGACACTATTCGGATCCCAACCAACACAGGCCATACACAACCCCATACTGAGTCCCTTTTCTGTGCTCCCAACAAGCCCCTGGAACCAGCTAGAGTCCAAGAGAAGTGGGACTTTTTTTTTAAATTTAAAACATTATTGTTCTTGTGTGTGTGTGCATGAATGCACTCGACTGTGCATGTCACAACACATGTGTGGAGATCAGAGTCAGTTCTCTCTTTCCACCTTTCTGTGGATTGTGACAAACAGCAATCAGGCCAGGCTTGTGTCACAAGAACCTATATCCACTGAGCCATCTTACCAGTGTTTTTTGTGAAGAAAAGGGAGAGAAAGGGAGAGAGAGAGAGAGAGAGAGAGAGAGAGAGAGAGAGAGAGAGAGAGAGACAGACAGACAGACAGACAGACATATTATGTGTAGCAATAACCAAAGTAGTTCATTACAAATTACAAAATGCAGATATATCTTTTGCCTTTCAATAACAATACCCAAATACACCTCCCCATCACAAAAGCATGGTAAAATAAACTTTCATTTCTAGCTGGAAATGTCACAAACTCTGTGCAAAACACCTTAGAAAATTCTAAACCCTTGAATCCAATAAATTTATTTCTGTAACTATACACTGAAAAAAGGAGATTCACGTTTACATTTAATTTTAAGGATAATCACTACAGAATTATTGATGAGTCAAAATTAGAAGCATAACATGTATTCCGTAATATAAAAACTTCTAGGGAATTAAAAATTCAGCTTTCAAGTAATGTTTAAGAACATAAAAATGTTAATAATAAATGATAAAATGAAATGGATGACAAAAACCTAAGCAAACAAGGATGAGTGAGATTTGTGTTTTATTTTGGTTTTGAATTTGCTAAACAAACCTTTTGAAGCCTGCCTGGGATCAGACTGTTCTGTTTTAGGGACATAAGAGTTGTACTGTGTCAAATCCCAGTTCAGCAACCAGAAGAGTCCCCAGGACAGTTCAGGGAACAAAGCCAGCTTCCCTAAGAAAGGGTCCCCGGGAGTTCCAGTTAAACTGTATTAGGGGAGCAGTTCCCAAATGTGGAGAACATTATAACTTATACAATCTTTTTTTGATGTGTATTCCACTCCAGACGCCTACATGGTCCTTAGAAATTGACTGTAAACTATTATTCTCTCCATTTTATAGGTGAGAAAAGAAAGGCTGAGAGGGGCCCAGCTGGTGATTGACAGTCCCCCCATCTTCCAGCACCCTTTCCATGTGGGCCTTCCTCTGGAGAAGAGATTTAGGACTACATTCCTGACTCCTGTATATACTGCTCCAGAAGAAAATGTGGTGTTTACATTTAGCCTAATTTCCATGCTTCCACACCACAGTGCTCTCACATGACACGTATACACTGCTAGTCAATCCCATAATCCCTAGTTAGGCCTAATGTGTGATAAGAGTGATTTCTGTCAGTCAGACTACCACCAGCCACAAACACATCTGTGCTGCCCTTACAAGATAAGATAAGGTAGGGATAGGAAAGGCCCCACATACAGGTGCTTTCTAATACAGAAGAATGTCCAGGAGCCAAGGCTATTAGGAAAGCATGCCAATTATCACCAAAAGCTGATCCCATCCCAGCTTTGACTCCCACACCAGGTATGCCTTTCCCCCTTAATTATTCTGTTATATTCGGTCACCATCTGGGTCAGACTTCTCAAACACCACAGTATAAGCGAGTCACTTGGGAATCCTGTAAGAAAGCAGTTCAATTCCAAGGTTTACTGTTAGTGAGCTTTTCTGACACATTCCGAGGTCTTCCCATGACTTCTGGTCTAGAAGACACTAGTAAATCTAGATTGTTACCAGCTTGGGGAGTGGGGACTGTGCTCCGTCTGATATTCATTCTGGGGTTCCTTTTCTGTAGCAAAGGTATGGGCCACCTTCATTTCTAAGTTACCCAACCAGCAGTCACTCCTGGTTACACGAAACTCCTCCATGGTGGCTTGGCTCTACTTTTGTAATTCCCCAAGATGCTTCAACTTACTTTCCAGTAAAAAGTCAACCAGAATCTCTGGGCATATCCCCTGATATATACACTGCATCCCAGATACCCAGGTGACTTTAACATGCAGCCAAGGTTAAGGACCCTTCCCTTGGAATGGTACCACAGAACCCATCTTTCCGGCTGCAGTTTATGCTGCTGCTTTGTTTAAAGTCTACTCACCCTTTGCCTTCAAAGTTCACCCAAAGATTAACTGTAAATTCCTCCCACTCAGCCTATTAACCTTGACCAATCACCATCTCAGAAGACAGATGAATGAAAGTTACTTCAAGGAACCTTTTGGGAGAAGAGCCATAGAAGCTAGGGACTAGATTTTTCTTTGTCTTCTCTCATTTGGGGAAGGGGCGGGTCATTCAGGAGTTTGGTTTTCATTACTTTATCTCATGAAGCTATTCATGGAAACTAGTTTTTGTTTTTGGTCTTGCTTTGTTTTGTTTTTAGAACATACAAGGACTCTAAGATAAAATCTAATTAATTTGGTAATTAAGCAATCACAGTCCTTTATAGGTACCCAGGTTGCCACTAACAGACCATTCGAACAGATAAGCCATTTAAAAATCTTTTTTCCCCCTGAGTGCAGGGACCCCAATGTTTAAGTTAGAGCAAAGACTGAAGGAGCTGAAGGGGTTTGCAACCACATAGGAAGAACAACAATATTAACCAACCAGACACCCCAAAGCTCCCAGGGACTAAACCACCAACCAAAGAGTACACATGGTGGGGGGGGGAACCCATGGCTCCAGTTGCATATGTAGCAGAGGATGGCCTTATATGGCATAAATGGGAGGAGAGACCCTTGGTCCTGTGGAGGCTTGATGCCCCAGCATAATGCTAGGGCGGTGAGGCAGGAGGGGGTGGGCAGGTGGGAGAGTACCCTCATAGAAGCAGGAGGGAGGGGGAAGGAATAGGAGGCTTGTGGAGGAGAAAATGGGAAGGGGGACAACATTTGAAATGTAAATAAATAAAATAACCTATAAAATTTAAAAAATTTTTTTCTGTGACTGGAATGTAAAGCAAATAAATAAGAATAAAAAAATCATTTATTTCCCAGAAAATTGGTTCACTCAAGCAAGATAAATATCTAGGGCCATGTTATTTTAAAAGCAAAACTGAGAAGCAGAAGATATTAAAAATATTCAGGGATGATCTTTATCACAGGGTCCTAGAAATATCTAATGATTCATTCATTACTAGGAGTCTATTTTCGGGGGGAAAATATTTTCCTTTCCTATAAGTCATTCCATATATGGTAACATATTTTAAATATATCTTATTTGCTTAAAATCTGTTTTTTAAATTTTTTCTTTTTTGAAATAATAAAACAACAGTACAGGTAACTAGTACATGTGTTTTTACCCAACAATAGCAATAAAAAAAGACATTTTCATGAAAGCTAAAGAAAATACCCACCTCCTTAACAAACTGGGCCAAATTAAAGCTTCCAAGCCAATGAATGTCTCATTCAGGGCCAATTCTTCGAGCTTTCTTTTGTTTGTTCATTCATTTGTTTGTTTATTTGTTTTTGTTTTAGACTTACTTATTTTTATTTTGTGAGCATGAGAACTTTGCCTGCATGGCTGTCTATGTGCTACATGCTTGGTGCCTACAGAGACTTGACAAGGGCATCAGAGGCCCTGAAACTGGAGTCACAGACAGTTGTGAACTGCTATGTGGGTGCTGGGAATCAAACCCGGATCCTCTAGAAGAGAAACTGGTCTTCTTAACCCCTAAGGTGACTCTCCACCCACTCATTGTGCTGCCTTATTATCTGAAAACTTTAGCTCTGATACAGGCCCTCGTCTAGAATATATTCAAATATTTATCCAGCCACTTATTATTGAACAAGTATTTATTATATAACTATCATATTTCAGTACTTATGTATGAAATATGGGAATTATGAGTCTTACCTTTAAGACTCTAGAAACCAACAGGAAAACCCAGCATATATGCAAAAAGGCCATGTGGAGCCGAGACTAAGAACTCAGGCCTAGAGAAACACAGTGAACTCAGTTCTACCAATTTCTTAGTAGCATGAGCCTAGGTTATTTACAACCTCCATTCCACATCTGTAACATCTGGATAAGAGTGGTGAATATGTAAACAGGGCTAGAGGAAATCTTCCCAGTAAGGCCATTTAGCCAAGTACCAGATATATACTAAGCAGGCCAGGAATGTGTATGTGTGTGTGTGTGTGTGTGTGTGTGTGTGTGTGTGTGTTAACAGGGAAAGGAGGGATCCATGTAACTACAGGCAGAGACAGTACTGTTTGAAGCCTTTATGAACACAACACACACTGTGCTTAAATGGTTGGGAAACCCTGCTACTTAAGGTCTCAGTCTCTATGTCAGGCTAGCTCCCTTTTCCAGCGGGGCTTCCCTTTCCTGTCCTATCTATGGAGCCTGACCCCCATCCTCTACCCAAGGAATGTCACATAATCCGTGGTGAAATTAAAGGTTCAACTCCTTAGAATGCCTCTCCATGCAAATGAGGTATCCCCTGGAACCTGGGTTCACACTTTTCAAGGTTTATATAGTCCTTGTTCACTCTAAAATAAAGAACACAAGCTGTTTTGTTACTTTTGTCTAAGAGAACTATTTTCTCTTATAACACTGTAAGAGCCGCAACACTGAAATCTTCAGACACCTCCCCCAACCCCACCCAATTCTGAACCTTGCTTCATCCTTTAACTCACTGGTATGCATCGGACCAGACACCCCACAGGAAGATGAAGACTGTTGAACTCGGCTCATCTTCATCCCTCTGGAACAGATGTACAGCAGTGCCTGGACATCCCAAGGGAAGAGGCAAAAAACAGAACCACACAAGACAACTAGCCACATAAAGCAGGGGATATATCATGAGTTACTCTGAAGCCACAGAATATTCAATTTAGGAAAGACACCAATACCTTAAATAGGAAAGGATTGTCATTAGCCTTAGAATATGATCAATAATAACACTGGTTTGTCCCAGCTATCTTTGGGACCTAATAGCACATGTCTGTGCATAAGGGTTTCTTCTCAGTGTTACTGTCAAATCTAATAACAACTAACAAAGTATGCAAATGCACTGGAAATGTTACAGAAGGCAGTACTCTCTGAGAAGTGTGCCAGGCAGGCCCATGATGGCAGCTGCAAGAGCTATTCGAACCTTGCCGTTGAACTTTGTTCCTTGTTGGCATTTCACCACTCTCCTCACCCCAATCTGAGCTGATATACAAAAAATAAACATACCTTCCGTTTACAGAACCTGGGCACAGTTGATTAAAGGTGGTTCAGAGAATAGTAAGTGAATTAGATAAGGAAGAAAATGTCAAGAAAATCCCACAGGCAGAAATGACAAAGCTCCCCAGCGATAAGGACACATGACCTGGAATGGAAGGCCAAAGGGCCCTAGGGAGAAAAGGAGTGCAGTGAAGGCCAGTGTCAATTATCAAAACTTAATGTCTGCAAAGACACCAGAACCCAAGCATTTTCTTGAGTGGATTATCTGAAGTGGGAAGAACTGTTCTGAATCTGGGCCACACCTTCTGGTGGCCTCCCACATAAATGGACATGGGAGAAGGAAGCTTTTGGTTTTCCTCTGTGTGTCCTCATATCTCTTGCCAAATTAATTCTTCTTGTTTCCAAGCCACTCTGTCACCAAGATTAGAACCTATTTCTTAGGGATTCCAGTGTGGACTGAATGCCAGAAGCTCTCTAAGAATTCCCAGGAACTCTAGCACCAGATTGGGACTGCTAAGACATCCAGTCCTATGGACTGAGCAAGCATAAAATTCCTGGTTTTTCCATTGTTGAACTACAGCCTAAAATAAAATCCTGCCCTGTCTACATACACATACATAAACACATTCACACATACACACATACACATGAACATTTACATATATACACTCACACTCATATACACATACATACTTTCACATACACATTCACATACACATATACATTCACATACACTTTCACATACGTATACACACACATACACATACATAGTCTCACACACATACTAGCATACACATATACACACACTCTCTCTCACACACATTCACTTACACATAGCATTCACATACACACACATGAACATTCACATACACACACACTCACACTCATGCATGCACACACATATACACACACATACTCACATTCACATCCACGTTTACATACATATACACATACACACATACCCTCACACACACATACACATTCACATACACATTCACACACATATACACACATATATATTCACATACACATACACATAGATATAAGCATTCACATACATATACACATAGACACACATACACGCACTCACAAACACACTCACATATATTCATTCTATCGGTTCTGTTCCTTTACAGAATGCTGACAAACACAAGGGCCTTCTCCACTTGTTTTATGAGGACAGGTCACAGGCAGTAGCCTGAAAAAGTGAAGATGTCAAACACTAAGTCAGAACAGTGAGCTAGGACTGATGGGAACATTAATCAAATGGCTGTGGAAGTCAGTGCCATGGGCGGAGCTCTGACATCACAGCCATGACATCACACTGTGGCCTCAGAAGAGTATGCACTGGATGGGGTCATGGTAGGTTGTGGGGTTCTGTGAATCAGAAGAGTAGTCATTTGCTCTACAGGCTACACACCCAGTGACCTGTGGTGATTATGGCTCATGACATGGCTTTGGTCATCTGTCACCCTTGGTTCTCTTATCTGAGCTCTGAGCTTTATCCACTGTGTAGACACACCTAACCACTACCCACTTCTCCTACTGTGCCTGGCTTTTCAATGCCCATTTATCCACAATGCCTCTTCTTAAGCTTCTTCCCTCTGGTAATTTTCATTTCACCAAGTGAAATGGTGTGTGTGTGTGTGTGTGTGTGTGTGTGTGTGTGTGTGTGTGTGTGTGTGTGCATGTTGCTCTTGGGTTGGGTAGAAATGGGCAAGAAGTGTCTTCAATTAATCTTCCCTTCATTTACTAAGGCAAGGGATTCTTGCTGAGCCTAGAGCTCACTGATTCTGGCTAGTCCAGCTATCCAGTTTGTCCAGAGTCTCCTGTTTCCACATTCCAAATGCTGGGATGATAGATGGGTCACCCTCCCACCACAAGCTATTATGTGGTGCTGAGATCTGGACTCCAGTTCTCCTACTTTTAATGCACTTCATTTATGGATCCACCTTCCCAGTCCCACAGTGAAATTTTAATACTATAAATATTTCAAGCATTTATTTGCATACTATGGTCCTTCAGAAGGCCATAGGCCATCATAATATCTAAACTTTGTTTGCTCTACAGAAACCATATTTGTCTGCTCTCAGACATTACCCATATTGAGAGTGCACATGTCTAAGTCCTTTACTGCTGATATGAACAGAGGCTTAAAGCAGAGCCCACTTACAAATGAGTACTAAAAAAAAGATTGGCATATGAACCCATTTGTATTTTTTTTGCTTTTTATCTTCCCTGTGCTAAGGTCGTATGAAATATGGAGATTGGTAGACATGAAATTTATTCAGCAACCAGAGTGGCTATAAACTAGTAAGTCAGAACAGACCAAACAATGAAATGGAAGCAGAGTTCTGGTAGCAACTAGCTGGTGTCCTCTTGCTTGGGTGTCCTGAAAGCTACAAGTGTGGGTATTCATTTGTTTCTATAGCAACGTGGGGATTTTTTGCAGTGTAGACCATGAGATGCAAAAGTGTTGCTCCAGAGAGGGAAGACAAGACCCATAAGAATAAAGGGAAATCCTGAAGCCTCCACTCCACCCCACAGTGGTCTAGAGGACCAGAAAGAAACAGAAGACAGGTAAGAAAGTGAGGATAGAAGTCAGAATATTCATTTCCATTGCTCCCATTTTCCCCAGCCTTGTTAGAGAAGAGAATACTTGGGAAGATCTAAAACTAGAAGATGGAAAGAGATTGTCTTTGCTTTCCCTGCTTTAGCTTTGGGTACTTCCAAGATGGCGCAAGGGCAATGGTTAGGGGAGCAGTGAACAGAGGTGTTTAGTCAGCTTTGAGGGAGTGCCACTGCCTCCATGAGGCACACGGGTGGCCCAGGTGACCTAAAGCCAATGGATAAGCAAAGACAATGAAACCGATGAGGGTAGAAACTCCTAAGACAAAGGACACATATTTATAACCCTGGGTTGAGGATGGAGTACTTTGTGGGAATAAGCAACAGAAGATCAAGCTAATAAGGAAGTAAAGGCTGTTTAGTTAGAGTTCAGTGTACAGAGAGTCAGTCAATACCACTTGGGTTTTGTCACAGATTCTAAGGCAAGAAAAGGACCAAGAATCTTCTACTGTGGGAAAGCGGAAGGCCCCATGCATTCTCTGAATAGAGACAGCTGCCCTGGGAAGCTGGCAGTGAGCCAACTAGAAAAAGGGCATCGGTGATGGTTAGTCAGTGTTCATTATCAGCTTGACAAGATCTAGAATCACCTAGGAGATGGTCCTCTGAACATGTATGTGATGATTATCTTGATTATAAGTGGTATGGAAGACCCATCTTAATTGTGAGTGGGACCACCAAGGGTTCCTAGACTATATGAAATGGAGAAAGTGAGCTGAGCACTTAGCGTGCTTGTGCTCACTGCTCTTTGCTTCTTGGCCATGAGGACAAAGCCACCAGGTACCCAAGCTCCTGTGACTTCCCTTTTCAGACTGTATTTGAGCTGTGATCAAGTCTAAACCCTTTGGTCTTTTATCATGATAATAGGAGAAGAAACCAAGACAGCATCTCCCATGTGGTTGGTCAGGGAGCAAAGCTGGCTTTCCCTGATTGATATTAAATCAAAAGTGAGTACAAAACTAGGCCAGCTGTCAGTTTCTAGTCAAGTCCAGCCCACTGGGGCTGACTTTTCCCAAGTTATGGTTTGGCTTCCAAAGTTGTTTGGGATGTAGAAATGTGGTGGTCAGCATGCTGCCTTCCATGTCTGGTTACTGTGCATTACTGGGGTTTCCTGTGCAATCTGCCATAAGTTGTGGGCCTGTGCTCTGCTTTTAGATGTGGTGACCCAAAAGATCACACAGGAGCAAATCACATGGCCACAAATTTGGGTAGCAATCAACCCAGCCTCTTCCCCCAGCAGAGATGGTGAGAATCCAGTGACTCTGTATAGATCAGGGAACAACCCCTTCAGCCAACACTGATGCAGAGTGGGAGGAACCCTTCTGGAATGGGAAGCAGTGAAAGCCGGAGAAGCTGTCAGGGAGATGATGTGTGAGCAATCGCCTCTGCATGCCACCCCTTCATGGACCTTGCTGCCTGCTTGCATGATTAGCGCAAAGGCAAGATTTTATTTCAAACTGAGATACATACTCCCCTTCCCATTTTTCTTTACATAATACTATGTATTATTTGATGGTTTGCTTAGTAGAAGGGAGGCGGTCTTGTCTAATGTTATGGCCCTTGCAGAGTTTCTGAGACCAAAAACACAAGATGTCATCAGACTTTAACATGACTAATTTGCCTGGTCCAATGAGATTCCCAAAATCCAGTAGCTTTTGTTTTACAAGACAGTATCATGAGTTCTACCAAAATAAAGCAAAACAAAACAAATACAAACCCAAAACTAACTTTATTTCTAAGAACCACTTGAGTAACTAGAATTACTTAAAAAATAAAATAAAGGCCATTTTTACATTCTTTTTTCATTTTAGAAAAGCTGCTGGTACACTTTGGCACATTCACATCTGAGCACTCACACAAACGTGTATGAACACACACACTTACACAGGCACACACACTATACACACACATGAACACACACAACAGACATCCACACACAGGAGCACACACACTGCACATATATGTGAACATAAACACACTCCTACATGAGCTCATACAACATACATCAACATATGTGAGCACCTACAATACAGATATGAGCATGTATAGTAATATGCATACATGAGCACACACCCCATGAGAACACACATATACATACATACATACATACATACATACATACATACATACATACCTTCATGCACAGTGACCAATCTCTCCCATTAGTTTGTGAAGTATGGAATAAAGATCTGAAGGGCATGAGATGCTGAACTGTGACACTACAACTGTTTTTAACCATATTCCTTTCTCTTTGTTCTGTTGACTCTTAAAGAGGGACATTTTTAGATCTCACAGAGGTACATCTGAATTCTCCTTCAAGATGGAATGACAGTGACTTGAAATCAAATGTAGTTTCTTTTAAGGAGATTTGGCAGAGGCAGGCAAGGAGCCATAGTACTAGCCTGTAAAGGAGCAAATGAGGCAATATCAGGTGAATGTGAGGAGTTGCAAGTTTTTCTCTGACTGTCAATAAGAGGAGGCCATTAGGAACACTCCTCCACTGCTGGAGGGATTGCAAGCTGGTACAACCACTCTGGAAAGCAGTCTGGCAGTTCCTCAGAAAACTGGGCATGACACTCCCGGAGGATCTGGCTATACCACTCCTGGGCAAGTACCCAGAGTCTTCCCTGGCATGCAATAAGGACACATTCTCCACTATGTTCATAGCAGCCTTATTTATAATAGCCAGAAGCTGGAAAGAACCAATTAAAAACAATGAATTCACGAAATTCTTAGGCAAATGGTCAGAACTGGAAAATATCATCCTTAGTGAGGTAACCCAATCACAAAAGAACACACATGGTATGCAGTCACTGATAAGGGGATATTAACCCAGAATCTCGGAATACCCAAGACACAATTCACATATCAATAGATTTCCAAGAAGATGGAAGGAGAGATCCCTGGTCCTGGAAAGACTAGATGTAGGGGAAGGCCAGGACAGAGAAGTGAGAAGGGGTTGAATGGGGAACAGGGGGAGGGAAGGGGGCTTATGGGACTTTCAAGGAGGGAGGAACCAGGAAAGGGGAAATTATTTGGAATGTAAATAAAAAAATATAGAAAATAAAAAAAAAATAAGAGGAGGCCGTCATAGCTTCCTGAGATCAAAAGCATTGGTAGTCAGTTTTTGTAACTTGGTTCAAATCTTTTCAGTGACTATTAATTTTGAAGCCTGATGTAATGACACTTCTGGCAAGAGACACCCCTGTTTTCTGCTCCAAAGCCTTGTTCCCAGATACTGCTGCATGGTGAAACTGAAATACAGCCTTGCAGCAATTGGTAATACAGGAATTGTGGGGCTCCCTGAAACATTTGCCTTTGATTAATGAATTAAGTACCCCATCCCTCTAAAGTAGGCCATTCAAGTTACCTTTCTTTCTTCCCAGAGTGAAGCCAGTCATGTCTAGAAAAGCTAAAGGTTGGAAGATATTGTCAGTGAAGTTGTAAAAGTCTAGACAGAGCTGTCTGCCAGGTCATGCCCATCCTTGAGGGTAAGGATATGAAATTACATTGGCATAACCATAAAGTCTTGATTCCTTTCTGTTCAAATCACCCCACGCACTGCACTGGTCTTCAGTCAGAGGTCAAGACCTGCCTTGCTCTGTCAGATTTTCTACTCTTTCTTCTGCTGTGAACCCAGTGACAGAAGAAGCCGTATGCGCCACTGTGAGCGGCCATTTCAATGCTGGTCATAAAGACATCTCTGTGGGGAAGTGGGGGTATGACTTCCAACTACACAGCAAAAGACCCACAGGCAGTCTAAGAGCTCAGATAGAGGACAGTACTCTTGCCACACGGTATTGCTTGAATCCTAGATTCAAACCTTCAGGCCCCTTGCTTGTCCTCTTCCCCAGCCGTCAGGCTCTAGAGATTCAGTGGTTGGCTCCCCAGAGTGTTTCTGACTTACCCTGGGAGGTCTTTGGTTTTAAATTTCTTTTTGGCTTATGGAAACACTATAGTGACATTATTGGAGAACTCCTAGGAAGCTAGCTTACCAAGAAGCCAGGGTACAGTCTGTTTTATAGCACACAGCAGGCATTGCAAGTGGGAGAGATGCCAAATGACCAGAGCCTGAGAACTTCTTTTTGAGAACACAAGAGACTGTCACATTGCTTATCTGTGCACATCTACGTGATGTTAATGCACTAAGCAGCTCTCTCCCATTTATCCATAATAATTCAATTTGTCTTTGTTTATTCTGTCTTATTTGAATAAAAACTTAACCTTAGAAATCAGAAAAAAAAATAGCCTTGCCCTAAAAACATGACGCCCCCTCTTCTCTCTGCTTCCAGCGTTCATGTTCTTTCTACTGACCACCACTCTGCTTGCCAGATAACCCGTTATGGGAGGGAAAACTAAACTTGGACAAATAAATCATCCTGAGAGCTGGGGCTTCCCAAGGGTAACATCAGAGATTATCAGTCAAGCAGAAATGGTAAGCATTCATTTTTCACATCATTGTGAGGCCCTTTGTTGGTACAATTTTTTCTTTCTTCTTTCCTTTTTCTTTCTTTCTTTCTTTTCTTCAGAAAAGGCACAATGACCTACATTATAGGAGACATTCTATAGAAATAGCAGTTAGACTGTGTGAAAGTGCTCTGCCTTGGGCCCCATAGTGTAGTTCACACAAACATCCCTTACAGGAAGGCTTATGTCTTCAGTGCACACCACCTGGAAAGGTCCTTAGAGCATTAAAAGATCAATTCCCTAACTCTCCCATCTCCAGGGGCCATGATTAGCTGAGCCTGGCTTGGAGGAGACTCTGTTCATTAGTAGGGGAGGAACCCTTCTGTCTGGGTTCCTGAGCCTGCAATGAGTACCAGATTCCAGGTCAATCTGACACTGGGAACCAAGATTCCACAGCAGAAAACACCACACCGTTTCCAATTCTTCTCTTTCTCAGTGCCATCTGCTATGTTCTCTTTGGTATTCTTTTTCTTTTTTCTTATCTATTTATTTATTTATTATTTTTTAATTCATCTATGTCCTTAGTCCTTATTGATTTTTTTGCCTACCTGACGCACTTTTGGTGAAGAGATGTTGAAGACTTTCACTCTGCTAGTGCATCAAGCTGGTTCTTCTCATAGTTCTGTCAATTTTGTCCCATTTTTTGGACCCTCACACATGTTAATGATTGTTATAGTTTGCAGGAGAATCAAGGCCATTACTATTATGCAATGATACTTTTTATCCATGGTGACTATCTTAGTTAGGGTTTCATTGCTGTGAAGGGATACCATGACCAAGGCAACTCTTATAAGAGAAAACATTTCACTGGGACTGGCTTACAGTTTCAGAGATTCAGTCCATTATCATCATGGCAGGAAGTATGGTAGCCTGCAGGCAGACACAGTACTGGAGAAGAAGCTAAGAGGTCTACATCTTTATCGGAAGGCAGCCAGACAGAGAATGTCATCTGAAGGCAGCCAGAATACTCTCTTCCATATTTGGTGGAGCTTGAGCATTGGAGACCTCAAAGACCTTCCTTACAGTGACATATTTCTGCAAACGAGGCTATACCTCTGAATTGTGCCATTCCCCATAGAGCAAGCATTTAAACACTTGAGTCTATGGGGGCTGTACCTATTCACACCACCACAGTGACTCTTCTCGTTTTAAAGTTTGTACTCTTTAAACAATATAGCTCCTTTTTTCTCTTCTTGTTAATGTTGGCATATTGTTATATTTGTTTCACTTATTCCATGCATGTCTTTTTGTCTTCTTTTTATGTGAATATTTATACATAAGTGTTTGTATGTGTGCAGACACACGTGTCTTTAGGTACCCCCTTACATGAACATGCATATGGAATCCTGAGGTTGATATGGGAAGTCCTTCTCCTTTCTTTCTTTCTTTCTTTCTTTCTTTCTTTCTTTCTTTCTTTCTTTCTTTCTTTTTTTCTTTCTTTCTTCTTTCCTTCTTTCCTTCTTTATTTCTACCTTTCTTTCTTGGGCAAGGTCTTTCAGTCAAACACAGAGCTTACAGATATAGCTATCTCTACTAGCCAGCTTCTTTCAGGGATCCTCTGTCCCCATCTCCCAAGGATGGAATTATAGGTAAGCAGCCATGTTCACCTGGTGTCATATGAGTTTTAGGAACCTGAATTCTGGTCTTTTGGCTTATATAGAAAGCATGCTAACTGCTCCCTTCCCACTGGATAGAAGTAACTGGATAGAGTCAACATCTATGTCTACTCTATCCAACAAGAGTAAAATATTTATTCTTCTTAGCTCCTAAACTGCATTTATCAAGACAGTATTTGGGGCCATAAAACATATTTCAGAAATTTTGAGTCAATAGAAAGCTTTGAGAATATACTTGAAATAGACAAGAGTTTAACCATCACATTTCTAAAATAATTCCTAGAAGAAATGTGAAAACAACTTCCAAAACATATTGGACTAATGAAAATATAACTTACCAAGTGTGTGACAACATATGGGGAAAACATCTTAGAAACCGACAGTAATAGGTACATATTCAAGAAAAGGAGATACAAAGCCAATCACTTGGGCAGTCACTTCAGGAAACTTGAAAAGAAAGAGCAAATTAAATCCAAAGTAGCAGGAGAAAAGAAATAAAAATAGAAATGCAACCAGTGAATGAAAAATTTAATGAATCAATAGAGAAAAATCAATGTAATAAAACCATGATTAAATTTTTTAAATGGACCATAAACCGTAGCAGGTACCTCTCTGAAGAAGAGAAATACCAATGGAAAAGACTCAGAAAGATGTTCCTCCTCACAGACCACCAGGGAATGTGCATCAACAGTGAGGTACACCTCATGACTATTTAAATAAACAGAGTTCCCAAACAGGGACAACACTAAATCCTGACCAGGGAGTGGAGCCCTCATTTTCTACAGGACAGAATGAGAAGTCTACAGCCCTTTCAGAAGTCAGGGTGATACTCTTACTGTGTAATCAAGTCACAGTCCTTGGCATTCACTCAAGGATGTTGAAAACCTACATCTACTGAAGAACTTACGCACCAATGTTATGACAGCTTTATTTATGATTGCAAAACTCTGACGCAACCATTATGACTTTCAGTGAATGGATGGGTAAAGAAATTGTAGTTCATCCAGAAAATTAAGAACTAAAAGTAATGCGATATCAAGCTATGAAAAGACACAGAAGGTAAATTAAATGTCTACTACCAAGTGAGTCTGCAGACACCATCTGCTATATGATTCAACGGCATGGCATTCTGGAATAGGTAAAGCTATGATGACAGTAAAATGATTCACTATTGCCAAGTCCCAGAGGATGGAAAGATGAACAGTGGAGCATAGCAGATTTCAAGACAGTGAAATACTGTGAAGAACGCCATTGTTCATTTATTTGAACCTGAAGGATCCCCAACACCAGGACAGAGTCAGGATGTTAGCTGTGGGCTTCCGGAGATACTGCTACATCAATGTTGCTTTATCAGCCGCACATAAGCTCACTGTAGCGGGAGATGATGATGATGATGATGATGATGATAATGATGATGATGTCAAGGCTGCATGTAGATAGGGATGAAGGTAACTGAGAGACCTCTGTATCTTTCAATTTTTCTATGAAATTACTAATGCTCTCATGAAACCAACCAGGTCTTATTTTATAACAACAACAACAACAACAAAACCCAAAGCCTTCACTTCTCAAATGAAATGTGAATCATTTCATTTGGCCAGTAAGCATCATCCCTATGTTTATATTTTTTAGATAATTGGTAATATGCGAATAAATTTTAGCACTTTAGGTAATTTTTTTTGTTTTGAGATGGGGTTTTTCTGTGTACTCTTGGTTGTTCTGAAACTCACTCTGTAGACCAGACTGGCCTCAAACCCAGAGATCTGCCTAACTCTGCCTCCTAGGCACTGGGATTAAAGACCTGTGCTGCTGCCGCCACCACCACCCAGCTGCACTTTCGCTATTTTTTTTCTTTTTTTCTTTTTAAATTTTTTATTTTATTTTCTATATTCTTTATTTACATTCCAAATGATTATCCCTTTCCCACTACCCCCCTCCCCAAAAGTCCCATAAGCCCTCTTCTCTCCCCCTGTTCCCCATTTACCTAAGAATTTCATGAATTCATTGTTTTTAATTGCTGAGTAGTATTCTATTGTGTAAATATACATGGAAAATATCTCTGATAAAATTGAAGAAATATATAGAAAAACACGTTAACATTGACTATTTCGTGGAAAAATTATACAGATAAAATGGTAGGCATAAAAATATTCCTAAGTTGATTGAGAGTAGAATTATAAACATTTTCTGATAAAATTGAAAATCTACAAGGAAATATTTCTGATAAAACTCAAGAAATATATAGAAAAACATGTTAAAACTGACTATTTCATGAAAAATTATACAGATAAGATCGTAGGCATAAAAATATTCCTAAATTGATTGAAAGAAATAAAAACATTTTGTGATAAAATTGAACATTTACATGGAAAATATCTCTGGTAAATTGAAGAAATTTATACAGATAAATTGGTAGGAATTAAAATATTCCTAAGTTGATTAAAAGTAGAATTATAAACATTTTCTGATAAAATTGAAGATTTACATGGAAAATATTTCTGATAAAACTGGAAAAATATATGGAAAAACATTAAAATTGAAGATTATCATGGAAAATTATACAGATAAAATGGTAGGCATAAAAATATTTCTAAGTTGATTGAAAGTGAAATTATAGACATTTTCTGATAAAATTGAAAAAATATATAAAAAAACGCGTTAAGATTGAGTATTTCATGGAAAAATTATACGGATAAAATGGTAGGCATAAAAATATTCCTATGTTTTTTGAAAGTGGAATTATAACACTTTCTGATAAAATTGAAGGTTTACAAGGAAAATATTCCTAAAAAATTCAAGAAATATATAGAGAAATATGTTAAAACTTACTATTATGATCAGAGCAGTTGGGACCTCCAGGCTCAGGGACAGACAGGCATAATATCACTTGGGTCTCTGGCAGCTTGTGTGTACCCTGCTCCCAAGAGCTGGGCAGGTTTGCAGTAACCTACACGCCAGCTCTGCTGTGGGACTTCTGCCCTGCAGAGGGACTCCCCTACCCCCCCCCGAAGAGATCACACACACCTGCACAGGGGGGGAGCCTAACAACCTCCCATTGGCGACCTCTGCTCCAGAAATCCAATACGCTGAGCCTTTGGATGTGCAGGGGTTCCCTAATATAGCATCACTTGGGGCAAGGCACATCAGGGCTCCAAAGTCACTCAGGAGCAGGGCAGGCCCCAGAAATGAGTGCCAGGGGAATCCCGGTAATCCAGGGGGGTCAGAAATAGCTTTGCAGGTTCACAGGAGGTCCAACCAACAGCCAGTGACAGCAGGACCAACTAACACCAGAGGTAACCAGATAGCAAAAGGCAAACGTAGGAACACTACTAACAGAAATCAAAGTAATATGGCACCATCCAAACCCAACTCTCCAACAGCAGCAAGTCCTGGAAACCCCACCAAATACGAAAGACAATATCTGGATTTAAAATCACTTCTAATGATGCTATTAGAGAATTTCAAGAAGGACACAAATAAATCTCATAAAGAATTACAGGAGATCATGAATCAACGGTTAGAAGCCCTTACAAAGGAAACACAAAAATCGCTTAGAGAAATTCAGGAGAACATGGGTCAACAGATGGAGGCCCACAAGGAGGCAACTCAAAAATCGCTTAAAGAAATGAATCAATGGATAGATGCACTTTCAAAGGAATCACAAAAATCGCATAAAGAAATGCAGAAGAATATGGGTCAATAGACAGATGCCCATAGGGAGGCAACACAAAAATTTCTTAAAGAAATGAATCAACGGATAGATGCTCTTACAAAGGAAACACGAGAATTGCTTAAAGAAATGCAGGAGACGATGGATCAACAGATGGAAGCCCATGAGGAGGAAACACAAAAATCACTTAGAGAAATACAGGAGAACTTGGGTCAACAGGCAGAAATCCTGAAAGAGGAAATGCAAAAATATCTTAAAGAAATACCGGAAAATACAAACAAACAAGTGAAGGATCTCAGCAAATCCGTCCAGGATCTAAAAAAGGAAGTAGAAACAACTAAGAAATCACAAAGGGAGACAACTTCGGAGATAGAAAACCTTGAAAAGAAATCAGGAGTCATAGATGCAAACATCAACAATAGAATACAAGAGATGGAAGAAAGAATCTCAGGAGCTGAAGATACCATAGAAAGCATCGACTCAACAGTCAAAGAAAATGCAAAATGCAAAAATCGTGTAACCCAAAACATCCAGGAAATCCAGGACACAATGAGAAGACCAAACCTAAGGATTATAAGTATAGATGAGAGTGAAGAATTGCAACTTAAAGGGCCAGTAAACATCTTCAACAAAATTATGGAGGAAAACTTCCCTAACCTAAAGAGAGAGATGCCGATGAATGTACAAGAAGCTTGCAGAACTCCAAATAGACTGGACCAGAACAGAAATACCTCCCATCACATAATAATCAAAACATCAAATGTACTAAACAAAGAAAGAATATTAAAAGCAGTAAGAGAAAAGGGCCAAGTAACATACAAAGGAAGACCTTTCCGAATCACATCAGACTTCTCACCAGAGACTATGAAAGCCAGAAGATCCTGGGCAGATCTCATGCAGACAATAAGAGAACACAAATGTCAGCCTAGACTACTATACCCAGCAAAACTCTCAATCACCATAGATGGAGAGACCAAGATATTCCATAATAAAACCAAATTTTCACAATATCTTTCCACAAACCCAGCCCTGAAAAGGATAATAGGTGGAAACCGCCAATACAAGGAGAGAAACAACATCCTGGAAAAAACGAGATAGTAACCTTCTTTCATCAAACCCAAAAGTAGATAACCACTCAAACATAAAGATAGCGTCAAGAATGGCAGGTGGCAATAATCACTATTCCTTAATCTCTCTTAATATCAATGGTCTCAATTCCCCAATAAAAAGACATAGACTAACAGACTGGATATGTAAACAGGACCCAGCATTTTGCTGCGTGCAGGAAACGCACCTCAGTGTCAAAGACAAACACTACCTCAGAGTAAAAGACTAGAAAACAATTTTACAAGCATATGGTCCCAGGAAACGAGCCAGAGTAGCCATCCTAATATCAGATAAAATTGTCTTTCAACCTAAAGTCATCAAAAAAGGCACAGAAGGACACTAAATATTGGTCAAGGGAAAAATCCACCAAGAAGAACTCTCAATTCTGAATATCTATGCTCCAAATGCAAGGGCACCCTCATTCGTAAAAGAAACTTTACTAAAGCTCAAAGCACACATCACACCTCACACAATAATAGTGGGTGACTTCAACACCCTGCTCTCTGAAATGGATCGTTCAGGAAAGCAGAAACTAAACAGGGACACAGTGAATCTAATTGAAGCCTTGGACCAAATGGAACTAACAGATATATATAGAACATTTCATCCTAGAGCAAAAGAATATACCTTCTTCTCAGCACCTCATGGTACCTTCTCGAAAATCGACCATATAGTTGGTCACAAATCAGACTTCAACAGATATAAGAAGATAGAACTAATCCCATGCCTCCTATCAGATCACTATGGAATATGGGTGGTCTTCAATGGCCACAAAAACAACAGAAAACCTACATACACATGGAGGCTGAACAATGCTCTACTCAACGATAACTTGGTCAAGGAGGAAATAAAGAAAGAAATCAAAGACTTTTTAAAATTTAATGAAAATGAAGGCACAACATATCTTAATTTATGGGACAGAGTGAAAGCGGTTCTAAGAGGAAAATTCATAGCCCTGAGTGCCGCCAAAAAGAAACGGGAGACAGCGTACACTAGCAGCTTAATGGCACACCTGAAAGCCCTGGAACAAAAAGAAGCAAATACACCCAAGAGGAGTAGAAGGCAGGAAATCATCAAACTCAGGGCTGAAATCAATCAAGTAGAAACAAATAAAACCATACAAAGAATCAACAAAACTAGGAGTTGGTTCTTTGAGAAAATTAACAAGATAGATAAGCCCTTAGCCAGACTAGCCAGAGGGCACAGAGACAGTATCCAAATTAACAAAATCAGAAATGAAAAGAGAGAGATAACAACAGAAACTGAGGAAATTCAAAACATCATCAGATCCTACTACAAAAGCCTGTATTCAACACAACTAGAAAATCTCGAGGAAATGGACAATTTCCTTGACAGATACCAAATACCAAAATTAAATCAGGATCAAATAGACCATCTAAACTGTCCTATAACCCCTGAAGAAATAGAAGTCGTATTGGAAGTCTTCCAACCACAAAAAGCACAGGTCCAGATGGTTTTAGTGCAGAATTCTATCAGACCTTCAAAGAAGACCTAACACCAATACTCTTCAAACTATTCCACAAAATAGAAACAGAAGGAACACTACACAACTCGTTCTATGAAGCCACAATTACGCTAATACCAAAAGCACACAAAGATCCGACAAAGAAAGAGAATCTCAGGTCAATCTCTCTTATGAATACTGATGCAAAAATACTTAATAAAATTCTTGCCAACCGAATCCAAGAACACATCAAAACAATCATTCACAACGATCAAGTAGGCTTCATGCCAGGGATGCAGGGATGGTTCAATATAAGGAAGTCCATCAATGTAATCCACTACATAAACAATCTCAAAGAAAAAACCACATGGTCATTTCATTAGATGCTGAGAAAGCATTTGACAAAATTCAGCATCCTTTCATGCTAAAGGTCTTGGAATGATCAGGAATTCAAGGCCCATATCTAAACATAGTAAAAGCAACTTACAGCAAACCAGTAGCCAGCATCAATGTAAATGGAGAGAAACTTGAAGCAATCCCACTAAAATCAGGGACTAGACAAGGCTGCCCTCTCTCTCCATATCTTCTCAATATAGTACTTGAAGTTCTAGCTAGAGCAATTAGACAACAAAAAGAGGTCAAAGGGATACAAATTGGAAAGGAAGAAGTCAAACTATCACTATTTGCAGATGATATGATAGTATACTTAAGCGACCCAAAGAACTCCACCAGAGAACTCCTACAGCTGATAAACAACTTCAGCAAAGTGGCCGGATGTAAAGTCAACTCAAGCAAGTCAGTAGCCTTCCTATACTCAAAGGATAAGCAGGCTGAGAAAGAAGTAAGATAAATGATACCCTTCACGATAGCCACAAACCATATAAAGTATCTTGGCGTGACTCTAACCAAACAAGTGAAAGATCTGTATGACAAGAACTTCAAGTCTCTGAAGAAAGAAATTGAAGAAGACCTCAGAAGATGGAAAAATCTCCCATGCTCATGGATTGGCAGGATTAATATAGTAAAAATGACCATCTTGCCAAAAGCAATATACAGATTCAATGCAATCCCCATCAAAATCCCAACTCAATTCTTCATAGAGTTAGAAAGAGCAATTCAAAAATTCATCTGGAATAACAGAAAACCCAGGATAGCTAAAACTATTCTCAAGAGTAAAAGAACTTCTGGGGGAATCAATATCCTGGACCTCAAGCTGTACTACAGAGCAATAGTGTTAAAAACTGCATGGTATTAGTACAGTGACAGGAATGTAGATCAATGGAACAGAATTGAAGACCCCGAAATGAATCCACACTCCTATGGTCACTTGATCTTTGACAAAGGAGCTAAAACCATACAGTGGAAAAAAGATAGCCCTTTCAACAAATGGTGCTGGCTCAACTGGAGGTCAACATGCAGAAGAATGCAAATAGACCCATTCTTATCTCCTTGCACTAAGCTCAATTCCAAGTGGATCAAGGACCTCCACATAAAACTAGACACACTGAAACTAATAGAAGGGAAACTAGGGAAGAACCTTGAATATATGGGCACAGGGGTGAATTTCCTGAATAGAATTCCAATAGCTTATGCTCTAAGATCAAGAATTGACAAATGGGACCTCATTAAATTACAAACTTTTGCAAGGCAAAAGACACTGTCAAAAAGACTAAGCGGCAACTAACTAACTGGGAAATGATCTTTACCAACCCTACATCCGACAGAGGGCTAATATCCAATATATACAAAGAACTCAAGAAGTTAGACTCCAGAGAGGCAAGTAACCCTATTAAAAAATGGGGTACAGAGCTAAACAAAGAGTTCTCACCTGAAGAATATCTAATGGCTGAGAAGCACCTAAAGAGATGTTCATCATCCTTAGTCATTAGGGAAATGCAAATCAAAACAACCCTGAGATTCCATCTCACACCAGTCAGAATGGCTAAGATCAAAAACACAGGAGACAGCAGTTGTTGGCGAGGATGTGGAGAAAGAGGAACACTCCTCCACTGCTGGTGGGATTGCAAGCTGGTACAACCACTCTGGAAAGCAGTCTGGCGGTTCTTCAGAAAACTGGGCATGACTCTCCCAGAGGATCCAGCTATACCACTCCTGAGCATATACCCAGAGACTTTACCTGCATGCAATAAGGACACATGCTCCACTATGTTCATAGCAGCCTTATCTATAATAGCCAGAAGCTGGAAAGATCCCAGATGTCCCTCAATGGAGGAATGGATTCAGAAGATGTGGTATATTTACACAATGGAATACTACTCTGCAATTAAAAACAATGAATTCACGAAATTCCTAGGCAAATGGTCAGAACTTGAAAATATCATCCTTAGTGAGGTAACCCAATCACAAAAGAACACACATGGTATGCAGTCACTGATAAGGGGATATTAACCCAGAAACTCAGAATACCCTAGACACAATTCGCATATCAATAGATTTCTAAGAAGATGGAAGGAGAGACCCCTGGTCCTGGAAAGACTGGATGTAGGGGAATGCCAGGACAGAGAAGCGACAGGGGGTTGAATGGGGAAAAGAGAGAGGGAAGGGGGCTTATGGGACTTTCGGGGAGGGAGGAAACGGGAAAGGGGAAATGATTTTGAATGTAAAAAAAAAAACCTTAGAAAGTATAATAAAATTAAAAAAAACTTACTATTATATGGAAAATTATATAGATAAAATGGAAGGTATGAAAAGTTCCTGAGTTGACTGAAAGTAAAATTATAGACATTTTCTGATAAACTGAAGATCCACATGGAAAATAGTTCTAACAAAATTGAGGTAAAATACAGAGAAACGTTAAAACCGGAGATTATCATGGATAATTATACCGAGAAAATGGTAGGCACAAAAACATTCCCAAACTGATTGAAGGTGGAACCACAAACACACCCCCCGCCCCCTACGAAACCAAAGATCTACATGGAAAATACCTCTGACAAAATCGAAGAAATACACAGAAAAAAATGTTAAAATTAAAGATTATCATGGAAAATAATACAGTCAAAATGGTAGATACAAAAAGCATTTCTGAATTGACAGAGGAGTCACAAACATTTTCTGATAAAATTCAGGATCCACATGAAAATCATCTCTGTTAGACTATGTTTTTTGTTGGGGAATTGAGTCTATTGATATTCTAAGAAATTAAGGAATAGTGATTGTTGCTTCCTGTTATTTTTGATGTTCTTTTTATGTTTGTGTGGTTACTTTTTTGGGTTTGTTGGAAAAAGATTACTTTCTTTCTTTTTCTAGGGTGTAGTTTCCCTCCTCATGTTGGCATTTTCCATCTATTATCCTTTGTAGGACTGGATTTGTGGAAAGATATTGTGTAAATTTGGTTTTATCATGAAAATGTCCCTGTTATATGTGCTTCAGAGTGAGTACAGTAGTTGTGTAGTTGTGTCTTTGTGTCTGTCCTGTTGTACTTTGTGTAGTGTTACTAAGGGTTAACTATGCTGTAGCACATGTCAAAATTTCCCTCCGTGTTCATCTCCTTGCCCTGCATGGCTGCCTGCTTCTACTTTTTGACCACTGTAAATGGTATCACTATGAGCACAGAGGCATTTCCGCTCACTAGGTTCCACAATGTCCCATTATCACCAGCTGGGCATCAAGTGTCAAACACATAACCTGACATTTTATATTTGAACCATAACATTCTGGCCCGGCCTCCACAGGAATTAGCCATCTCATAATTCAAAACACATTCAGTCCAACCTTAATAATCTCAGTAGTCTTGACCCTCAAGGCATATTTAACTGTGAGATGTCACAGAACCAAAGCATAAGTCATATACTTCCAAAATGCAATGGTACAGGGGAAACAGCCCATTCCTAAGGGAAGAAACAGGAAGGCCACAAATAAAGAAAGACACCAAAGCAAGACCAAACCCCATCAAAGCAAATCCTGAAGCTCCAGACCCAGCCTCAAGGCTGTGTTCCCATCAGAATGGCCCACTAAGCGCTGTGTACAGCATCTTTTCTAGCCCCTAGCTCCAACTTCATTTATTTAACTCCCACAAAACAATTTTGAGGGTCTGAGAATCATATTAATGAGTCCATCATAGTGATGACCCTACTTCTTGCTACTAATTGTCTATATTGGACACTTTTCATGTCGCTGTAACAACATGCTTGACAGCGTAACTTAAGATGTGAGATACTTTCTTCTCACAGTTTCAGAGCGTATAAGCCAGTACATTGGGGACGGTATGGAAGAGTGACTTACTCTATGGAAGGAAGAGCTTGTGGCACAGCGTGTCCTCAGGGGAGTAGAGCCTGCAGTTCCTTCCATTCGTCCAGGCATGTGTTCAGGAGTAGGACAGCAGGCTCATCTTGTAATTCTAAACGGAATTTTTTGAGACACCATACTGGCTACACAATTTCAGAAAGGGATTCTAATTGCCCCATACCCCTGACAATATTTGTTGTTTTCTGACGTTTTTTTTTAAATAGTAGCTATTTTAATGGGTATCAGATATTTTTCATATAGGTTTTGCGTTGTGCTCACTTTTCATTTGCAATTTCAATTTGTATATTTTTTTCTTTGAAGAAATGTCAACTCAAGTCCTTTGTTCATATCTTAACTAAGTTATTTTCTGAGGTGTTGGGCTCTAGCTATTTCACTTACTTTTGGTAAAATTATATATCAAAGCCCTCTAACCAAAATAGGAAAAGGCAGTTCTGCTCTTGTTTGGTTCTGTACTTGTGTGGTAGGTATGGAATTAACACTGAGATCTTTCCAAAGGCTTCCTATTGCAACAGTCCTACCCTTCCCTATATCTTACTCCTACCAAAGGAAACCCCACGGACCACCTCCATAGATGCCTTTGGTCTCCTGGAACTTAGAAGGATTGCAAACTAGTAGACTAGATGACCTCTGCAGTGCCTTCTGGCTAATAGACAATGCTCATGTGAACGTGCACTTTACCTGCATAAGGAAGACATATTTCAAGTATAAAGAACTTCCATCTGTCTATAGAAAACACACTATGATGTCATCCTTCCCCCCCCCCACAGCATGAACACTCCGTGGTTTAACATGGAAGTTCAAAATTCTTCTAAAACATCATAAAGACTTTTAAAATTCTTGTAACTGATTATTGTAGTGACTCACAATGCTCAAACTATTCCCTTTACTAGACAGCATTGGGAGAATTCTAATGGTAAAAAACTGTTAGAACTGCTCCAGTATGGAGCATGTTGGAATACTTTCTGTGGTCTATTCTTTCTTTTTTGTATCTAGAAACTTCACTGTACTACGACCTTATTCTCACATGCACACCTACAAAGAGGTGGTGTCTAGTTTTCCATTTCCAAACTCTAGGTTGGCCTTACGATTTTGCTCTGATCTGGACAGTGGGGTAGAAATGGCATTGGTAGAGCTGTGAGCCTCAGGCACACTTGCTCTCATGCTTGGAATCCTGTTCAGCCACAGTGATAACCAAGCCTGGGCTAGCAGGCTGACAATGAGGAACACGTTTGTTTCCATTATCTCATGACCCAACTGACAGTCAGCCAGTGGCCATACCTGCCTTTGAAGCCATTCCAGACATCCAGTCCACAGTCATCCTTTGCCTCATGATGACAGAGACATGAGCCAGCATAATGCACATTCAAAGAAATACCCAGTAGACTATGCAGTCATGAAGAAGTAGTTATTGCTTTAGGTTGCTGATATTTGAGGAGGTGTGTTACATAGTGATACTTAAATCATCACTGACTTCTCAAAACCAAATGAAAAGGTGGCACTTAAGAGTCTGTAGTTAGAGTACTGCGGAGCAGTGGTGACGCACGCCTTTAATCCCAGCACTTGGGAGACAGAAGCAAGCGGATTTCTGAGTTCAAAGCCAGTCTGGTCTATAGAATAAGTTCCAGGACAGCCAGGGCTACACAGAAAAACCCTGTCTCGAAAAACCAAAAAAAAAAAAAGTTTGGTAGTTGGTAGTTAGACGACCCATTGGACCTTGCTCAATAAAAATCCTCCTTTTGATGCCTTATACTTAAATAAGTGCTTGATATCATTATCAAAAAGTCAACACTGTAGTGTGAGTTAATATTTGCATAAACCACAAAAGAGCCTGGAAAGAATATTTCATTTCATAATATCCAGAGATGAACATAAATAAGTGTTTGTATTCAAAAAAGAAATATTTCCTTTATCACTTTGATCTCCTGACCCACGTGCCATACTTGTGCATGGCATCCATAAGCTGTATACATGTTATTTCAAGGAAACATGGGAAATTGTTTCAGTAGCAAATTCGTGCTTCTATCTGCCTTTAAATTAGACCTATGTAAAAAAAAAAAAAGCACACACACACACACAGAGGTAACTTGCAACATACTTATATCTAAAGCTATTTCCCAGTCAGAGAGAAGAGGCTTCAGTTGATGGAGAGATCATCATCCCTTCAAATGTGTTTTCTTTTCAAAGATGAGCAAAGACTTTTCCCTTTGCAGAGCAATGAGGCTTAGCCTCATGTAGTCTATGTAGTCTCCTGAGGCCATCATAAGGGTTCATTACAGCCAACAATCCCTCATATCTGATGGCTTCCATAGTTCAGTTTTGACTCTAATTTTCCCAAAAGCTAAGTAGCTTTTCTTCTGAGAAACTTAAGTGAGAAGGATCATGAGAATAAGTTAAGCAAATATATGCAATGTAAATCAGGCAGTTTCTGCCAGATATCACAGTCTCTGGGGAGATTTCGTGCTTTCTCATTCTGCAGAAGTGCCTCAGGGCCATGTCAGTATACCCTGGCCACCATTTGGGCTTTGTGATCGTAATTTATTTATTTATCTTTAAAAATAAACAGAGACCATTCATTCTGACCTTCGAGTTCAGCAAGCAGAACTTCAGTGGTGGCTGTCAGTTAGCCAAGACTGTCAAAAGCTCAGATTCCCATAGCTGAGACATGAGAGACGTAAGAGATTATGAGAGCGGTCACATCAAGATGTATCATAGATAGAGATGACGTGGCACAGGAATTTTGGGGGGTGTCAGGAGGTCAACTTCACAGATTCAGTTCCAGCCGAATAAATTACCAAAGACAAGTGATAATGACTTGGGGCACAAATGCAGGAGCTGTGTGTACACTGGACATGTATACACTCAATTTAAGTAGAAGGGGAAAGAAATTTAGTGGTAGTTAAGGGACATGTGGGAACAGGAGCAGACAAATGTTTAGGGTGGGTGAGGGGCTATGACTAATCAGAGCAGCAAGAGGGGACAGAGGATTGAAGCCACTAGAGAAAAAGGGACAACACAACAGAAGAAATGGGATTAAGAACATGGCTCTGATATAGCAGACTTGAAAGGCACAACTTTGAGTGTTAAATACGTAACACTATCTCTTTGGCTATATTGCAAACTAATTTAGATTTTTAGATTCCTTTCAATTGCTTATCTCTTTTCCTTGTGGTTTTAAGTAGGATCAAGGCAGGATTTAAACTTGGACAATTGAATATTACAAATCATTCTCTCTTTTTTCTTCCCAGAAAGGCCTAGGTTTCCTAAAATCCCATCTATTGCTTGGGCATCGTGGATCCTGTGGCAATGTAGCTAGAGCCCCTGACCTTGGGCATCATCCCTCTTTGGTTTATCTGTTGCTGACCATGATCTTAGCATGGTTTGGTAAGACCATTCTTTTCTCCACGGCTCCAGTTGCCCACTGTCAAGCCTGATCTGGAAATATAAGATGAACTCTCTCTCTCTCTCTCTCTCTCTCTCTCTCTCTCTCTCTCTCTCTCTCTCTCTCTCTCTCTCTCCTCCTCCTCCTCCTCCTCCTCCTCCTCCTCCTCCCCCTCTTCCTCCTCCTCCTCCTCCTCCTCCTCCTCCTCCTCCTCCTCCTCCTCCTTCTTCTTCTTCTTCTTCTTCTTCTTCTTCTTCTTCTTCTTCTTCTTCTTTTCTCCTCCTCCTTCTCTTCTCTTTCTGTAGGTACACCCTTTCTCTCTTTATCTCCTCCCCCCATCCTTCACCCCTGCTCAATTTTGGGGGGGCAGTGACCTTGCCCAAGAACAACTTCCCAGTAAACCTTCCTTTAATATAACCTAAAAATAGAGGGAAAAAAGATGAAAATTTCCAAACATAAAGAATTCCTGAATTTCAACTCTGAGTGGTGTGATGAAATCTTTCCCACTCTATTCCATACCCAATAGGAATAAAATTACCTATTTGTTCCATGTATCCAGACTGTATATGCTACCCACCCTCTCCTCATTTAGTAGCTGTCTTGGATGTCAGACTGAGGATCGCAGCATCACAGTATTTATGTCTAGATAATCTCATTTTATATAACAACCTCAAGGGCAAGAATAGTGATGCTGGCAGTTCTGATTTATATAGCCTTAAATTATAGAGACCTGCCTCAAAGAAGGTGGATACATCCCCATCCTACAACATTCCAGGAATACTTCACTGCTCCCTTCTTACACTGATGGAGAATTTTGTTAGGAAGAAATAACTGTGCCCTCAATAACTAAGACTTGATGTATCTAACTCATAACCAGGCAGTGATGGGGTGGTAAATCTTTCTGTTTATGGGAGGTAGTTAAACATGTGGCCATCATAAGTGCATTCCACGACACAGTAAGATCCTCCAATATATTGTCTAATTCTTACACACAGATTTCTGAGCTTTCTCCTCAGCTGTCACTAGTGATAAAAAAATTCTTGAAATATCACCGAGAACACTTAAACTTCCAAAATTTATATATGAGGCACCACACAGAAGGGACCAGAGGAATATGGCCAAGAGGAACTACACATGTGACGTCTGCATCTCCTTTCTGAGAAGCCCATGTCTGTTGGCTAAAATTATCCTCAGAAAATACTCATTCCTTTAACCAGTTTAAGGAATTCCTGGAATGCCACAGTCAAGCATGAATCAATTCCTGGTTAGCTTCCTCAAAGGCAATATAAGATTACATTACACTACCCCAGTCTGGAGTTCCTCCGATAAAAATACAAAAAGCTATCAGCGTAAAAGAAAGTAGAAACGTTTGCATAAAGCTTCGTTTTTTGTCATAACATGAAACTCCTGTGTATGTAGTCTGCTATCTTTGTCCTCACTTTGTCATGGCAGAATGTACATGGAGGCATACCAAAGTGACATACAACTTAAATTAGTGAGGCTTATTGCTTGTTGGGACACTGGACTAGGAACAAGGCACCTGAACTGGTCCCTTGCTTCTCTCCCTGAGCATGGTCACAACCTCTAGACTAGCTGACAACTCTGTATGAATCTCAACTATGCAGCAGACTAAGTTGAGTGGTATACTGCTCCCCCATTGTTTATAACACCAACCTTAATTTTGAGGCACATTCTAAACTACACTTTTTTTATTTTCTATCTGTACAAACATGTTGCTATATACCTTCCCTCTATTCCCACAAATTTAGGAATTTCCAGTTCTGTTCATTTGTATCTTGTTTAGAAGGCAAAGAGTTAAATGTCTTAAATGGATGGTACATTTTTCTCCAATAAGTGTTCCTTAACAAGTATCTTAAAGATCCAAAACGTCATCCTTAGTCATCAGGGAAATGCAAATCAAACAAGCCTGAGATTTCACCTCACACCAATCAGAATGGCTAAGATCAAAAACTCAGGAGACAGCAGATGCTGGTGAGGATGTGGAGAAAGAGGTATACTCCTCCACTGTTGGTGGGATTGCAAGCTGGTAAAACTACTCTGGAAATCAGTCTGGCGGTTCCTCAGAAAACTGGCCATGATACTACTGGAGGACCCCGTTATACCACTCCTGGGCATATACGCAGAGGATTCCCTTGCATGTAATAAGGACACATGCTCCACTATGTTCATAGCAGCCCTATTTATAATAGCCAGAAGCTAAAAAGAACCCAGATGTCCCTCAATGGAGGAATGGATACAGAAAATGTGGTATATTTACACTATGGAATACTACTCAGCTATTAAAAGCAATGAATTCATGAAATTCTTAGGCAAATGGGTAGAACTGGAAAATATCATCCTAAGTGAGGTAACCCAATCACAAAAGAACATACATGGTATACACTCAATTATAAGTAGATATTAGCCCAGAAGCTTGGAATACCCAAGAAACAATTCACATATCAAAAGATGCCCAAGAAGAAGGAAGGAGAGGCCCCTGGTCTTGGAAAGGCTTGATGCAGCAGTGTAGGGGAATACCAGGACAGGGAAGTGGGAGGGGGTTGATTGGGGAACAGGGGGAGGGAAGAGGGCTTATGGGACTTTCGGGGAGGGGGATCCAGGAAAGGGGAAATCATTTGAAATATAAATAAAGAATATATCTAATAAAAAAAATAAAAAAGATCCAAAACATCCCTGAAAGGATGTAATATTGCTTGAAAGGGGCTAAAGCAATTATTCAAAGGAGTCATATAAGTGAGAGGGCACCTACAAAGAGGCCAAATAGCTGTAGCAGATGCTGGACCAGGAAATGGCTCAGTTGGTAAAGGCCCTCGCTGTCAGTCCTGATGACATGGGTTCAATTCCCAGCACCCACACAGGGAAGTTGTTCCCCCAAGTTGTTCTTTGACCTCTATGTCCTCTGACATGTCCATGGCGTGTGCATCCACCCCCTCAAATGCACAATAAATAAAATATATTGGCAAATAGCTACTATTATGTTAACCAAAATAAGAAGGGAAGTTAGACCCTTCATATAAACATGATATGTTCATTGTGAACACAGTACTGACACACAGTAACCCACAGTAATTTGTTAGATGAATGAATTAGAACAATGGTTTTTTCTTAAGTAGAATTAAAAAGGAAAAAATGGCTGGAAAAGAGTATTACAAAGAAAAAAATGGCTGAAAGTACCGGTATCATTATCTCAAGATAATGAAGCTAAGCCCAGTCTTGTCTACAATTTTAAATTATTATTAACACTTCCTTACAAGAAAAGAGACTTTATTTTGGGAAACAGAAATAAATGTTCAGGAGTAATTTTTTGGAGAGTTAAGCATACAGGGAGAATTTTACTAGACATGTAGGCTTAATTTTTATGACTTTAATTTTTTCAATTATATTTATTTACTCACTCTGTGTTCTCTGTGTGTGCATGTGTATGTGCATGTGCAAGAGAGGGGGGGGAGAGAGAGCGAGAGCTTATGTGTACATGCCATAAGTGTATGGCAGTCAGAGAGTTATTTCTTTCCTTCTACCAATTGAGTTCTGGACACAAAACTCAGGTTGTCAGGCTTGTAGTAAGTACCTTTGCCTGCTAAACCATTTCAGTGATCCTCTTTTATAACTTAAAAAAAATATGATCTAGGCTAGGCATGGTGAAACTTACCTATAACCCCCAAATTGGGAAATGAGGCAGGAGAATCTCAAATTTGAAGCAAGCCTAGGTTACACAGCAATCCCTTTCTAAAAACAAACAAACCCCAAACAAACAAACAAAATAAAACAAAACAAAACAAAATACAAAAAAACCACATGTATGCAGTTCTGTAAGGTTAAAATTTTCTACCAAGAGTAATATCAGATACTATTTGAAAAACATCATGTACTTCTTATCTATAAAATTGCATGCCACTAAAGGCATAATTAACCTCCACTGAGTACCTAATTTGTGTAAAGGTAATGTTATGTCCTGAAATTTATTTTTTTTTACCTTATTAACTTATTTAATCTATTATAAACCACCCATACAAGGCAATATTTTAAACATAGCAGTATAAGTACAAATATAAAATAGTATTTACCATGAAAGAAACTAAGGAAGCTTGATTTTAGTCAAATAAGCAGTATTTCAGTCCATTTCCTGTTGCCAATGATGTAATACAATGAGACTGGTAAGTTATAAAGAAAAGATGTTGACCCGTCCAGCAGATGTTTATTCATCAACCATGATTCTAAGGGTCAAAGGTGGGACCAGGGAGCCAGGCGATTCCTCAGCCTTCTGTGTACCGCCTGACAGGAGAGAGTGATCTCCCTGCAGCGTTTTCACTTCTGAGTGCTGAAGTGAGATCTCCACCTCCTCTCTGGAGGGGAACAGCTAGGAGCACATAGATATAAGATCAGTGGAGCAGCTGGGACAGAGGTCTTCAGGCTGCCATTTACACCAGGGAGCCAGGTGGCTCCACAGCCTTCTGTGCACAGACCCTGACAGAAGAGAGTTGGTCTCCCAGGAGTAAGGACACAGGCTTACAGGTCCACAGGAGGAACAAGCTCCAGCCGGAGACAGCAAGACCAACTAGCACCAGAGATAACCACATGGCAAAAGGCAAGCACAAGAACCCTACCGACAGAAACCAAGGCCACTTGGCAACATCAGAATCCAGTTCTCCCACCCCAGCAATTCCCAGATGCCCCAAGACACTGGAAAAGCAAGAATTGGATTTAAAATCGTATCTCATGATGCTGATAGAGGGCTTCAAGAAAGACTTAAATAATTCCCTTAAAGAAATACAGGAGAACATCGGTCAACAGGTAAAAACCCTTGAAGAGGAAACACAAAAATACCTTAAAGAAATACAGGAGATCATGGGTCAACAGGCAGAAGCCCTTAAAGAGGAAACACAAAAATCCTTTAAAGAATTACAGGAAAACATAAACAATCAAGTGAAGGAACTGAACAAAGTCATCCAGGATCTAAAAGTGGAAGTAGAAACAATGAAATCACAAAGGGAGACAGAAATCTCTGGAGATAGAAACCCTTGGAAAGAATTCAGGAGTCATAGACATCATTAGTCATAGTCATCAACAACAGAATACAAGAGACAGAAGAAAGAATCTCAGGTGCTGAAGATACCATAGAAAACATTGACTCAACAGTCAAAGAAAATGCAAAATGCATAAAGCTTGTAACCCAAAACATCCAGGACACAATGAGAAGACCAAACCTAAGGATTATAGGTATAGAAGAGAGAGAAGATTTACAACTTAAAGGGCCAGTAAATATTTTCAACAAAATTATAGAAGAAAACTTCCCTAACCTAAAGAAAGAGATGCCCATGAACATACAAGAAGCCTTCAGAACTCCAAACAGACTGGACCAGATCAGAAAGTCCTCCCAGCACATAATAATCAAAACACCAAATGCACTAAACAAAGAAAGAATATTAAAAGCAGTAAGGGAAAAAGGTCAAGTAACATATAAAGGCAAACCTATTAGAATTACACCAGACTTCTCACCTGAGACGATGAAAGCTAGAAGATCCTGGGCAGATCTCATACAGACTCTAAGATAACACAAATGCCAGCCCAGACTACTATATCCAGCAAAGCTCTCAATCACCATAGATGGAGAAACCAAGATATTCCTTGATAAAAACAAATTTACACAATATTTGTCCACAAATTCAGCCCACAAAGGATAATAGATAGAAAATACCAACACAAGGAGGAAAACTACACCCTAGAAAAAGCAAGAAAGTAATCTTCCAACAAATCCAAAAGAAGATACCCACACAAACATAAAAATAACATCAAAAATAACAGGAAGCAACAATCACTATTCCTTAATATCTCTTAACATCAATGGACTCAATTCCCCAATAAAAAGACAAACTAACAGAAATATTTTTCATGTAGATCTTCAATTTTATCAGAAAATGTTTGTAATTCCTCTTTCAATTAGTTTAGTAATTTTTTTTATGTCTACCATTTTATCTGCATTATTTTTCATGATAATCTTCAATTTTAATATGTTTTTCTTTTTTTTTATTTTCTGTTTTTTTTTATTTACATTCAAAATCATTTCCCCTTTCCCGTTTCCTCCCTCCCTGAAAGTCCCATAAGCCCCCTTCCCTCCCTCTTTTCCCCATTCAACCCCCTCTCACTTCTCTGTCTTGGCATTCCCCTACATCCAGTCTTTCCAGGACCAGGGATCTCTCCTTCCATGTTCTTGGAAATCTATTGATTTACGTATTGTGTCTAGGGTATTCCGAGATTCTATTTTAATCAGAAAATGTTTTCAATGAAAATCTCTGATTTTATCACAAAATGTTTTTAATCCCACCTTCAATTACCTTAGAAAGGGTTTTTATATCTACCATTTTATCTGTAAAATTTTCTATGAAATAATCAATTTTAACATGTTTGTCTATATATTTCTTGAATTTTATCAGAAATATTTTCCATGTAAATCTTCAAGTTTATCAGAAAACATTTATAATTCCACTTTCAATCAACTTAGAATTTTCTGTATAATTGCCATGATAATCTTCAATTTTAACATGTTTTTCTATATATTTCTTCAATTTTATCAGAAATATTTTCCATGTAAATCTTCAAGTTGATCAGTAAATGTTTACAATTCCACTTTCAATCAACTTAGGAATACTTTTATGCCTACCATTATTATATCTATATAAAATTTTCCATGATAGTCTTCAATTTCAACATGTTTTCTACATTTTTTTACAATTTTGTCAGCAATACTTTCCATGTAAATCTTCAATTCTATCATAAAATGTTTCTATTTCATTTTTCAATTAATTTAGCAATGTTTTTATGTCTACCACTTTACTCTTTAATTTTCCATGAAAATTGTCAATTTTAACGTGTTTTTCTATATATCTCTTCTATTTTATCGAAATATTTTTCACGTAAATCTTCAATTTTATCATAAAATGTATTTACTTCTTTTTTCAATTAAAAAAAAAAAAGATCAAGGGCCTGTACTTGCTGGCTGTCTTCTTCCTGGAAGAATCCTGCTCATGTGGTGAGCTTGAGAGACTTAGTCATGTGTCTTTTATAGCAGACCTATTGTCAGAACTATTCTTAATAAGTTATTTGCATTCATGATAATGAATAAATTGATTCATCATCCAATAATGAGACCAGAGCCTGGGTAATTTGCTAAGCTTTCTACCTAGTGAGTTAAAGATGGCTGACTCATCCCCTCTCTTTCACCGCCATCAGGATCTGAATTGCTCTGCCTTCCAGTCATGATGCCTTCCAGCAACTATGCACAAACAAAGGCCTTCTTCTGTCCCATAAGTTATACAGAGCAACAAGGCTAATGCAAGCACTCTTGTGCGTCAGACAGGGGCTCTCCAAACTCACTTTATTTATGTTTTTCTCCCATCCTCTTCATTAAGACAGCAACTCCACAAAATTCGTAATCCTTGACTTCATTTATGATTAATCTCCCCATGCCTATAACACATAAGTGTGAAAGAAGTAACTCGGTGGAGACTCTTCACTGAAAACTCTGCAGCCATGTTCTACTTTAAAGTTACTCATGGATGCCATTTGCATCATGATGTCCATAGGACATGTTTGGTTGTATCAAACATGTGTTCTGGAGTGTTTGGTGTGTTCTAGAGATATGTAAAAGTCAGCGTTAATTGGTCAGGGCTCTGTGGAGAAAGGAAATTGAGCTGATGGAAAGTCCCGGGAAAGCTGCCAGCACCTAGACCTCCCAACTCCCCTAGAGACCTTGCTTTGCTTTCCCACAGCCCAAACTTTCGCTTTCCATGGTTTTAAGTCCACGACAACCTCTACAACATTACAGCCATGCCTGTACCATGCCTGTGCATTGCCGACTTTGATCAGTGCCACAATTTCCAACAGCAAGAAGTCATAAATTATCCCCAAGCCTGTGACTCAACCCTAGTCTCCTTGGCCACCATCTTTCCTCCCTGCTCTCCACACTATACCACAGAGAGGTTGTGTGGCTAGAGAGGCTTTCACAATATGACAGCTGAGATTGTCTCGAACGAATCCACTTGGGCCCAAAATGGCAAGAGCAAAGAACAGACGCCGGAGGCTGGGCAAACTTGAGGCAGTGGCAGAGAAGAGGAAACATTGGGCAAGCAGGAGAACTCAAGGCAGTCAAGAAGCAGGCACTGGCCATTATAGGGCTAAATTGGCAAGGTGCAATGCCCTGGTCCCAGGATACTACATTTGGGAAATGAAATCCCAGGAGCAGAGCCTTTGAACCTTAAAAAACAAAACAAACAAATAAACAAATGAACAAAAAAAAAAACAAAAACAGGAGTGTGCTTCTCACCATGAACTGCAGCAGGGCTTTAGGAGTCCTCACTGAAGAAGCCTAGACAGCCCATGAGGTTGAATTGCTCACGACTGCTTCAGCTAGGATAAGGGTGCTCTGCCACCTCCTGATTACCAGAGCAGGGCCTAGTCTTACTGACTGCCAAACAGGAACACTGAGAGAACCTCGGCTACGCAGATGCAGTTGCAGGTAAAAGGCAGATGCTGATGCTAGTGCTCACTCTCCTTCCACTAATCACTGTCCATGAACACCAGTGTGGCAGGCCCTCCATCATCACCATATCCTTGTGTAATAGGGATACAAGACAGACTAAAAAGCGAGAGGAAAGATAGTGGTGCTGTGGAGGAGGCGGAACAGGCATATAGAAGCTCGCATCCCTCGTAGCTGCTGAGGCACAATAGGCACCTCTAGAGGAAGACTGGCGTAGACAGGATGGTGAAAAACTCTTTTGGAATACTTGAGCAGTGTCTTCCAACTCCAGGGGGGGAAATCAGTGCAGAAGCAGGCCTGGAAAGAACTTTTCTAAGAACTGGGGAACTACAACAAAGAAGATGAGGTTTCGCCTCAAGCTATACCAGTCAAATTGCCTTCCTTCAAACACAGCTCTTTCAGAACAAAATATCCAATGCGTTTTGAAGCAGCCCCTGCAAGGCATGAAGCTCATTTCTATAGTAAATGAGAGAGAAAAGATGAAGCAACAGACATCCCAGGAGAAAGTCCAACCCAGACAGCAGCTGTAGGACCAAGTTCCTACAGCAAAAGGTGTTCCTAAGAGAAACAACTGAATGAACGAGTGAACTAGTAACCATTCAGGTGGGAGACAGAGAAGCAACAGGGGTGGGGGGAGTGGGGCTAAAGAAGAGTGCCTAGGCCTTGGGGTTGTCAGACAAGTAGATTAGCTTTGACTTGTGTCTCCATGGCAGTAGAGCCAGCACCAGGGAGTTGGGGGGGGTGAGGGAATAGAGGAGTGAGGGGGGCTGGGAATCACAGCAGCTCACTCTGGAACATCACAAGCTGTGGCTGCTGTGGAAGATAGCTGAGAATGCCAAAAGACCAGCTGAAGGAGGAAGTAGTTTCAAGACGCCTCAGTTATAGGAGACAATGACGGTAGTGGGCACCGCCTATGTGAAACTGTAATCATAGCAAAGAACGGGGCCATTCAGCTGATTGTGTTTATCCATGGAGGAGACTGCTGAGCTGACGCCGAGGGTCACATTCCAGTCAATCAGTTCTCGGTTTGTCTGGGTGTCAAAAATCCAGCTCCTCTTCCGCTAACGAAGTCTATACTACTTTAAATTCTTTTAGAAGTTTCAAAATGTTTGGGAAGCTTTTTTCATAAAGTCTTCTGCCATTCATTTCTCTAGCAGCATTTGAAATTTTAAGACAAGAAGTTAATTAAAATACGTCCTTTAGTTTTAGGACATTTATTTTTTTTGACCCATCCATGTTGGAGCCCCAAAGGTGGCTTTTGTATGCTCTATCTGCTTGTGCGCCATAACTAGGACCAGGACTAGGGAGTTTACTTTAAAGTCGCATAGAGTTTTATTGGGTGGAGTTGAACTTTTTGTGTTTGGACTGATCACTTGTCAAACTGTAGGCCTTGGTCTTATATCTTACATTGCAGTTTGAATTTTGACTTGAGTTTTACTTGGAACAAGCCATGTTTATGTCATAGGAAGGACTGCAGGTGTGGGGGGGGGAAGAGAGGGAGTGAGGGGTGGTGGAAGCAGCGGTGCCAGTCCGCAAAGGAGAAACTCTGACAGACAGAGCCTAGGGGGATAGGGAAATGCCGGCAGGACGCATGCATGTCACGCGTGCTGCGGAGTGCTGGCGCCTGGGGACCTGTGGAGCGGCTGGCTAGTGCGGAGGCCTTTGTCTAGAGGGTGGGGACGTGCAAATGGCCCGAATACCTGGGGACTACTTGACTGAGATGGCTTGGCTGTGATGTGGCTTGATCCTTTCCCTGGTGGCTAGTAACGCTGAGGCTAGCTCCTTGTTTCTACTCGGTGAGTTTAATAAGAGACAGCTCACAGTTTTATGCTTTATTATTAAAAGAGTAAAATGAGAAAAGGAGATAGGAAAGCAAAAAGAGAAAAGAGAAGATAGAGAGACAAGGGAAGGCCATGACCACGTGGAAAGGAGAGAAAGAAGAGAGAGATGAGGAAAGACACGAGAGAGAGCGGAGGGGCAGGAAGCCTCCATTTATAGTGCATTACCTGACTGTTGCTAGGTAACCGAGGGGTGGGGAAAGCCTGGATGTAGCCAGGTGACTGCAGAGGTAGAGTCTAGCCAGAACGCTAGGGGCCTGGGGCATGGCCACACATGACTAATGTCCACAGGATTATGGAGTGGCCTTGCCCAACCAAGCTACAGACTGTCTCACACCACGGTCTCACAGAGGTGCTAAGGTCTTATAGGTGCTAGAAGATATTTGTAGGTATGAGAGTGACAGGAAAGGCTAATGCTTGAATTGAAATGGCAACCTGAAAGTGAAGTCCCCGACCCCTGTCCAAAAGGGATGAAGGGTAGAAAGGCAGGTCCAGGAACTCATTTAGAACTAAACTCTGCCTTTAGTAACCACTGCTCAGGAAGCAAGTGGTCCCTTGGTTCTAGAATGCAAACATCTAGACACTTTCCAATTTCTAGTATTTACTTATTAATATTTTCACATGCCTGTTTACCAACAATATGCCTTTCTTTCTTTCTTTCTTTCTTTCTTTCTTTCTTTCTTTCTTTCTTTCTTTCTTTCTTTCTGTGATGGGAGCAGGGAGTGCACATGTATAAGCATAGATGTGCAGGTCAGAGGATAACTGGTAGTCAGGCCTCTTCTTTACATCTTGTTTGGTACAATGTGGACATCTGTGAAAGCTTCAAGAAGCAGGCAACCTGTTGGGTGAACCTCTGACATCACAGATGTTTATGCTACTGCATCTAGCTTTTACATGAGTTCTGAGGATCTGAACTCAACCCATCTCCACTGTCCCCATACAATGTCCCCAAACCCAGCACTGGGTGGTTCTTAAGCCTTTGTTAGATCCCAGATCCCTAACAGTCCTCTAAATGTTGATGAGTGCTCTTTTTTTTTTTTTTTTGAGACAGGGTTTCTCTGTATAGCCCTGGCTGTCCTGGAACTCACTCTGTAGACCAGTCTGGCCTCGAACTCAGAAATCTGCCTGCCTCTGCCTACCAAGTGCTGGGATTAAAGGCATATGCCACCACTGCCTGGTTATGACTGTTTTAAAGCATAAAAATAAAAGTAGCTTTTATTTTTATGAAAAAGTAGCTGCAGAAAAGTAGCTTTTGCAACAATAGAAACTTGGACTTTGCTAAGTGCCGGAGCCCAGTGACTGCCTTGAGTGAAGGGACTAGAGAGAGCCGTGAGGCCCCATCAGGACCTTGGAAGAAAAGGGAAGTGAGACTGTAACATATCTCATATGTATCCTCATTTCCAGCCGATTTGCTATTGATGAGGATAACATTGCCTTGTGTTTTCTCAGACCCATTTGTAGTCCAGGCACTTGTCAACTTTTTCTATGGATTATTTCCAGTAACCACCATGCCATCCCTGCAAGGCAGAAAAATCTTTGACTTCTCCTTTTATTGACAACTAATTGGGACTGCCCCACTCATGTTTACTGCTCTCATTTCTCATTAGATACCCTCCAGCAAATAAAGCACATCCTACAATGCAATAAAAAACATCCTAAGAAGTGATTTAGTTGCAAGTTAACTCAAACCTTACATTTAAGTATTATAAATTCTCAAATTATCAAAATTCATTAACTCAGTTAAGCATGGATACATTGCAAATATACCTTTGGCTAGGAGCAAATTGGTTGCATCTTTTATATATTTGTGAAACAGAAAATCCTGCTTCTAAATTTGTTGTAACAATAAATATTCTGACAATGACCCATATTTGAAAAGGAGACTTAAATATAACTAGTAAGAGAAGAAAGGTAGAGCTTCCTAGCACCCCACATCACTCCTGACTCTGTGAAGTACTGCTGGAGACAGGCAAGTACTGACTGAGCATTCTCAGGAGCTTCCAAGTACACAAAATTCAGGGTATGGTATGTATGTGAGAGCAGTTGCCCATGGGAGACCAGAGGTAATGGATGCCCTAGGAGATGGAGTTATAGAAAGTTATTAGCACCCCAAAAATGGGCCCTGGTATCTGGCCAAGTTTGGGTCCTCTGCTCTTAACCACTGAGCCATCTCTCGAGTCCAAAGAACCGAGATTTTCCCTCTCTCATAGCATGGCTCTCTGGGACGTTAGATGAAATGAATGCCAAGAGACCAAGATGGTAGCCAGGAAATGAGGACTTTAAGCTAGGGGCTGCGAAGCCTTCAAAACGTTTCCCACTTGGGACCAAAAGATGTTTTTAGTAGGCAACTGGCAAAAACAAATACAGTAAAATCATGATTGGTATTATAGCTCATTTACAGTGTACAATCTCAGTATGGGTGAGATCCTGGTTTCAGTCTCCAGTGAGTTTCTCCCAAACACAACAAACCAAAAGTGTGTACTTACTTGTGTTTGTGCATATTCTTGAAGAAGTGGAAGATCATGAAACTGTGTATCTACGAAAGTTTCTCTAGTTATTTTATAAACAGAAGATTCATTAGAAGTTTGTCCACCATAGCTTTGATCACTAAGACTCAAATGATGCCACTCGATAGACTCAAGATTGCTACGCAGCAACCCATAAGGAGACAATGACATCAGGACTCAACTAACCCTTAAGAGGAGCTGTGTAGTTCTGTAAAGCCCTGACTCTTTCAATTGAGTAGGTTGTTTACTAGGAAGAAAAATGTGGTCCTTCTCGTCTCCTACTTTCCCCATGGTAATAAAAGTGAAAGAAAAGTAAATTTAAGATTTAGAATCAGTTCATTCCTTATCTGTCCCCTTTGAAAACGGTTGTTTGACATCTGCATACCCCTCCCCACAAAACATTCTCGAATAGGCAATATCCTCAGGCATGAGAACCTAAAGATGCAAGTTAATAGCCTGTAGGGTCAGGGGAGATGAGCATTTCAATCACCATGAAGAACACACAGAAGCAACCACAATGGAGGCAGAAGGTGGGGGCTAGTCTGATCCATACTGAGTCACTATCCACGGGGCTTCAGAATTCTAAGAAGGCATACCTCTACCACTAAGGAGCTGTGGGTGGGACTTTTGAAGCCTGGTCTACCTTTCTAGTCCATGGGAAGAGAAAGTAGTGAAATTAACTTACTGTCCTGTAACTGCTGTAACTTTTGAGGTACCCACTAGAGGTTAATCTGACCAGCAAAAGATGAGAGGGCACCTTTGGTGTATACAATAAGATAATAGCTAACCTTTCCTGAGCTTTTACTTTGAGGCCTAGATAACACTAGACACACCCATGCATAGTTTAACACCTTGTGGTCGTGAATCTTGATTATCAACTTGACTGAACTAAGATAAATGCCTAGATTAGGTAAATAGAACTCTGGGTGTGTCTGTGAAGGTGTTTCTAGAGACAGGTGCTCGGACCTGATTAGACCTAATGACTGGATGAATCCTTTGCATTCACACATACAATGGAATGAATGGATTCATACAATGACAACATTATTGGGAGGCGATAACAAGGAGGTAATGACTCCTAGTTTGAGGAAGCAGAGCCCTGGAGTGATGTCCTTGGAGGACAGATCTTTCTCTTGCCCCTTCTGGAAACCTGTCCTTCTGGACTTCCCAGCTGCCATGAGTTTAAGAGTTCCACATGTTCCTGCTGCTAAGATGTTCTGCCACATTGTGGGCCCCAAATAAACAGCACCAGCCACAGTAGACAAAAGCTCCCTGAAACTGTGAGCCAAAGTAAATATTTTCTCTGTGTGAGCTGTTTCTCTCTGACATTTAGTGACAGCTACACAAAAATACTAAATACAATCTACCCCTTCTCAGTCACCCTCTGAGGAAGCTGCTAACATAGCCATTTCCCACTGTATAGATAGGAACGCTGAACTTCTGCGAGTTCACATTAATGGTAGCATGCATCTACTCTCTTGACACACTCCTGCTTCAGATATTATTAAACATAATAAACATCTAACATGATTAAAATCACACTGTCATAAGACAATTTCTTTTAGCTGAAAGGCTTTCCAGCCTGTGCATAGCTCTGAAGTAATACTATGCAAAAGACAGTTTGTATTATAATCAGAAAGGTCATACAATTTTCTAGTAATTTTTCATAATGGAATCTGGTGCAGTCAAGCCTCTAATAGCTGTGTTAAAATACCCAGGAAAAAAAGTCTGAGATGGCAGCGTGGTATACTTTTTCCTTGGATAGCTAAGATGGTTTAACAAAAGTAGACTGAATTGCATTGCAAGAAGTTGGACAAGCTTATTCTGGCATCTCCTTCTAAACTGCTTTGGCAGCTACTTCTGACACTGTATCTGTTCAAATATTTAAACAGAAAGACACAGAGTGAACACTGAGAAGAACAGCCCTGAACTCACACTTTTTTGAATTATATCTAAAATAACCAGAAGAGCTGCAGATATTCTGAAAATGTTTGTGCTGGGAGTTCTTGGTTTCTTGGCAACAGCAAGGTACCCAGTGGAGGTAGGAATCAGGAAGTTGTTGCCAGGAGAGGACCTTACAGTTTCTGTATACAGAGCTGGGAGAGATGGTGGGCACGAAGAAGTGTTTGTGGAAGGACCTGTGCAGTTGGAGGCCTGAAGGGAAGAGAATTCCTGGGAAGCTCAAAACCTATATTAGTTCTTTGTAACTGGAAACTGGTGCTTGAGAAAGGGTGGAGCTGAAGGTAGAGACAACCAGGGGATTCATTCCTTGGGCAGAAGGAAGCCATTGTAATGTTTTGGTAAATGCTAATTGTATCTATTTGTTGGGCTTAGTTTAAGGATTCATGTTTATAATGTGTATTTAAACCCTTAAAAAAAATCAACTGCTAAGGAAATGCCGAGGTGTTTATATCTCCTCTCCCAGAAGACAAATGCAAACACCATCCATAACATTTCAGCCAACTTCATGATCTTTCAGCTCTCAAAGGCCTCCAGACATTTCCCCCCAAGAAGTTGAAACCATCTACTAAAAGGCTCCACATCTTAATATAGCCTGTGTTCACTTGCCTATAAACAGCTTCAGTGGACTCATACTTTCAAACAAGTTTTCACCTAAAAATTCTGTAAAACAACAAAAACATCATGGGATTGTCAACTTTCTATAATGTCCTAGGCTACCCCGTAAAAACGAGGAAGGGTATGCCTAATATCTGCTAATGATTTGCCAGTCACACAATAAGCCATGCAGCCAGTATCCACAGAGGTACCACAACCAAGCATACCTGTAAGAAACACCAGGCAAAGTATGGAAACACCCACTGTTGAAAGAAAAACAACAATGAAAAAACTGAACCCCTGTAATATGACAGTGTATCCAAAACTTTGCTGAAAAGAAAAGAACCCCCCCACACACACACACACACACAAATGACTTTATCTCACCTTACCCTTTTCTTAGCCTTATGGCTGGATTATTAAGATTGCCTCTTTCTAGAAGATTTAGGAATGCCTATTCATCTAACAAATTTGATTTAGCTTCTGTTTTGATCTGAGCATTGTGGTGGGCGCCCTAAAGAAAGGAATTAATAAGAGTCAGTGTCTGCCTTTGAATTGCCCACAACTACATAGGAGGCGCAGACAGCGATAACCAATCTGTCCAAACACACAAGATGTTATTGGAAACTGTGAAATATATGTTGTCTCCAGGTCCAGGATCATAATTTTAAAAAATAAATAAATAAACAGGAACTCCCAGCTGCAAATCCTCATAAACAACCCCTTTTCCCAGGACAACAGTCAATCTTTGGTAAGAAAAACAGGAAGCATCCTATTCAGACTCCCGGTAGAAGGATGCAGGCTGAATATTCATTAGGATGAGGGTGGATGTGATCAGGAAAGGGGAAATGGCAGGCAGCCAGGGATGCTCACTGCATCCCATCTCTCAAACTACGGAGATGCATTCTGTCTACAGCCTCCTTGGAAGAGGGACAGTGAAACTGTCCTGTTGTGATATGAAATATGACCACAATAACTAGGTTAGATAATAAACTATTCTTTACTTGCTAATAATTGTCAGCTCACAGGGTCTGTACATGTATTAACACTGAAGCATATATAAAAAAAAATGAAAGAAACGTTTGCTTTCTGCACCGTCGCCTAAGGGGAATAAAAAGAATTCAGAGACTGCATAAAACTGTAATTATGATGCAATGCAGTCAGGAGAGCTAACAAAGAATCAGATTTCCTTTTGTGTTGTTAACTGAGTTAGTTCTTCCAACTTTCTGCTGCTTACAATGGTGGAGCTGGGCTTGGCTGAATGGTGGGTGGACAAGTAAGCCTAGGGGCAGATTACCAGAGAGGGAATCTCTCTCCCTCTCTCTCTCTCTCTCTCTCTCTCTCTCTCTCTCTCTCTCTCACACACACACACACACACACACACACACACACACACACACACAGTTGTGCTATAAACATGGGACAATAGGCTGACTGGAGAAGGAGGACACAGTCATCATTTTCCATTTATATCTCTGAAAAGGAAAGAAAGACATGCTTATGAACAATATAATTAACAGTTGGGTACCTTGCTGAATTAAGACATTATCACTGGATGAAGTTTTGTTTGTTTGTTTTTTTAAAGGGGAAGCTAAGAAACTCCAAAAGTGAGTGATGTGCTATTTCTCCTCTGGTGAAATTAGCCAATTAGAGCCAGATGTGTGTGTGTGTGTGTGTGTGTGTGTGTGTGTGTGTGTGTGTGTACTCGCACAGGTTTATTGCGAAGCTGCTGTCAGGTAGGTTCACTAGACCCAATGACTGATGCCAGAAAAATCACCATGGAAAGGGAAAGAGGGGAGAGGGGGAAAAGAGAAAGCCAGAAAGAGCTCAGACAAAGAGAAGAGGAAAGAAAGGAGAGATCAAAATGTCTGGATTATATAGGGAAGAGCCTCTGAGGGAAGGGTGGCCCAGTTGTTGGGCTGAAAAGTTCAGGATTGGGATCAGGGCATGCCAAGTGGAGACTGGGGGATTCTGGGAGAGCCTGGAGGCTAGGTCTGTTTTAGTATGTAAAATATGCACCTTGGTCTTTTGTCCTGGGATATGAAACCAAACAGTAACCTGGTAGGGGTAAATGACAGGGAGGAAGGACTTTACTATAAGAACTGAAAAATACTTGCTGGCAATGTTGAAGTAGAAATTAAATGCATTTGGCTGAATTTCGTAAAGGAAATCAATGTTCCCATTAGCTAAATCTAAGGTCATCCGAGTTTGTTTTTCTAGTCCTTGACAATGTATAAGCTCCAACACCCCCATTCTTTCAGAGTTAGTCACAGCCGCCTCACCTTCCTTCCACCCCGCCTCTAGCCAGCATCTTCCAACTCCCAGCCATGCACACAACCCTTTGTGTTCAGGTTCTTCCTCCCACATCTTCCTGGGGGAATAGGAGAGGGTGTGTCTACCCTGGTCTGATTCCCTTACAGTTCTACTCTGGGGTCAGTCCCTTCTCTAGCTTTCAATTGGTGGCCGTTCAGAGGATGTTGTTTCCAGTGAAGTGGGGAAAGTTCCATGAGGCAATGCCACTATATCTGATATCATTTCCTTCCCAAATGACACTCAGGTGAAACTTCCCTCCCTCCCCACTCCCACAATATACAGGCAAAACCAATGTCTTCCTTTTCCCTCCAAACTCATAAGTAAAACCTGGATATGAAGGGGACCCAGAACAGCTATCAGCTGGAAGCAAAGAAGTGGTGTGGTATTGAAAAAGATAGAGAGGTGTGAAATGTTTTAAATAGTTTGGGCAATGAGAAATAAAATCTGGAACCATGAGCATGCTAGGCAAGGACTCCTTCATTAAGCTATACCTTCAGCCAGGAATTTTGATTTGATTGGTTTGTTTGATGAATACAAGGATCGAGGGTTAGTATTGTGCTTTTGTAGAGGTTCCCTAACTCCTTTTCCTCCTACCCTTCTGTCTTAGCCCTTCATATTCCCTTCCTAAAAAAGGGTGCCATCTCCAGAGAGGAAAGATGGACTGGTCACAGAGCTCCATAACACAGCCCCATGGATTTTGTCCTCAAATAATAAAATACACACAACATGGAGGGGACTTTTCCACAGTCTTTCTGGTGCTTTGAATGAGAATAGCACCCCTCCCCCCAATAGGCTCATGCATTTGAATGTTTAGTTATCAGGAGTGGCATTATTTGAGAAGGATTAGGAGATGTGGCGCCTCTCTCTCTCTCTCTCTCTCTCTCTCTCTCTCTCTCTCTCTCTCTCTCTCTTTCTCTCTCTGTGCTTATGGATCAGGATGTAGCATTCAGCCTATTATCCAGCATCATGTGTGCTGCCATGTTCTCTGCCATGATGATAATGGGCTAAAACTCTGAAACTGTAAGCCAGCCCCCAATTAAATGCTTCCTTTTCTAAGAGTTGCCTTGGTCATGGTATCTCTTTACAACAACAGAGCAGTAACTATGACAGTCCTTTCACCAAGGTGAGAAATCCCACTCTTCTGGGCCATCCACTGCCCAACCCTTCCTCTCCTTGATGTGAGGATGGCACTGGATACACTGAGGTGTCACACTGACTTAGAATTCCAAGCTGCCTCTTCCTATGTGACGACCCAATTTGCCTGTGTCACTTTGTGATGCGCTTCTATACATGCTTCCAGTAAAATCTTGGCATGAAGTGTTTCCTGTCATCACCTGGACACCTTCCCTAAGCCTGAACCCTTCAGCAGAGTAAAGCTGGATCTCCAGTGGCAATTGTACCTTGCATTTTATTTGTGGAGTCTTGGAAGCTTAGTCCTTTGGCATTGAGGTCTAGACATTTACATAAGAACTCGTGAGCATTGTGTTTTTCAAAGCATACTTTGGCATTTCATGTTGTGAAAATAAAAGATGTAGGTTAGTGTCTGCACCATTCTCTGTCAATAGGTTTTAATAATGGTAATTTCAACATGGGGCAGATGAATGGAGGCAACTGGGTGTGTGTGTGGGGGGGGGGACAGAAAGGATTAAGTGTGGAGAGAACAGAGAGAGAGGACTGGAATCAGTGGGGTTTGGAGGAATCCCTGGGATGAGCTAGAAACCTGGGGCAATGAAAACTCCAAGGATCTACAAGAGTGACCCTAACTAAGACTTCTAGCAATGGGGGAATATGGAATCTGAAACAGCCATCTTCTGTAACCAGGAAAGACTTCCAATGGATGGACTAGGACACCAACCCACTTACAAAACCTTCTACCCACAATTTGTCCTGGTTACAAGGTAAGCAAGGGCAAAGATAAAGCAGAAATTGAGAATATGCCCCGCTTGAGAGCCATACCACGAGAGAGTCTATTCATGACACCATTAATGATATTCTGCTATACTTGCAGACAGGAGCCTACTATGACTGTCATATAGGAGGCTTTACCCAGCAGCTAATGGAAACAGATGCAGAGACCCACAGTCAAACATTAGGTGGAACTTGAGGAATCCTGTGGAAGAGTGGGAGGAAGGATGGAGCCAGAGGGGTCAAGTACACCAAAGAAAATTGACAGAATCAATTAACCTGGCTCCACACCAACCAAGAGAGAATGAACCACCAACCAAAAGCATACATAAGACAGACCGAGGCCCTTGGCACAGATGTAACATTCATGCATCTCAGTCTTCATGTAGGACTCCCAACAGCAGGAGCAGGAACTGTCTCTGACTCTGTTTATTGCTTTTTTTGTACTCCTTTTCCCTAACTGCCTTGTCTAGCCTCAAAAGGAGAAGATGTGTCTAGTCCTACTGCATCTTGATATGCCAAGGAGGGTCAATATCTATGGGAGACCTCCCCTTTTCTGAGGAGAAAGGGAAGAGGGGTCATGGGAGGAGTGAGGTTGAAAGACCAGGAGGAGAGGGGAAATTTCAATAGAGATAAAAAGTAAATAAAGAAATAATTTTTAAAAAATTGGCAATTTCAATATTAGAGTGGAAGTCAGCATTGTGTACCATTTAACTGCCTTTAAGCAGCTCCTCATACATGGCTGTTCTGCCTCTGGAACCTGAAGGCTTCCAAACCATTGGCTATGAGCTTCACAATGAATAGGCAATTTACCAATTGCCAGAGTTAACATTTCTTTGCTCTTCTACATAACTTGGTAAAGAATTATTTTCCAATAAATTATTTAATCTTTCTGGGACCTGATTTCCCTATATATGAAATAGCTGTGATTAAAAAGGAGATGTATAGAGAGAATAGAATCCTTTAAGGATCTACAAACTTTCTGAGCTCCTGGGTAAAGGTGAATGTATCGTGGTCATCAAACTTCTGTAACAAAACAGCAAAATCTGGCTGGTATAAACCACAGAAATTTATTCTCTCATAATTCTGGAGGCCTGGGGTCTAGGGTCAAGGTCTTGACAGAGTCCTGCTTCCTCTGGAGGCATTATAGAAGGGCCTTAAGCAGGCCTGTTATCCAGAGGCCTCCAGAAGTCATTTAGTTCAACTGAGCATGAACCCGGTCTTTATATGGAGTTCTCCATGTGTAAATGGCTGCCTCTTCTTGTGTGTACATGTGTTTGTGCATGTTCATGTGTAGGTACACATATGTGCATGAGTATGTAAGCCAAGGTTGTCTTAAGATGTCTTCTTCAATCATACAATATTCTTTTTATAAATATATTTGATTGGGGGACTAGCCAATTGCAAGGAACTCGAAGCTAGTACCTTCTCACCATTTGCACTTCCATATGACACCACACACCCAAACACAGACACCACACAGAGAGATACTGTACATAAGCACAATGATATCACACACAGGGATACACACTACAAACATACAAAGACAATATACAATATAAATACCATACACAAACACAGAGGCACCCTACACAAACATACAGAGACATGCCCACAAGCGCTGCACACACAAACACAGAGACACCACAAAACTATACATGTGTGATACTGTAAATGCACACAAAGATACCCACCCACTGCACATTGATACCCTGCCCAGTGTGATACTGTGCCTGCTAGGTTATAGAAGCACACCGAGAATGAAGTTAGTAGCTCTGCTCCTGTGACTGCCCTTTTATAATCTCATGCAGTCACACATACGCACAATAGGTACACAATGGCAAGCACTGAAGCTTTTTCTTGTGCATAATAGGGTGGGGAAAATCCATAATTCTTGGTTTTAGGAAATGTTCAAATGGCTTACAGATTACCCATGCTGCAAAATGTGAGTCAGCTGCTTTTTTTTAAAGGACCTGATTCTGCAGATGTTGCAATGTCCTTGGAAAATGCCTTCCAAATGACTGCTGAGAGGGAAAAGCAGGATATTTAATTACAAGTAAGTGCTAAAATTCTCCAAAAGACTTTTTATCTCTTAATTTTAAGTTATTAGGGTGTAAATTCTTCCATAAGATCCTTGTAAGCTTTCTTAAGTTTTCTATAATGAATGGGTCTTAACTTCAAAATTAAAAACAAAATAAAATAAAAATCAAGAGCCCTGGGAACAAGGGAAAGCTCTCTCATATTCCCTCTCCCTCTCCTTCCTCACTTGTTCCCAACTCCTTCTCTGCCACTTCAAAAGTAGACAGTACTAGATGTGCAAGCCAGCCCATGTCGAATGTGCTTTTCTTTGGTAGGAGAGGATGCCATGCACTCATTCCTCTTTCTGCTTCCTCCTGCTCTCTGCCTGCTCCCACCTCCTGCCCAGAGAGTCTCAATTTGACTCCCTAGAGACCTGCTGAGGTTCAAACTCTCTTAGCCAGAGTTCAATTCTAGCAGAGTGTGGAGAGGTTGATCAGGAACCAGGGCCTCCATGACACTCTTCCAGTTCAGGCAGTAATGGTGGAAGCACACAGGCTCTTCCCACATTCTTGGAATCCTGGCTCTGAGCTGGAAAGCTGCAGAATTCTGTTTATCTTCTTGTTAGGCCAAATATGAAATGGCTTGAACTGAAGGAAATGGCGCAGATGTCATTATTTATGAGAGTCGCAGGATGTATCTACAGCTTCCATCTTTATATCAACCTAACTTTTGAGTCTAATGCACACAGCAGCAGATGAAACTGCCGGAGTGTGGAGAGTCATGGAGGCCCACAGGGTGGGCGTCTCCTTCTTGGTACACTTGGAGATATGCAGAAAGGAGGGCAGGCTGGGGGACAAGGGAGCAGCCTTCCTTTCAAGATGGAGGATTGATTGTTTAAAGAGTCACATGGCCTGAAAAAAGGAAGTCTGGTTAATAGGCCTTAAATTTCCATCTTTGCAGGCCTTTCTTCTCAGCAAGACAAGAATGTGAAAGGGGGCTACAGCTAAAGGCTCTTCCAGTCTTTTGTCTCCCGCCTTTACAGTATAAGAGACACTCAAATATACTGTGACTGTTACTGTTTTGTATTCTTTCTTTTAACCTCTTTCCAAAAGCCTCCACCTCTCCTACCCATTCTTCCACACACAATGATCTATTTAACAAGAACCAATCACTTTGTTCTATCTCTCACCTATTCTAATGTCTCTGAATGAACTGCAACAGGGCCATCTCTGATGAATATTAACATTAAGCCTCTGTACCCCCTGGTGGCATCAGTCTGGCCTCAAATTTCACCCCCAGAAATTGCCTCCTCCTGCTTCTCTTCTCTTCCCCTTTCTCACACCTCCACAAGAGCTCCTTTCCACCTACTCCCCCCATACTTGTCTTCTTTCCCAGACACAGGCAAGATGTCCCCACCCAAGACAAATAAAGGCTCTTTTGTTATACCTGCAAGATCCTAAATATTATCACCATTCAATTACTGCCATCCTCCAGGCTAACTTCTTGGCAATAACTCCTCTCCAGTTAAATAGGCTAAATGTTTTCCCTGAAAGGCTGCTTCCATTGGAGATAATTTATGAATGGAGACTAATTTGGGGTGTTGCCACTGGTATAAAGAGATGACTTCAAGGTAGCTGAGCCTTATGGAAGGAGAAGAGTACGCATTTCCTGATGGCATAGATCATTTTGGGGGAATAAACATTCATCTCAGATTCAGTGTCATTGGCACAAACCAGTGGGCTGCATTATTAACTGGACAGGATTCAAGCCTTCTCCCTTTCTTTTCTTACTTTTTTTTTTTACCAGTACAGGGGAGCAAGGTCACACTCATGATGTCAGGAATTGTTCTCTTGGTGTATGCTCCAGTAATAGCTTGACTTCAGTGTCCCAGCATGTACAGCCAGGACTGACTGCTTCCCAGACCTACAAGAGGTGTCAGGACAACTTGACTTCTGAATTAGGCCCTGATCTAAAAAAAGAGAGTAATGTTTTCCACACCTGGAACAACAGTCCCAGCAGGGATGTCCACTCCTAGCCTTTGTAGGAATCTTGAGTTAGGCTGTTTGCTTCCAAAGTTACCTGGTCAGAGGGTAACCCAGTTTTCTCAGAATGTTCTCATGAGAAGTGGCCTGATGTGGGTTGCTTGTGTGTCCTCTGTGTGATTCTTTGGAGTAGCCTGTTTTAGCTATTAAGTTTATGAAGGAAGTGAGGGATGAGAAATGGAATAAATGCCAACTTGCTTGTCATCTCTCACCATTCTAGACCAGTTGGGAAGCTAATGCTTCTTGAAAGTTTTAACATTAGGAATTATGTTTAGAAGAGCAGTTGCTTTCTAGAAGAATTAAAATAACCATAGTAACAACCAAGAAAACTTATGACAGGGCCAGGAGAAGTGCCCAAACTAAAATTTGAGGTTAAGGTAAAAACCTACAAACACAAATGAATGGCAGTATTTCAAAAAAAGGAGGGGAGACAGGCCAAGAGAGTACTCCTCACTACAGGAAAACTCTCTTTAAAAAAGATAAATGCTGAGCTGAGTGGTGGCAGCACTTTAATCTCAGCACTTGATAAGCAGAGGCATGCAGGTACCTGAGTTTGAGGCCAGCCTGGTTTACAGAGTGAGTCTCAAGACAGCCAGGGCTACACAGAGAAACCTTGTCTCAAAACAAAATAAAGGCCATCTTTGCTCCTGTGACTGTGTACACAGGTGCAGACAGGGATGCAGGCATAACCTGAGTAGAAGATCGCTTGAGACACACCCCGCCAGAGCTCCACCTGCACGCAGGAGCTAAGCAGTACAACTAATCTGCTAGGGGATATCTGCTCTGCATTGAGTCCCTCGAGTAGAGGTGAGGCCAACATCTTCTCTCCCATGACTGAGCAGGCTGTTGCAGACAGGAATGAAGAGAACACCTGAGTATAAGATCACTTGGGACTCGGTCTGCCAGGGCCTAGGCAACCCCTCAGCAATCTCTGCCAGGGGAAAGTCAGTCACCCAGGGGTGCTGAGATAGGTTTGCAGGCACACAGGAGGGACAAGCACCAGCCAGTAACAGCAGGACCAACTATCAGCAGAGATAATCAGATGGCAAAAGGCAAATGTAGGAACATTACTAACAGAAATCAAGGCAATATGGCACCATCTGAACCCAATTCTCCCATAACAGCAAGTCCTGGATACCCCAACACACCAGAAAAGCAAGATTTGGATTTAAAATCACAGCTCATGATGCTGATGGAGGGCTTTAAGAAGGACATAAATAACTCCCTTAAAGAAATACAGGAGAACACAAGTAAGCAGGGAGAAGCCCTTGAAGAAATAAGGAAAAACACAACAAAACAGGTGAAGGAATTGAACAAAGTCATCAAGGATCTAAAGATGGAGGTAGAAACAATAAAGAAATCACAAAGGGAAACAACTCAGGACATAGAAAACCTAGGAAAGAAGTCAGGAGTCATGGATCCAAGCATCAACAACAGAATACAAGAGATAGAAGAGAGAATCTTAGATGCAGAAGATACCATAGAAAGCATTGATACAACAGTCAAAGAAAATGAAAAATGCAAAATGCTCCTGACCTAAAACATCCAGGAAATCCAGGACAAAATAAGAAGACCAAACCTAAGGATTATAGGTATAGAAGAGAGTGATTTCCAACTTAAAGGGCCAGTAAATGTCTTCAACAAAATTATAGAGGAAACCTTCCCTAACCTTAAGAAATACATGCCCATGAACATACAAGAAGCCTACAGAACTCCAAATAGATTTGACCAGAAAAGAAATTCCTCCTCTCACATAATAATTAAAACACCAAATGTACAAAGAAAGAATATTAAAAGCAGTAAGGGAAAAAGTTCAAGTAACATATAAAGGTAGACCTATCAGAATTACACCGGACTTCTCACCAGAGACCGTGAAAGCCAGAAGAGCCTGGGCGGATGTCATACAGACCCTAAGGGAACACAAATAGCCAACCCAGATTGCTATATCCAGCAAATCTGTCAATTATCATAGATGGAGAAACCAAGGTATTTCATGACAAAAACAAATGTACACAGTATCTTTCCACAAATCCAGTCCTTCAAAGGATAATGAACGGAAAACACCAACAAAAGGAGAGAAACTACACACTAGAAAAAGCAAGAATCTAATCTTCTTTCAACAAACCCAAAAGAAGATAACCACACAAGCATAAAAATTACATCAAGAATAGTAGGAAAACAAAATAAAACAAACAAAAGATAAATGCCACAACTATGTCATACTATTTTGTACCTTTTAATGTGATAGACTGAAATAAAAATTATTTGCCCTCTGTATTTTTCTGGACAGCTTTTTTTTTTTTGGTTTTTCGAGACAGGGTTTCTCTGTGTAGCCCTGGCTGTCCTGGAACTCACTCTGTATACCAGGCTGGCCTCGAACCCAGAAATCCGCCTGCCTCTGCCTCCCAAGTGCTGGGATTAAAGGCGTGCGCCACCACTGCCCGGCCCTCTGTATTTTTCTAATGCCAGCTCTAACATGCCTAACCTTTGTAAATATCTTTATTGATATGCAAAATTGCCACTGTATGATATAATGTAAGATATGCACATAGCCACTATGAATCTGTATAGATGTGAGGACTATAAAGTACAGAGGTGGGGACACAGAGGAAATCACAAGAAGAGAGTTTTTAGATGTTGATAACATTACTAGAAATGGTACCCAAGAGGCCCTGATACTAAGGTGGGGGTGGGGGATTCGGCTGGGGTTTTTTGGTTTTTTTTGTTTTTTGTTTTTTGTTTTTGAGAATTGTCATATCCAGAGTCTTAACATTTACTTTATGGTATTTGTTATAAATATCTCCATGCTGGCATTACCTGATTGAAAACTCCTAATTCACGAAATTCCTAGGCAAATGGTCAGAACTTGAAAATATCATCCTTAGTGAGGTAACCCAATCACAAAAGAACACACATGGTATGAAGTCACTGATAAGGGGATATTAACCCAGAATCTCGGAATACCCTAGACACAATTCGCATATCAATAGATTTCCAAGAAGATGGAAGGAGAGACCCCTGGTCCTGGAAAGACTGGATGTAGGGGAATGCCAGGACAGAGAAGCAAGAGGGGGTTGAATGAGGAAAAGAGGGAGGGAAGGGGGCTTATGGGACTTTCGGGGAGGGAGGAAATGGAAAAGGGGAAATGATTTGGAATGTAAATAAAAAGCTTAGAGAATGCAAGCAAAAAAAAAAGAAATCATATGACTAAAGGTGGGCATTAGGAACATTCTGGCAATAGTAAAAGGTTTCCAGTTACACAAAAACTGAAAATTCAGACTCGAGTGCATAATGAATCTAGTGTGTTTCTGGCTGGGTTCACCAGAGTTTCTTCACATAGCTTCCCTGCAGCCTGCATTCTGAAGACACAACCTGCTCACTTTATATTAAACACACCCTTATATAACCCAGTGCTAACCAAGACTGCCCGAATCCTTCAGCACAGATTCTAGGATATTGCATGTGATGAAGTGAAGTGCTTTTGCTCTGCATTAGACGCTTCTTTCTGCCTTTACAGAAACACAGTGGTTTGATTACAGAAAACCGAAACATTTTTACCATCATTCTTCAGAATGTAGGTATCACATTAGTATATTTTGGGATTATGTTCTGTTAGAATCCTTGACTTTAAAAATTACTGTTTAAGGGGCTTACTTGAACTTCATGAAAAGTCCTTGGTTTGAGTTTTGGACAGAATTTCCATCAATTTCTGAAATGGTTATGAATATACTTTTGCCATTTGTCTTACATATTTATACAAAGCAGTGTCATCAGCATGGATGATTATAAAATTGAAATATCAGTCAACTCTGAAAAATATCAAAAATGCTGTGTACTCCACAGCATCAAATACTCAGTCAAAATTTAATTCTTTAGGTAAAAACAAGCACATGCATTTATCTCATCAGCACGTGACTTTGTCTTCATCATAAATGAATGGTTAAATTAGTATGCTAAATAATTGTTTTAAAATGTATTTCACTACCAGTGTTTGTTTTGCTTATCTACTTTATACACTTATATTCTTAGACAATAGTGGAAGTCACAAGTAAAAAAAAAAGTAAAATAATAATAATAACAACAACAACAATAATAATACAGCCTGTTAGGCTCCATGGTGTATATACCATTTTGTATGAGACCTGAAACCAAACCACTAGTATAGCATGTAAGACTTTTAGACATATTTGTAACTAAATGTATATATTTATTATTGCATATGTGTATTACTATAATTGATATATCATGCATTTATTAAGTATAATAAGATGTGGGAAAAGAGAAACATGTACTCATTGCTGATTAGAGTACAATCTGGTGGCACCATTGTGGGAATCAGTGTGAAGAGACTTCAGAAGGCTAAAACTAGATCTGCCGTATGATTCAGCTATCTGTCTGCCAGGCACACACCCAAAGAACACTCTATCCTAATACAGAAATACCTCTTCATCCGTGATCATTGCTGTTCTCTTCAGAGTAGCCAGGAAGTAAAAATAGCCTCGATGCCTATCCATGGCTGAACAGATAAAGGAAACTCGATGCATGTACACAGTGGACTTTTGTTCATCTGTAAAAAATAAAATAAAATTATGAGAACTTCATGTAAACAAATGGACCTGGTATCAATTGCCCTGAGTGAGGAAACCAGATTCAGGAAGACAAAAAACCATGTATTCTCTCTCTTATATGTGCATGCTAGCTTTGACTCTTAGATATGTGTTCAAACTTCTCAGTTCATAGACATCAAGAAAGTAGTAAGGCAGTGCTTCTTAGAAGGGGGACAAAATACTCACAGGATGAAACATGGAGACAAAGTGTGAAGCAAAGACTGAAGGAAAGGCCACCCAGAAACTGTCCCACCTGAGGATCCATCCCATATACAGACACCAAACCTGGACGTTATTACAGATTCTGGTAAGTGCTTGCTAACAGAAGCCTGATATGGCTATCTCCTGAGAGGCCCTGTCAGAGCCTGAGGAATACAGAGGTGGATGCTTTCAGCCAACCATTGGACTGAACACAGGGTCTCTGATGGAGGAGTTGGAGAAGGGACTGAAGGAGCTGAGGGGGTTTGCAGCCCCATGGAGGGAGCAACAGTGTCAACCGGCCAGACCTTCCAGAGCTCCTGAGGACAGGAGCACCAACCAAAGAGCACACATGGAGGGACCCATGGCTCTGGCTGCATATGTGGCAGAGGATGGCCTTGTTGGACACCCTTGGGCGTGAGGGTGTTTGATGCCCCAGTGCAAGATGGGAGTGGGTGGATGGGTGGGGGAGCACCCTCATAGAGCCAGGGAGAAGGAGATGGGATAAGGGGCCAGAGGGGAGACCTGGAATGGGAAAAATATTTGAAATGTAAATAAAGAGAAAAATTATAAAAATTAAACTCAAGGTCAGAAAAAAAAAGAAAAGAAAATAGTAAGGGACTAGACCACGGTGGGGATTTCATAGGAGGAGGGATAGAACACAGGTGGTGCAAAGGGGAAAAAGGAATAATGGAACAGGAAGGGTTCAACAGTATAGAGAGTAGAAGGTAGAGAAGAAGAGGGCTATGGGAAGAGATAGCTAACACTAACAAGATTTGAAAAGGCCATATGGAAACCTACTTCTGTATAAAGCTTTATACTTCTTTCATTCCTCATCCCGATGCCTTCTTTTGCAGTAGATGGCTATTTAACAGAGAGATCCATAACTGGCCAACATGTAGAAAAATAAAGGACTGTGGAAAGCTCAGCCCTAAATGGAACATCTATATGATACCCTGTGCTCCCAAGATTCATAACTCATCATGGAAGAAGGGGCAGAAAGACTGTGAGAGACAGAGGTAGTGGACATCTGGCAAAATGTTGTTTTTCAGACATGACAAGGCTGTTACACACACAGGCTTCAGCAGCTGTGAGCACATAAGAAATGCTAGCACAAGATCAAACCAGACAGAATCCCACAAGGGATGTGTTTGGTGCTTGTAGAAGCTGGGTGGGGCTGGAAGGGGGTCGGAGGTTGATAGGGAGGGAGGGGGAGGGCAGGGAGAGGGAGAAGGGAAGGGGAGGGAGAGGGGAAGGGGAGGGGAGAGAGAGAGAGAGAGAGAGAGAGAGAGAGAGAGAGAGAGAGAGAGAGAGAGAATAGCAATTTTCTTTTGGGGTGCAGTTATCAAAAAATCTACCCATGCTCCAGTATATAACAGTACACCCTCACAAATACTGGTAGCATTAAATGGACTCAGTGAGTTTTAACAAACAAACCAACCAACCAACAAACAATAATGCACTTAAAATGGGATGGGAAAGTGGTAGTAGAGGTAGATTGAGGAAGGATTAGAGGGAAGGGAAAGTGGGAGAAGGTTGATCAAAATACATATACATGTATGGAATTCTCAAGCAACAACAACAATAAAAGGTTAAAGAGAGCAAAAGCATCACAAAGAGAAACACCAGTAAGAGGCTTCAGATCTTCTTCCTATACATCATTACATCTCCCACTTGAACCTCACAGATGCGCAAATCCTGTAAATAACCAAGTAGACAGAGTCAGGGGCACCAGGCTTTAAAGCAACAGGCCAGAGAAAAGTACCGTCACTGACAACCGAGAGATGCTAGCCTCCTCTGTGGACCACTGACTGATATGCTAGCTAGCCTCCTCTGTGGACCACTGACAGATATACTAGCTAGCCTCCTCTGTGGACCACTGACTGATACGCTAGCTAGCCTCCTCTGTGGACCACTGACTGATACGCTAGCTAGCCTCCTCTGTGGACCACTGACTGATATGCTAGCTAGCCTCCTCTGTGGACCACTGACAGATATACTAGCTAGCCTCCTCTGTGGACCACTGACAGATATACTAGCTAGCCTCCTCTGTGGACCACTGACTGATATGCTAGCTAGCCTCCTCTGTGGACCACTGACTGATATGCTAGCTAGCCTCCTCTGTGGACCACTGACTGATACGCTAGCTAGCCTCCTCTGTGGACCACTGACTGATATGCTAGCTAGCCTCCTCTGTGGACCACTGACTGATACGCTAGCTAGCCTCCTCTGTGGACCACTGACTGATACGCTAGCTAGCCTCCTCTATGAGGGTCTTGATAAGCACCACAGGGTGGTTCCTGGAAAGCGTAGGCCCCCATAAAGTTCTGGACTTCAGAAGGCTTGGAAGTTGGGTTCACAGAAGTAGCCTTTCATGTTTCATTTTAGTGGTGACAATAGTGTAAATATCTGAGTCTGTCTCATTTAGTTTTACATCCATTTGAAGTATCAGCTTTTTATAGTTCTCCAAATTATAATGCTATAATTTGGAACAGTATAAATAATGAGGTCTTGTATATGCCTAAGTTCCTGATGGAATTGTTTTCACTGTCTTCTCATCTGACCAACTCTCTCATTTGCTGCCATGCAGGATATGAGCTGTCCCAGTCAGCGCTCTGGGCCAGGACTGAGGCAGTTCCTCAGAAAACATTCTTTAAAATCTTTTCTCAGGAGCTTCACAGAGGCCTGGTTATCTGGTAGATGGGTCAAAATAGACACAAGGCATGTTTCCCTTTCTTGTTCTATCAAATAAAGACAAAAAGCCTTTTACAAGAACATATGCCTTCCTTGGACATTTTTTTAAATAAATACTGTATAAGGTGGTGTTCCTAAAGCAGAGCTATGGTTAAGTGGTTACACTTAATAAATTCCAGTTGCTCAAGTGCTTGTAACCCTGGGCAGTAAATAGAGGAATTGGCATAATTGTGATTATTATTCCTACCAGTGCTTATTATGTAATTACCCCCGAGTAATACTCTATGCTGGAAAGAAGCTGTTAGAATCTCTTTGTAAGAAGTGAGGACTGTGTGCCCTCTCACTGGGGTCCACAGCATACACAGAGACAGGCTAGCCATGGGCTTCCATCTTCAGCCTCCTAGTACCTCATCTGCCTGTCAGTCAGAGACTGTATGATCATTTGAAATGCATGCAAGGATATGTTGCTTGAACAATTGCATCTGCCCAGGAGAGAGCACCAAGAACAGATTTTTACCTTTGCCAGAAATGAACACACATAGACAACAGAAAATACAAACTATATGAGACAAGAATGTTAATGAAATGATCATATATAACAGAGATGAGAAGCAAATGGGATGAGACTAGCTCTTGTCCTGGAAGGGAAACCCAGGCAGAGGCAGGTGGACCCCCTAGGACATGGAAATGGAGGTAAGAGTCCAAAAGTCCAGGCAGCTTCAGTTTCTGGAAAAGAGACCCAGAGAAGAGACAGGTGTGCAGACAGGACCATGGAGATGGGAAGGGTTCCCTTGTATCAGCTGAGTCTCTGTGCAGATGAAGATACTGCATAATGGTAGAGGGGCAACTCTGAGAGTTAGAGTTATTATTAGGTTAGATAATAACAGGGATCAAGAAGTCTATCTCTACTCCCAACTAGTCTATCTGGAAAAAAAATCAAATCTTTCTAGGGGCATAGTAGAAAGAATATACATACAGAGCATTACTCTGTAGTAGGAAATAATCTACCCCAGACCAGATATTGTTACAGACAGATCTGAGAGCTTTGTATGATGCTACATTGTGAGTTGTACCCTTGATTTTGATTATCATTCTCTGAGCTTTCTTCTTGCTTGGAGCCGCTGGGTTTATTTTGGTGTCCTTTCTTGACTTGCCTTCTGATATATACTTCACAGAGATCTCAAATTGCTAAATATATGTTCACTTCATATGGCAGATAGATAGAACTCTACCATGGGCCCCAAATTCTGCCCCTTGTGTAGAGTGCTATGTAGTCATCCCTCCCTGAGTGTGAGCAAGATTTGTCACAATTCCCAAATGGGACAAATGTCAAAAAGTTTGACACCTATATGCAATATGGGAAGAGTCATAGCTATCTAGTACATGTGTAGACATGGAACACACCAAACAGAACAGCATATCTCTTAAAATATTCTAGGGAAACAACTCTAACCAGATAGGGGATCACTAGCTATAAATGTTAACCTCATTAAGATGAATAGTGATGATGACCCAAGTTTATACAGCAAAGAAACTCTATAAGTCACCTGATCCCAGAATTGTTTGCAATGCTTTCTGTCCAGGTTTGACAACTGAGCTTAGGAAGAGATAAAAAAAGTAGTTCTTAACCTGTGGGTTGGGACCTTTGGCAAACCTCTGTCTTCAAAAATATTAGCATTATGATTCATAACAGTAGCAAAATTACAGTTGTGATATAGCAATAAAAATAATTTTATGGTTGGGGGTCACTATTAAATGACGAAGTGTATTAAATGGTCATAACATTAGGAAGGTTGAGGACCACTGAGATAAAACAGAACAGGCAAATCACAGAGGTGGTGAGTACCAAAATCCCTAGAAGGGGGAGCTCCAAGTTTCCAAAGATAAATAAATGAGGGGGGACAGGGAGGTGCTAATTACCTTGATTAGATCAGTGTTTACTCAATGCATGTCAAAGATGCTAAAATATCACACTGCACCCGATTAAATATGAACAATTATTGCTTGTCAATCCCCTTGTCAATTCTTCAAATTAAATACTTTCTTTTCTTTTGGAAAAGACAATTACACCAGTCAGTGAAAAGATATTCGACAGGGATGGAAGGGGAAACCAGGGGGTTATTATTAGTGAGTTTTGAACATCAGTTTCATCAGATGAAAAATGTTATGAAGGTGGGTGGCCACTGTGGTTATACAACATTATGAATATTTTTAGCATCACTGAACTATTTAGTTAAAAATGGTTTCAATAATAAATGTTATCTCTATGTTTTAGCACATTAAACTATTAGGAGGAGGGAACCCTGGAAACTGAAATGTGTCTGCAGGGGAAATATTTTGGTAACTGTGGAGTTAAGTGCTTTAAATTCTTTGTATGCTTATTTATCCTGTCCCCTCTTTCCAATGACACTGTGTTCCAGGTCAAATGTTGATCATGTGGCCCATGGTGAGAAAACCTCCTGGTATAAGTAGTGGGAACTGCCAGGTCATCTTCCCCTCCCCCAGCTGTGTGATGCAACGGTACAATTCAGTCTCCTCAGAAACAGACATCCTTTCTCACTGGAGGAGTCCAGTCATCACTGCCCTGTGTGGCTTATCGCTGCAGAACACTCTGCAGCCTCTCTCCAGACAGTCATCAGGTACTAGGTGGAGCACATCACTAAAGCAACAAACATTCCAGCAGGACATCCACTTTGCAAGGAAGGCTTCTGAGAAAGACGATTAAGTGGCCTGGTTGGAGAGTGACAGGCAACCTCAGGGCAGAGAACCTGTAGGTTCAGTTAGCTCTTAGGTGAGAGCTGTCTCAGGATTACTCAGGCAGGAATCTGGAGAGAGCAGGGTGGGGTACATAATTCACTCCCTAAAAACCAAAGCCAATTCCCCACCTTTCTTTGGTCCCTGAGGAAAAATGCTTCAAGTTGAGAATAAATCAGGAAATGGAGAAGCTTAGGAATCAGAATGACTTTGCATTTAGCATTGGTTCTAAAAGGCACAACCCTTTACCTTTTCACACATCTCATCTAAAATTGGAATCCACCCTCCAATCTCAAGCATTTTACAGTTTCTGTCTATCTCCCCCCACCCCCATCCACGCTCCCCGAATACACATGACCCCAAGGCGCGCTTATGACCCGACTGTCAATGCCTGCATGCGCAAACTTGTCCACAGCTGTTGCCCTTGTCATTTCTTACTCAGGATTTTGTGCTTTGTTTCTACTCCACGAGTCAGGTTTAATTGCAGTGTAAAATGTCTTCAGTAAGACCATCCTAGAGGGTTTTCACTGACAGGAAAACTTACAGTGTGTTCAGGGAGGCGAGGGACCAGAGCGGTACTGTACTGATTGTTATGTGTGGAGTGAATTCATATTCCTTCACTCTGAGAAAAACCCCTTACAAAATCAAATCAAGTATTTTACAGCACGATGGCATTGAGCGGACATTCATTAGAATGACAGAGCCTCAGGTTTTATGGACACCTACTGACTCTGGTTGTACTGATGTTACAGTACATGGTGTACTTCTCCATCTAACTGTCAAAACTACCACTTCAGTCTACAGCAACATTTTCTCTTTGTTGTCTGTGAACTAATGATGGAACTTAAATAGAAAGGGCATTTGCGACTCAATTAAGTATGGCCACTGACATCTCTGCAGGTGCAATGTAAAAATAAAACCATCTCCTTCAGTAAGGGAATGGGAGCTGGCAGCGAGAAGGATGGGTAGTCTCTGTAGGAGAACCATGAACACTAATAAGGCCATGAATCACTTGAGACCTGGCCAGGGCAAAGGAAGGACTTGCAGGGTCCTCAGGGTGCCATGACACTGCTGGCTTCCAGAAGCTCTACCTGCAGACTGTTGTAATCGGGATTTGGGAGTTATATGGGGTCTTTATTAATAATGATACTCAATGTAGTGTGGAGGGACTGGGCATGGAACCCACAGCTTTGTGTATACTGGGCTAGCGCTCTCACTGAGCTATAGCCTCAGTCCTCAATAGATTCTACAGTCAACATTTTATATTTTCTTCCTTAGCCACTCATTCTAACCCCTTACTATTGAGAAGAATGACAAACCCTGTAGGGAAACAGTGTGAACTAACACCCAATGTTTGAGTGGTAATCAATTTTCACCTATAGAGATGACATTACTAGACTACCTGGTTGGCAAATAGCCGAGTTGAGGACTGAACTCTCCAAATTCTGACTTTACTTTGGTAATTATACATGGGAAAATAGTGTAGGTGAGATTTTATAAAAGAAAACATTGAGGATCCAATATGCTCAAGAGACTCAGATTCTGAGCTGTCCTGTGAGTCTCTCACCTCTTCATCTAAGCCGGTGGTTCTCATCTGCTGCTACCTTTTAATACAGTTCCTCAGGTTGTGATGACCCCCAACCATAAAATTATTATCATTGATACTTCATAACTTTAGTTTTGCTTCTGTATGATTCATAATGTAAATATTTTTTTAGAGGTGGAAGTTTGCCAAAGGAGTCTTGACCCAGAGGTTGAGAACCACTGATCTAATTCGTCTCTCATCCTTCTGCCCCCAGCTTCTCAGTAAAAGTCTACATGCTCATTAATGATTTTTCTGGCATAGTGTTTATTTGTTTATTTATACAGTGTGTGTATGTGTTCTCGTGTATGTGCACATGGAAGCCAAAGCTTGGTGGGCTTCTGTGATCGCTCCCCATCTTGTTTTTGAGACAGAGTTTCTAACTGAAGCTGGACTTCCTCCATTCATCTAGGCTTGCTGGCCAATGAGCCAAAGGGATCTGCTCATCTTTGCTTCCCCCTGGTTTTGGGGTTTCAAATGCACATAGCCAGAGCAACCTTTTGCATGATTTCTGGAGATCTGAATGCAGGTCCTTAACACCTGCACAATAGCTACTTTACTGGGTGGCCTATTCCGGGCCCTTTGATATGTTTTTAAATAAATGATTGGATAATTAGGTGAACTCTATTAGAGAGAATGTGCATGTAGACTTATATTGTTCAAAACCTACTTTAGCAAGGGTTCTTAAATGCTTTAATCTCCCTTTTAGGCCACCACCCAGCAGAGGTAGTGGAAAAGAAAGGTGAATTGGAAATGGGGATTGTGGACCTGTTTAGAAATAATTTTCTGGAGCTATTTCTATCTTCATTGTTATTGGCATTTTGTCTAGACTCCACCCTACAGTTATCTGGCAACAGCCAGGTCTGCCTGACTCATTACAAAAGGACCCCCTTCTCTTTCTCTTGTGCTTGCTCTTGTTCCTGTTCCTTACTCTCTCTCTCCATTCTCATCCCTCTCTCCATGTGGTTCTCTCTCTCTCTCTCTCTCTCTCTCTCTCTCTCTCTCTCTCTCTCTCTCTCTCTGCCTTTCTCTCAACTCCCCTCCCTATGTCCTGAATAAACTCTATTCTATACTATAACATCCTGCTATACTATACTATACTATACTATACTATACTATACTATACTATATCCCCCTGGTACCTCAGAGTGAAGGGATGCCTCATGCCTCAACATGGGCTTGCAGAGGCACCCCCTTCCCCCATACCATATCGCGCCTCCACCAAACATATCCTTCTCTTCTCTTTCATTTTATAAAACACAACAATTGTCAGCAGTCCAGTCTACTAGCAAAAGACCAACTTGAATCAGCAGAGAGCAGTGGCAGTCCAGTCTACATGGGAATCACCACTCACAAATCAGCAATGGCAGCTCAATCCAGAAGAAACGACAAGTCTCTGCCAATCGGCCCAAGTCCATGGACTCAGCAAGAAGCAACCAGACCACCACCAGAAGTTCTTTGGTACATTTTTCTCTATGAAGTCACAACAAACAAAAATCAGTGAAGAAAGCAAGGTGAGCCAATGCCACAGTATTGTCAGTGCAGACCAGAAAGGTGAAGCCCAACGAAGACCAGCAAGGTGAACCAATGCCAGAGCATTGTCCACGGTCTGTTGGGTTAGACTTATACTGCTTCCAAACATCAGGTACCCTCTCAAGCAACCGCTTAGCAAAACGTCCTCTCATGTGTCCTCTTCAGCAAAACATTCTCTCATAAGACAGTCTCCAGAGAAACATCCCATGACACAACTGGTCTCCAACAAAAGCAGAAATCCCCATTTCATGTTCATCATTGGAAAATGCCGAAATCTAGCACAAGTATAGTCAACACCTGCCATGCCTTTGACCTACTGGGGCTTTCATTCAAAGGCCATCTTTCCCCTGGCCTGATCCCAGTGAGCAACTGAGCAAGAAGGGAGCCGGGCCACTCCTGCTCAGTTGGGGATCCTGTGAAGGCATTTGTGTAGAGGCTTCCTGACAGCCTGGCTAAGACTTGGAGCTGCTGTGCAGACTGAGTCCTGCCTTCCAAGACTCCCTTCTCTTCTTTTACCTCTTCACAGCAACATCAGAGTATTTCCTCCTGCACTGTTTCCTCCATGTCCTGAGTCTTTCCTCCAGTCTTTCACACAGAGTTCTATCTTCTCCAAGGGACCTGTCTTAAGAATCCATGTATATGAGGGCTAGAGAGATGGCTCTGCAGTTAAGAACATGTACTGCTTTTGTAGAGTACCTGGGTTTTATTCCAAGCACCAACAGAGTTGCACACAGCCATCCATAACTCCAGTTCCAGGACACCTGACACCCTCTTCTGTGTGTATGTGTTGAACATACATACATGTAGACAAAACATTCAAACACAAATAAATGTAACTAGATACCAGTCCCAATAGTTCACAGTTTTCTTTTATCTGTGTTCCATAGCATATTCATTTTTTATGCATTTATTGGAAATAATAGCCCTTTCAGAGTTTGGGGATGTTTGTTTTCCCTGAGGTGCCAGCAGGGCTTAAGTCCTTCTTAGCAAGTGATGCAGGGAAGTTGTGCTGGAGTGGGGCCACAGCCATGACATGCATGCTGTCTGCAGCTGCTTCCAGAGTGAAGCAGGTTCAAGCAATCTTTGCCGAGTCCTCTTCCAAGGATGCTTTTCCAGTTTTTCAGATCTTGCATGCCTCCTCAGAAGGCTCCATGTTCCATTGCAGTGGCTTTCATATCTCCAACACTTCTCCCATCCCATGCTTGCTGAGCTGAAAAGGTTTTTGGAAGGCTCTGAATATGCACTGTTTGGCAGAGAAGGAGAGATGCTCTGGCGATTTCCCTTCTTGTCTGTTAGGTTCCAAGTCTAGCCATAAATCAGAACCTCCAGTTCTCACTGTTAGAGCTGAAAAATAGTTGCCAAAGATGCCCTGTCCTAGTCTGTGAAACCCACAATGACACTTCGTGTGGGAAAGTCTTTGTAAGAATCATTATGCAAAGGATCTCGGGAAATGAAGACCATACTATACTGGATTACCTGGACATTCCCTGAATGTTGTTACACGGCCTTAAAAGAATGAGATGGAGGGATCTTTGCTTCAGCATCAGGGCAGTTGGGACCGCCAGGCTCAGAGACAGACAGGCATAATACCGCTTGAGTCTCAGGAAGCTTGTGTGTACCCTGATCCCAAGAGCTGGGAAGATCTGCAGTAACCAGCGCGCCAGCTCTGCTTTGGGATTTCTGCCTTACAGAGGGACCCCCCCACCCCCCCACACTGGGCGGGAGCCTACCAGCCTCCCTTTGGCGACCTCTGTTCCTGGATCGACTGCACTAAGGAGACAGGTACCCAGGTTCGCCCCAATATAACATCGCCTGGGACACGGCTTGTTGGGGCCTGCAGAGGGAACCCCCTCCCGCCCCCGGAGAGATCACACATCCCTGCACAGAGCGGAGGCTTACCAGCCTCCATTTGGTGACCTCTGCTCCGGGATCCACTATGCTGAGCCTTTGGATGTGCAGGGATTCCCTAATATAACATCACTTGGGGCAAGGTACATCAGGGCTCCAAAGGCACTCAGGAGGCACATCAGGGCTCCAAAGGCACTCAGGAGCAATGCAGGCCCCAGAAATCGGTGCCAGGGGAATCCTGGTAATCCAGGAGGGCCAGAAATAGCTTTGCAGGCTCACTGGAGGTCCAACCAACAGCCAGTGACAGCAAGACCAACTAACACCAGAGGTAACCAGATGGCAAAAGGCAAACGTAGGAACGTTACTAACAGAAATCAAAGTAATATGGCACCATCCGAACCCAACTCTCCAACAGCAGCAAGTCCTGGAAACCCCACCACACCCGAAAGACAAGATCTGAATTTAAAATCACTTCTCATGATGCTATTAGAGGATTTCAAGAAGGACACGGATGAATCTCATAAAGAATTACAGGAGATCATGAATCAACGGTTAGAAGCTCTTACAAAGGAAACACAAAAATCACTTAGAAAAATGCAGGAGAAGATGGATCAACAGATGGAGGCCCACAAGGAAGCAACACAAAAATCGCTTAAAGAAATGAATCAACGGGTAGATGCACTTTCAAAGGAATCACAAAAATTCCATAAAGAAATGCAGAAGAATATGGGTCAACAGATGGATGCCCATAGGGAGACAACACAAAAATTGCTTAAAGAAATGAATCAACAGATAGACGCCCTTACAAAGGAAACATGAGAATTGCTTAAAGAAATGCAGGAGACGATGGATCAACAGATGGAAGCCCATGAGGAGGAAACACAAAAATTGCTTAGAGAAATACAGGAGAACTTGGGTCAACAGGCAGAAATCCTGAAAGAGGAAACGCAAAAATACCTTAAAGAAATACAGGAAAATACAAACAAACAAGTGAAGGATCTCAGCAAATCCATCCAGGATCTAAAAAAGGAAGTAGAAACAACTAAGAAATCACAAAGGGAGACAACTTTGGAGATAGAAAACCTTGGGAAGAAATCAGGAGTCATAGATGCAAACATCAACAATAGAATACAAGAGATGGAAGAAAGAATCTCAGGTGCTGAAGATACCATAGAAAGCATCGACTCAACAGTCAAAGAAAATGCAAAATGCAAAAAACGTGTAACCCAAAACATCCAGGAAATCCAGGACACAATGAGAAGACCAAACCTAAGGATTATAAGTATAGATGAGAGTGAAGAATTGCAACTTAAAGGGCCAGTAAACATCTTCAACAAAATTATGGAGGAAAACTTCCCTAACCTAAAGAGAGAGATGCCGATGAATGTACAAGAAGCCTACAGAACTCCAAAGAGACTGGATTAGAACAGAAATACCTCCCGTCACATAATAATCAAAACATCAAATATACTAAACAAAGAAAGAATATTAAAAGCAGTAAGAGAAAAGGGCCAAGTAACATACAAAGGAAGACCTATCCGAATCACATCAGACTTCTCACCAGAGACTATGAAAGCCAGAAGATCCTGGGAAGATCTCATGAAGACAATAAAAGAACACAAATGCCAGCTTAGACTACTATACCCAGCAAAACTTTCAATCACCATAGATGGAGAGACCAAGATATTCCATAATAAAACCAAATTTTCACAATACCTTTCCACAAACCCAGCCCTGAAAAGGATAATAGGTGGAAACTGCCAATACAAGGAGAGAAACAACATCCTGGAAAAAACGAGATAGTAACCTTCTTTCATCAAACCCAAAAGTAGATAACCACTCAAACATAAAGATAGCGTCAAGAATGGCAGGTGGCAATAATCACTATTCCTTAATCTCTCTTAATATCAATGGTCTCAATTCCCCAATAAAAAGACATAGACTAACAGACTGGATATGTAAACAGGACCCAGCATTTTGCTGCATGCAGGAAACGCACCTCAGTGTCAAAGACAAACACTACCTCAGAGTAAAAGGCTGGAAAACAATTTTACAAGCAAATGGTCCCAGGAAACGAGCCAGAGTAGCCATCCTAATATCAGATAAAATTGACTTTCAACCTAAAGTCATCAAAAAACACACAGAAGGACACTATATACTGGTCAAGGGAAAAATCCACCAAGAAGAACTCTCAATTCTGAATATCTATGCTCCAAATGCAAGGGCACCCTCATTCGTAAAAGAAACTTTACTAAAGCTCAAAGCACACATCATACCTCACACAATAATAGTGGGTGACTTCAACACCCCGCTCTCTGAAATGGATCGTTCAGGAAAGCAGAAACTAAACAGGGACACAGTGAATCTAATTGAAGCCTTGGACCAAATGGAACTAACAGATATATATAGAACGTTTCATCCTAGAGCAAAAGAATACACCTTCTTCTCAGCACCTCATGGTATCTTCTCCAAAATCGACCATATAATTGGTCACAAATCAGACCTCAACAGATATAAGAAGATAGAACTAATCCCATGCCTCCTATCAGATCACTATGGAATACAGGTGGTCTTCAATGGCAACAAAAACAACAGAAAACCCACATACACGTGGAGGCTGAACAATGTTCTACTCAATGATAATTTGGTCAAGGAGGAAATAAAGAGAGAAATGAAAGACTTTTTGAAATTTAATGAAAATGAAGGCACAACATGCCCTAATTTATGGGACACAATGAAAGCGGTGCTAAGAGGAAAATGCATAGACTTGAGGGCCGCCAAAAAGAAACAGGAGAAAGCATACACTAGCAGCTTAACAGCACACCTGAAAGCCCAGAACAAAAAGAAGCAAATACACCCAAGAGGAGTAGAAGGCAGGAAATCATCAAACTCAGGGCTGAAATCAATCAAGTAGAAACAAATAAAACCATACAAAGAATCAACAAAACTAGGAGTTGGTTCTTTGAGAAAATCAACAAGATAGATAAGCCCTTAGCCAGACTAGCCAGAGGGCACAGAGACAGTATCCAAATTAACAAAATCAGAAACGAAAAGGGAGAGATAACAACAGGAACTGAGGAAATTCAAAACATCATCAGATCCTACTACAAAAGCCTGTATTCGACACAATTGGAAATTCCGAGGAAATGGACAATTTCCTTGACAGATATCAAATACCAAAATTAAATCAGGATCAAATAGACCATTTAAACTGTCCTATAACCCCTGAAGAAATAGAAGTCGTCATTGGAAGTCTTCCAACCACAAAAAGCACAGGTCCAGATGGTTTTAGTGCAGAATTCTATCAGACCTTCAAAGAAGACCTAACACCAATATTCTTCAAACTATTCCGCAAAATAGAAACAGAAGGAACACTACACAACTCGTTCTATGAAGCCACAATTACGCTAATACCAAAAGCACACAAAGATTCAACAAAGAAAGAGAATTTCAGGCCAATCTCTCTTATGAATATTGATGCAAAAATACTCAATAAAATTCTTGCCAACCGAATCCAAGAACACATCAAAACGATCATTCACCACGATCAAGTAGGCTTCATGCCAGGGATGCAGGAATGGTTCAATATAAGGAAGTCCATCAATGTAATCCACTATATAAACAATTTCAAAGAAAATAACCACATGGTCATTTCATTAGATGCTGAGAAAGCATTTGACAAAATTCAGCATCCTTTCATGCTAAAGGTCTTGGAAAGATCAGGAATTCGAGGCCCATATCTAAACATAGTAAAAGCAATTTACAGCAAACCGGTAGCCAACATCAATCTAAATGGAAAGAAGCTTGAAGCAATCCCACTAAAATCAGGGACCAGACAAGGCTGCCCTCTCTCTCCATATCTTTTCAATATAGTACTTGAAGTTCTAGTTAGAGCAATTAGACAACAAAAGGAGGTCAAAGGTATACAAATTGGAAAGGAAGAAGTCAAACTATCACTATTTGCAGATATGATAGTATACTTAAGCGACCCAAAGAACTCCACCAGAGAACTCCTACAGCTGATAAACAACTTCAGCAAAGTGGCCGGATATAAAATCAACTCCAGCAAGTCAGTAGCTTTCCTATACTAAAAGGATAAGCAGGCTGAGAAAGAGTAAGAGAAATGATACCCTTCACGATAGCCACAAACAATATAAAGTATCTTGGTGTGACTCTAACCAAACAAGTGAAAGATCTGTATGACAAGAACTTCAAGTCTCTGAAGAAAGAAATTGAAGAAGTCCTCAGAAGATGGAAAAATTTGCCATGCTCATGGATTGGCAGGATTAATATAGTCAAAATGACCATCTTGCCAAAAGCAATATACAGAATCAATGCGATCCCCATCAAAATCCCAACTCAATTCTTCATAGAGTTAGAAAGAGCAATTCAAAAATTCATCTGGAATAACAGAAAACCCAGGATAGCTAAAACTATTCTCAAGAGTAAAAAAACTTCTGGGGGAATCAGTATCCCGGACCTCAAGCTGTACTACAGAGCAATAGCGTTAAAAAACACATTGTATTGGTACAGTGACAGGAATGTAGATCAATGGAACAGAATTGAAGACCCAGAAATGAATCCACACTCCTATGGTCACTTGATCTTTGACAAAGGAGCTAAAACCATCCAGTGGAAAAAAGATAGCCTTTTCAACAAATGGTGCTAGCTCAACTGGAGGTCAACATGCAGAAGAATGCAAATTGACCCATTCTTATCTCCTTGCCCTAAGCTCAATTCCAAGTGGATCAAGGATCTCCACATAAAACCAGACACACTGAAACTAATAGAAAGGAAACTAAGGAAGAACCTTGAACATGTGGGCACAGGCGAGAATTTCCTGAATAGAACTCCAATAGCTTATGCTCTAAGATCAAGAATTGACAAATGGGACCTCATTAAATTACAAAGTTTTGCAAGGCAAAAGACGCGGTCAAAAAGACAAAGAGGCAACCAACTAACTGGGAAATGATCTTTACCAACCCTACATCCAACAGAGGGCTAATATCCAATATATACAAAGAACTCAAGAAGTTAAACTCCAGAGAGGCAAGTAACCCTATTAAAAAATGGGGTACAGAGCTAAACAAAGAGTTCTCACCTGAAGAATATCTAATGGCTGAGAAGCACCTAAAGAGATGTTCATCATCCTTAGTCATTAGGGAAATGCAAATCAAAACAACCCTGAGATTCCATCTCACACCAGTCAGAATGGCTAAGATCAAAAACACAGGAGACAGCAGTTGTCGGCAAGGATATGGAGAAAGAGGAACACTCCTCCACTGCTGGTGGAATTGCAAGCTGGTACAACCACTCTGGAAAGCAGTCTGGCGGTTCCTCAGAAAACTGGGCATGACACTCCCGGATGATCTGGCTATTCCACTCCTGGGCATATACCCAGAGGCTTTACCTGTATTTAATAAGGACACATGCTCCGCTATGTTCATAGCAGCCTTATTTATAGTATCCAGAAGCTGGAAAGAACCCAGATGTCCCTCAACAGAGGAATGGATTCAGAAGATGTGGTATATTTACACAATGGAATACTACTCTGCAATTAAAAACAATGAATTCACGAAATTCCTAGGCAAATGGTCAGAACTTGAAAATATCATCCTTAGTGAGGTAACCCAATCACAAAAGAACACACATGGTATTCAGTCATTGATAAGGGGATATTAACCCAGAATCTTGGAATACCCTAGACACAATTCACATATCAATAGATTTCCAAGAAGATGGAAGGAGAGACCCCTGGTCCTGGAAAGACTGGATGTAGGGGAATGTCAAGACAGAGAAGCGAGAGGGGGTTGAATGGGGAAAAGAGAGAGGGAAGGGGGCTTATGGGATTTTCGGGGAGGGAGGAATCGGGAAAGGGGAAATGATTTTGAATGTAAATAAAAAAAACTTAGAAAATAAAAAAAAAAGAAGCAATTTAAAAAAAAAAAGAATGAGTTAGAGGAAGATCCAACAGGCCACTGGGCAGAGATTGGCGTGATGCCCCCCACTAGCATGAACAGTAGAAAGGGGCAGTGAGCAAACTCTATCCTTGAGGAGGGGGTAAGAACAGACCTGAACCTTCCAGATCCACTGCCTCTCCTGGAGACTACATCCCACTACCCTAAAGAGCTCCCTCCCCTCCAGTTCCCTCTCATCTTCATCCTCCTCCTTCTCTCCCCTACTTCCTCTCTCTCCAAAGCAAGACATATATTCCAAACCTCTGCTGGTTCTCCTGCTTCTGTCTGGGGTATGAACTGTATCTCAGGTCACCGAAGTAAAGGGAATGTCCCAGGATGCTTCTAAAGAGCCTGTTCTCAGAGGTACCAGGGGAGACTTCCTATAACCTGACAAGGGTTTCCTCCATGTATCTTCTTTGACACTAATTGACAAGCTCCATTCACTGTAGTCAATCAACACACTAATTATTAGGTGGCCTGTCACCAACAATGAGGTGACATCTAACAGCACCTCTAGCAAAGCACCTACGGCTCTGTGCTTTGAGTGTACATGACTGACTCTGCTTCAGCACACTTCCTCCTGTGAGGTTGTTTACAACCATCCTCATTTTTACATGTAAATAACCTATGGTCCTGAGCATAAGTTATTTCAGCAGCAAAAATGACAGTTGTCCCTGGTATACACATCCCACGCTTTGAAAGGATTTGAGGAGATGGAGCTGCCTCTTAAAAGCAGCCCTGGCACTCTGATGCTGGCACTGTTTAAAGATACTGATAATTTTTTTCATGGTTTCCCACCTCTTCCTACTCAAATTTAGTAACAAAAGAACAGGTGCCCTGCCAGGTACAGGTTATTTTACTCCCAGAGATGTGCTGACACCTGCTGGGAGATGGAAGAATAACAACACCACAGAACTTCATAAAAAGCCCTTGTGGGCCATACAGGAAATAGTAGGTTGAAGAAGCCAATGGAAACTTACTTGAAAATAGAGACAGGGCAGAGAACCCAAAAGGATACCAGGGAAGCTGAGCGAACCTGGAGACTAAGGCTACACCGCTGGCCCCGTTGGAAACCGCACAAACCCTCTATTGCCCAGTGGCCACAAAAAGATTGCATCCTGAGATATAAGTGATGATCCTTTCACCTCGAAGCCAATAACAGAACCACAGAGGCACCCACTTGGTAATGCTGAGCAATGCCTCACTCCGGCTTTCCTGTGACAAGTTCTAGAGGCATCCATAACACAGTTACTATTGTTGCACGGTGTGTGTAGGTGGCGCCTCAGGGTTACTAACACAACGATGAAACAACATGACCAAGAACAACTTGGGCCAGAAAGGGTTAATTTGGCTTTTCGCTTCTGCATCACTAAAGGAAATCAGGAAGACAAGTAGGGCTGGAACAGGAGGCAGGAGCTGATCCAGCATACATGAAGGGGTGCTGCTTACTGGTTCTCTCCCCAGGGCTTGCTCAGCCTGCTTTCTTATAGAACCCAGGACTACCAGCCTAGGCATGGCATCACCCACAGTGGACTGGGTCCTTCTGCATAACTCATTAAGAAAATGCTCCACAGGCTTGCCTATAGCCCAATCATAATTATGGAGGCATTTTTTTCAACTGGGGTTTCCTCCTCTCTGATGACTTTAGTCTGTGTCAAGTTGACATAATAGCCAGCACAGTTGACCCCTCATCAATTTAAACACAGTGCTTTTAAGATACAACCTTTCCATTTTGTAGTTCATCCTCAAGACCTCAGATAGACAAACATCACAAATTTAAAACATATCACAAACTTTAATTTTCACAGTCTTTACAAATTTAAACACTTTAAAAGTTATCTCTTTAAAAAGCCAAGGTCTCCTTTAAATTTTTTTTAATTTTTATTTTTATGAGTATACTGTAGCTGTCTTCAGACATACCCATCAGATCCCATTACAGATGGTTGTGAGCCACCATGTGATTAATGGAAAATGAACTCAGGACCCGTGGAAGAGCAGTCAGTGTTCTTATCTACTGAGCCACCTTTCCAACTCCCCAAGGTCTCTTTTTAAACACAAAATCCCCTTTAAAAACTCAGTCTCTTAACTGTGGGCTCCTATAAAATAAGTTACATACTTTCTTACTTAAAGAGGGAAGAAATAGGGCACAGTCACAATCTGAGCAAAGCCAAGCCACACTCCAACAGTATAAATAATTTAGCATTCAGCACCTAGGATTTACTCACAACATCCTGGGCCCTTGGCACAGAAAGGAACAGGAACGCATTCACATTGTAGTGGGTGTTGTGTCTAGTGTATGGTAAAACGCTTTTCTTGCACTTATAACGCATTGAGCAGTATTCTCATAAATACACATGAGAAAACACTAGAGCAGTGAAATACAGTTTTGAACAGGAAAGATAATCACATACGAATGAGAACTTTCTAATCTCATTGAAACTAGATAGTGTGTAGTGTGTAACATTCTCCTTTTCAGCTAAACAACAGGTTTCATCAGATAGACCTTTAAAACACACCGTACTTGTAAACTGTGAAAGAAACAGTCTTCTTTCCCTCAACAGCATAGAGCAGAACATGAAAGCATCCAGGTTTAGTGCTAAACACCATGGTAAAGCTCCCAGTGTTTTCAAACATACAGTATACCTAAACTGTAAACGAAACACTCTTCTGCTTAATAGCATGGAAAGGAACAGGAACGCATTCCCATTGTAGGGGGTGTTGTGTCTAGTGTATGGTAAAATGCTTTTCTTGCACTTATAACGCATTGAGCAGTTTTCTCATAAATACACATGAGAAAACTTTAGAGCAGTGAAATACAGTTTTGAACATGAAAGATAATCACATACGAAGGAGAACATCCTAATTTCATTAAAAATAGATCGTGTATACTGTGTAACATTCTCGTTTTCTGCTAAGCAACATGTTTCATCACCTAGACCTTTCAAACACACCGTACTTGTAAACTGTGAAAGAAACAGTCTTCTTTCTGCTCAACAGCACAGAGCGGAACACGAATGCATTCCCCTTGTAGTGTATATAGCCTTCGGTCTCTGTTGAAATAATTTCTTCCAGCTATCATGCATTGTACTGTTTTCTCTGAAAAATGTATGCGAAAGAACAATATACTTATGAAATAAATAGTTCCCCTGTAAAGATAATCACATACAATTAAGAACTTGATTATTGCAAGTCGAAAGTATTGTGAATAATGTTTCTGTTTTCTGCTAAACAACAGGTTGAAGTGCCCAGTGTTTTACAGGATATATATGCTGTAAAAGAAACACTCTTCTGGTTATTAGTACAGAAATGAACAAGAACGCATTCCCATTGTAGAGTGTTTTGTGTCGCATCTATGTATAAACACTTTTCTTCCATTTGTAAAGCATTGTTCAGTATCCTTTAAAATGCATGTAAAATACAGTGTAGTAATCCAATAAAGTGTCGAACATTAAGACAATCACAGACAGTTAAGAAATTCCTAATTGCATTTAGAAAATATCATGTAGTGTGCATAATATGCTTATTTGGAGATAAACAACATGTTTCAACGGCCAGTGTTTTAAAAGTATACTTACACTGTGAAAGAAAAAGTCTTCTGGTTATTAGCACAGAAAGGAACATGAAAGCATTCACATTGTAGTGTGTTTTGCGTTGAGTCTGTGTTCAAATACTTTCCTTCCAGTTGTAATGCATTGTACAGTTTTCCCCGAAATGCATGTGAAAATACAATTGTAGTAATGAAATACAGTATGAAACAGGAAAGACAATCACAGACGAATGGCAACTTACTAATCGCATTTAGAGTATATCATGAATTGTACATAATATCTTTGTTTAGTGCTAAACACCATGGTAAAACTCCCAGTGTTTTCAAACCTACAGTAGACATAAACTGTAAATGAAACACTCTTCTGCTAAATAGCACAGAAAGGAACAGGAACACATTCACATTGTAGTGTGTTTTATGTCTAGTGTATGGTAAAACACTTTTCTTGGACGTATAACGCATGGAACAGTTTTCCCACAAGTTCACATGAGAATGCACTAGAGTAGTGAAACACAGTTTTGAACAGGAAAGGTAATCACATACAAATGAGAACTTTCAAATCTCATTAAAACTAGATCGTGTAGTGTGTAACATTCTCGTTTTCATCTAAACAACAGGTTTCATCAGCTAGACCTTTAAAACACACCGTACTTGTAAACTGTGAAAGAAACAGTCTTCTTTCGGTCAACAGTATAGAGTGGAACACGAAAGCATCGTGGTTTAGTGCTAAACACCATGGTAAAGCTCCCAGTGTTTTCAAACATACGGTATACGTAAACTGTAAACGAAACACTCTTCTGCTTAATAGCACGGAAAGGAACAGGAACACATTCAAATTGTAGTGTGTTTTATGTCTAGTGTATGGTAAAACGCTTTTCTTGCACTTATAACGCATTGAGCAGTTTTCTCATATATACACATGAGAAAACACTAGAGCAGTGAAATACAGTTTTGAACAGGAAAGATATACACATACGAATGAGAATTTTCTAATCTCATTAAAACTATATCGTGTGTAGTGTGTAACATTCTCCTTTTCAGCTAAACCACAGGTTTCATCAGCTACACCTTTAAAACAAACGGTACTTGTAAACTGTGAAAGAAACAGTCTTCTTTCCCTCAACAGCATAGAGCAGAACACAAAAGCATCCTGGTTTAGTGCTAAACACCATGGTAAAGCTCCCAGTGTTTTCAAACATACGGTATACCTACACTGTGAACGAAACACTCTTCTGCTTAATAGCACAGAAAGGAGCAGGAACGCATTCACATTGTAGTGGGTGTTGTGTCTAGTGTATGGTAAAACGCTTTTCCTGCACTTATAATGCATTGAGCAGTTTTCTCATAAATACACATGAGAAAACACTAGAGCAGTGAATTACAGTTTTGAACATGAAAGATAATGACATACGAAGGAGAACTTCTTAATTTCATTAAAAACAGATCGTGTGTAGTGTGTAACATTCTCGTTTTCTGCTAAACAACATGTTTCATCACCTAGACCTTTCAAACACACCGTACTTGTAAACTGTGAAAGAAACAGTCTTCTTTCTGCTCAACAGCACAGAGCGGAACAGGAATGCATTCCCTTTGTAGTGCATTTAGCGTTCGGTCTCTGTTGAAATAATTTCTTCCAGCTATCATGCATTGTACTGTTTTCTCTGAAAAATGCATGCGAAAGAACAATATAGTAATGAAATAAATAGTTCCCCAGCAAAGATAATCACATACAATTAAGAACTTGATTATCACGAGTCGAATGTATATATATTGTGCATAATGATCCTGTTTTCTGCTAAACAACAGGTTGAAATGCCCAGTGTTTTACAGGATATATATGCTGTAAAAGAAACACTCTTCTGGTTATTAGCACAGAAATGACCAAGAACGCATTCCTATTGTAGAGTGTTTTGTGTTGCATCTATGTTTAAACACTTTTCTTCCATTTGTAAAGCATTGTCCAGTATCCGTTGAAATGCGTGTTAAAATACAGTGTGGTAATCAAATAAAGTGTCGAACACTAAGACAATCACAGACGGTTAAGAAAGTCCTAATCGCATTTAGAAAATATCATGTATTGTGCATAATATGCTTATTTGGAGATAAACAACTTGTGTAAACGGCCAGTGTTTTAAAAGTATACATACACTGTGAAAGAAACAGTCTTCTGGTTATTTGCAGAGAAAGGAACATGAATGTGTTCACATTGTAGTGTGTTTTGCGTTGAGTAGGTGTTCAAATACTTTCCTTCCAATTGTAACGCATTGTACAGTTTTCTCCGAAATGCATGTGAAAATTCAATTGTAGTAATGAAATACAGTGTGAAACATAAAAGACAATCACAGATGGATGGCAATTTGCTAATCGCATTTAGAGTATATCATGAATTGTACATAATACCCTTGTTTAGTGCTAAACATCATGGTAAAACTCCCAGTGTTCTCAAACATACAGTATACATAAACTGTAAATGAAACACTCTTCTGCTTAATAGCACAGAAAGGAACAGGAACGCATTCACATTGTAGTGGCTTTTATGTCTAGTGTATGGTAAAACGCTTTTCTTGGACTTATAACATTGAACAGTTTTCCCATAAGTTCACATGAGAATACACTGGACTAGTGAAATACAGTTTTGAACAGGAAAGATAATCACATACGAATGAGAACTTTCTAATCTCATTAAAACTAGCTCGTGTGTAGTGTGTAACATTCTCCTTTTCAGCTAAACAACAGGTTTCATCAGCTAGACTTTTAAAACACACCGTACTTGTAAACTGTGAAAGAAACAGTCTTCTTTCTGTCCACAGCACAGGGCGGAACATGAAAGCATCCTGGTTTAGTGCTAAACACCATGGTAAAACTCCCAGTGTTTTCAAACATACGGTATATGTAAAGTGTAAACGAAACACTCTTCTGCTTAATAGCACGGAAAGGAACAGGAACGCATTCCCATTGTAGGGGGTGTTGTGTCTAGTGTATGGTAAAACGCTTTTCTTGCACTTATAACGCATTGAACAGTTTTCTCATAAATACACTTGAGAAAACACTAGATTAGTGAAATACAATTTTGAACATGAAAGATAATCACATACTAAGGCGAACTTCCTAAAGTCATTAAAAATAGATTGTGTATAGTGTGTAACATTCTCGTTTTCTGCTAAACAACATGTTTTATCACCTAGACCTTTCAAACACACCGTACTTGTAAACTGTGAAAGAAACAGTCTTCTTTCTGGTCAACAACACAGAGCAGAACACGAATGCATTCAACTTGTAGTGCCTTTAGCGTTCGGTCTCTGTTGAAATAATTTCTTCCAGCTATAATGCATTGTACTGTTTTCTCTGAGAAATGCATGTGAAAGAACAATATAGTAATGAAATAAATAGTTCCCCTGTAAAATAATCACATACAATTAAGAGCTTAATAATCGTGTGTCAAACTTACCCATGTTGTGCATAATGTTCCTGTTTTCTGGTAAACAACAAGTTGAAATGCTCAGTGTTTTACAGGATACATATGCTGTAAAAGAAACACTCTTCTGGTTATTAGCACAGAAATGACCAAGAACACATTCCCATTGTAGAGTGTTTTGTGTCGCATTTATGTTTAAACGCTTTTCTTCCATTTGTAAAACATCGTTCAGTATCCGATGAAATGCACGTTCAAATACAGTATAGTAATAAAATAAAGTGTTGAACATTAAGACAATTACAGATGGTTAAGAAATTCCTAATCGCATTTAGAAAATATCATGTATTGTGCATAATATCCTTGTTTTGTGATTAAAAAAAACACGTTTAAACAGCCAGTGTTTTAAAAGTATACATAAACTGTGAAAGAAACAGTCTTCTGGTTATTAGCACAGAAAGGAACATGAATCCATTCACATTGTAATGTGTTTTGCGTTGAGTCTGTGTTCAAACACTTTTCTTCCAATTGTAATGCACTGTACAGTTTTCTCCGAAATGCATGTGAAAATACAATTGTAGTAGTGAAATACAGTATGAAACAGTAAAGACAATCACAGACGGATGGCAACTTGGCAATCACATTTAGAGTATGTCGTGAATTGTACATATTATCCTTGTTTAGTGCTAAACAGCATGATTAAACTCCCATTGTTTTCAAACACATGGTATACATAAAGTGTAAATGAAACACTCTTCTGGTTAATAGCACAGAAAGGAACAGGATCACATTCACATTGTAGCAGGTTTTGTGTCTAGTGTATTGTAAAACACTTTTCTTGCACTCATATTGCTTTGAACAGTTTTCTCATAAATACACATGAGAATACACTAGAGTAATGAAATACAGTTTTGAACAGGAAAGATAATCACATACAAATGAGAACATCCTAATCTCATTAAAAATAGATCGTGTATAGTTTGTAACATTCTCGTTTTCACCTAAACAACATGTTTCATCACCTAGACATTTAAAACACACTGTACTTGTAAACTGTGAAAGAAACAGTCTTCTTTCTGGTCAAAAGCAGAGAGTGGAACACGAAAGCATTCCCCTTGTTGTGCATTTTGCGTTCGGTCTCTATTGAAATAATTTCTTCCAGCTATAATGCATCATACTGTTTTCTCTGAGAAATTCATGTGAAAGAACAATATAGTAATGAGGCAACAGTGTTGCCCTGTAAAGACAATCACATACAAATAAGAACTTGATAATCGCGTGTTGAATATATCAGTATCGTGCACAATGTTCCTGTTTTCTGCTAAACAACAGGTTGAAATGCTCAGTGTTTTACAGGATATATATACTGTAAAATAAACACTCTTCTGGTTATTAGCACAGAAATGACAAAAAACGCATTCCCATTGTAGAGTCTTTTTCTCGCATCTATGTTTAAACACTTTTCTTCCATTTGTAAAACATTGTTCAATCTCTTCTGAAATGCACGTGAAAATACAGTGTAGTAATAAAATAAAGTGTCGAACAGTAAAGAAAATCACAGACGGAAAAGAAATTCCTAATCGCATTTAGAAAATATCATGTATTGTGCATAATATCCTTGTTTTGTGATAATCAACACGTTGAAATGCCCAGTGTTTTAATAGTATACTTAGTGAAAGAAACAGTCTTCTGTTTATTAGCACAGAAAGGAACATGAACCCATTCACATTGTAGCGTGTTTTGCGTTGAGTCTATGTTCAAACACTTTTCTTCCACTTGTAACGCATTGTAGAGTTTTCTCCAAAATGCATGTGAAAATACAATTGTAGTAATGAAATACAGTATGAAACAGTAAAGACGATCACAGACGCATGGCAACTTGTTAATCGCATTTAGAGTATATCATGAATTGTACATATTATCGTTGTTTAGTGCTAAACAACATGGTTAAACTCCCAGTGTTTTCAAACATACGGTATACATAAACTATAAACAAAACACTCTTCTGGTTAATAGCACAGAAAGGAACAGGATCGCATTCACATTGTAGTGGGTTTTGTGTCTAGCGTATGGTAAAACACTTTTCTTGCACTTATAACGCATTGAACAGTTTTCCCACAAGTTCACATGAGAATACACTAGAGTAATGAAATACAGTTTTGAACAGGAAAGATAATCATATAGGAATGAGAACTTCCTAATCTCATTAAAAATAGATTGTGTATAGTTTGTAACATTCTCGTTTTCAGCTAAACAACATGTTTTATCATCTCGACATTTAAAACACACCATACTGGTAAACTGTGAAAGAAACAGTCTTCTTTCTGGTCAAGAGCACGGAGCCGAACACGAAAGCTTTCCCCTTGTAGTGCAGTTAGCGTTCGGTCTCTATTGAAATAATTTCTTCCAGCTATAATGCATTGTACTGTTTTCTCTGAGAAATGCATGTGAAAGAACAATATAGTAATGAAATACAGTGTTTCCCTGTAAAGACAATCACCTACAAATAAGAACTTGATAATTGCATGTTGAACGTATCTGTATTGTCCATAATGTTCCTGTTTTCTGCTAAACAACAGGTTGAAATGCTCAGTGTTTTACAGGATATATATACTGTAAAAGAAACACTCTTCTGGTTATTAGCACAGAAATGACAAAAAACGCATTCCCATTGTAGAGTCTTTTTCTCGCATCTATGTTTAAACACTTTTCTTCCATTTGTAAAGCATTGTTCAATCTCTTCTGAAATGCACGTGAAAATACAGTGTAGTAATGAAGTGTTGAACATTAAGACAATCACAGACGGTTAAGAAATTCCTAATCACATTTACAAAATATCATGTATTGTGCAAAATATCCTTATTTGATGATAAACAACACATTTAAATGGCCAGTGTTTTAAAAGTATACATAAACTGTGAAAGAAACAGTCTTCTGGTTATTAGCACAGAAAGGAACATGAATGCATTCACATTGTAGTGTGTTTTGCTTTGAGTCTTTGTTCACTTTTCTTCCACTTGTAACAAATTGTACAGTTTTCTCCGAAATGCATGTGAAAATACAATTGTAGTACTGAAATGCAATGTGAAACATTAAAGAAAATTACAGACGGATAGCAACTTGCTAATCGCATTTAGAGGATATTACGAATTTTACGTAATACCCTTGTTTAGTGCTAAACAACATGGTTAAACCCCCAGTGTTTTATAACACATGGGACACATAAACTGTAAAAGAAACACTCTTCTGGTTAATAGCACAGAAAGGAACAGGAACACATTCACATTATTGTGAGTTTTGTGTCTAGTGTATGGTAAAACACTTTTCTTGCACTTATAACACATTGAACAGTTTTCTCCTAAATACAGATGAGAATACACTAGAGTAATGAAATACAGTTTTGAACAGGAAAGATAATCATATAGGAATGAGAACTTCCTATTCTCATTAAAAATAGATCCTGTATAGTGTGTAACATTCTCGTTTTCAGCTAAACAACATGTTTCTTCACGTCGACATTTAAAACACACAGTACTTGTAAACTTTGAAAGAAACAGTTTTCTTTCTGGTCAACAGCACAGTTCGGAACATGAAAGCCTTCCCCTTATAGTGCATTTTGCATTTGGTCTCAATTCCCCAATAAAAAGACATAGACTAGCAGACTGAATACGTAAACAGGACCCAGCATTTTGCAACCCATCTATTCACCAGACTATGCTGGTGATAGAAAGAGGAGACCAGCTTTATTTGGAGGGACAGACAGACACGTTAAGTGCAGTCATGGTACAGAGAGGTAAACACAGTCAAAAGTATGTGTAAAGTACTATTTTTGGAGACAAGGCAAAGGCAGGAGGGTCACCAGAGTGACATGGGCATTAGGTCATAAAGGGTTTGGCAGAATTGTGACTCATAGATGGTTAGGACAAGACAAAGGGCAAATGCTCAGAATCAGGAATGGAACAGGGTGGACAGTCTAGAGCAGTCAGACAATAGGAGTGTCACTCAACATGATTCTTGTCCTTTGTCAAGCTTGTTCTCCAAATTCACTTCAGAATGTTAGCCTTATGTCAAGGATACAGATCTACAAAGCCAACTAGCCTGGGCCCATGGGGGCTCACAGAGCCTGGGCCACCAACCAGGGGAGCGTTCTGGAGCTGGACCTGGGCCTCCTACACATTTGTAGCAAATGTACAGCTTGGTCTTCATGTGGGTCTCCTAGCAAAGCAGACTGGGGGCTGTCTCATTCTGTTCCCTGCCTTTGGATCCTCTCTCCCCGACCCCCATACTGGACTGCCTGGTTGGACTTCAGTGAGAGAGGATGTGCTAGTCCTGCTGGGACTTCATATCCCAGGGTAGGGTGGTACCAAAGGGGGTTTCCCCTCTGAGGAGAAGGGAAGGGGGCTATGGAGAGAGGAGCTTGTGAGGGTGGGACTGGAAGGAGAGGAGAGGGGGGACTGTGATCAGGATGTAAAGTGAATTAAAAAAATAAATTTCTGAAAAAAAATGTTAGCGTCAAATAACTATAATTCCAGCTGGCTTTTAGAAGTCCTTTAAAAATATCAACTTTGTGTGCATGTGTGTGCCTGAGTGTATATATATGCATCACATGTGTGTCACGCCTGCAGAGACCAGAAAAGGACATTGGGTCACATGTGACTGGAGATACAGGCAGTTGTGAGCCTCTGCGTGGGTGCTGGGAGCCAAACATGGCTCCTCTGCAAGAGCAGCCAGTGCTGTCAACTGCTGATTCATCTCTGCAGGTCTCTGTCCTTTTTTGTCAAGTTCTGTGATGTGAAAACAGTTTCGCCGGGTGGGGAGGCAGAGGCAGGAGGATTTCTGAGTTCAAAGCCAGCCTGGTCTACAAAGTGAGTTCCAGGACAGGCAGGGCTATACAGAGAAACCCTGTCTCGAAAAAAAAAAAAAAACCAAACAAAAAAAACACAGTTTCTGTAACCATCGGGCACAAGGCTCAGATGCACACATCACCCTTCTGCCCTCCTCTCTTTATTATGTCATAAGTGTCCCTTCTGACTGCTTTTATAACAGGCCAATCAGCAACCAAACATGACATTTAGAGGCGGGTCCTGTTCCAAAGTGAAGCAGTGGGTTTCAGAACTGGTTCCTATCTCTGAAACGATGTATCCTTCATCTTCCTTGTAGTGTCTTCACTGTTACATACTGCATTCCATTACTACAATTGTAGTAATGGTCTCTGTTGCAGAATGCAGTTCAGTTAGTTGGAAATAGTCCGATCTTTTCCCATCCTACAGGTAAGAATTGTGATGCAGGACCAGCACAGCATTTACTCTGCAGCAAATTATTTCTCAATGCTAAGACAGAACAACTCTGTGAGGTACCTGATGCCCTGAAGCTTTCAAATCTGGCTGCCAGCACAGACAACTGCTTCTAGGAGATTGTTTTCCACATTGCCTGGTGTTCATAAGCTTAAAAACCATTGCCAGAAGATCCTGGGCAGATCTCATGCAGACATTAAGAGAGTACAAATGCCAGCCTAGACTACTATACCCAGCAAAACTCTCAATCACCATAGAAGAAGAGACCAAGATATTCCATGATAAAACCAAATTTTCACAATATCTTTCCACAAATCCAGCCCTGCAAAGGATAATAGGTGGAAACCGCCAATACAGGGAGAGAAACAACACCCTGGACAAAATGAGATAATTACCTTCTTGAATCAAACCCCAAAGTAGATAACCACTCAAACATAAAGATAGCGTCAAGAATGGCAGGTGGCAATAATCACTATGCCTTAATCTCTCTTAATATCAATGGTCTCAATTCCCCAATAAAAAGACATAGACTAGCAGACTGGATACGTAAACAGGATCCAGCATTTTGCTGCATGCAGGAAACGCACCTCAGTGTCAAAGACAAACACTACCTCAGAGTAAAAAGGCTGGAAAACAATTTTACAAGCAAATGGCCCCAAGAAACGAGCTGGAGTAGCCATCCTAAAATCAGATAAAATTGATTTTCAACCTAAAGTCATCAAAAAAGACACAGAAGGACACTACATACTGATCAAGGGAAAAATCCACCAAGAAGAACTCTCAATTCTGAATATCTATGCTCCAAATGCAAGGGCACCCTCATTCGTAAAAGAAACTTTACTAAAGCTCAAAGCACACATCATACCTCACACAATAATAGTGGGTGACTTCAACACCCCGCTCTCTGAAATGGATCGTTCAGGAAAGCAGAAACTAAACAGGGACACAGTGAATCTAATTGAAGCCTTGGACCAAATGGAACTAACAGATATATATAGAACATTTCATCCTAGAGCTAAAGAATACACCTTCTTCTCAGCACCTCATGGTACCTTCTCCAAAATTGACCATATAATTGGTCACAAATCAGACCTCAACAGATATAAGAAGATCGAACTAATCCCATGCCTCCTATCAGATCACTATGGAATAAGGGTTATCTTCAATGGCAACAAAAACAAAAGAAAACCCACGTACACATGGAGGCTGAACAATGCTCTACTCAATGATAACTTGGTCAAGGTAGAAATAAAGAAAGAAATCAAAGACTTTTTGAAAGTTAATGAAAATGAAGGCACAACATACCCTAATTTATGGGACACAATGAAAGCAGTGCTAAGAGGAAAATTCATAGCCCTGAGGGCCACCAAAAAGAAACGGGAGACAGCATACACTAACAGTTTAATGGCACACCTGAAAGCCCTGAAACAAAAAGAAGCAAATACAACCAAGAGGAGTAGAAGGCAGGAAATCATCAAACTCATGGCTGAAATCAATCAAGTAGAAACAAATAAAACCATACAAAGAATCAACAACACTAGGAGTTGGTTCTTTGAGAAAATCAACAAGATAGATAAGCCCTTAGCCAGAGTAGCCAGAGGGCACAGAGACAATATCCAAATTAACAAAATCAGGAATTCGAGGCCCATATCTAAACATAGTAAAAGCAATTTACAGCAAACCGGTAGCCAACATCAATCTAAATGAAGAGAAACTTGAAGCAATCCCACTAAAATCAGGGACTGGACAAGGCTGCCCTCTCTCTCCATATCTTTTCAATATAGTACTTGAAGTTCTAGCTAGAGCAATTAGACAACAAAAGGAGGTCAAAGGGATACAAATTGGAAAGGAAGAAGTCAAACTATCACTATTTGCAGACGATAAGGTAGTATACTTAAGCGACCCAAAGAACTCCACCAGAGAACTCCCACAGCTGATAAACAACTTCAGCAATGTGGCCGGATATAAAATCAACTCAAGCAAGTCAGTAGCCTTCCTATACTCAAAGGATAATCAGGCTGAGAAAGAAATAAGAGAAATGATACCCTTCACGATAGTCACAAACAATATAAAGTATCTTGGTATGACTCTAACCAAACAAGTGAAAGATCTGTATGACAAGAACTTCAAGTCTCTGAAGAAAGAAATTGAAGAAGACTTCAGAAGATGGAAAAATCTTCCATGCTCATGGATTGGCAGGATTAATATAGTCAAAATGACCATCTTGCCAAAAGCAATATACAGATTCAATGCAATCTCCATCAAAATCCCAACTCAATTCTTCATAGAGTTAGAAAGAGCAATTCAAAAATTCGTCTGGAATAACAGAAAACCCAGGATAGCTAAAACTATTCTCAAGAGTTAAAGAACTTCTGGGGGAATCAATATCCTGGACCTCAAGCTGTACTACAGAGCAATAGTGTTAAAAACTGCATGGTATTGGTACAGTGACAGGCATGTAGATCAAGGGAACAGAATTGAAGACCCAGAAATGAATTCACACTCCTATGGTCACTTGATCTTTGACAAATGAGCTAAAACCATCCAGTGGAAAAAAGATAGCCTTTTCAACAAATGGTGCTGATTCAACTGGAAGTCAACATGCAGAAGAATGCAAATCGACCCTTTCTTATCTCCTTGTACTAAGCTCAATTCCAAGTGGATCAAGGACCTCCACTTAAAACCAGACACACTGAAACTAATAAAAAGGAAACTAGGGAAGAGCCTTGAACACATGGGCACAGGGGAATATTTCCTGAACAGAACACCAATAGTTTATGCTCTAAGATCAAGAATTGACAAATGGGACCTCATAAAATTGCAAAGTTTCTGTAAGGCAAAGGACACTGTCAAAAGGACAAAGTGCAGCCAACAAACTGGGAAAAGATCTTTACCAACCTTACATCCGACAGAGGGCTAATATCCAATATATACACAGAACTCAAGGAGTTAGACTCCAGAGAGCCAAATAACCCTATTAAAAATGGGGTACAGAGCTAAACAAAGAGTTCTCACCTGAAGAATATCAAATGACTGAGAAGCACCTAAAGAAATGTTCAACATCCTTAGTCATTAGGGAAATGCAAATCAAAACAACCCTGAGATTCCACCCCACACCAGTCAGAATGGCTAAGATAAAAAACACAGGAGACAGCAGTTGTTGGCGAGGATGTGGAGAAAGAGGAACACTCCTCCACTGCTGGTGGAATTGCAAGTTGGTACAACCACTCTGGAAAGCAGTCTGGCGGTTCCTCAAAACACTGGGGATGACACTCCCAGAGTATCCTGTTATACCACTCTTGGGCATATACCCAGAGGCTTCCCCTGCATGCAATAAGGACACATACTCCACTATGTTCATAGCAGCCTTATTTATAATAGCCAGAAGCTGGAAAGAACCCAGATGTCTCTCAATGGAGGAATGGATACAGAAGATGTGGTATATTTACACAATGGAATACTACTCTGCAATTAAAAACAATGAATTCACGAAATTCTTAGGCAAATGGTCAGAACTGGAAAATATCATCCTTAGTGAGGTAACCCAATCACAAAAGAACACACATGGTATGCAGTCACTAATAAGGGGATATTTACCCAGAAACTCGGAATACCCAAGACACAATTCACATATCAATAGATTTCCAAGAAGATGGAAGGAGAGACCCCTGGTCCTGGAAAGACTGGATGTATAGGAATGCCAGGACAGAGAAGCAAGAGGGGGTTGAATGGGGAACAGAGGGAGGGAAGGGAGCTTATGGGACTTTTGGGGAGAGAGGAACCAGGAAAGTGGAAATCATAGGGAATGTAAATTTAAAAAAATAGAAAATGGAAAAAAAGGAAACCTTATGGTTTCCAAAGTCCCTTTCCCCTTTAGTGTGGCCTAATAGTGCCAGGGAAGAATGTGGAAATTGATTACATTGCAAAGCTTGTGTTCAAGAAGAATTGCAAGGGTATTGTGGTACTGCCAACTTCCCCTTCTCTTTCCTTCCCAGGACACTCTTGTGTGAGGTTGATATTTAGAGTGTGTTTTCTGCTGATACTTGTAGTGGTTTCCTCGGGCTGATGCCCAGCAGAGCAACACTCACCCTGTGACTTGACAGCACAGGCACCTGTCCCCTCACAGTAACAGAAGTCAGTGGTTCTCACTGAAAAGTTTCTTACAGAGTTAGCACATGGCCCAAGCCACTCTTCAAGGTCAACACACACAGAACCCAGCCTGATTGTGAATTCGATTCTCACGTGGCATTCCTAAATTCTCGCTCCCAAACCCTTGTATCCCTCATTTTAGAAGAGTGTCAATAATACAGACCATTTCCACGTTCTTTGCTGGTCCTATTAGTCTATGCAGAAAGGGAAAAGGACATTGGAATATCTATCCTGAGCTCTTGTTCTGAACCTGAACACTAGAGACCAACAAGCACTCATCCAGATTCCACATGGCTTTGTCATTGTTGTTGTTTGTTTATATAAAAGAAAAGGTTTGCGTCAAAGGATCTGCAAACCTCTGCTGAGACAGACACTGGTGAATTGAATCCTGTCCTGTAGAGCACACAATGGCCACGGGAACTTGGTCCTTATAGTCTATGGAAACTCTAGTGCATGGTGAGTCTTCACAGCAGTGCATTAGGCTTATTATCAAAGTTAAAACTGGTCAGTGCATTATCTATATGATGTTTGATATAATTTTAAAGAAAATTTGCACTTGCGTTATTTAGATATGTACTATTTATATACTAGTTATACATAAGGTGTAATAGTTATACATAATGCTTAGTACAGAAGAGTAATCTGAAAACTTTCAGAAAGTTTTTTTTAGCTGAAATTCTAAGTCAATTTCAAATAAATGGAAGTGCACGCTGTGACTGGACTGTTTGCTAAGAATGTTCAAGAACAGTGTCCAAAGGCCATAGCAAATAGGTGATTGTTGGTGCCTTGGCTGAGTCTCTGGGATTACTCCCACAGGTTTTCCAATGCGTTGGGATAACCTCTCTTGCACTATGAGGTCTCTGTATTTTCGATAGTTAATTCTGTACGAGAAGAAAACTAAGTGCTGGCAGGATTCTAGTATTCTCATTTCTATGGCCCATTGCCAGGTTTTCTGTTTTGTAAATATTTACCCTTCTTCACCTGGCTCAAGGCAATCTAGAACTACATGAGGATATCTCACTACTGAATGGCTGTACTAAAGATCTAGCAACCAAGAGCCAGGCAGGAAGTAGGGAGTGTAACTTCCAGGCAAAGAGAATGAAGCAGGGGAAGAAGACTGAAGGGAGAGACTGGAGAGCAAGCAGAGATAGGAACAGAAGCAGACTGCAGAGGAGAGAAAGGTAGAGAGCTAACTACATGGCGGGTGGTGGGCAAGACGATATAAATATATACGTATATGTGTGTATATGTGTATCTCTCTTTCTCTCTCTCTCTCTCTCTCTATATATATATATATAAAATACAAAAGGCTTGAGATTTGAACTATTAGAAGCTTCCATGCCATTATTTATACTGCTGGTGGGTCAGAGAAAGTCATGCTATACCCATGGGAACTCCTTCCAGTGCTTACAGAAACCCTGGGCAGGTTGTATTTTCTACTAACTCACTTCTAATACCATCTCTGACACAGAACTAATTTAATAAATATATTAATCTGAGTAATACAATTCTTAAATTTGTCATGTGACTAAAGATAAAGTTTGACTTGAAAAAAAAAACTAGACAATGCCAAGTGTTAGAGTCTTGAGTGGTACCAAGGTGTCCGGGTTTAAGTGAGATGGTAGCAGTGGGAGCCACAAACCCTCTGAGAACTTAGAAATGGTCACTTCCAAGCAGGAGTAGAGAGGTAGAACTAAGAGTGCTGCCTATTGAAAATCAGATTCAGAGTTCACTGAAGCAGGCACTGAATAGTGTTTAAAAGGTAAAAAGACCTTGCTGGATCTAACGGAAGATTCTAAGTCATTAAGTAAGGTGACAATGAACATAAATCCAGTTATATGGCTAGGCATTTTGGTGTTCATTTTGAATATGCTGTTTCCTCATGTCTGTCTTATGCATCCATCTGCCAATCCTCTTGAGCTGGGTGGTTCTAATATTATATTGTGCTGGCTAGTTTTATGCCAACTTGACACAAGCTAGAATTATCATCAGGCTAGTGATGAAAATAGAGTGCTTCCATGGATAATGGTTTAAGTTCTAGACCAAGGTACCCTGAATGTAACTTCCCCTTAAGGGAGTAGCTTTACAACTCACCCCACATTCTAAGAAAAGTGATATTTGGGATCTTGCTCCTGTGGTGCTAGAAATGATCCCCTGGCATGAGGGAGAGACCATGACAACAACACCAGCAGTCCTGAGATGCGTGGTCTCATTAAATGTCACCAAATCCTGATGTGTCTTTCTTGGTGTGTAGTCTCTGCTTACAAATCTCAGAATGGTGAGAAGGGAATGAAGGTCACATTGCACAGTGATTTTACAGAACCACGGAGCTATGCATGTATGCAGGTAACATGACATTCAGCTCTGTATGTGCTCAATACACAAGAATATTACCCTCATTATTAGGATCAAGAGACATACAAACTGCCTGACAGATAATAGACTGGCTAATGTGGAGAAGATGAACTCGGGCTGGCTACTTCATGGTAGATAACCTAGGAATGGAATGGAATAGAATGAAATGGAATGGAAAAGGTCTGAAGTAAGGTTTGGCTCTGCAGTATGGTTTCTGTCTGGTCTTCCTGGCTTTATCTCCTGAACTGACGTGGTACTTCATTGCTTTAAGCACTCGTATAGCTTGTGAGACTTGATTTTCTTTGTTTGTTGTTTGGTATCCATCCATGCTGGCTAATTTTATTTCAGCTGGACACAGTCTAGAGTCCTCTGAGAGGAGGGAACCCCAGTTGAGAAAATGCTATATGATCATACTGTACCTCATTTTCTTAGTGTGGGTGGAGGTTCCATCCCATTGTGGGTAAGGTTATCACTCTGATGGATGTCTTGGGTTTTACATGAAAGCAGGCTCAGCAATGCAAAGAGATAAAGCCAATAGGCAGTACCCTTCCATGGCCTCTGCATCCAGATTCCAGCCATGCTTGAGTTCCTGCCCTGACTTCCTTTTGTGATGGACCACAATGTGCAAGTGTAAGCCAGATAACCCTTTGCTCTACAACTTGCTTTTGGTCATGGTGTTTCATCATAGCAATAGCAGCCATAAGCCAGGTATCAGGGTTGTATCAGGATAGTGGGATAAGCTGAGACACCTGACCATGTTGCTTAGGGGTGGATTGTTGAAGGCTTTTGAATCTTTGGGCTCAAAAAGTCATTGAGTATTGAGAACCCTGTGGGATGTTGTGTAGGAGCTTGGAAAATAAGACCGTTGAGAGCAGTGTAGGTGGTAAAGACCTGGCTTGTGATGTTTCAGAAGGAAGCAAAGATTCTACCAGTCTATTTGTGTGAAGAATCTGTGGTTCTGGTCAGCTGGAGGTGAAGAACTCTCTGTGGTTAACAAGAGACCAGAACCATTAAAGTCAAACCTTTACTTTGCTGGGACAATGGATGCTGGTTGGCTGGGCCTGAAGAATCAGCCATGGTTAAGGAGAGACCAGCATAGTTGAAGTGAAATCAGGGAAGTATGTCCTTGAAGTCATCACATGCCTGCTGTGTTCAGAGGCAGCCAAGCTTGGCCATGGATAAGAGTCACCCAGGTGGTCCTGGTTCTGTTCATGAAGGGGTTGTGGAGAACAGCTGAGGCTTGGCACTGTGAGAATCCTGGAGAGGCCCATGGTGAAGGTGCAGCCTCAGTGACAGGTGAAGGCCTAGGAATGAAGAGGCCATGGAGTTAAGCTGAGGTTTTGTAACATTAAGAAAGTCCAGGAGAGGCTGTTGGATGCAGTAGAAGACCCCAGCATTTTGGAGATGCCAGTACAATGGGATGACCACCAAGCAGTGGACCCCAGCCAAGCTTAGAAGATAAGGTGTGTGTGCTACAGAGGGCAGAGCTGGGCAGTGACCCAAGGCCCTTTAGGAGCCCAGGATGTTGTTAGTGAATCCCAGGTACTGAATGCTTAATTATTTATACTGTCGGAGTGTGGCTATACTTTGCTCAGATTGTGACTGTCCCCTATTTCTTCCCTCTTGAAGTAAGAAAGTATTTAGCTTATTTTATAAGAGCCCACAGGCCAGGCAGTGGTGGCGCACACCTTTAATCCAAGCACTTGGGAGGCAGAAGCAGGCAGATTTCTGAGTTTGAGGCCAGCCTGGTCTACAGAGTGAGTTCCAGGACAGCCAGAGCAACACAGAGAAACCCTGTCTCAGAAAAAAAAATAAGAGCCCACAGTTAAGAGACTGAGTTTTTAAAGGAGATTTTAGATTTAAAAAGAGACCTCGGGGAGCTGGAAAGATGGCTCAGTGGTTAAGAACACTCACTGCTCTTCCATGGATCCTGAGTTCAGTTCCCATCAATCACATGGTGGCTCGCAACCATCTGTACTGGAATCTGATGCCCTCTTTTGGTGTGTCTGAAGACAGCTACAGTGTAACTCATAAAAATAAATATTAAAAAACAATAAAAATAAAAATTTTAAAGGAGACCTTGGCATTTTACAGAGATAGCTTTTAAAGTGTTTGAATTGGTAAAGACTGAGAAAATTAAAGTTTGTGATATGTTTTATATTTGTGATATTTATCTATCTGAGATCTTGGGGATGAACCACAAAATGGAAAGTTTGTATCTTAAAAACACTGTGTGTAAATTGACAAGGGGTCAACTGTGCTGGCTAATATGACAACTTGACACAGACTAAAGTCATCAGAGAGGAGGAAACCCTAGTTGAAAAAAAATGCCTCCATAATAATGATTGGGCTGTAGGCAAGCCTATGGAGCATTTTCTTAATGAGTTATGTGGAAGGACCCAGTCCACTGTGGGTGGTGCCATGCCTAGGCTGGTAGTCCTGGGTTCTATAAGAAAGCAGGCTGAGCAAGCCCTGGGGAGAGAACCAGTAAGCAGCACCCCTTCATGTATGCTGGATCAGCTCCTGCCTCCTGTTCCAGCCCTACTTGTCTTCCTGATTTCCTTTGGTGATGCAGAAGTGAAAAGCCAAATTAACCCCTTCTGGCCCAAGTTGGTTTTGGTCATGTTGTTTCATCATTGTGTTAGTAACCCTAACTGAGGCACCACCTACACACACCGTGCAACAATAGTAACTGTGTTATGGATGCCTCTAGAACTTGTCACAGGAAAGCCGGAGTGAGGCATTGCTCAGCATTACCAAGTGGGTGCCTCTGTGGTTCTGTTATTGGCTTCGAGGTGAAAGGAATCATCACTTAAATCTCAGGGTGCAAACTATTTTTGGCCACCGGGCAATAGAGGGTTTGTGTGGTTTCCGACGGGGTTTTCGGTGTAGCCTTAGACTCTGGGTCCACCCAGCTTCCCTAGTATCCTTTTGGGTTCTCTGCCCTGTCTTCATCTTTATCTTCAAGTAAGTTTCCCTTGGCTTCTTCAAGCTACTACATCCTGTAAGGCCCACGGGGCTTTTCATCAAGTTCCTTGGTGGTGGTGTTCTTCCATCCGCCAGCAGGTGTCAGCACATCTCTGAGAGTAAAATACCCTGTACCTGGCAGGGCCCCTGTTCTTTTTTTTGTTAACTAAATTTGTGTGGGAAGAGATGGGAAACCATGGAGAAAATTATCAGTGACTTTAAACAGTCCAAGCATCAGAGTGCCAGGGCTGCTTTTAAGAGGCAGCTCCATCTCTTCAAATCCTTTCAAAGCTTGGGATGTGTATACCAGGGAAAACTTTGTCATTTTTGCTACTGAAATAATTTAGGCTCGGGGCCGTAGGTTATTGACATGTAAAAATGAGGATGGTTGTAAACTACCTCGCAGGAGGAAGTGTGAGGAAGCCGACTTATAAAAGTCAGTCATGTACACTCAAAGCACAGAGCTGTAGGTGCTTTGCTAGAGGTGCTGTTAGATGTCACCTCATTGTTGGTGACAGGCCACCTAATATTTAGCATGTTGATTGACTGCAGTGAATGGAGCTTGTCAATTAGCATCAAAGAAGATACATAGAGGAAGCCCTTGCCGGGTTGTAGGAAGTCTCACTTGGTACCTCTGAGAACAGGCTCTTTAGCAGCATCCTGGGACATTCCCTTTACTTGGGTGACCTGAGATACAGTTCGTACCCCAGACAGAAGCAGGAGAACCAGCAGAGGTTTGGAATATATGTCTTGCTTTGGAGAGAGAGGAAGTAGGGGAGAGAAGGAGGAGGATGAAGATGAGAGGGAACTGGAGGGGAGGGAGAGAGGAAAGGGGAAGGAGAGGAGAGAGCTCTTTAGGGTAGTGGGATGTAGTCTCCAGGAGAGGCAGTGGATCTGGAAGCTTCAGATCTGTTCTTACCCCCTCCTCAAGGATAGAGTTTGCTCACTGCCCCTTTCTACTGTTCTTGCTAGTAGGGGGCATCACACCAATCTCTGCCCAGTGACCTGTTGGATCGTACTCTACCTCATTCTTTTAAGGACATGTGACAACATTCAGGGCATGCCCAGGTAATCCAGTATAGTATGGTCTTCATTTCCCGAGATCCTTTGCATAATGTTTCCTACAAAGACTTTCCCACACGAGGTATCATTGTGGGTTTCACAGACTAGGACAGGGCATCTTTGGCAACTGTTATCAGCTGTAACAGTGGGAATTGGAGGTTCTTATTTATGGCTAGACTTGGAACCTAACAGACAAGAAAGGAAATCACCAGAGCATCTCTCCTCTGACAAACAGGGCATGCACACATCACCTTTCTGCCCTCCTCTCTTTATTATGTCATAAGTGTCCCTTCTGTCTGCTTTTATAACAGGCCAATCAGCACCCAAACATAACTTTAGAGGCAGGTCCTGTTCCAAAGTGAAACAGTGGGTTTCTTTCCCAGTAGATGGAAGGAGAGACCCCTCCTTGTTCCAGAACTGGTTCCCATCTCTGAAACAATGTATCCTTCATCTTCCATGTGGTGTCTCTGAGTATTACTTGTTAGAATGTGATCCATAGTCAAGTGTTCTTCATTATCATTTGAATAACTAGAGAATTTTGGTTTTAGGGTTTTAAAATTCCAGTGCATCATCGAGGGAATTGTTTCCCTAGTAGATACATAGTGAGGAAAATGTATCAAGCATTATTTTAGTTTTGTCTAGTCATGGGATAGAGACTGCTCTTTCAGTAGCATTAAGGAAATCATGCCATTTTGTAGACACCTAGAAAATGTTTGTGTTCTTTGTTCCTTCTAGGTCATCTTTGTAGAAATAAGTATCATTTTCTCTCTTCTTAAAATCTATGGGCGGGACTTCCAGTGGAGGAAGGGAGACACCAACACACCCACAAAACCTTTGACCCAAAATTTAACCGGCCTACAAGATGTGCAGGGGTAGAGTGTTACTGCTGGGACAGGCGTTTCCCTTCTGGCTGCCATCTGCAGCAGGGAACCAGGCAGCTTTAAAGCCTTCTGTGCACACCCTGCCAGGAGAGAGTGATCTCCCAGCAGTGCTTTCACTTCTGAGTGTGGAGGTGAGATCTCCATCTCCTCTCTGGAGGGGAACAGCTAGGAGCTCACAGGGCATATGATCAGTGTTGCTGTGGGGACAGGAGTCTTCCCTTCTGGCCTCCATCTGCAGCAGGGAACCAGATAGCTCCACAGCCTTCTGTGCACACACCCTGCCAGAAGAGAGTTGGTCTCCCAGGAATACAGACACAGGCTTACAGGCCCATAGGAGGGACAAGCTCCAGCCAGAGACAGCAAGACCAACTAACACCTGAGATAACTAGATGGTGAAAGGCAAGTGCAAGAACTCTACCAACAGAAACCAAGGCTACTTGGCAACATCAGAGTCCAGTTCTCCCATCACAGCAAGTCCCGGATACCCCAATACACTGGAAAAGCAAGAGTTGGATTTAAAGTCTCATCTCACAATGCTGTTAGAGGATATCAAGAAGGACATAAATAACTCCCTTAAAGAAATACAGGAGAACATGGGTCAAAAGGTAAAAGCTCTTAAAGAGAAAACAAAAAAAAAATCCCTTAAAAAAATACAGGAGAGCATAGGTGAACAGGTAGAGGCCCTTAAAGAGGAAACACAAAAATCCCTTAAAGAATTACAGGAAAACACAAACAAGTGAAGGAACTGAACAAAACCATCCAGGATCTAAAAATCGAAGTAGAAACAATAAAGAAACCACAAAGAAAGACATCTCTGGAGATAGAAATTCTTGGGAAGAATTCAGGAGTCATAGATGCAAGCATCAACAACAGAATACAAGAGATAGAAGAAAGAATCTCAGGGGCTGAAGATACCATAGAAAACATTGACTCAACGTCAAAGAAAATGCAAAATGCAAAATGCAAAAAGTTCCTGAGCCAAAACATCCAGGAAATCCAGGACACAATGAGAAGACCAAACCTAAGGATTATAGGTACAGAAGAGAGTGAAGCTTTCCAACTTAAAGGGCCAGTAAATATCTTCAACAAAATTATAGAAGAAAGCTTCCCTAACCTAAAGAAAGAGATGTCCATGAACCTACAAGAAGCCTACAGAACTCCAAACAGACTGGACCAGACCAGAAAGTCCTCCCAGCACATAATAATCAAAACACCAAATGCACTAAACAAAGAAGGAATATTAAAAGTAGTAAGGGAAAAAGGTCAAGTAACCTATAAAGGCAGGCCTATCAAAATTACATCAGACTTCTCACCTGAGATGATGAAAGCTAGAAGATCCTGGGCAGATCTCATACAGACCCTAAGAGAACACAAATGCCAGCCCAAACTACTATACCCAGCAAAACTCTCAATTACCATAGATGGAAAAAACAAGATATTCCATGATAAAACCAAATTTACACAATATCTTTCCACAAATCCAGTCCTACAAAGGATAATAGATGGAAAACGCCAACATGAGGAAGGAAACTACACCCTAGAGAAAGCAAGAAAGTAATCTTTTCCCAACAAACCCAAAAGAAAGTAACCACACAAACATAAAAAGAACATCAAAAATAACAGGAAGCAACAATCACTATTCCTTAATATCTTATAAAATCAATGGACTCAATTCCCCAACAAAAAACATAGTCTAACAGAAATACTTGTCATGTAAATCTTCAATTTTATCAGAAAATGTTTATAATTCCACTTTCAATAAACTTAGAAATATTTTTATGCCTACCATTTTATCTGTATAATTTTCCAGGATAATCTTCAGTTTTAACATTTTTCTATATATTTCTTCAATTTTATCAGAAATATTTTCCATATAAATCTTCAATTTTATCAGACAATGTCTATAATTTTACTTTCAATCAACTTAGGAATATTTTTATGCCTACCATTTATCAGTGTAATTTTCCATGAAATAGTAATGAAATAGTTTTAATGTGTTTTTCTATATATTTCTTGAATTTTATCAGAAATATTTTCCTTGTAGGTCTTCAATTTTATCAGAAAATGTTTATACTTCCACTTTCAAACAACTTAGGAATATTTTTATGCCTACCATTTTATCTCTATAATTTTTCCATGAAATAGTCAATCTTAGTGTGTTTTTCTATATATTTCTTCAATTTTATCAGAGATATTTTCCAAGTAAATCTTCAATTTTATCAGAAAATGTTTATAATTCCACTTTCAATCAACTTAGAAATATTTTGATGCCTACCATTTTATCTGTAATATTCCATGATAATCTTCAATTTTAATGTTATTTTATATTTTTCTACAATTTTATTAGAAATATTTCCTATGTAAATCTTCAATTCTATCTTAAAATGTTTCTACTTCCTTTTTCAATTAATTTAGCAAAGTTTTTTATGTCTACCATTTTACTCTTTAATTTTCCGTGAAAATTGTCAATCTTAATGTGTTTTTCTATATGCTTCTTCAAAATTGTCCGAAACATTTTCCATGTAAATCTTTAATTTTATCATAAAATGTTTTTACTTCCTTTTTCAATTAAAAAAAATGTGCAGGAATAAAGATGGAGCAGAGGTTGAGAGAACAGTCAACCAATGATTGGCCTAACTTGAAACACATCCCATGAACAAGAACCAATCCCTGACACTATTAATGATACTCTCTTTTTCTTGTAGGCAGGAGCTTAGCATGACTGTCCTCTGAGAAGCTCCATCCAGCAGCAAATACAAACAGATGTAGAGACCCACAAACAATAGAGGGAGCTTGGGGAGACTTATAATAGAAGAGTCGGAAGGGAGAGGGATTGAAGGAAGTGGAGGGCTTGAGGACACCTCAAAGAAAACCTACAGAGTTAATTAACCAGGGCCCATGAGGGTTTCTAGAAACTAAACCACCAACCAAAGAGTTGCATGGTCTGGACCTAGGCCTCCTACATATATGCAGCAGATGTGCAGTTTGGTCTTCACGTGGGTCCCCTAACAATTGACGTTGGGACTTTCTCTGCCTGCTGCCTGCTTTTGAATCCCTTTCTCCTGGCTGTACTGCCTTGTCTGGCCTCAATGGGAGAGGATGCTTTAAGTCTTGTTGGGACTTGATTTGCCAGGGCAGGTTAGTACCCATGGGGGCTTCCCCTTTTCTGAGGAGAAGGGGAGGGGGTAGTGAGGGAGGAGTATGTGAGGGTGGGGATAAGATTGGGATGTAAAGTGAATAAATAAATAAACATAAATAAATAAAAATATTTTCAAGAAAAGAAAAGGCCAGCTGGTAGAATTCAGTGCAAACCATGAAAGTGAGAAAATGTCAGGCCCAGACCTTTAAACAAAGACATCTAAGGTCATCTCACCTCCTCCTGAGGGGCACCATTATTCTCTCTTTGATAACCCGTTTTCTCATTTGTTTAGTTTTTTCTTGTCTATGTCCCTTTAAATGTATGGGGTTTTTTTTTTTTTTATTTTTTTTTTTTTGCTTCTCAGCTTTGGGGCAGGGGGCGGGGGGAGTAGCACATTCTGATGTCTAGACAGACACATCTCTGTGCTGGAGCCTTTGTGCTGAGGACTGTGGGGGAGCACGTCTAACCAGAGATTCTGATAAAATTGAAGACTTACATGAAATATATTTCTGTTAGACTATGTTTTTTGTTGGGGAATTGAGTCCATTGATGTTATATTAAGGAATAGTGATTGTTGCTTCCTGTTATTTTTGATGTTATTTTTATGTTTGTGTGAGGGAGCAGAGGACAACCTAAGGTCCTTGACAGATGGTGAGCGGTCACCAAGCAGGTCTGGCACTACAGGGAACAGACTATGGAGGAGAGATTCTTGGAGATTTTAAGTGTGTATCTGTGTGTCTATATAAATGTATTAAAATGTATGGATGGGGTATTTAAACAGACAGAAACTTGTGTTTGTGTATGTATATGTGTCTTCGTGTGTGTGTGTATGAGTGTGTGTGTGTGTGTGAGAGAGAGAGAGAGAGAGGAGAGAGAGAGAGAGAGAGAGAGAGAGAGAGAGAGAGAGAGAGAGAGAGAGAGATTGAGATTTTGCAGCCTTTTTCCAACTGTAAGGAAGCATTTCTCAACTTACAATCTGGTTCTCATTTTTGTTACGAACTCTAGATACTTACGGGCACTCAGCCAAACTCTATCGACCTTGGTTGTTTGATTGGTTTTTTGGATGTTTATTGTTTGTTTTTGTTTTGTTTTTTGACATTTAGCTCAATTTGGATCCCAGGAGAGATCAGGCCTGCTGTATTTGTGAAGCTGACTTTAAACCAAAATTTCCCTTTCCCCAAATTCTGAACTGAGAACTTAAGTCATGATCCTTCCTCCTTACTCTGTCCGTCATCCCTTCTCCCTATTCCTCACTTTTCCCTCCGAGTCTTTGAGAAATAATTGTGTTGGTGGGATATTGAAAGAAAAATAATGTTCACATTCTCCATGTCTTTGTTGAGCAAAATCTGCTTGGGCTGCTTAACCTTTCTGAGTCTTAAGTTCAAGCCAGGCACATCAAGTCTCTAGAGGAGCAGGTGCATCCTCTCCCACTGAGACATCCCAGCTATGGATATGGGATCAACAAACAGGCAACAGCTTTAGAGACAGCCCAGATTCCAGTTGTTGGGGGAACCACATGATTCATATCAGTAACATATGTGGAAGTGGATGGAGGTTAGGTCCACACTGTGTATGCTCTTTGATTGGTGGTTCACTCTCTGAGAGTCCTTAAAGCTAGAGTTTTGTTGACTCTGTTGGTCTCCATGTAGAGTTCCTATCCCCTCTAGGTTTCCCAAAACTCTTCCATAAGACTCCCAGATATCCATTCAGAGTTTGGCTATGGTTCCCTGAATCTATTTTAGTCAGTTGCTGGGTGGAGTCTATTAGAGGATCATTATGCTATCATCTGGTACTGCAGGTATAATAGAATATCCTTGATATTTACAGGCATTAGATCTTGCAAAATGGATGGGTCTCAAGTTGGGCCAGTTATTGGTTGGCCATTTCCTCCGTTTCTATTCTATTGTCTGCGGAGAAAAAGTGAGATATGGGGTAAGAAACTGTTGGAAAGGGGGTTCAGGAACAGGGGTTGCAACTATTGGGATGTAAAGTGAATAAATAAATACAATTAAAATAATGGAGAGTTGATAATTAATAGAAAAAACATAACCAAACTCTGAACCTGCAGGCACATTTAAGCATGGGGGAGTTTAGTCCAAGGGTCCCAAACCGACAATCGGTGGTGTGAGTACCTCCAAGTCCTGATCAGGCTGTTAGCAGTTTCTGCAAAACTGGCAGTGATTCTTAAACTCACTCCCCACCATAAGCCATCATTCCCCTCCATTTCAGAAGGGAAGGCCAAGGTTGGCAGAGAGGCCAGGTATCCTTTGATACTGTAGGGACTTTAAGCAATTCTCCTCAGTGGGAGTAGGAAAAAAATCCTCCTCTACCACTCGCCTACTTTAGACTAGATGCAGGAAAGAGATGTGGGAGACTGAGTGAGAGAATGAATCCACATACCCTTTGGATAACAGTCAAAAGGCTTTTATCCCACCCATCGCCCCCGCTATAAAGCTGTGCTGATCTTTATGGAATGCAAGGAACAGAAAGGAGAGGGCTACAGTGGAAACTAGCGGCAAGGCAGTAGAGGCTTCACAGAAGCCCTGGTTCCTTTGAACCAGAGGAGCACCCAGCAGAAGTAAACTGTCCTTGATCTGGGCTGCAAGAAAGGAAACCCTTCTAGAAGTGCCTCTGCAGAGAAAGGCCTCTTGCAGCAACATGCCACTACTTACGGAGTCAGAGAGAGTTGTGCCCAGTGTAGCCACAAGAGGGCGACAAATGACAGAAAATTACCATTTGTCCCTTGGCACAGAAAAGAGGGATTTCAGTTTGAAACAATGTTTTTCTTCTTCCCTCCTCCCATGAACCCCAAAGGGGAACAAACAAAGGGGAAAGGCGCTCATAAGCAAAATGAGTGAATAGAATGGAAATCTACTGTACCTAGCCATGATGCCTCCTCCAACTTTAGGAGCAGCTGCTAAAACATGTGTAGGTAAAGCCAGGGAACTGCATCCACAGGCAGAGAAAGCTTTCAGCCTACAGAAAATTAGAGCAAAGTGTTGGGGGGAAAAAACCCAATTAGGCCTTTTGTTCCAGGGTTCCTTAAAACCTAGCTGCATGGGTCCTTGCAGAGACAGCAGTGAAGTAGAAATTTCTGGTTTCTTTAACAACTCAGTTGTGTCACATGATGTTTTCCTGGAAGCTGTCTTGTGAGAGGGCATGTAATGTTTCTGCTAAGAACTTGAGAAGGCGGTTGATGTTTAGAAAAAACATAAATGGAACTCCACAAACAGCAAGAGGGCGCTCTTGTATTGCTATGACATACAATGCTTAGCTGGTCTTCACTGGTCTTCATTGCTCTTTACTTCACAGATAGAAATGTATTAAAGAAGTTCTTGTTCTATTCTGGTCAGAATCGGCCGCTTCTGCTGACTCATGCCCATTCAGCAGAGCCTTGCTGTTTCTGCTGGATTGTGCTGCTGCTACTGATTCATGTTTGGTGTTTGCTGTTGGACTGGACTGCTGGTATCCTGAGAATAAGTGTGGAATCACTCCAAAGAAATCCTTGTAGACCGGTCTACAAGAGCCTTTTCCTATTAACCTTCTTTTTCTCCAACCTCTGGTTATGGGGTTTAGAAGGGAGACTGAAGTGTTTAAGAACCCTAAATAAACTATGTTTAAAAAATGAAACCTTAGCCTTCACAGCGTACCGCCACTCATCAAGTTCCCTGGAGGTGTTTGCTTGCTTGTTTTAACTTTGTCTTGCTCAACCTGGAGGTGTGTTGGCTGATGGTGAAACTGGTAGAGCTGGTTCTACCAGATGGTCTGGCTTCTGCTGTCCTCAAGATTTGAGCTGCTGCTAAGCAGCTCAGGAAAGCACAGGAAAAAGTCACATGCCACATGCTGGCAGAAGAGACGGGCAGATGTGGGTTGAGTGTGCTGCATGCAAGGATGCCCAGATCATAGATATTGCTGGTGGTGTGTGTGTGTGTGTGTGTGTGTGTGTGTGTGTGTGTGTGAGAGAGAGAGAGAGAGAGAGAGAGAGAAGCAAACAAACAGAGACAGAGACAGAGAGACAGAGAGAGATGATAGTTATATACAAAAACAAAATAGGTCATCTCAACTTATCATGAACAATACAGTTCAAATTCACCCAAATATTTATTCCTCTGAGTCTCTGAATTCTGAAACTCTGATCAGAATAATACATTTGGCTTTAAGAAGGTGTCTATCATGACATAAACCAAAATGCTGAATAATAAACTCTAATGCACCTTGGTCAAAGTGAAGCTCATATAAAGGACTTCACAGTAGGTTCTTGTCCCAATGAGTCATTTGTCTGGTAGGATCCTAAAGCCAAAAGGAACATTTGTTGGGTCCTTGCCATTGCCTTCATTGAAAGTTCCTTATGGAAAAGTAATGAAGAAAAGATTGAAAATATTAACTCAACATTTTAAGGTGGCAACAATGCTTTTGCTTCATACAAAAGACCAAGCCTCTGTGTTCTTTTTACTTAAATCTACCCAACAGAGAAAAGTACCCCGACTGTCACAATAAGACTGTCCACTGAACAAAGAAAGATGGGAGAATTATTTAAGAAGCTATTCCAGTAAGCGCCTGGTTTCTGGCTGGAAGCAGTCACCACGAGGCTTCCTTTTACCAAACAGTGATTTGGCTGTGGTCAAAGCCAGATTGTTTGTGAGTCACCAAAATCTTTCAGAAATGTGAAACATGTTTGCAAATCAAAACTGACTTGAGTATTTTTTTACAACAGTGGTTCCATTGCACGAAAGGAGGAGTTGTCGTGGAGTAGAAAGATCTCTTCAATAAGTTAGGTGTAGTTCACTCAACACATGTTCATAACAAAACTATTAGTGTGCCCCAGGTAAGTGCTGCAATAGAAAATGGCAGGGACCTTGGCGTTTCTATTTCTATTTTTAAAGTTTTTACATTTTTCTTTTCTCTCTGAGGATTGCATGTGTGGTTACGATGGAATCTGATCACATCTACCCTTCATTTTCTCTTCCCATGCCTCCCACAAATACACTCCCTCCTAATTTGATGGTTTTTTTTCTTTTGTTGTTTACTTACGAGGTCAAGTTCATACTGCATATGAGTGTAGGGCCACTCACTGCATCATGGGAAACTTACCATTGACCACACTCCAGAAAAAGAGTGAGTCTCCATCTGCCAGCAACTATCCACTGCCAGGAGTTCCTCCACTAGGGATGAGGCCAGGAGGTCATCCACTACAAAAAGTCAGTTGTCTTGATTGTGTAGTGGTTTTACACAGCTGTTAGGAGTTCGTTGCCTGACAGGTTGGTGTTGAGTCAAGCTAGGCCCAGCATTGGGTGAGATCACTAATTTCTTTCCCCCAACAGTCTACCTAACCCCTTGTTTCCTGTACTGTGAAGCTTAGTGGCCAGGGAGGAGGTTTCCCACATTTTTGTTTCTATGTAGGTATTTGCTCATATCTCTAGCTGAGGATATGCCCAGAATGTTTTCATGTCAAGCTATGGCCATGGAGCTATGCCTAACCACACTTCCTGTAGGGTTTGTGGGTAACATTAGGGTAACAGAGTTCCTTTCCTCTACCTCCTTGTGTCCTGCTTCTACAGGTGATACCTATGGGTGACCAGCTGGTAAATGCAGAACTCATTGTTCAAAGCTGGTCAAGGAAAAGGCTTCACTAAGTGGAAGATGGAAACAAAATACTGGATCAGAAAATAAGAATGGACTAACTGTGAGATACAGTAATAAAGATGAAAGTAGAGCAAAAGAATCGGGGGAAAGGCAACCTTATATGCTTGAGGAAAAAATATGCAGTGTGGTAGATGCTTCTTTTTATTTTCAAGGGATTGACTTGACATTTTGTTCTCTCTCTCTTTTTTTATTTTTTAAGCTTTTTTATTTACATTCCAAATGATTTCCCCTTTCCCGTTTCCTCCCTCCCCGAAAGTCCCATAAGCCCCCTTCCCTCCCTCTGTTCCCCATTCAACCCCCTCTCGTTTCTCTGTCCTGTTATTCCCCTACATCCAGTCTTTCCAGGACCAGGGGTCTCTCCTTCCATCTTCTTAGAAATCTATTGATATGTTAATTGTGTCTTGGGTATTCCGAGATTCTGGGTTAATATCCCCTTATCAGTGACTGCATACCATGTGTGTTCTTTGTGATTGGGTTACCTCACTAAGGATGATATTTTCCAGTTCTGACCATTTGCCTAGGAACTTCGTGAATTCATTGTTTTTAATTGCAGAGTAGTATTCCATTGTGTAAATATACCACATCTTCTGAATCCATTCCTCCACTGAGGGACTTGGTTCTTTCCAGTTTCTGGCTATTATAAATAAGGCTGCTATGAACATAGTGGAGCATGTGTCCTTATTGCATGCAGGAAAAGCCTCTGGGTATATGCCCAGGAGTGGTATAGCCGGATCCTACAGGAGTGTCATGCCCAGTTTTCTGAGGAACCACCAGACTGCTTTCCAGAGTGGTTGTGCCAGCTTGCAATCCCACCAGCACTGCAGGAGTGTTCCTCTTTCTCCACATCCTTGCCAACAACTGCTGTCTCCTGTGTTTTTGATCTTAGCCATTCTGACATGTGTGAGGTGGAATCTCAGGGTTGTTTTGATTTGCATTTTCCTAATGACTAAGGATGTTGAACATCTTTTTAGGTGCTTCTCAGCCATTAGATATTCTTAAGGTGAGAACTCTTTGTTTAGCTCTGTACCCCATTTCTTAATAGGGTTATTTGGCTCTCTGGAGTCTAACTTCTTGAGTTCTTTGTATATATTGGATATTAGCCCTCTGTCAGATAAAGAGTTGGTAAAGATCATTTCCCAGTTAGTTGGTTGCCGCTTTGTTCTTTTGAAAGTGTCCTTTGCCTTACAGAAACTTTGCAATTTTATGAGGTCCCATTTGTCAATTCTTGATCTTAGAGCATAAGCTATTGGTGTTCTGTTCAAGAAATTCTCTCCTGTGCCCATGTTGTTCAAAGTTCTTCCCTAGTTTCCTTTCTATTAGTTTCAGTGTGTCTGGTTTTAAGTGGAGGTCCTTGATCCACTTGGAATTGAGCTTAGTGCAAGGAGATTAGAATGGATCAATTTGCATTCTTCTGCAAGTTGACTTCCAGTTGAACCAGGACCATTTGTTGAAAAGGCTATCTTTTTTCCACTGGATGGTTTTAGCTCATTTGTCAAAGATCAAGTGACCATAGGAGTGTGGATTCATTTCTGGGTCTTCAATTCTGTTCCATTGATCTACATGCCTGTCACTGTACCAGTACCATGCAGTTTTTTTTTTAATTTTATTTTATTTTATTTTTTTAATTTACATTCCAAATCACTTCCCCTTTCCCGTTTCCTCCCTCCCCGAAAGTCCCATAAGCCCCCTTCCCTCCCTCTTTTCTCCGTTCAACCCCCTCTCATTACTCTGTCCTGGCGTTCCCCTACATCCAGTCTTTCCAGGACCAGGGGTCTCTCCTTCCATCTATTTAGAAATCTATTGATATGCTGATTGTGTCTAGGGTATTCTGAGATTCTGGGTCAATATCCCCTTATCAGTGACTTCACACCATGTGTGATCTTTTGTGATTGGGCTACCTCACTAAGGATGATATTTTCAAGTTCTGACCATTTGCCTAGGAATTTCGTGAATTCATTGTTTTTAATTGCAGAGTAGTATTCCATTGTTTAAATATACCACATCTTCTGAATCCATTCCTCCGTTGAGGGACATCTGGGTTCTTTCCAGCTTCTGGCTATTATAAATAAGGCTGCTATGAATATAGTGGAGCATGTGTCCTTATTGCATGCAGGTAAAGTCTCTGGGTATATGCCCAGGAGTGGTATAGCCGGATCCTCCGGAAGTGTCATGCCCAGTTTTCTGAGGAGCCGCCAGACTGCTTTCCAGAGTGGTTGTACCAGCCTGCAATTCCACCAGCAGTGGAGGAGTGTTCCTCTTTCTCCACATCCTCGCCAACAACTGCTGTCTCCTGTGTTTTTGATCTTAGCCATCCTGACTGGTGTGAGATGGAATCTCAGGGTTGTTTTGATTTGCATTTCCCTAATGACTAAGGATGATGAACATCTCTTTAGGTGCTTCTCAGCCATTAGATATTCTTCAGGTGAGAACTCTTTGTGTAGCTCTGTACCCCATTTTTAATAGGGTTACTTGCCTCTCTGGAGTTTAACTTCTTGAGTTCTTTGTATATCTTGGATATTAGCCCTCTGTCGGATGTAAGGTTGGTAAAGATCATTTCCCAGTTAGTTGGTTGCCGCTTTGTCTTTTTGACGGTGTCTTTTGCCTTGCAAAAACTTTGTAATTTAATGAGGTCCCATTTGTCTATTCTTGATCTTAGAGTATAAGCTATTGGAGTTCTGTTCAGGAAATTCTCCCCTGTGCCCATATGTTCAAGGTTCTTCCCTAGTTTCCCTTCTATTAGTTTCAGTGTGTCTGGTTTTATGTGGAGATCTTTGATCCACTTAGAATTGAGCTTAGTGCAAGGAGATAAGGATGGGTCAATTTGCATTCTTCTGCATGTTGACCTCCAGCTGAGCCAGCACCATTTGTTGAAAAGGCTATCTTTTTTCCACTGGATGGTTTTAGCTCCTTTGTCAAAGATCAAGTGACCATAGGAGTGTGGATTCATTTCTGGGTCTTCAATTCTGTTCCATTGATCTACATGTCTGTTACTGTACCAATACCATGCAGTTTTTAACACTATTGCTCTGTAGTACAGCTTGAGGTCCGGGATACTGATTCCCCCAGAGGTTCTTTTACTCTTGAGAATAGTTTTAGCTATTCTGGGTTTTCTGTTATTCCAGATGAATTTTTGAATTGCTCTTTCTAACTCTATGAAGAATTGAGTTGGGATTTTGATGGGGATTGCATTGAATCTGTGTATTACTTTTGGTAAGATGCTCATTTTTACTATATTAATCCTGCAAATCCATGAGCATGGCAGATTTTTCCATCTTCTGAGGTCTTCTTCAATTTCTTTCTTCAGAGACTTGAAGTTCTTGTCATACAGATCTTTCACTTGTTTGGTTAGCGTCACGCCAAGATACTTAATATGGTTTGTGGCTATCGTAAAGGGTATTATTTCTCTTACTTCTTTCTCAGCCTGCTTATCCTTTGAGTATAGGAAGGCTTCTGACTTGCTTGAGTTGATTTTATATCCGGCCACTTTGCTGAAGTCGTTTATCAGCTGTAGGAGTTCTCTGGTGGAGTTCTTTGGGTCGCTTATGTATACTATCATATCGTCTGCAAATAGTGATAGTTTGACTTCTTCCTTTCCAATTTGTATCCCTTTGACCTCTTTTTCTTGTCTAATTGCTCTAGCTAGAACTTCAAGTACTATATTGAAAAGATATGGAGAGAGAGGGCAGCCTTGTCTAGTCCCTGATTTTAGTGGGATTGCTTCAAGTTTCTCTCCGTTTAGATTGATGCTGGCTACTGGTTTGCTGTAAATTGCTTTTACTATGTTTAGATATGGGCCTTGAATTCCTGATCTTTCCAAGACCTTTAGCATGAAAGGATGCTGAATTTTGTCAAATGCTTTCTCAGCATCTAATGAGATGACCATGTGGTTTTTTTCTTTGAGATTGTTTATGTAGTGGATTACATTGATGGATTTCCTTATATTGAACCATCCCTGCATCCCTGGGATGAAGCCTACTTGATCGTGGTGAATGATCGTTTTGATGTGTTCTTGGATTCGGTTGGCAAGAATTTTATTGAGTATTTTTGCATCGATATTCATAAGAGAGATTGGCCTGAGATTCTCTTTCTTTGTCGAATCTTTGTGTGCTTTTGGTATTAGTGTAATTGTGGCTTCATAGAACGAGTTGGGTAGTGTTCCTTCTGTTTCTATTTTGTGGAACAGTTTGAAGAGTATTGGTGTTAGGTCTTCTTTGAAGGTCTGATAGAATTCTGCACTAAAACCATCTGGACCTGTGCTTTTTTTGGTTGGAAGACTTCCAATGACAACTTCTATTTCTTCAGGGGTTATAGGACGGTTTAGATGGTCTATTTGATCCTGATTTAATTTTGATACTTGGTATCTGTCAAGGAAATTGTCCATTTCCTCAAGATTTTCTAGTTGTGTTGAATACAGGTTTTTGTAGTAGGATCTGATGATTTTTTGAATTTCCTCAGTTTCTGTTGTTATCTCTCCCTTTTCGTTTCTGATTTTATTAATTTGGATACTATCTCTGTGCCCTCTGGTTAGTCTGGCTAAGGGCTTATCTATCTTGTTGATTTTCTCAAAGAACCAACTCCTCGTTTTGTTGATTCTTTGTATGGTTTTATTTGTTTCTACTTGATTGATTTCAGCCCTGAGTTTGATGATTTCCTGCCTTCTACTCCTCTTTGGTGTATTCGCTTCTTTTTGTTCCAGGGCTTTCAGGTGTGCCATTAAGCTGTTAGTGTATGCTGTCTCCCGTTTCTTTTTGGCGGCACTCAGGGCTATGAATTTTCCTCTTAGCACTGCTTTCATTGTGTCCCATAAGTTAGGGTATGTTGTGCCTTCATTTTCATTAACTTTCAAAAAGTCTTTGATTTCTTTCTTTATTTCCACCTTGACCAAGTTATCATTGAGTAGAGCATTGTTCAGCCTCCATGTGTACGTGGGTTTTCTTTTGTTTTTGTTGCCATTGAAGACCACCCTTATTCCATAGTGATCTGATAGGAGGCATGGGATTATTTCTATCTTCTTGTATCTGTTGAGGTCTGATTTGTGACCAATTATATGGTCAATTTTGGAGAAGGTACCATGAGGAGCTGAGAAGAAGGTGTATTCTTTAGCTCTAGGATGAAATGTTCTATATATATCAGTTAGTTCCATTTGGTCCAAGGCTTCAATTAGATTCACTGTGTCCCTGTTTAGTTTCTGCTTTCCTGAACGATCCATTTCAGAGAGCGGGGTGTTGAAGTCACCCACTATTATTGTGTGCGGTGCGATGTGTGCTTTGAGTTTTAGTAAAGTTTCTTTTACGAATGAGGGTGCCCTTGCATTTGGAGCATAGATATTCAGGATTGAGAGTTCTTGATGGTGGATTTTTCCCTTGATCAGTATGTAGTGTCCTTCTGTGTCTTTTTTGATGACTTTAGGTTGAAAATCAATTTTATCCGATATTAGGATGGCTACTCCACCTCGTTTCTTGGGGCCATTTGCTTGTAAAATTGTTTTCCAGCCTTTTACTCTGAGGTAGTGTTTGTCTTTGACACTGAGGTGCGTTTCCTGCATTCAGCAAAATGCTGGGTCCTGTTTACGTATCCAGTCTGCTAGTCTATGTCTTTTAATTGGGGAATTGAGACCATTGATATTAAGAGAGATTAAGGCATAGTGATTATTGCCATCTGCCATTCTTGACGCTATCTTTATGTTTGAGTGGTTATCTACTTTTGGGTTTGATTCAAGAAGGTTATTATCTCATTTTTTCCAGGGTGTTGTTTCTCTCCCTGTATTGGAGGTTTCCACCTATTATCCGTTGCAGGGCTGGATTTGTGGAAAGATATTGTGAAAATTTGGTTTTATCATGGAATATCTTGGTCTCTCCATCTATGGTGATTGAGAGTTTTGCTGGGTATAGTAGTCTAGGCTGGCATTTGTGCTGTCTTAGTGTCTGCATGAGATCTGCCCAGGATCTTCTGGCTTTCATAGTCTCTGGTGAGAAGTCTGATGTGATTCGGATAGGTCTTCCTTTGTATGTTACTTGGCCCTTTTCTCTTACTGCATTTAGTATTCTTTCTTTGTTTAGAACATTCGGTGTTTTGATTATTATGTGACGGGAGGTATTTCTGTTCTGGTCCAGTCTGTTTGGAGTTCTGTAGGCTTCTTGTACGTTCATCGGCATCTCTCTCTTTAAGTTAGGGAAGTTTTCCTCCATAATTTTGTTGAAGATGTTTACTGGCCCTTTAAGTTGCAAATCTTCACTCTCATCTATACCTATAATCCTTAGGTTTGGTCTTCTCATTGTGTCCTGGATTTCCTGGATGTTTTGGGTTACGCGTTTTTTGCATTTTGCATTTTCTTTGACTGTTGAGTCGATGCTTTCTATGGAATCTTCAGCACCTGAGATTCTTTCTTCCATCTCTTGAATTCTATTGTTGATGTTTGCATCTATGACTCCTGATTTCTTCCCAAGGTTTTCTATCTCCAAAGTTGTCTCCCTTTGTGATTTCTTAGTTGTTTCTACTTCCTTTTTTAGTTCCTGGATGGATTTGCTGAGATCCTTCACTTGTTTGTTTGTATTTTCCTGTATTTCTTTAAGGTATTTTTGCATTACCTCTTTCAGGATTTCTTCCTGATGACCCACGTTCTCCTGCATTTCTCTGAGCGATTTTTGTGTTTCCTCCTCATGGGATTCCATCTGTTGATCCATCGTCTCCTGCATTTCTTTAAGCAGTTCTCGTGTTTCCTTTGTAAGGGCATCTAACCGTTGATTCATTTCTTTAAGCAATTTTTGTGTTGCCTCCTTATGGGCATCCGTCTGTTGACCCATATTCTTCTGCATTTCTTTATGCAAATTTCGTGATTCCTTTGTGAGTGCATCTACCCGTTGATTCATCTCGTTAAGCGATTTTTGTGTTGTCTCCTTGTGCGCCTCCGTCTTTTGATCCATGTTCTCCCGCATTTCTCTAAGCGATTTTTGTGTTTCCTTTGTAAGGGCTTCTAACCATTGATTCATGGTCTCCTGTAACTCTTTATGAGATTTATTTGTGTCCTTCTTGTGATCCTCTAATAGCATCATGAGAAGTGATTTTAAATCCAGATCTTGTCTTTCGGGTGTGGTGGGGTATCCAGGACTTGCTGCTGTTGGAGAGTTGGGTTCGGATGGTCCCACATTACTTTGATTACTGTTAGTAACATTCCTACGTTTGCCTTTTGCCATCTGGATACCTCTGGTGTTAGTTGGTCCTGCTGCCACTGGCTGTTGGTTGGACCTCCTGTGAGCCTGCAAAGCTATTTCTGCCCCCCCTGGATTACCAGGATTCCCCTGGCACCGATTTCTGGGGCCTGCCTGCTCCTGAGTGACTTTGGAGCCCTAATGTGCTTTGCCCCAAGTGATCTTATATTGGGGAGGCCTTGCACATCTAAAGGCTCAGCCTAGTGGATTCCTGGAGCAGAGGTCGCCAAAGGGAGGCTGGCAGGCTCCTGCCCTGTGCAGGGGTGTGTGATCTCTCCTGGGGGGGGGAAGGGGGCGTCCCTCTGCCAGGCAGAAGTCCCACAGCAGATCTGGCGCGCTGGTCACTGCAGATCAGCCCAGCACCTGGGAGCAGGTTACACACAAGCTGCCTGAACCCGAAGCGATATTATGCCTGTCTGTCTCTGAGCCTGGCGGTCCCAACTACCTGGTCACTGTAGCAAAGATGGCGGAGGGCACTCTCCGTGGCTCCGCTCACCCTGTGGTCACGATGGCCCGCCGATCTGGCACCCAGACGACCACAGCGCCAACCCGCCCTCGGGCACAGACGGAAGCCCCAACAGGCCGTGTCCCAAGTGATGTTATATTGGGGGGAGAGCCTGGGTACCGGTCTCTCCAGCGCAGTCCGCGGGAACAGAGGTCGAGGAAGGGAAGCTGGCAGGCTCCCTCCCTGCGCGGGGTCCCTCCACCAGGCAGAAGGTCCCACCGCGGAACTGGCGCGCTGGTTACTGCAGATCAGCCCAGCACCTGGGAGCAGGTTACACACAAGCTGCCTGAAACCGAAGCGATATTATGCCTGTCTGTCTCTGAGCCTGGCGGTCCCAACTACCTGGTCACTGTAGCAAAGATGGCGGAGGGCACTCTCCGTGGCTCCGCTCACCCTGTGGTCACGATGGCCCGCCGATCTGGCACCCAGACGACCACAGCGCCAACCCGCCCTCGGGCACAGACGGAAGCCCCAACAGGCCGTGTCCCAAGTGATGTTATATTGGGGGGAGAGCCTGGGTACCGGTCTCTCCAGCGCAGTCCGCGGGAACAGAGGTCGCAGAAGGGAAGCTGGCAGGCTCCCTCCCTGCGCGGGGTCCCTCCACCAGCACCATGCAGTTTTTAACACTATTGCTCCGTGGTACAGCTTGAGGTCCGGGATACTGATTCCCCTAGAAGTTCTTTTACTCTTGAGAATAGTTTTAGCTATCCTGGGTTTTCTGTTATTCCAGATGAATTTTTGAATTGCTCTTTCTAACTTTATGAAGAATTGAGTTGGGATTTTGATGGGGATTGCATTGAATCTGTATATTGCTTTTGGCAAGATGGTCATTTTGACTATATTAATCCTGCCAATCCATGAGCATGGAAGATTTTTCCATCTTCTGAAGTCTTCTTCAATTTCTTTCTTCAGAGACTTGAAGTTCTTGTCATACAGATCTTTCACTTGTTTGGTTAGAGTCACACCAAGATACTTTATATTGTTTGTGGCTATCGTGAAGGGTATCATTTCTCTTATTTCTTTCTCAGCCTGATTATCCTTTGAGTATAGGAAGGCTACTGACTTGCTTGAGTTGATTTTATATCCGGCCACTTTGCTGAAGTTGTTTATCAGCTGTAGGAGTTCTTTGAGTCGCTTAAGTATACTATCATATCGTCTGCAAATAGTGATAGTTTGACTTCTTCCTTTCCAATTTGTATCCCTTTGACCTCCTTTTGTTGTCTAATTGCTCTAGCTAGAACTTCAAGTACTATATTGAGAAGATATATAGAGAGAGGGCAGCCTTGCCCAGTCCCTGATTTTAGTGGGATTACTTCAAGTTTCTCTCCCTTTAGATTGATGTTGGCTACTGGTTTGCTGTAAACTGATTTGACTATGTTTAGATATGGGCCTCGAAAACCTGATCTTTCCAAGACTTTTAGCATGAAAGGATGCTGAATTTTGTCAAATACTTGTTCAGCATCTAATGAAATGACCATGTGGTTTTTTTCTTTGAGATTGTTTATGTAGTGGATTACATGGATGGACATCCTTATATAAAACCATCCCTGCATCCCTGGCATGAAGCCTACTTGATCGTGGTGAATGATCATTTTGATGTGTTCTTGGATTCGGTTGGCAAGAATTTTATTGAGTATTTTTGCATCAATATTCATAAGAGAGATTGGCCTGAGATTCTCTTTCTTTGTCAGATCTTTGTGTGATTTTGGTATCAGCGTAATTGTGGCTTCATAGAACAAGTTGGGGAGTGTTCATTCTGTTTATATTTTGCGGAAAAGTTTGAAGAGTATTGGTGTTAGGTCTTCTTTGAAGGTCTGATAGAATTCTGCACTAACACCATCTGGATCTGTGCTTTTTTTGATTGGAAGACTTCCAGTGACGGCTTCTATTTCTTCAGGGGTTATAGGATGGTTTAGATGGTCTATTTGATCCTGATTTTATTTTGGTATTTGGTATCTGTCAAGGAAATTGTCCATTTCCTCGAGATTTTCTAGTTGTGTTGAATACAGGTTTTTGTAGTAGGATCTGATGATTTTTTGAATTTCCTCAGTTTCTGTTGTTCTCTCTCCCTTTTCGTTTCTGATTTTGTTAATTTGGATACTGTCTCTGTGCCCTCTGGCTAGTCTGGCTAAGGGCTTATCTATCTTGATGATTTTCTCAAAGAACCAACTCCTAGTGTTTGATGATTTCCTGCATTCTACTCCTCTTTGGTGTATTTGCTTCTTATTGTCTCAGGGCTTTCAGGTGTGCCATTTAGCTGCTAGTGTTTGCTCTCTCGAGTTTCTTTTGGAGGCACTCAGGGCTATGAATTTTCCTCTTAGCACTGCTTTCATTGTTTCCCATAAATTAGGGTATGTTGTGCCTTCATTTTCATTAAATTTTTAAAAGTCTTTGATTTCTTTCTTTATTTCCTCCTTGAGCAAGGTATCATTGAGTAGAGCATTGTTCAGCTTCTATGTGTATGTGGACTTTCTGTTGTTTTTGTTGCCATTGAAGATCACCCTTATTCCATAGTGATCTGATAGGAGGCATGGGATTAGTTCAACTTCTTATATCTGTTAAGGTCTGTTTTGTGACCAATTATATGATCGATTTTGGAGAAGGTACCATGAGATGCTGAGAAAAGGTATATTCTTTTGCTTTAGGATGAAATGTTCTATATATATTTGTTAGTTCCATTTGGTCTAAGGCTTCAATTAGATTCACTGTGTCCCTGTTTAGTTTCTGCTTTCTTGAACGATCTATTTCAGAGAGAGGGGTGTTGAAGTCACCCACTATTATTGTGTGAGGTGCAAAGTGTGCTTTGAGCTTTAGTAAAGTTTCTTTTACCAATGAGAGTGCCCTTGCATTTGGAGCATATTCAGAATTGAGAGTTCTTGATGGTGGATTTTTCCCTTGATCAGTATGTAGTGTCCTTCTGTGTCTTTTTTGATGACTTTAGGGTGAAAATCAATTTTATCTGATATTAGGATGGCTACTCCAGCTCGTTTCCTGGGACCATTTGCTTGTAAACTTGTTTTCCAGCCTTTTACTCTGAGGTAGTGTTTGTCTTTGACACTGAGGTGTGTTTCCTGCACGCAGCAAAATGCTGGGTCCTGTTTACTTATCCAGTCTGTTACTGGATGTCTTTTTATTGGGGAATTGAAACCATTGATATTAAGAGAGATTAAGGAATAGTGATTATTGCCACCTGCTATTCTTGATTCTATCTTTATGTTTGAGTGGTTCTCTACTTTTGGGTTTGATTAAAGATGGTTCCTATCTCGTTTTTTCCAGGGTGTAGTTTCTCTCCTTGTATTGGCAGGTTCCACCTATTATCCTTTGTAGGGCTGGGTTTGTAGAAAGATATTGTGTAAATTTGCTTTTGTCATGGAATATCTTGGTCTCTCTATCTATGGTGATTGAGTGTTTTGCTGGGTATAGTAGTCTAGGCTGGCATTTGTGTTCTCTTAGAGTCTGTATGAGGTATGCCCAGGATCTTTAAACTATCATAGTCTCTGGTGAGAAGTCTGATGTGATTCTGATCTTACTTTATTTGTTACTTGGCCTTTTTCTCTTACTGCTTTTAATATTCTTTCTTTGCTTAGTACATTTGATGTTTTGATTATTATGTGACAGGAGGTATTTCTGTTCTAGTCCAGTCTCTTTGGAGTTCTGTAGGCTTCTTATACATTCATCGGCATCTCTCTCTTTAGGTTAGGGAAGTTTTCCTCCATAATTTTGTTAAAGATATTTACTGGCCCTTTAAGTTGCAAATCTTCACTCTCATCTATACCTATAATCCTTAGGTTTGGTCTTCTCATTGTGTCCTGGATTTCCTGGATGTTTTGGGTTACACGTTTTTTGCATTTTGCATTTTCTTTGACTGTTGAGTCGATGCTTTCTATGGTATCTTCAGCACCTGGGATTCTTTCTTCCATCTCTTGTATTCTATTGTTGATGTTTGCATCTATGACTCCTGATTTCTTCCCAAGGTTTTCTATCTCCAAAGTTGTCTCCCTTGTTCTCTTTTACTTTATACAATAGAAAAGTATATTCAGACAAAAAAAAGGAGGGGCAGGGGAGTGTGGAGGGCGAGATTTTATGAGTGATTGTGTGATACCAAAACTGGGTTGCAAGTTGAGAATAGCTTCCAAGCAGGTGAATAGAGTCTGACAAAGCTGGCCAATCTAAAAGTCACAGAACAACCAGGGAAGGGCTTCAGACCTGGTTTCATGTAACTTAGGCATCAGTGTTACTATAGGATGATTGTTTCTAAGCTCCATGAACTACCAGAGTCAAATGCATTCACTGGTAAGACCTAGCCTGCCCCTCCCCTTCTGACTCCTACCTGTCCTTTCTCTGTCTCTGTCTCTGTCTCTCTCTCTCTCTCTCTCTCTCTCTCTCTCTCTCTAAAATATACTATCCAGATCTCAATATGAAGACCATATCCCCAGTAAGGCACAGCAGTGGGGTTGTTTCTGAACAAGCTCTAGCTTTCTTAGCTCAATTTTAATGATGAAACATACACATACACACACACATACTTATACACACACACGAAGACACATATACACACACAAACACAAGCTTCTGTTTGTTTAAATACCCCACCCATACATTTTAATACATTTATATAGACACACAGATACACACTTAAAATTTCCAGGAATCTCTCCTCCATAGTCTGTTCCCTGTAGTGCCAGACCTGCTTGGTGACTGCTCATCCATCTGTCAAGGATCTTATGTTGTCCTCTGCTCCCTCACTTCCAGAACAGAAGCTCTGACTAGGCATGCTCCCCCACAGTCCTCAGCACAAAGGCTCCAGCACATAGATGTGTCTGTCTAGACATCAGTCTGTGCTACCCGCCCCCCCCCACACACACACACAAGCTGAGAAGCAAAAAACCATGTCTTTAAAGGGAAAGAGACAAGAAAAAACTAAACAAATGAGAAAACGGGTTATCAAAGAGAGAATAATGGTGCCCCACAGGAGGAGGTGAGATGACCTTAGATGTCTTTGTTTAAAGGTCTGGGCCTGACATTTTCTCTCTTTCAGGTTTGCACTGAATTCTACCAGCTGGCCTTTTCTTTTCTTGAAAATATTTTTATTTATTTATGTTTATTTATTTATTCACTTTACATCCCAATCTCATCCCCACCCTCACATACTCCTCCCTCACTACCCCCTCCCCTTCTCCTCAGAAAAGGGGAAGCCCCCATGGGTACCAACCTGCCCTGGCAAATCAAGTCCCAACAAGACTTAGAGCATCCTCTCCCATTGAGGCCAGACAAGGCAGTACAGCCAGGAGAAAGGGATTCAAAAGCAGGCAGCAGGCAGAGAAAGCCCCAACTCCAATTGTTAGGGGACCCACGTGTAGACCAAACCTCACATCTGCTGCATATATGTAGGGGGCCTAGGTCCAGACCATGCAACTCTTTGGTTGGTGGTTTAGTCTCTAGAGGCCCTCATGGGCCCTGGTTAATTAACTCTGTAGGTTTTCTTTGAGGTGTCCTCAAGCCCTCCAGCTCCTTCAATCCCTCCCGCTCCCAACTCTTCTATAAGTCTCCCCAAGCTCCCTCTACTGTTTGTGGGTTTCTAGATCTATTTGTATTTGGTGCTGGATGGAGCTTCTCAGAGGATAGCTCCTGCCTAGAAGCATAACAAAGTATCATTAATAGTGTCATAGTGCCAGGGATTGGTTTTTGTTCATGGGATGTGTTTCTTTTTTCTTTTTTTTTCTGAGTAGCTCTGACTGTCCTGGAACTCACTTTGTAGACCAGGCTGGCCTCAAACTCAGAAATCCTCCTGCCTCTGCCTCCCAAGTGCTGGGACTAAAGGTGTGTGCCACCACTGCCCAGCTTTTTTTTTAATCATTTATTTATTCATTTAATGTATGCGAGTATACTGTCACTGTCTTCAGCCACACCAGAAGAGGGCATCGGATCCCATTACAAATGGTTGTAAGCCACCATGTGGTTGCTGGGATTTGAACTCAGGACCTTTGGAAAAGCAGTCAGTGCTCTTAACTGCTGAGCCATCTCTCCAGCTCTGGGATGTGTTTCAAGTTAGGCCAATCATTGGTTGGCTGTCCTCTCAACCTCTGCTCCATCTTTATCTCTGCACATCTTGTAGGCAGGCTAAATTTTGGGTCAAAGGTTTTGTGGGTGTGATGGTGTCCCCCTCCCTCCACTGGAAGTCCTGCCCATTGCTTTTAAGAGAGAAAATGATACTTATTTCCACAAAGAACACCTTCAAGGAACAAGGAACAAAGAACATCATTTTCTAGGTGTCTAGAAAATGACTTGATTTCCTTAATGCTACTGAAAGAGCAGTCTCTATCCTGTGGCTAGACAAAACTAAACCAATGCTTGATACATTTTCCTCACTTGTATCTACTAGGGAAAAAATTTCCTCGATGATGCACTGGAATTTTAAAACCCTAAAACCAAAATTCTCTAGTTATTCAAATGATAATGAAGAACACTTGACTATGGATCCCATTCTAACAAGTGATACTCAGAGACACAACCAGGAAGATGAAGGATACGTTGTTTCAGAGATGGGAACCAGTTCTGAAACCCACTGCTTCACTTTGGAACAGGACCCACCTCTAAATGTCATTCTTGGGTGCTGATTGGCCTGTTATAAAAGCAGTCAGAAGGGACACTTATGACATAATAAAGAGAGGAGGGCAGAAGGGTGATGTGTGCATCTGAGCCTTGTGCCCGATGGTTACAGAAACTGTGTTTTCACATCACAGAACTTGACAAAAAAGGACAGAGACTCGCAGAGATGAATCAGCAGTTGACAGCACTGGCTGCTCTTGCAGAGGAGCCATGTTTGGCTCCCAGCACCCACGCAGAGGCTCACAACCGCCTGTATCTCCAGTCACATGTGACCCAATGTTCTTTTCTGGTCTCTGCAGGCGTGACACACATGTGATGCATATATATACACTCAGGCACACACATGCACACAAAGTTGATATTTTTAAAGGACTTCTAAAAGCCAGCTGGAATTATAGTTATTTGACGCTAACATTTTTTTCAGAAATTTATTTTTTTAATTCACTTTACATCCAGATCACAGCCCCCCTCTCTCCTCTCCTTCCAGTCCCACCCTCACAAGCTCCTCTCTCCATAGCCCCCTTCCCTTCTCCTCAGAGGGGAAACCCCCTTTGGTACCACCCTACCCTGGGATATGAAGTCCCAGCAGGAATAGCACATCCTCTCTCACTGAAGTCCAACCAGGCAGTCCAGTATGGGGGTCGGGGAGAGAGGATCCAAAGGCAGGGAACAGAATGAGACAGCCCCCAGTCTGCTTTGCTAGGAGACCCACATGAAGACCAAGCTGTACATTTGCTACAAATGTGTAGGAGGCCCAGGTCCAGCTCCAGAACGCTCCCTGGTTGGTGGCCCAGGCTCTGTGAGCCCCCATGGGCCCAGGCTAGTTGACTCTGTAGATCTGTATCCTTGACATAAGGCTAACATTCTGAAGTGAATTTGGAGAACAAGCTTGACAAAGGACAAGAATCATGTTGAGTGACACTCCTATTGTCTGACTGCTCTAGACTGTCCACCCTGTTCCATTCCTGATTCTGAGCATTTGCCCTTTGTCTTGTCCTAACCATCTATGAGTCACAGTTCTGCCAAACCCTTTATGACCTAATGCCCATGTCACTCTGGTGACCCTCCTGCCTTTGCCTTGTCTCCAAAAATAGTACTTTACACATACTTTTGACTGTGTTTACCTCTCTGTACCATGACTGCACTTAACGTGTCTGTCTGTCCCTCCAAATAAAGCCGGTCTCCTCTTTCTATCACCAGCATAGTCTGGTGAACAGATGGGTAAATTAACAACTTGTGTGCACAATCCTGCCCTAGGCCACCCTCACTTCACTGATCTCATTCTGGTCTTCAGTGTTCCCTGTTAGCAAGGAAATACTCCAGTAGATGATCCAAAAATAGCTGCTGTGATTTTATGGCTGTAAAAACAGTGCTCTGCATCATTTAGTTACTGCCACATAGTAAAGGACTCAGAGAATGAAGTTGACTGTTGGGTTTCTGATCTTTTCTAGGCTCATTGTGACTGAATTCAGCGCTGAGATGGAGGTGCAGGATGGAGTCATGGCATGTCAGAAGCCTCAGTGGGCTGTGGGCTGGGCCTGGCTTCACTGCCAAGAGCACTTCCATCCCACACACACTAGCAGGGCGCACTCCTAAAAGCCCCCAAGCTAAAGCAATGATTAAGCACATGCTGCTGTCAGGTCCTTGGAGATCCATTAACCAAGGCAAAGCACACGGCTGAACTGAGTCAATGGAGAGAGACATTAAACTTTGCCTGTCATCAAGTAGAACAGCAGTCTTCATTTTTCAATTTTAAATACATTTTTAATTAAAATTGAGCTACATCCTTTTCCCTTCCATTTCTTCCCTCTGGCTCTCCCAGTTACTCACCCCAAACACCCCTCATGCCTCCCCCATCTCAAGTTAATAACTTCTTTATTATTATTGCTACGTGTGTGTGTGTGTGTGTGTGTGTGTGTGTCTGTGTCTGTGTCTGTGTCTGTGTGTGTGTGTAAACACAAGTATACATGCATACAACCTGCTAAGTTCATTCTTGCTGTTTTGTATATCTGGCTTCAGGGCCAACCACTCTGCAGTGGACAATCAACAGGGGACGCATCCCTGGGAGAGGCTGTTTCTAGTCTCTGTACTTATTACTTACCTGTAGGTCTTTGTCTAGGGGCAGAACCTTGCAAAAATTTCTTCCCCTTCTTCATTAACATAGAACAGCATTTTTAACCTACTGCAACTTGATAGTAACCTCAAGGAGCTTTTTATTTTCCTACTACTTCTATAAAGGAGATTTTTTTTGGCCTTTCCTTGACCCCCCCCCAAAAAAAGCCCTTAACTTTAGGTTTCCATCTAATTGCATGCATTAGACCTTCGATGATTAAAAGCAATTCTCAAATTCTTGGCTTGTAGGAATGATTTTGCTCTTTGACCAATTCAAATGTTGGCTATTGATTCAAGCAGATTTTTTTTTATTTTTATTTTTGCCATTAAGGGATACATTGAACTTTTAAAAAATTCAGAATTAAAAATAACTTCGCTTGTTTTTAAATGCCTTTATAATGTGGATATGAGGAAATATTACATTTATATGTTGCCATAGTCTATTCTGAGTTGCTGTAACAAAATAGCCAATGCTAGGTATATTATAAGAAAAGAACTTGTTTAGCACACAGTTTTAGAAGCCCAATTCTTTGGGAACAGCATCCGTTTAGCTCCAGTGAGGTCTTCTTGGGTTTATTACAACAGAGTAGACAATGTCACAGTGGGAACATAAACGAGAAAAAAAAAACCAGATATTATATAATGAGATAGAAGGCAAGATGATAGGGAGAAGCCAGACTTACAGTTTTTATAACAACTAATGTCCCCTGTGGGGCCAGCATTAATCCCTTCGAAAGGCAATACCCAAAGTAGCCTAATCCCCTTGTACTGAGCCCCACCTCTTAAGGGTTCCTCTCATCCTCATTGCTTCACTGGGGACCAAGGTTCCAGCACACACACCTCGAAGGAAAGCAATCAAAGCATCCCATACAGGAGCACACACAATCCGAGTTGTAGAAAAGCCAGGTTATACATGTTCTTACTATATGGGTCTACACATATCTTACATAAATAGGTTGAAGGCAACTGTGGGTGGAGATCTCAGTGATGCCCCCAACTTGTTCTTGTCTCTATCCATACCCTGGAGGCCAGGGGTTCTCAGCCTTCCTAATGCTGTGACCCTTTTAATACAGCTTCTCATGTTGACCAAGAACTATAACATTATTTTTATTGCTACTTCGTAACTGTAATTTTGCTACTGTGCAAATATCCGATCTGCAGGATATCTGATATGTGATCCCCATAGGAGCCATGACCCACAGTTTGATAACCACCTCTCTAGATATTTACTGTACCCCCAACCCACCTGTGGTTGCCCTTTTAACGGAGCAAATGTGAGTCCTCACGGAGAATGCCTGTACAGGTTACACTCTGAAACATTTAGGACAGCCTCCTAGAGGACAAGAACCCAGAAGAAGAGAGCATGCTGCTTTCACACCCTGGCCCATCTGCCAGCTCACCTCAGCATGACACAAAGCCTAGGCTATACCAGAAGAACTGTTACCCAGCCAAGCCACACAATTAAAACAAACAACAAAACACTGTCATTTAAGTCATGAAATGTTGATGTAATTTTTAAGTATCAAAGGCTAAAATTGACTCAATACTTGTATGTGTAAGTGTGCTATGTTCATGTTCCATTTAACTATTACTATGGAGCTGGGGAAGTATAAGTGCTTGCCATGAGAGTATGAGGACCTGAGTTCAATTCCCCACCTCCAGGGAAGAGCCAGGTGTGACTTCCTGTACTTGTAGTCCAAGTGCTGTGGAGGTAGAGATGGGTGGGTTCCTAGGCCCAGTCTAATTGCTGAACCCAGGTCCCACTGAGAAATCCATAGCTCTTAGGGAATGCACAATCATCTTTCTCTGTGTGTGTGGCCATTGGCTGACCAGACTCCAGCAGATGGCCCTGCACTCATGCACCATGTGAAGCACCAAATGGACTCTGGGTTATAAAACTAAAAAGAAGACGACATGAAGTTGAGAGGGGATGTGCTGGAGGTTTCTGTGGGGTGTTGGTGAGGGAATAGGAGGTGAATATGATCAAGTACATTCTATACAAGAATCATAAGAAAAACATTACTAGAAAACAAGTTTAATAAAAGAAAAGAAAACAAAACAAAAACAAGTTGGTGGTCCTGAAGAATGACATGGAAGTTGATCTCAAGCCCCTATGTGGACCCATACACATACACATACACACACATTCATGACCATGTGTGTGAGCACATACTTTCCCCTCACCATTATCAATTGCCTAGTGTCTGAGGCCATGGGACTTTAGACTAGGCCAGTCACAGGGTGTCATTCCCTACCCTTGCCCTTACTTTCACATACTTATCATGTAGTTCAATATTCATTCATTTCATTCCAGAAGCCTCTTCTTCCCCTCCATATATTTATGTGTATATATATATATATATATATATATATATGTATATATATATTTCTATCTTCATTCCGTCTGCTGAGCATTGTGTTCACTGAGCAGTGTCATTTGATTATCCCAACTTGGGATTTTATGTCCAGAATTTCTGATTAGTTAAAATTATTAGGACTTAGAGATCTTTGGTTGTGTCTTGAATAATTACAAAAATATTTTTAATTAACATACAGGGAAGGACTCTCGCCTCCACCCCATGGCTGGTTTTGTTGCCTAGAGAATAAGGCCATTTCCACATGCTTGTGACTAATGAGTAACACCATCAGGACTGCTGCATCTGAGGTCATCATTTCCCCCCAAGAGTTTTTCCGCTGATGAACCCCCTAAGTCCAGACAGCATCCTCCCAGTGGGCCCAATCAGTAGGTATTCCCCAGGCCAAATAGGTGGCAGCATTTGGCAATTAATTAAGCCTGTTCTTCTGAACAATCAGCAGCTGGGAAACTGTGTGAAGAGAATTGTCCGTGAATTGTATTCTGAGAAAAACATGTACTGAAGATATTTATATTCAAGTTCAAATCACTCATGCCTCAGTCCTTCTAGGTTTCCTAAAGAGAGATATCTAGTTGGTAAGGCTTTAATTTTTCCCTTTATGTTTTTTTTTAAGACAGGGCTGACCTCAAAGCCAACAATAGGCTTGATTTCCTAATCTTCCTGACTCCACTCCACAGATGCTGGTCTTATAGCCGTGCTCTACCTATTAGCAGCTTCTGAGCTAGAACCCACAGTTTCATGTACCCTAAGCAAGCAGTCCACCAACGTAGCTATGCCACGGCCCTCATTTGCTGTAGATTTCTATCTTCATTCAGTCAGCTGAGCATTTTGTCCACTTAACAGTGCCATTTGATTATCCCAGCTTGGGATTTTATGTCCAGATTTTCTGATTAGATAAAGTTATTAGGACTTAGAGATGTTTGGTTATATCTTGAATAATTAAAAATATTTTTAATTAATATTAGTATTCTATATAAAAGTTGGCCAGAACCAAATGCTAAGATTTATATTTATGTAAGCCCTTATGCAAAACTGGTTTGGTTTATTTATTTATTTATTTATTTATTTTACCATTTCAATTTTAAAAGGGGCTATATTTTCACATGCAGTTTTGATCAATGGTATGAAAAACTTGAATCTAAACACAGAGAGAGGGTGAAAGACCAGTTTTTGATAATGACCCTCAACTTGTATTGATTTGTGGCTGCACATACTGGCTTTGAAACTGGATCCTATATTGACTCGGTTTTTTTTCCCAGAGCTACAGAATACGAGCTAGACATTGAGGCTGTCTGCCACTCCAAGACACTAGTTCCGCAGTCAATACCACAAGTGTCCTCTTGAGAAACACGGGGCCCATTTTAAACCTACAATTTATTCATTATAAATTTGAGAAACTTTAAACAAGTGTGAAAGGCTAAAATGCAGTATTGTTCAAAAATGGGCTTATCTAGTTTTTGTTAGTATTATTTAAAAACATACTTTCTGTAAATGCCTGCCTGTCCTATGTGTTTCATAAGGACCATCTCACCTGCCCTTATAACTATCACACTGAACCTGAGCTGCCTCATTGAACACAGGTTTGTTTTCCTCTCTGTACCTCAGACTTCTCGTCCTGGAAAAAAAAACAAAAAACAAAAAACCAAACCTAGAAGCTTAACAGACATGTTTTCTAAGCTTGTTTGAGGTTCATCATTGGCTTATCTGAATGTTTCCAGGCTAGGGATATCCCTAACTTGCACAGTAAGACTGGGTTTGAATCTTGAGCACTAGGAGGAGGCATGGGTTGGGGAAAGGAGAGAGAAGACAGATGAAAAAAATGGAAAGAAAGCAAGGAAGGAAGAAAGGAAGGAAGAAAGATGGAAGGAGGGAAGGAGGGAGAGAGGGAGGGAGGGAGGAAGAAAGGGGAAGAGGAAAAGGGAGGGGAGGAGGGAGGAGGAGAAGGAGAGTGGGAGGGGTGGGGGAGGAAAGGGCAGGCATGAAGACAAAGAACATTCTTATAACTCTACAGGGCATTTCAGGCTGTTCCAGCCTTTCTGAGCCTCTCGGGGTCAGGAACCCAAGTAGGTGATATTGTGTGTTGCTGTTGACTCAAGTGAACCGAAAAACTGATAAAAGCCTTCTCGGATGGCATCAAGCTTCACAAACATCTGACAAGTTTTGCGAGTTTAACAGGTTCCCTTCGGAATGGCTTCTGCAAGGTGGAAGAGACCGAGGGTGCTGAACTGCAAGAGAACGGCCCCTTTCGAAGGCTCGCGTTTATAGAGGTGTCCATTTTATCCATCAGCTTTTACACCTAGCCTAATGTGAACAGCATGCGGCCCGACCTCTGTGGAGACGATGCGGGGGGGGGGGGGGGGTCAGCACACCGACTGGTCATGTACATGGCTCCCTTGTTTCTCAGATCATGGTTGTTCCTGTACAATTCAGAGAGTGCAACAAAAAACAGGAATAGAACTTTCCAGGACAGCTGTACACTGTCCTCAACTGAGAAACGTGCCCTGCCCCTAGAGGTACGACAGGGAACTACTGCCCAAGGAGAGTGGTCCTATACTTACATACTGCTTTTTGTCAAGACTGAAGTCAAAACTGATGATTAATTTTTACATTTTCCCAAATTATAAAACTGTTTTATTATTTAGTTTCTGTAAAGTATCTAGTGCTCTTTCAGACTATTTTTTTCATAAATCCAGTTTAATTCTCCTAGGAAAATTTGTAGCAATCCATATATATTGTTGGTGGTGCTTTTAGGCTCAGAGAAATTTCAGACATATCCAGTATTCACACAGCATGACACTGTAAACATAACATTAGGTCATTCAGAGAATTGTTTTATCTGCCTAGCAACCAGGAAAGGGTATTCAGAACTCCAGGAAGTAAGAGAAAAAAACGTTTCTCAATACTTCTCCGCCGATTTGATATGATATTTAAGATAACCTGTAGGAAAAGATAAGATTAACATTAAGGTTTAAAATAATGCCAATTATAAATTTTGAGTATTATAGCTGATTTATGAGTCAATTTTTTCTACTACCGTGTGGTGTGTGTCTATAGTGTTTACATGCCATGCATACAAAGGATGAATGCATAGAAATAAAGGAAATGGGATGTGTGCCTGTCATCTACTGTGTGTGTGCATTTCTGTGACTTGCCTGATGTCACATCAAACTGAACTTAGCTCCCTGCTTTCCATATTAGATTAGACCTAACTGTGGCTATAAACAACTGAGCGTATGCACACAATCAGGAAAGCAAAATGTCTGCCACAAGGATGCAAGACTGGCAGGGTGGCTCCCACCTTTAAGGCAGACAGAAGCAAGAGGATCTCTGGGACAAGGTCAGTCTGGTTTATATAGGAGCTCCAGGCCATGCAGTGAAACTCTGTCAAGATAAAAAAGGTATTTTTTTTTATTTCAATGGAAAAGGAATAGAGCAACTTAATTTTAAATTCATGTTTTTTTGTTTTGGGAAAGGAATTATGTCAAAGCTCAAAAGAAACCAATCAACTGTAAAGCCCATTGCTGCAGGCTAGCCCAAGCTGACATGTGGTACATCCGCATTTAACATTTCTCTATTGCATACTCTGGTGGATCTCCTCCTAAGGAAATATTCCCATATTTGCTACTTGTTTCTTTGGAACAAATGCCAATTCAGAAATAAAAGATCATTCACAGAGTAAAGCTCCAAGAAACAGATCTCACATCATCTCGGTATTAAATATACTATTTTCTCTACAGTCAGCAGTTGGAAGAATTTTTGTTTGTGCGTTTTTGTTTGTTTTATCTTCCATTGTTGTTGTCGTTTTGAGACAGAACTCTTGAGCATTGCCATGGCTGGCCTGGAACTTTCCAGTATGAATCTTTATTCTGATCCTAACCTAAACTGAATACTATTTTCGCCTTTCACTGTTCATTCTTCTCATCTGTTGTGTGTTTATGGGAAGAAGCACAGTTCCTTGTTACCCCTGAGCTTGCTCTTAGAAGGCTCCTCTCCTCCAGGACTCCATATGTTCTTGGTTCACGGTCACTATGGGGCTGAGCTTTATCACTGTTTCCTAGATGAATACAAAATACTAACTTCTTTTATGATGCATAAGCTACTTTTTCTTCTAATTTTGTTTGACATCAAAATAATTTGAACTTTCATACACGGAACCTTCTTCTCCATAATCTTTCCATATCTTCACTTTTACTTTCCTTGGATGCTTTCAATGCATTTGTTTTATATGTAATTATGCAATGGGATTAATCAGTTTCTTACAATAGGATATCTGAGGTAATGAACTTATAAGGCAAAAAGGCTTAAGGATAGAAACTTGGTTTGGTAGACAAGAGCTCAGATATAGGAGCATTAGCTTGTATTCCAGTTCCCATGTGTGTGGCCACCTGGGCCTGTAACCATAGTGCTGTGTATGGCAGGGATGAGAAGATCACTGGGATTTTATAATTGCCAGGCTTAGACAGAAGCCTGTTTCAAAGGACTTGGGTAGAGGGTTGTAGAATAGAATGCATTTATCTTCTTCTAACCTCTTTAGATACACACACACACACAGAGAGAATCACATACACAAAGAACCACACAGTCATACACAACCACACACCACAGTCAAACACATAGTCACATATGTAGTCTCTCTTTCTCTCTCTCTCTCTGATACACACACACACACACACACACACACACACACATAGTAACACACACAGTCACACAGTCATAGACAATCACACTCACACTCACTACAGTCACACACAGTCACACACAGTCTCTGTTCTTTCTCTTTCAGACTCTGTCTCTCTCACACACACACACTTATACACACATAGTCACAGAAAATGAGGAAGTAGTATGACCACAGTTTTGGGGGGTCTGGTCTATGCTTGATCATTCTCTTGGCTTTAGCCTATGGTAAAAACACCACATCATGGTGTAATCATGAAGTACAGGAAAACTCATCACATGGCCAGGAATTAAAACAAGAAAATCAAGGGTTTGTCAAACAAATAGAGTAATGTGTTACTGAGCTTCTAGGGGCTAGTTTTAAGTCAAGGTTTTATTTGTAGTCTCTAATATTAGGTACATGTGGCTAAAAAACATAATCAGCTGACTGTATCAACATGGAATGTCAACAGTCTATGGCAGCACCATCATTTAAAAGGAGATAAAAAATTTCAGTCTAATTCTTTTTCAGTTTAACTTGTGTTCTTAACCTTAACGTATTCGGTTTACTATAAAGAAGACAAGCAGTAATCTTCAAAGCCTTAATCATGGATTACAAAATATGGAGGCCAGAGATAGAGAACCCGGTGACTTCAGTTTGAGGTGTGGCTTTCCACAGTGAAATCAAGGCAGACAGTCACCACTCTGTGCTAGTTGGGCTCTGGGGGTCAGAAGGCTCATGGGAAGTCCAGTTCTCACTGTACTTAGAAATAGTCTCTGGATTCTCACAATCCATCCTGAGCCCTGGGGCTGTCAACAGAACTGCAGGGGAATGGGGGTGGGAGGTGGGGATGGGAGGTAGGGGGTGGGGTGCTCTTCAGAAAGGAAAATCTAGGGCCAGCTGGCACAGGGAGTGCTCTCAATAGTAACACACTCCTACAGCTCTGAGTCACTCTGGTTCTCAGATTCTACTCAGGAGCATGTGGAACAGAGACCAACTCTGCAGTCTCATGCTATACTTAGTACAAGTCTCCCTTCCCTTTTTGTAGTGGGAGGAAACTTCCAAGACTTCCATTTCTTGGTCATGAATCTCTGGACCTAGCCTGTTGTTCCTTATTTACTATGCTGGAGACTAGCATAGTCTCATCAGAAGGCTATAATAAAGGTCCTTCTCATATAACCCAGGACCACCCCAGGGATGGCCCTACCCATAATGGGATGGGCCCTCCTCCACTGACCACTAACTGAGAAAAATGCTTTACAGTTGGATCTAATGGAGGCATTTCCTCAACTGAGACTTCTTTCTTTTGGATGGAGTCCTTAAACTCCTTAAACAGACTTGTCTGAGGAGTTATGTATAACCATCCATTTTGAACAGGCACCCAGTCCTAAGAAAATTTTATGGATACAATATGGAAGAACACATAGCAGAAAGGGACCAGTGCCAAGAGGAGTCTCAAGGACAGATGGAGAGGATGAGCAGTCCCCAGCTCACAGGAATCACACACTAGGTTGAACTGAAGTATAAAGGGGTGAGACAAGTAGGATGACAGAAGTGGGGTGACAGAGTACCACATAGGACAAGGTAATTTAACCCAGGCAAAGAGGAAACTACCAGAGAAAATGAGCATCTGGCAAAGATCTGATTTGTGCCTCCTGGATCAGAAGAAGCAGATAGAACACTAGAGGAAGAAGACGGTGTATGCAGAGCTTCAGAAGAGAAAGGGAACACAAGCTTTAGGAAAAGGCCTTTTCCTGGTGTCTTACTTAGGATTTCTATTGCTGTAATAAAACACCATGACCAAAAAGCATGTTGGAGAGGAAGGGGTTTATTTGGCTTACACTTTCAGATCATAGTCCATCATTGGAGGAAGTCAGGACAAGAACTCAAACAGGCCAGGAACCTGGAGGTAGGAGTTGGTACAGAAGCTTCAGAAGGGTGCTGATTACTGACTTGCTTACCTTACCTTGCTCAGTCTGCTTTTTTATGGAACCTAGGACCACCAGCTTAGGGATGGCATCACCCACAATGGGCTGGGCCCTCCTCCATTGATCACTAATTGAGAAAATGCCTCATAGCTGCATCTCATGGAGGCACTTCCTCAGCTGAGGCTACTTTCTTTCTGATGACTCTAGCTTGGGTACACCTGGGTTATATAGCATGAGGAGGTGGGAATGGTGAGGACCGGAGGAAGAGGCCGGGGTGGAAGTCAGAGCTAGGGCTGGATGGCACAAGGTCTCTGAATTGTACATTTCTGATTTCTTTGGAAACCTTGTTGTGTTATGTGATATTTTTCTGGAAGCTGTCTTGAGAGAGGTTGTTTTGCTAAAACAGACACGTAAGAAGGTGCGTGATGTTTTGTTGGAACAGACACTTGAGAGGATTCATGATGTTTGGAAAGAATATAAGTAGAACCCCACAGACAGTGAAGGGATGCTCTTGCTTTTCTACGCCTTGCAACACTTTGCTGGTCTTCATTGATTTTCAATGATCTTCACTTTGTAGAGAGAAATGTACCAAAGAACTTCTCATGGTATTCCAGCTGCTTCCTGCTGCTTCCACTGACTCATGTCGATTCGATAGAACCTCGCAGCTTCTGCTGGATTGAGCTGTTGCTACTGATTCATGTTTGATGTTTGCGATTGGACTGAATTGCTGGTATCCTAACAATGAAGTGTGGAATTACCCCAAAAGGACTACTGCCAATCAGCTTAAAGAGTCTACAGAGAGGAAGTAGGAAAGAAATAGAAGCAGAGAGGACTAAAGGGTGACTTAGGAAGTAGAGTAGACAGGACTCCTTTCTCCACTTGGTAAATGATACCTGGGCCTTGCTTATGCTGCACAGATAAGATGCTGGAAGGTGATTCGAAGCATAAAATGATGCACCCAAGCTGTTTTCACGAACAATAATTCTGATTCTAAGGTAAAGGCAAATCATAAAGTGCATTCAAAAGCAGAAATTGTCCTTCCTAGCCTGAGAACTTTCTGGGGCCTTGTAAACTAAGAGGTTCACTGTGCTTCCTTCCTTAGAGAGCCCTGGGTGGTCCCTGTGATCAAACTGAAAAGTTGGTGAGATACTGGCAACAAGCTGAAGTTCTACTATAGGCTGTGTATTGTGTGCCTCCATAATACAAAATGCTAAAAGTTACAGGCTATTCTGTATTGACAGAGAGCCAAGTAAGTGGTTCTCAATGATTGCCTGGCAGGGAGAGGTCAACACAGGGACAGCTCTGAGGGTCATCGATGTGTTTATGTCTTGGTTATTTTGGTATTTTGCACGGATAAATGTTTATTAACTAGTAATTGAATGAAAAAAGAAAAGTAATAAAAACAAAGGGCCTGAAGGCTCCTCAACACGGTGGTGGAGGAGGGTTATTGTAGATATGAGGAAGAGTGTAGGCAGAAGAAGACACATCAGGGAGAGTCCAGAGCGAGTGTGACCCTGAGCCATGTGAGGAAGTGGGAGAGGAGAGAGCCAGACCAAGAGGCCAGGAGGTTAGATCAAAGTGATGGTAACCAAAATGGCTGGATTATATCGGGAAGGACAGCTAGTAGAAGGACAGCCCACACTGGGCTGGAGAAGTTTAGGGTAGAGTGCAGAATATTCCAACCATATCCTGTAACAGGCAGAGGCTGAGATACACTGGGAGAACCTGGTGACCAGGTCTGCTTTGAAATGTTAAATGGGCATCTCATTTAGCCATCTGTCTGGGCTTTGACAGCTCTCAAATAGTTATGACATATGCAGAGTAGGCACATCAGCTGTGCCTCATTTATATGACTCTTCTTGCATGACAGTGTCCTACTTAGCTTGAACTGTCGACCCAGAACAGCCTAGAGTTATCTGAGAAGAAAGCCTCCACTGAGGAATTGCCTGGATCAGATTGGCCTGAGGGCATCTTGCTTGTTCACTGATGTGAGAGGGTCCAGTCCTCTGGGACTGAGCCATCTCTAGACACGCGGTCCTGGGCTGTATAAGAAAGCTAACTAAGCACAGACAGACCTGTGAGTGAGTGAGCAGGCAGCATCCCCTGTGGTTTCTTCTGCACTCCCTTTGCTGGGAACCAGTTCCCTGACCAGAGGTGATGCTGGGTGGAGAAACAGAGAGCTCTGCTGCCTTCTGGTTCCAGACTTGAGACCTCCATTAATGCCAGACTGTGACTTGGCAGTGGGCCATGAAATAAACCCTTTTCTCCCCTAAGTTTCTTTTAGTCACAGTGTTCTAACACAGCAACTAAAAGGAAACAGAAATGGTCACTTACAGCCCATTTCCTCATACTTTACGGTGTGCCATTACTCTGATTTATCCTACATTTGATTACAAGGGCTGAAAGATGGGATGGGAAGAAAGATCATGGTAATCAAAAGTTATCAGGTAGAAAGAACAAAAGACCATTTCACATTCTTGAAAATGTGCTCTCGTATATAGCCATGAAGGTTCCCCCCAGCAAATCCCAAGTGAGTGAAAGCCTCTGTGCCCTATGGACACCCCTCTTGCTTTCTCAGCTTCTCACATTTCACTTTCTATTCACCAAAGCACAGCAGTGTGGGATTCTGGGGATTTTCATTCTACTAAAAACATATGCTCTTTAGACTCACTAGCCCTATAGATTCCTTACTGTTTTTTTTTTTTCTAAGTTTTTTTTTATTTACATTCCAAATCATTTCCCCTTTCCCGTTTCCTCCCTCCCCGAAAGTCCCATAAGCCCCCTTCCCTCCCTCTTTTCTCCATTCAACCCGTTCTCGTTTCTCTGTCCTGGCGTTCCCCTACATCCAGTCTTTCCAAGACCAGGGGTCTCTCCTTCCATCTTCTTAGAAATCTATTGATATGCGGATTGTGTCTAGGGTATTCTGAGATTCTGGGTCAATATCCCCTTATCAGTGACTTCATACCATGTGTGATCTTTTGTGATTGGGTTACCTCACTAAGGATGATATTTTCAAGTTCTGACCATTTGCCTAGGAATTTCGTGAATTCATTGTTTTTAATTGCAGAGTAGTATTCCATTGTGTAGATATACCACATCTTCTGAATCCATTCCTCCGTTGAGGGACATCTGGGTTCTTTCCAGCTTCTGGCTATTATAAATAAGGCTGCTATGAACATAGCGGAGCATGTGTCCTTATTGTATGCAGGTAAAGCCTCTGGGTATATGCCCAGGAGTGGTATAGCCGGATCCTCCGGGAGTGTCATGCCCAGTTTTCTGAGGAACCGCCAGACTGCTTTCCAGAGTGGTTGTACCAGCTTGCAATTCCACCAGCAGTGGAGGAGTGTTCCTCTTTCTCCACATCCTCGCCAACAACTGCTGTCTCCTGTGTTTTTGATCTTAGCCATTCTGACTGGTGTGAGATGGAATCTCAGGGTTGTTTTGATTTACATTTCCCTAATGACTAAGGATGATGAACATCTCTTTAGGTGCTTCTCAGCCATTAGATATTCTTCAGGTGAGAACTCTTTGTTTAGCTCTGTACCCCATTTTTTAATAGGCTTGCTTGCCTCTCTGGAGTTTAACTTCTTGAGTTCTTTGTATATATTGGATATTAGCCCTCTGTCGGATGTAAGGTTGGTAAAGATCATTTCCCAGTTAGTTGGTTGCCGATTTGTCTTTTTGACAGTGTCTTTTGCCTTGCAAAAACTTTGCAATTTAATGAGGTCCCATTTGTCTATTCTTGATCTTAGAGCATAAGCTATTGGAGTTCTGTTCAGGAAATTCTCCCCTGTGCCCATATGTTCAAGGTTCTTCCCTAGCTTCCTTTCTATTAGTTTCAGTGTGTCTGGTTTTATGTGGAGATCCTTGATCCACTTGGAATTGAGCTTAGTGCAAAGAGATAAGAATGGGTCAATTTGCATTCTTCTGCATGTTGACCTCCAGTTGAGCCAGCACCATTTGTTGAAAAGGCTATCTTTTTTCCACTGGATGGTTTTAGCTCCTTTGTCAAAGATCAAGTGACCATAGGAGTGTGGATTCATTTCTGGGTCTTCAATTCTGTTCCATTGATCTACATGTCTGTTACTGTACCAATACCATGCAGTTTTTAACACTATTGCTCTGTAGTACAGCTTGAGGTCCGGGATACTGATTCCCCCAGAGGTTCTTTTACTCTTGAGAATAGTTTTAGCTATTCTGGGTTTTCTGTTATTCCAGATGAATTTTTGAATTGCTCTTTCTAACTCTATGAAGAATTGAGTTGGGATTTTGATGGGGATTGCATTGAATCTGTATATTACTTTTGGTAAGATGCTCATTTTTTACTATATTAATCCTGCCAATCCATAAGCATGGCAGATTTTTCCATCTTCTGAGGTCTTCTTCAATTTCTTTCTTCAGAGACTTGAAGTTCTTGTCATACAGATCTTTCACTTGTTTGGTTAGAGTCATGCCAAGACACTTTATATGGTTTGTGGCTATGGTGAAGGGTATCATTTCTCTTACTTCTTTCTCAGCCTGCTTATCCTTTGAGTATAGGAAGGCTACTGACTTGCTTGAGTTGATTTTATATCCGACCACTTTGCTGAAGTTGTTTATCAGCTGTAGGAGTTCTCTGGTGGAGTTCTTTGGGTCGCTTAAGTATACTATCATATTGTCTGCAAATAGTGATAGTTTGACTTCTTCCTTTCCAATTTGTATCCCTTTGCCCTCCTTTTGTTGTCTAATTGCTCTAGCTAGACTTCAAGTACTATATTGAAAAGATATGGAGAGAGAGGACAGCCTTGTCTGGTCTCTGATTTTAGTGGAATTGCTTCAAGTTTCTCTCCATTTAGATTGATGCTGGCTACCGGTTTGCTGTAAATTGCTTTTACTATGTTTAGATATGGGCCTTGAATTCCTGATCTTTCCAAGACCTTTAGCATGAAAGGATGCTGAATTTTGTCAAATGCTTTCTCAGCATCTAATGAGATGACCATGTGGTTTTTTTCTTTGAGATTGTTTATATAGTGGATTACATTGATGGATTTCCTTATATTGAACCATCCCTGCATCCCTGGGGTGAAGCCTACTTGATCGTAGTGAGTGATCATTTTGATGTGTTCTTGGATTCGGTTGGCAAGAATTTTATTGAGTATTTTTGCATCGATATTCATAAGAGAGATTGGCCTGAGATTCTCTTTCTTTGTCGAATCTTTGTGTGCTTTTGGTATTAGTGTAATTGTGCCTTCATAGAACGAGTTGGGTACTGTTCCTTCTGTTTCTATTTTGTGGAACAGTTTGAAGAGTATTGGTGTTAGGTCTTCTTTGAAGGTCTGATAGAATTCTGCATTAAAACCATCTGGACCTGTGCTTTTTTTGGTTGGAAGACTTCCAATGACAACTTCTATTTCTTCAGGGGTTATAGGACAGTTTAGATGGTCTATTTGATCCTGATTTAATTTTGGTATTTGGTATCTGTCAAGGAAATTGTCCATTTCCTCAAGATTTTCTAGTTGTGTTGAATATAGGCTTTTGTAGTAGGATCTGATGATTTTTTGAATTTCCTCAGTTTCTGTTGTTATCTCTCCCTTTTCGTTTCTGATTTTATTAATTTGGATACTATCTCTGTGCCTTCTGGTTAGTCTGGCTAAGGGCTTATCTATCTTGTTGATTTTCTCAAAGAACCAACTCCTCGTTTTGTTGATTCTTTGTATGGTTTTATTTGTTTCTACTTAATTGATTTCAGCCCTGAGTTTGATGATTTCCTGCCTTCTACTCCTCTTTGGTGTATTTGCTTCTTTTTGTTCCAGGGCTTTCAGGTGTGCCATTAAGCTGTTAGTGTATGCTGTCTCCCATTTCTTTTTGGCGGCACTCAGCGCTATGAATTTTCCTCTTAGCACTGCTTTCATTGTGTCCCATAAATTAGAGTATATTGTGCCTTCATTTTCATTAACTTTCAAAAAGTCTTTGATTTCTTTCTTTATTTCCACCTTGACCAAGTTATCATCGAGTAGAGCATTGTTCAGCCTCCATGTGTACGTGGGTTTTCTTTTGTTTTTGTTGCCATTGAAGACCACCCTTATTCCATAGTGATCTGATAGGAGGCATGGGATTAGTTCTATCTTCTTATATCTGTTGAGGTCTGATTTGTGACCAATTATATGGTCAATTTTGGAGAAGGTACCATGAGGTGCTGAGAAGAAGGTATATTCTTTAGCTCTAGGATGAAATGTTCTATATATATCTGTTAGTTCCATTTGGTCCAAGGCTTCAATTAGATTCACTGTGTCCCTGTTTAGTTTCTGCTTTCCTGAACGATCCATTTCAGAGAGCGGGGTGTTGAAGTCACCCACTATTATTGTGTGCGGTGCGATGTGTGCTTTGAGCTTTAGTAAAGTTTCTTTTACGAATGAGGGTGCCCTTGCATTTGTAGCATAGATATTCAGAATTGAGAGTTCTTGATTGTGGATTTTTCCCTTGATCAGTATGTAGTGACCTTCTGTGTCTTTTTTGATGACTTTAGGTTGAAAATCAATTTTATCTGATTTTAGGATGGCTACTCCAGCTCGTTTCTTGGGGCCATTTGCTTGTAAAATTGTTTTCCAGCCTTTTACTCTGAGGTAGTGTTTGTCTTTGACACTGAGGTGCGTTTCCTGCATGCAGCAAAATGCTGGGTCCTGTTTATGTATCCAGTCTGCTAGTCTATGTCTTTTAATTGGGGAATTGAGACCATTGATATTAAGAGAGATTAAGGCATAGTGATTATTGCCATCTGCCATTCTTGATGCTATCTTTATGTTTGAGTGGTTATCTACTTTTGAGTTTGATTCAAGAAGGTTATTATCTCATTTTGTCCAGGGTGTTGTTTCTCTCCCTGTATTGGAGGTTTCCACCTATTATCCGCTGCAGGGCTGGATTTGTGGAAAAATATTGTGAAAGTTTGGTTTTATCATGGAATATCTTGGTCTCTCCATCTATGGTGATTGAGAGTTTTGCTGGGTATAGTAGTCTAGGCTGGCATTTGTGCTCTCTTAGTTTCTGCATGAGATCTGCCCAGGATCTTCTGGCTTTCATAGTCTCTGGTGAGAAGTCTGATGTGATTCGGAAAGGTCTTCCTTTGTATGTTACTTGGCCCTTTTCTCTTACTGCTTTTAATATTCTTTCTTTGTTTAGAACATTTGGTGTTTTGATTATTATGTGACGGGAGGTATTTCTGTTCTGGTCCAGTCTGTTTGGAGTTCTGTAGGCTTCTTGTACATTAATCGGCATCTCTCTCTTTAGGTTAGGGAAGCTTTCCTCCATAATTTTGTTGAAGATGTTTACTGGCCCTTTAAGTTGCAAATCTTCACTCTCATCTATACCTATAATCCTTAGGTTTGGTCTTCTCATTGTGCCCTGGATTTCCCGGATGTTTTGGGTTACACGTTTTTTGTATTTTGCATTTCCTTTGACTGTTGAGTCGATGCTTTCTATGGAATCTTCAGCACCTGAGATTCTTTCTTCCATCTCTTGTATTCTATTGTTGATGTTTGAATCTATGACTCCTGATTTCTTCTCAAGGTTTTCTATCTCCAAAGTTGTCTCCCTTTGTGATTTCTTAGTTGTTTCTACTTCCTTTTTTAGTTCCTGGATGGATTTGCTGAGATCCTTCACTTGTTTGTTTGTATTTTCCTGTATTTCTTTAACGTATTTTTGCATTACCTCTTTCAGGATTTCTGCCTGTTGACCCACGTTCTCCTGCATTTCTCTGAGCGATTTTTGTGTTTCCTCCTCATGGGAATCCATCTGTTGATCCATCGTCTCCTGCATTTCTTTAAGCAGTTCTCGTGTTTCCTTTGTAAGGGCATCTAACCGTTGATTCATTTCTTTAAGCAATTTTTGTGTTGCCTCCTTATGGGCATCCGTCTTTTGACCCATATTCTTCTGCATTTCTTTATGTAAATTTCGTGATTCCTTTGTGAGTGCATCTACCCGTTGATTCATCTCGTTAAGCGATTTTTGTGTTGTCTCCTTGTGCGCCTCCATCTTTTGATCCATGTTCTCCTGCACTTCTCTAAGCGATTTTTGTGTTTCCTTTGTAAGGGCTTCTAACCGTTGATTCATGGTCTCCTGTAATTCTTTATTAGATTTATTTGTGTCCTTCTTGTGATCCTCTAATAGCATCATGAGAAGTGATTTTAAATCCAGATCTTGTCTTTCGGGTGTGGTGGGGTATCCAGGACTTGCTGCTGTTGAAGAGTTGGGTTCGGATGGTCCCATATTACTTTGATTTCTGTTAGTAACATTCCTACGTTTGCCTTTTGCCATCTGGATACCTCTGATGTTAGTTGGTCCTGCTGTCACTGGCTGTTGGTTGGACCTCCTGTGAGCCTGCAAAGCTATTTCTGCCCCCCCCCCTGGTTTACCAGGATTCCCCTGGCACAGATTTCTGGGGCCTGCCCTTCTCCTGAGTGACTTTGGAGCCCTGATGTGCCTTGCCGCAAGTGTTGTTATATTGGGGAGTCCTTGCACATCCAAAGGCTCAGCCTAGTGGATTCCTGGAGCAGAGGTCGCCAAAGGGAGGCTGGTAGGCTCCTGCCCTGTGCAGGGGTGTGTGATCTCTCCTAGAGTGGGGGGGCGAGGGGGCATCCCTCTGCCAGGCAGAAGTCCCACAGCAGAGCTGGTGTGCTGGTTACTGCAGATCTGCACAGCACTTGGGAGCCACGTATACACAAGCCGCCTGAGACCCAAGCGATATTTTGCCTGTCTGTCTCTGAGCCTGGCAGTCCCAACTTCCCGGCCACTGGACAAAGATGGCGGAGTGCACTCTGCACTCTCTCTGTGGCGCTGGTCACCCTGCAGAGGCGATGGCCTGCAGATCTGGCACCCAGACGACCACAGCGCTGTCCCGTTCTTGGGAGAAGGCAGAAGCCCCAACAGGCTGTGTCCCAAGCGATGTTATATTGGGGAGAACCTGGGTACCTGTCTCTTCAGTGCAGTCTGATTCCTTACTGTTAAGCTGGACCTGGACTGCACCCCCAGAGGTTCCTGTGTTGAAGGATTGGGTCACAGGCAAAGGTGCTCAGAGGTGGGGTTTCTGAGAGTGGAATGGTTCCAGTTCATGGAGACTCTGATCTTGTCATGGCTTAGCCCACTGCTGAGTTCATAGATGAATGGGCATTGAGATGTGGGTCTTTGCCTGGAGGAAGTTAGTTTGTGGAGGTGTGACTTTGAAGGATACATTTTTGTTCCCAGTGTTCCTCCTTATCTCATTACAAGAATGTTTCCTCTGTCATGCCCTTTCACTTTCATACACTGCCCTGCCAGATGGGGGCAAGCAGGAAGTTACCGTGCACTTGAACCTCTGAGACTATGAGTCAAGCAAGCATGTCCTCATTTGGTGTTTTGTCACAGCAACAGAGAAGTTGACCAACAGCAACCCAGTCAGGGTATTCACAGCTGTGAAAACTCATCCCAGAACTTGTCCCTCTTCATGAAACTTCTACTAGTTCAATTTGCTTTTGCAGTAATACTGATCAAACTCAGGGCCCTGGGCATGCTAGGTCAGCACTCTACCACTGAGCTAGGCATCTGGGCCTGTTAAGCATGGAGATCCGTTAGTGGATCCAGCCCTTTTGTTTCAGAGACTCTTTTGTCTCAAGAGTTTGGTGATATGTGGGAGTTGGGACGACATGGTCAGTAGCCTCTAATATTTGGTCATAGAGAATGTTTTTTACAAGGTATTTATTCTAGCTTGAGCTAAATCAAGACAGCCATTTCTATACATATGCACTTCCTGAGACTTAAAGGTAAGCTTCTCAGGGGATTCCCACTGTAGGACAGATAGATGCAAGCTCATTCATGCCATATTCTCCACGCTAGTGAGATATGCAACAAAACCACTAAAATACACCTCTTTATATTTTACAGGGTCTCACTATGAATCCCATGCAGGCTTCAACTCTACGACTCTCCTCCCTCAGCTTCCCAAACCCTGGGATTACAAGAATGTACTTCTATATTCAGCTTAAAAATCTTCATCTCCTTTCTCCATTCTTTCTGAAAATGCCTGGACAAACCCCAATGGAAAACACCAACATCCATCCATCTTTGTTCTCTACATTAAAACGAAATATTTTAAGGTACTTTAATTTGAAAGTACTTTTAAAAGTGGAGGAAGAGGATCCTCTAAAGATCTATTTAAACCAAAGATAGTAGGCTGGCAAGGAGGCCCAGCAGTCAGGCAGTCAAAAGTCCTTGCTTCATGGGCCTGGTTACCTCAGTTCAACCCCAGAAATCCTACAAAGGTGAAGAGATCTGACTCTCCAAAATTGTTCTCTGACTTCCATATGTGGACTGTAGCATCTATACACACACACACACACACACACACACACAGAGAGAGAGAGAGAGACAGAGACAGAGACAGAGACAGAGACAGAGAGAATAGTTAAAATATATATTTTTTAAAAAGATAAGAGCAATCAGAACTGCCATGATTGAGCTGGGGCTGTAAAGGGATGCTGTTGTTTCTGACACAATGAAATAATTTTGCTTGTGGACATCACTCAGAAGAATTAAGAGCTGGGTCAGAAAGACCTCAGGACACTCATCTTCATAGCACAGTTCATGCTCGATAAAGGATTGTAAAGACCCTGTGTCTGTTGAGAGAAAACTTAAGAAACCCAAGTGGCCCAAACACCACAGGAAACACTTATTCTGCCTTGAATAAGAATATGATACATGTTTCTGTCAGGTCCAGAGGAGACTCCATTTTCACAAATTCTTTCTGTTAAACGGAAGCCAGTTCCCTTCTGCCAAAAGGAACCATTTTCCTTAACACTGACAGTGGACAAATGTTTGTCTGTGGTGCCTACTAGCACACCAAAGACCACACTAGCCTCCAGGCTCCCTTAGTATAATAGGTACCTGTTACAAATTTCAGAATTTGTTATAGCATCCTAGTTTTTTCTCAGCTCCTTCCCTACCCTAAGCTTCTCCAGCTCATGGGATCTCTCCCTCTCCAGCTACTCCTTCTCCTTATAACCCTGCTACTACTGCCTTGTTTTCTCTTCTTTTGTGTGCTTCCCTTCCCCTCCCCCTCTCCTTCATCTCCCCCTCCCCCTCTCCCTCCAACACTGGACAATGTTTCTGCTTCTCTCTGGTCAGGTCCAGTTCACTGGCCATCTTCGCTCTACTAGTTACTCTCCCTGCTCTGGACTCTTCCTGATGGCTCTGGCTCTGACTGTTCTCTCTCTCTCTCTCTCTCTCTCTCTCTCTCTCTCTCTCTCTCTCTCTCCCCCATAGCTACAATTAAAATAAAAACAACTTCCTTTTAACCACACCATGAACTGGTCATGAGGTCAGTTTATACAGTCACAAGATGCATAAACCTTGAGGAGATTCTGCTTATCAAAATAAGCTAGACACAGGCACAGCCTCTTCAGTTCACGTGAAGTATCCAGTTAACCCTGCAAAGGCAGAGTGGTGTTTAGTGAGGGGCTCAGGGATGAAGGAACCCATCATTAAATGGACAGTTTGAGTTTGGAAAGATCCAGAAGTTCCGGAGTAGGGTGCTGGTGTTGGTTGCACTACGGGAGTGTGTTCATGCTGTAAACTATGCAGTTAAAAATGAGTAAGCCAGTAAATTCTATAGTGGGTTCACATGCTGGTGACTTTGCTTCAACTCCACACAAGCTAGAGTCACTTTTGAAGAAGGAGCCTCATTTGAAGAATTCCATTGTCTTGGCCTGTGGGCAAGTCTGTGGGGGATATTCCTTGATTAATGACTGCCTGTGGGAGGGCTCTGCCCACTGTTGGTGGTGCCAGCCCTGGGCAAGTGGTCCTGAGCTGTATAATAAAGCAAACTGATGAAGACGGAGGAGCGAGACACTACACAGTGGTTCCTCTGCTTCTGCTTCAGTTCCTGCCGAGTTACCTCAACCGTGGATGCTTATGGAAGTGCCAGCCACATATGCCCTTTTCCTCTGAGGTTGGTTTTGGTTGGTGTATTATCACATTAACAGAAAGTGAGCTAGGGCTGCATTCTTAACCACAATTGATTTTTTTAAAATATGGGAATGGCTCAGTGATTAAGAGCCTGTACTACTTCTGTACAAGATGACAGTTAGGTTCCTAACACCCACTTCTAGTGGCTCACAATCACCTCAAGCTATATCTCCATGGACCCAGTATGATCTACAGCATTAAACTGACTGATTTTAGTAAATAGTTTTAATTACAACAAATTATATAAAAATATATTTCCATTGTAAGAACTATATAGAATAAAGAGAAATATTGTAAGAGAACATTTTTTTTCAAGGAAAACCATGACTCTTGCCCAATATCAAGTGAATATGTTCCAAATACGTAAAGGTATTTAAGGAGAATGTGACCAGCTCATACCTAAGCCAACAGGAATGTTAAGATGAGTTTGACAGCCAGTGCCAAAGTAGGTGGTAGTCAATGAGCAAAACATATTACGTTATTGTGGGTAATTATATGCTCACTATAAAAACCTTTTAAAAAAGAAACCTAAGCATGTGGATTGTAAACACTGTATTCTGTCAAATTGGCTAATTAAAGCCTGCACACCAAACCAGTGACATTGGGAATCACTAGCACCTACCTTTGCCAATACGGATTTCAAGCTTTCATTTTATAACCAATCAAGGTGAATATTGTGCATTTTCTAATTTATTTCCTTGATTACAAGTTTGTCCTTTTTCATAAAAAAAAAAGCTAGTTGACATTCTTTGGGCAATAACCAATCATATTCCATCCCTTTGTGTTTATTTGGAAACGTCATTTGTAGAACCTCGGGGTTTCTGCAATTTATTATAGTTCTGAATGAGAAAATTGAACCTCTTATCCACTTGAAAAAAATTTTTGGTTTGTTATTAATTTTTAAATTTATTCATTTTATATCCCAATATCAGCTTCCCCTCTCCCCCCCTCCCCAGTATCCCCTCACTCAGATTCTTCCTGCATTCTCCTCTGAGAAGGGAGAGACCACCCCATTAACTGCCCCCCCCCATCAAGTCACAGCAGGACTTTACAAGACTGAAAAGAAAACTTTTTCGCAACTCTTCAACCCCAGAAATACTCTCCCTTTCTTATGAGTTAAACTTCAGGCAGAGTGTGTGGCCTTTCTTTAGCAAGTCTAGCAAAGTTTCCATAGTGCAACTGTTTGGATACACCCTGGCCTGGAAACCGTGGTGCACACAGGTCCTGTGCATAGTAGGCCCACCACTCTGCCCTACGTGGCTGCGGATGGCAGCGCAAAAACTTTCAAGGGACACTGGTCACCAGCTGTGAGTACAAGAAGACTTGTGTTGGCAGGGCCCACAGGCAGAGCTGGGGAAAATTGGGGGCGGTGTAGGGATGCTTTCCGACCTGACCTGAGAAGGACTGGAAAGAGGGGAAGGTGTATCCAGGCGATAGGTGAGACTACACGAGTGACCCGCCCCCTTCGTCCCTCCTACAAGAGCGCGGGCGGTGCCAGAGAGCTAGGGCGGGGCGACCTTTGCTCAAGCACTAAACTATCCCGGCGGGAGGAGCGGCCGGGCTGGGGTGGGGTGTCCGGGTCCTCTGAGTCCGAGGTCGCTTCTCGCCAAGTGGCCCCGGCGCTCCTATCCCTCCCACCGGGTAGGGTTTGGTCGCTAGGGCCGCACCCGGGCGCGCGGTTTCGGTCTGACCTGACTCGAAGCTAGTTTCGATTAGGAACAGCGGCTGGGCGAGAGGGCGGAGCGGTCGGGACGCGAGAGAGGAGGGGACTCGGTGTGAGAGGCTCAGTGGGGACAGTCCCGCGGGGAGACAAAGAGAGCCCAGAGAGCGCAGCGAGCATCGCTGCTACCCAGCCAGGCAACCTCGCAGACTTGAGGACAGGGTGCGCGGTGGAGCAGGCACAGCTGCTGAGGACACACGGGGCTACGCGGGATGCGGACGCCGGTGGTGATGACGCTGGGCATGGTGCTCACGCCCTGCGCTTTGCTGCTCAATCTCGTCAGTACACTGGCCCCCGGCTGGCGGCTGGTGAAGGGCTTTCTGGACCAGCCAGTGGATGTGGTGCTGTACCAGGGGCTGTGGGACATATGTCGCGAGCAGAGCAGTCGCGAGCGCGAGTGCGGCCAGCCCGACGAATACAACTACTTCGAGACCCAGCCTGTGCAGGTGGCCCGGGGACTCATGATCACGTCACTGGCCACTACCGCCCTAGGGCTGCTACTGGCTTCGCTCGGCGTGCGCTGTTGGCAAGATGAGCCCCACTTCGGGCTAGCTGGCCTCTCGGGCGTCGTGCTTTTCGTCGCCGGCCTCTTCAGCCTCATCCCCGTCTCCTGGTATAACCACTTCTTGGCCGATCCTGCCGTCCTAGCCGCCCCGAGCTCGCCGGTCACCGTGCAAGTCAGCTACAGCCTGGTGCTTGGCTACCTGGGCAGCTGCCTGCTGCTGCTGGGCGGCTTCTCGTTGGCGCTCAGCTTTGCTCCCTGGTGTGAAGAGCGTTGTCGCCGCTGTCGCAAGGCGCCCCCAGCTGGCCCGCGCCGCAGCAGCATCAGCACGGTCTACGTGGACTGGCCGGAACCGGCGCTCACCCCTGCCATCAAGTACTACCACGAGGGTCAGCATCGGCCTCCTCCCGCGGAGCACAGGGACACCAGCAAGCTCAAGGTGGGTTTCCCGATGCCGCGACCGCCACCCAAGGCCTACACCAACCCGATGGATGTGCTTGAGGGAGAAGAAAAGAAGACAGCCACCTCCCAAGGAGGTTCTTCCTCTCGCAGCACTCAGCCCTGCCAAAATTCACTGCCCTGTGACTCCGACCTGTAGACAGGGGGCTCGCCTGAGCTCTGCCTGGGGTCTGAGGGTGACTTGAACTTCTGCATGGCCAGTACATCTGCAACCAGAGCCCTGGACACCTTCTTCTAACTGGAGGGCAAGCCTTCCTTTCCTGGTGGGCAACTTCCTCTCCAAATACTAGGTTGGGTTCATTTATCTTTTAAGGAGTTTTACTTTTCTCTCCAGAGGGACCAGGTCTTCTTATGCAGTGACAAGAGTGGGTGGCATTTTTGCATACTGTTCATCGAAGTAGCGACAAAATTGCAATCAGTCAACAGGCTTTGAAATGTCCTTGAAAGTACAGTATTCTAAGTTACCCATGAGCCTTCACAAACATCACTCTTGAGGTGTTTTGTTTTGTTTTTCTCCCTGCTTCAGTCTCCAGAGAACACAAATGGCCAAAAAATGTAAGTCTGGCTGTATTTGAAGGTTGTGTCATAAATCCAGCAGCTTTAATGGCTTTTGTGAAGTGAAGTAACTTGTTCAAACCATATTTATATTTCTCTGTGCGTACATAGTATTTATCTTTTCTAATCACTTGTTTCTGTGTAGGAGGTTGAGCTTGTCTTCCAGAAGCTAGGCCAATGCTACAATGTCCTGTTCCCTAGATACCTCACCCTGAACAGAGATATATTTTGTACAAAACAAACTGTTAAGTTGCATTTGGCTAAAGTCCATATGTACATATCTTATTTATAAATAAAAATTGTAAATGTCAGTTTCGGTATCTACAAAAGCCTGTCTCCAGAGTCTGTTGGGCATCTCGGCATTTGTCACTAAGCAGTTTCCTGGCGTCTGAGCCTCCTTCTGTCTGCAATCGAGCACTCACATCTTCGCTCTTCCCTGCCTAAGATTACTAAAAGGAGTCAAGGGGCCCCACTTAAATGCCAGTTGGCTTTGTTTTCAGGCTCTGGTTGTTTTCAGTGCAAGCCAAGTCTATTGTTGAAAAAAAAAACTAGCAGCACCAGTTTCAGGGAGGAGATGGTAGAGCTCTGATCCTCTTCTGGCCCAGGTACTTCATGTCCCAGCTAAGGAGCTGTGGTGCATGAGGGAGCTGAAATCCCCAGCAGCTCTGTCTGCCTAAACACCGGAGCTAAACACTGGCGCCTTTAACTGAACTGAACCTGTTATTCAAAGTTCAGAAGTGGGAACCAAACGTGGAGGCAGTGCTGGTGCTGGAGAGCTGCAGTTGGACGAACTAAAGCTTGTGGAGGACCAAGAAGGTAGGAACTCGCAGCCCCTGCCACTTTGGAGTGGAATCATCTTGTTTTCTTAAGGACCCCAACTTTACCATCTAGGCATATCAGTTTAGTTAATTTTTCAAATACAGAGTCCAATGCTAGAGACCCCTGAAACTTTGTAAGCAGACCCCAGAAGACCACAGTGCAGAGGTTCTCAACCTGTGGGTTGAAACTACCAAAGGGGGTCCTGCATATCCTATATATCAGATATTTACATTATGATTCATAACAGCATCAAAATTATAGCTATGATGTAGCAATGAAGTAATTTTATGGTTGGGATCACCACAACATGAGGAACTATATTAAAGGGTCACGTTATTAGGAAGGATGAGACTCACCACCCCGGTGTATATGGTCCTGGAGGTACACCAAGTGGCATAGCTTCAACTGGGACTCTAGCTCATGTATTGCAGTTGGGGGCAGGAGGACCTTCATCACCAGATGTCTGAGTACCTACTACATAGATGCGTTAGAAGGGGGAAGCTTACTGATTGTATATTAGTCAGGATTTCTGTTGTTATGGTGAAACACCATGACCAAAAGCAACTTGGGGAGGAAAAGGCTTACTAGGCTTGCACTTACACCGCATAGCCCATCACCGAGAAAAGTCAGGATAGGAACTCAAATAGGGCAGGAACCTAGAGGCAAGAGCTGATGTAGAGGCCACAGAGGAATGCTGCTTACTGGCTTGATCACTATGGTTTTCTCAGCTTACTTTCTTATAGAACCCAGGACCACCAGACTAGGGATGGCACCACCCACAGTGGGCTGGACCCCCACCCCATTGATCACTGATTGAGAAAATGTCCCACTCTTAGGGAGACATTTTCTCAATTGGCGTTCTCTCTTTTCAGGCAACTCTAGTTTGTGTTGAGTTGACCTGAAACTAGCCAGCATACTGTGGGTGTGAAGACAGGATTATAGAAAGTTAGCTGGGATGTATTCAGCTCCCACATCAAAGACAGCAGCAGGAAGTTCTGAAGTCCAGAGGTAGCCAACAACTGGGAAGACCTGGTTTCTTGAGTTAGGGTTAGGGTTCGGGTTAGGGTTAGAGTTAGGGTTAGGGGTTAGGATTTGGGTTCAGGTTAGGTTGAAAGTATTGAATTTTACGTGCATCTTGACTCCCGGTACTACCGATGTGTGCTACTATTGAACAAAGTTTGTCTCTGAGCCTTTTACTTTTCCTCCCTTACTTCCTCTTTCTGACTTATAGACTAAGTTCCTTTTTCTCTGATGATCGAAATTTGGTCACTGAAAGCTAAAACTATCCCCCTCCCACCATCAGCAGAAATGAATCCAAACTTTCCTTTTAAAATACACTTATTTTGTCATAGAAATGTTGAGGACAGCATGGAGGGAGACTCCTGCAAGGATCCTTCCTTGACCATTCTTAGTCATTCTCTGCCACAGAAACACAGAATAGAGGAACAAACACTGGAGTCTTGCTGTATGATCCCTAGGTTGATAATGATCAATCAAAATGCTGCACTGACATTAACTCCCTGATGTAGGATGGCTCTGCCATCAAGCTTTTTACACCTATGATAAACCCTCTCAGTCAGCACATCGAGTATGTGACACCATTGAATGCTCACTGGCTTTTCGTGCTCCCCAAGTTTGCCTAAGAGTCCATAGTGCCAGCGAAAGAAGAGAAGAGGTCGCTTTACATGGTATTGCCTACGCCTGTTTTCCGGTAGGGCTTTCCATGGGATGCAAGCCTCACTGAGTGAGGCGTGGTTTTCAGAGCAGAAGCTGTTTATCCATGCAGAGTCTATAAGAAGGGCTGGCAGGCTGCTTCCGAAAACCGCCTCTTCTTTATTGCACAGGTCATCCATCCAGTAAGTATTTTAAACACCTGACATTTTGCAAGCACACTTGTGGACACTGGAAAAAGTAACAGTTTGACGCTGACATGCTCTACTGAAGGATATCATAGAATAGGATGAAGAACAGCAAGTCAGGGTCAGGAGATGGAGGAAGGGGGATGATATTTTAAAAACAGTGAGAAGGGAAAAGGTAACGTTGGACCAGAAGAGTGAAAGAAAAGAATGGGAGTATCCCGGGCACTGGGGATGGCAGAGTCCACTTCCCTGGACCTGCTTTCTTCTGTCCTTCACCTTCCTTTATTCAACAGCAGCATGGTAAGGACTAGAAGCTAGCAATGAAGACTAGGTACATCTTGACATTTGCTCTCTATTGGGAAAATATTAGCATCTTTCATAGGAGACACATTCTGGAACAACTACAATTAGTGTTATAGAATGCTTCTAGAATAAAAAGTAATTTGACATATGACTAGCTAGCTGCTGAAGAACACTTTATTTTGCCAAGGTATGAGTTGCCCCATAAACCATAAGGCGAGTAACTGGAAGCCTGCAGCCTCAGATTCTCAGGGTGTGGTGGCGAATGCCTATAACCACAGAATTTGGAAAGTAGACACTGGAGGATTAGAAGTTCAAGGTCATACAAGGCTGTATTGTGAGTTTGTAGCCAGCTAGGGACATTGTGATACTCGCTCTCTGCGCGCGCGTGTGCTCTCTCTCTCTCTCTCTCTCTCTCTCTCTCTCTCTCTCTCTCTCTCTCTCTCACACACACACACACACACACACACACACACACAAAGCCTTTCTTCTCATACATAACTTGTCATGCATATAGAAAGTTATATATAAGCCGGGCGGTGGTGGCGCACGCCTTTAATCCCAGCACTTGGGAGGCAGAGGCAGGAGGATTTCTGAGTTCGAGGCCAGCCTGGTCTATACAGTGAGTTCCAGGACAGCCAGGGCTACACAGAGAACCCCTGTCTCAAAAAAAAAAAAAAAAAAACAAAACAATAAAAACAAAAAAAAAAGAAAGTTATATATATCCATGGTCACTGTTCCCAATTCCCAGGGGGATGTCACTACAGATGAGCTCCTTCTCCCCGTGTGAGAAGAATAAAAATAGGGTTTCAGCTATCTACTACTTCAAATAAAAAAAGTGTTTAAAATTCCCACCCTTTCTTACCTCCCACCCCTACCCATGTTCCTCTGTGCCGTCACTATGCAGCAAGCAGTGAAATGACTCTTCCCCTTGTCCTCCCGAAATGAGAAAGAAGGTCACGGACACAGAGATTAACTTGTTGAAAACAAGGCAAACACAGATAAAGCTCAGCAGAGGGGACAATGCTGGTGAGTGTGGGAATGTCTTCAGTGGGGTTGTATCTATAATCCCAGCACTTGTGGGTGGGGGGCAAGGCAAGCTGAGTTAGGAGTATTGGGAGTCCATGGCCAGGCCAGCATAGCAAGACCCTATGTCAGACAATAGAACAAAGAATGAAACTGAAGACTTGACTTACACATTATCCAGACTGACAAGGAGGTGAGTCAACTGTTCCACTTGAAAAGCAATGTGTCTGTTAGGTGGAGAGAGGGCCTGACAGAGCAGGAATAGCACTTCACAGAGTTCGAGGGCCTTTGCCACTTGCATGGTTAATGCCCTTGCTAACCCCCTCCCCACACCACAGCCATTTATGGCCATGGTGCTCCAAAATAGATTCCTCTTATTGCTGGGCTACCAGGGGCTAAACAGTGTAGTCAACTTTCCTAGCATATGTGTGGTCTGTGCTGCTGGATGAGACTTGCCCTCCTCATCTGTAATCCTGGAAAGACTGCTAGGTATTGCCAGAAGGTCTCCTTCCCTTTAGTCCACTGAAGGTAATGGTCAAGGCCTCCGCTGAGAGCACACACCGAAAATCTGTACAGGGCATACTCAGGAAGCTGATTGGCATAAAGGTTAGAAGCTGGTCTGGGAGCTACAAACTTTTTTTGAATTCCTTAAGCCTTCCAGGAATTAAAATAGTAGGGATCCTCCCAGAATTTCCCTTTGCCTGGCTGTTTTCTGTAAGAAGAGTAAGGTGCCTAATTTAACTTACTGGCAAAAAAAAAAAAATGCTAGCAAACATGGAAAGTCATGTGTGTGGTATGCCTTTGAGCCTAACGCACAGGCCAATCAGCATTTCTTTTTAAAGATCCTTATTTTTCCAGAAGAACCCAGAGATTTCGCTTCTATCATGAGCTTCCTGATCTATTTATTCATGGACAACTATGTTGTTGTACTGCCTAGTTTTTTGTCCATTTGACAAAAGCTAGGGTTGTCTTACAGCAGGGAACCTCAATTGAGAACATGACCCCATAAGACTGGGCTGTATGCAAGCCTGTAGAATAGTTTTTAAGTTAGTGATTGATGTGGGAGGGCCCAGTTCATTGTGTGCAGGGCCACCCTGGACTGCTGACCCTGAGTTCTATAAGAGATCAGGCTGAGCAAGCCAGGAAACATCACCGCACCCCTCCATGGCCTCTACATCAGCTTCTCCATCCAGGTTCCTGCCCTGTTTGAGTTCTTGCCTTGGTTTCTCTAAATGGGCTGTGATACAAGATATGTAAGCCAAACAAACCCTCTCCTTCTGAAGTTGCTTTTGGTCATGGTGTTTCATCACAGCAATAGTAACCCCAACTAAGACAGCTATCAACTTGGGGTTCTAATAACAAATGTAAAGAAAGTGATAAATTAACATATAACATAGACATTCTCACACTAGAAGCCTATTTTGTTTCAAAATGCATTATTTCTACCAGTAAAAAAAAAAAAAGGTTATCAAATTGACAAGTCAGCTCAGAAGTAGGGACAGATAGAAATTGTTAAATATAGCCTTGAGAATCCATTCTAAAATTATGCCCTTTTGCTGAAAAGGACATTCAGTATGGTGTATAAATTCTTGAACAGGGAAAAGCATTAAGGACATGTTACAATAGATTCAGATGGAATGTACTTAGGCATACATTCATAGGAAGCATAGATGGTCCAAACATAGGATTTGAGGAGGAGGAGGAGGAAGAGGAGGAGGGGAAGGAGGAGGAGGAGGGGAAAGAGGAGGAAGTATATGTGCTGCTGAAGCAAGCACAAGAGGAGGAGGAAGAAGAGGAGGAGGAGGAGGAGGGGGATACACAGACTGGCTATGGTCAGTGGCCTTCTTCCCCCGAAATGGCAGGAATTCCTGGTGTCTGTGTGAAATCAGGGTCTGAGGAGAGACTGACAGTCACATTCAAGCACTGAACCTGAAGAAGCTGACTGAGCAAGCCAGAACCCAAGGCCTGAGGATCTGGAAGAAGGAAAAAGCTTCTGCGGGGATCAAGGCAGCAACTCCATCCTATCCAAAGAGATAACAGTGATGTATATCACCTGCTTTGGAATCTGATTGTTCTCATGGCATTTTCATACATGTGTGAAGAGTAAAGCCAGGGATTTGTCAAAGGTAGAACGATAAGTGATGTTAGCTTCTGGGAGGTAGAAAAAGCAAATTCCTTTTGTGGCTGCGGGGACACAACATACTGGGAGGTGGAGATGAATTTTCTCTGGTACAGCTAAGCTTCTGCCTAACTTAATGATGCTTGTCCTACCTTCTAGCCAGAAAGACCTAGCACAGCCTAATCAGGAAGGGAGGCTCCCATGGCATTTGTTCTTCAGGTCAAGTTGATCTTTACTTAGAAGATTTTATACCTCATTGAAAAGCATGCGTTGCCCACAGTAATAAGCCTAGGGCTTCTCATTAGGCTTAGTGGCTTGTACAAGCTCATTCTGTGAAACAACATGCAGAAGTCTAGAAAAGATCCCAAGCAAGGAAACTCTTCCAACTGATACTGGGCTTATTTCAATTTAGACTCGTGACTGGATTCAGGTACCATGATAAGCCATGCATAGACATTGTATAGGACAAAGTGATTTGTCCAAGGTTGCTCTTACCAAGTTTTAGACCACACTACCATTGTGACCCTATGTACATCACAAATTCAATGCCTTTGATTCCCCATGAAGCACTATAACCTAGAAAGATAAGCAGACATATTAGCAGGCCAAGCACTTGTGTAGTCCTCATCAGGCAAAAACTAGTTAGGATTAATCTTGGTGTAGCCTGTATCCTATGTTGATGATGACAGTATTCACTGATGTTATTTTAAATAGCACGAGGCATATCACGTGTCTGAGACTCTATATCTACAAAATACTTTTACCTGTTCCATTAGTTTCAGAATTGATTGCTGTTGTCATAACGGAAACGGTTTTTATAAATAATTGCCTACCTACCCAGAAGTGAAATTTATCCAGGTTAGTGATGCTAGAGAGCAAGTACTTGAATACTTGCCATTATACAGAAACGTGGCTTTTAACTGGAATGGCAAGAAGATCCCTCTCTTTGGCAAAATAGAAAACTGGTTTAGAGGACTATCTCAAAGTCAGTGTTAGAGCTAAGATTTAAATCTAGAACTTCCAACTGGCACTGGATCACGTGACTTGGGCTGACAAGCGCTTGCAGCTGAGTCACAGCCTAAGCTACATGAAAGTTAAATTGGATTCTCACCATATTTAAGAAGCCAAAGCTTTCTATGATCTACTATGTGATCTAAAACCATCTCTAATTTAAGAAAGAATCATTTGAAGTAGTAATCAGTATTTACCAGAAACTGTTGAGAAAGTTAAGACAGCATACAATGAACTGGACAAGCAGCATTTATTTAAATGTTTCAGCCCTTTTTTTTAATGAGGCCGTTCAGTTTGTAAAGGGGTTAAGGATTCCTGTGGGAAGAGAGTTGGAGTTAGAGAACATATGCTTCCTTTATACAAAACAAGAAAATAAGCTAGTGGAACTAAATATGTTAGTAGCGATCATTGGGGTGGGGTACTTAAGGTTTTGGGGTAACTCAAATCCTAATAGCAGCCCACCCCATTCACAACATCTTTAGCCCTATGTGCATACTACTGAAATTTCTATGCCTCTATTTCATGCATGTTTTATTTTAATTCTCCAAATCAGAGCTAATGACCAAAGACTGTATAAGCAGAAGTTTAGTAAAATTACAGCCACATTCACCCAGCCTGGACTTTTCACAATCACTTTTTAAAAGCATGTCTTACTACCCCTTTTCCTCAGATAACTCCCCCCCCCCCCGGCATACCTGGTCATCATAGACTTCATTGACAAAAGTCTCACTCTTCATTAGATTTTCTTCTTCTTGGTTATTTTCTTTATCATAGTTCAAATTTCTTGATGATGTTCTACAATCAAAGAAAATGATGTCAAAGGAACAGGTGGCATAGGAACCAAGATTAAAATATTATTACAGTGGAGGAAGAGATGCCTCAGTTCTTAACATTCATTTCCTACTCTTGCAGAGGATGTAAATTCAGTTTCCAGTACCCACATGGAGGCTCAAAACTCTCTGGAACTTCATTTTCAAAAGTCTCTTCTGGCCTTTGAAGGTACTGTACATACATAGCAGACATGCAAAATGCATATATCTAGGTAAACACTTATGCACACAATATAAAAATAAATAAATCTAATATATATCTTATCCACTGTCATGATTAATTACAGAGAAACTGTGTTTCATTTTAATCACCTCTTAAATAAAGCAAATGATCTGAAATAGATGATAGTTGAGTCTATTATTATTTGTTACTAGGAAAATATAGTATTGTTTCACCCCTTAAGAAAACCCAGTGACCAGTCAATGAGAAATAACTTCGGAGACAGGTAAGGGACAGTGGCACACAAGTGAAGTAGGAAAGCAGGAAGACATGGCAGAAATACCAAGAGTAAACCAGTTACCAGGACTGGCTCCTTAAGGAGAGGGTGTGCAGACACAAATGAGGAGGAAGACATTGTGAAGTGGAAAGGAAGATGTCCACCATTCACCAACCAAGGAGAGGAACATCAAAGCAGATCAATCTGCTCAGACTTCTTGAGAGCATGCATTCATTGCCATCTGTGACAGCCAGCCTGGCATCCTGGCAAAGTACTAACCTCCTAACAAACATTCCTTCAGTCCCAGGTGCTGACCTATCACGTCATAGATGGGGAATCTCTTCCCTTTTCTTACTGCAGCTTCACCACTGACTGGCCTTAATGCAGATTGTACCCTTGCAAATTTCTCACCCCCAATACTTTATCACACCCTTCGGATCTCAAGGAGATTGACCCAATTCCTATCTTTCCTGGTCATTTAGCAAGTGCCTCATCCAAATCTTTCCTCAGGAAATGAATCTCTAGAATGGACTTAAACCTTTAACCCTACTTACATATTATAAGCTCCCATTGAAATGCAGTTCTCACATGAAGACACTCATAGTCACTCACCTCTTGAATTTACGTTCTCTTCTGGAACGTAGAAAGAGCCCCCAGGCTGCCAGAGCAGCTGATAAAGCAATGACTCCACCCAGGGCTATATAGCCACTGACAGGGCCACGGGCTGCTTCTTGGCAGAATTCTCCACCATATCCAACCAGGCAGCGACATTTTCTTAGTTTTCCTTCCATTATGCAGATTCCTCTCCCATGGCAAAAGTCTTGGCTACAGGGTGTATGTGTTGCTGTCTGTAAATCCTTGGACTGAACGGTTTCCACCCTTCCCTTGGTTTCTGGGACCTTGCTCTCTGACACAGACATTCGACTGGTTAGTGTTTTTCTGACAGGATGTCTTATTTCTTCTTGTCTTAGATATACATCCGTGGTAGACTCAGTAGCCTGGAAAAGTCCGAAACCTTCTGGTATCAACTTTTTCTGAGCTTCTGGATTCTTAAGTATTGATGTTGAATGGATTTTACCTGGATTTAAACCTACAAAGACCAAAACAGATGGAATGGTTGGCCCAACCTACTTCCCTTATGCTGTGGTTACTCAATCATTCTATCTAAACTGGTGGCATCAAGACCTGTTCAAACATCTGTCCAGCTTCTTGAGTTCACTCTCATGCTCCCTGTTCTAAAACCAAAGGCATATTAGCTTTTCAGAGGAATGCATAACAATTTACATGCCCCAAAGTAGGGATTTCATGTTGTCCAGTAACAAAACCCAGTGCTAACATGACAGTGATAAACTATTTAAGGAATGGTATTAAATTGGGTACTTCCAAAAGCCATGCACACTGAGGCACAATGAGGCTGGGTAGGAGGCACTCACAGTCCACTTCATCAGAACCATCCAGACAGTCAACGTGACCATCGCAAATTTGCTCCTTGGAAATGCACCTCTGACCATCCTTACAGCATTGTGACATCGGAGAGCACTGGACAGCTTTCACACATGTGTGGCCATCAACCAAGCAGTACCCACTGGGACACCGGCAAGTCTTGCCCTCAGGATTTGGTAAACAGATATGACTGCATCCTCCATTGTCTCTTGAGCAGCTGTTGTTACCTGTACATCACCCCCGTTCCCAAGCCAACAAGATATTAAGTGAGATTAGGCTCTGGGGGAGTTTTCCACAAGCTCTTTACAAATACATTAACAGCATATGACACAGATGTTTCCAACAAATTAGATAGCTCTTCAATTTCATTATTTTTAGTTAATTGGGCTCTGAGTAATTCTTTACAGATCAGTATGGCTTTAAACATATAACAAGGGCCCACCATAAGAAAAATTGAGGGGATCTCCTAATCATTCAAGACTACATTGTGGGAATGCTTCACTCAAATGACAGAACAAGAAAGTTCTTGGAAATAAAACTACTGTTAGTTGAAACCATGGAAACTGTGAGGTTTGTTATCCCTTTGAAATCTGACTAAGAGAGGCATTTCTCATTTAGGAAGAGTTTGGGGAGGAAAATCAGTAATCAGAACATACTATATGAAAAAAATCTATGTTCAATAATACAAAAAGAAAGAAGCAAGTGAGAGGAGGAGGCTTGCTCAGTGGTAACGCTCAGATGCTGTGTTCACAGGAGCTGGGTTAGATCACAAACACAATCATGGTTCAAAGAACAACACACAAAAAGATAGGAAGCACAACACAAAGTGCTGGAAGCCAAGCAGTCTAGAAGGTGCGTAAAGACAAAACTAATTGAAATAAAATTTAAAAGAACAAAACTGAAAATAGAATTCAGATTCTATAGTGGAGATCTTTAATGCCCCTCAAAGGGGTGCCCCTCAAAGGGGTCCAGTCTAATCCTAGTACAACACTATTGAAAGGTACTGCAAGTAGAAGAAATATGGCTTAGTGGGAGGTATTTAGACATGGGAGGCACATCTCTGAAGACTCTGGTCTCTTCCCCTTTTGCATTTCAGACAGGCGAAGAGCAGATTTTCTCTGCCATGTGCTCATGTAAAAATATGTTGCCTTGCATAGACCCCAAAACAAGGAGGCACATTCATAGACTGAAACCTGCAAAAACAATGAGCCAGAAGAATCCTCCCCTCTGCAGAAGCCAGCTGTCTCTGGGATGTTATAGTCATTGAAAGCTAACATCATGTCTACCAATGCCCACCCCAGTGGATTCAGCCATGTTTGGTACACTATTAATAAGGCAATAACATCAATGGTATGCCTGACCCAGAATGTAAGGAACTGCATAAAACCAAGAGATTGTGCAGAACAGTAAGAATTTTAGACAGAGATATTTTAACATACTGGAAAACACAAAGACATTCCAAGGAGGTGGTAGAGTGGAATATCCTCCTCCTTGAGAACTCAGTAGACTGCAATGTCATCACAGCCATTGGACATGTACTTACCCTGTTGACTAAGGACATTATACACTTTTAAGTCGACAATCTTCTGGTCCACCTGGAACCACTGGTTTTCAGAGACTTGTGCTTTGTTGTACCAAACTCTGGTGATCTGGGCTGAAACAAAAGACAGTGAGTAACTGTTAAAACCCATGGCAGAACCATTTCCTAGGCAAAAGGTTACATTCAATAGGAACACTTTAACTCACTCATATGATCTAATGAAGCAAAAGGTTTTTTTCAGAAGAGGTGCCCATTTTTCTACATTTTATTGTGAGAAAGAAGTTCTGAGAGAACTTTTTAAATTCACAAACTTCCAACCATAACAAAGTTGCATGTTAGCCACCAATTGTGTGGTGACACACAATTATAATCTTGGTACTAGGGAGGCTAAGACAGGAAGATTGTGAATTTGGGGCCAGCCTGGGCTACAGAGTAAGATACTGCCTCAAAAAATAAACACAAAAAATAAAGTCAAATATATATGTCAATAAATTATAGCTAGAGCAGTAATAGATGTTGGACTAGACAATCAGAACACATGACACTTAAATGCAATTCATGTGGTTAGTAAAGAATATCTCAAAATCTATTAGAACGTATCTCTGGAAATGGCTGATTTGTGGGAGTCATGAGGAATCCTAAAGTGGGTGGAAGGGGGCTTGTTATATATCATATACCTTGGATCCTCTAGGGTAGTACTGACAACTTGCTTTGCTGTGGCCAATAGACATTTGGAAATTTAAGGAGACATGTTTATTTTAATTTTGTCCAGTTTCCTTAAATCTCGATACTTGTTAGAAGTTTATTCACAGGAATCTAGTACAGATACAGTAGTGTACTAGAACACTGTGACTTTGGACAATGAATAGTCTAGAAATGCTACATTAGAGTCAGGAATAAAGCTCTTTGTGTGTCAGGAAAGCAGATGCAGGCATACACTGGGGAAGGAAGGGATCAGTAGATAAGGAATGGGGCTTTGGGAAAGGCTATAGGAGTTTGACTGAGAATAAACTGTCACAATAAACATGTAAAAGACACTGTCAAAAAGACAAAGCGGCAACCAACTAACTGGGAAATGATCTTTACCAACCTTACATCCGACAGAGGGCTAATATCCAATATATACAAAGAACTCAAGAAGTTAAACTCCAGAGAGGCAAGCAACCCTATTAAAAATGGGGTGCAGAGCTAAACAAAGAGTTCTCACCTGAAGAATATCTAATGGCTGAGAAGCACCTAAAGAGATGTTCATCATCCTTAGTCATTAGGGAAATGCAAATCAAAACAACCCTGAGATTCCATCTCACACCAGTCAGAATGGCTAAGATCAAAAACACAGGAGACAGCAGTTGTTGGGGAGGATGTGGAGAAAGAGGAACACTCCTCCACTGCTGGTGGAATTGCAAGCTGGTACAACCACTCTGGAAAGCAGTCTGGTGGTTCCTCAGAAAACTGGGCATGACACTCCCAGAGGATCCGGCTATACCACTCCTGGGCATATACCCAGAGGCTTTACCTGCATGCAATAAGGACACATGCTCCGCTATGTTCATAGCAGCCTTATTTATAATAGCCAGAAGCTGGAAAGAACCCAGATGTCCCTCAATGGAGGAATGGATTCAGAAGATGTGGTATATCTACACAATGGAATACTACTCTGCAATTAAAAACAATGAATTCACGAAATTCCTAGGCAAATGGTCAGAACTTGAAAATATCATCCTTAGTGAGGTAACCCAATCACAAAAGAACACACATGGTATGCAGTCACTGATAAGGGGATATTAACCCAGAATCTTGGAATACCCTAGACACAATTCGCATATCAATAGATTTCTAAGAAGATGGAAGGAGAGACCCCTGGTCCTGGAAAGACTGGATGTAGGGGAATGCCAGGACAGAGAAACGAGAGGGGTTGAATGGAGAAAAGAGGGAGGGAAGGGGGCTTATGGGACTTTCGGGGAGGGAGGAAACGGGAAAGGGGAAATGATTTGGAATGTAAATAAAAAAAACTTAGAAAATAAAAAAAAAGTCACAGTGAAACCCATTTCTTTGTACATGAGTGTGTAAAGTAGAAATATATACAAAAGAACATATAATTAGAAAAGGTAATTTAAAAACGAAAATAGAAAGAATATCGTATAATCCACCTAGTACCTCATGTTTCCTTTGTCAACTAAAGACATGTTTTACCATTTCTTGATGAACTGGAACAACTAGTAACTGAGGGTGGACATGCCACCTAATCCCAACTCCTGGCCCTGTTCCCTCTGCATTAGGGTTGCCCAAAAGTGCATGTGTTGAAGACTTGGTATCCAGCTTGAGGATAAAGCAAAGGGAGTTAGAATTTTAGTTCCCTGGGCTTCCTCTTCCTCTCTCTTTGCATTTTGCCTCCATGGGGGAACTGGATTCTCTACCACATTGTCCACCATGATATACTTCCTCACCAAAGAATCAAGTGTAATTGGAACAAGTGAACTGAAACCCACGGACCTGAGTCCAAATCCTCCTCATAAGTTGGTAAGTTGATTGCCACAGGTGTTTTGTTACAGTGACAGATGTTACAGTGACAGATTGATAACATGGCAGGAAGGAGCACCCTATGAAACACAGAAGTTTCAGGACCTAAGCTTTATCCCATAGAGCAGTGGTTCTCAACCTGGGGATAGTGACCTTTTGAAGGTCTCATACTATATATTCTACATATCAGATATTACATTGCAAATCATCACAGTGGCAAAAATATGGTTATGAAGTAGCAACAAAAATAATTTTCTGGTTGAGGGTCACCACAATGTGAGGTTACAGTACTAGGAAAGTTGAGGACCACTGATACAGAGAATAACCAAATACATGCAAGGCCCTCCAAGTCACAGATGCACTGTTCCACATCCTCTGTTGTCTAGGGAAGTTGGTGCTTCCTCAAAAGGAAGACACTGCTAGGCACAGGTGCTAGGTAGAAGCAGATACCCTTTGGATCGCAGGAGTAAGTTCAGACCACTCTTCAGTCTACACAACAGAGACCTACCATCATCAACCGTCGTCCACAACAGTATGTCTTGACCACATGCAAAGAGGTGAAGACCCTTAAGTCCTTGGTGGTCCACTCTGTATCTTGTGCCATCTAGTTGAATACTTTGTATAAGTCCCTGCCCTGGGAAGAGATGGTCAGTTAATTTCATTTAGTCTTAATAGCTATACTATATCCTGAAGATTGTTGTGTCTTGTTCCAGCTTCAGAATGACACTGTTTGCCATTCAGGGCCTGAAATCAATTCTCTGTCATTCATCTCTCCATAACTGTGATTCACAATAATTTGTTTATACATACATACATACATACACATACAAAATGAGTGCAGGTATGTTTGTGTCCCACAATATGTTTTAAGGTCAGTGGACAAAACCAGGTTTCTGTCTTTGCTTTCCATCTTGTTTGAGGCAGAGGCTCTTCATTGTTTACTTCCTCATATACCAGACTAGTTGGTCCATGGGCTCCTACCTCCAGTATCACCACAGGACAACTGAGATGTGCTGCTATGCCCACATTTGATGGGTTCTTGGGATCTAAACTTAGGTCCTTAAGCTTACAAGGCAGGTGCTTCTCCCACTGAACCACTGTCCCAGCATTATCATTCATATATTTTGAGTTTTCAGTCTTCTCTTTTACAAAGGGGCAGCTGCATGACTCTGTGGACTATACTGTGCTACTTAGGGATACACCTGTTTGTCTCTACTGTGTTGGCAGATTCAGGAGATCTGAAAGTTCTTTGAGGTTATAGCTGAAGATCCTTGACCAGAATAAACTTCATTATTCAGTGCAGGGTCTGTTAAGGTCATATTTAGGGTGCAGATATTAATTGCTTACCAGTATCAGCCCAGTACACTCGGGTCCCTGAATCTGAAAAGGCCAGGCCCACAGGCACGTGGGATTTCAGCCATAGCATTTTTCTCTGGCTGCCATCCATAGAGGCACATTCAATGCTGGAGCCATGTCTCCCATCATCCTGTGAACCCAGGTCTGCCAAGCACATGACTGCAGTGGGTGGGTGGAGGGCAACGGAGGTTGGGCGGTAAAGGTTTTCACTGAGCAGAACAATGGGATGCTGGCCGTTTGAGAAAGCAACATTGATGTGGGGATTCTCAGTGTCAATCCAGTAAATGTTTCCACTCATCCAGTCCAAGGCAAAGTCAATCACCACACCCTTCACAGAGATGACTCTCCTCCATGAGAGTATCCCTGGTTCTTTCATCCTCAGTAGCCTGATGTCACTGGTGTTGAGCTCTGATAGGTAGAGAGTCTTTTCCTGGACAAGATAATCCACTACTGCCAGCTGTTTGACACTGGTAAAGGGAAGTGTTCTGTGTTCTGGTACAGTTGTTTGTTGTGGTGTAGTCTTAAGATTTTTCAGATAGATCTATGGGGAGAAATTAGGTGGATGACAGTGATCAAGTTTACTTGAATCTTCTAATTTCAATATGCTTTTGGTGCAAGGATTCTCAAATTAATATTTTCAGATACTCTACATTCTGAAAGCAGAAAGCAGTTGATTTGTCCCTTTCCCAGAACCTCTAGCACTGAGAATTCCTGAAATCCATGTGTCTTAGTCAGGGTTACTATTGCTGTGATGAAACACCATGACTAAAAGCAAGTTGGGGAGGAAAGAGTTTATTTCGCTTATGCTCTTATATCACAGTTTATTATCAAAGGCAATCAAGACAGGAACTCAAACAGGGCAGGATCCTGGAGGCAGGACCTGATGCAGAGACCATGGATGAGTACTACTTACTGACTTGCTCAGATCACCAGCCCAGGGATGGCACCACCCACAATGGACTGGGCCCACCCCCATCAATCATTAATTAAGAAAATGCCCTACAGCTGGAAGTTACAGGACACTTCCTCAATTGAGATAACTCTCATTTTTTAGATAACTCTAGCTTGTGTCAAGTCAACTTAAAGCTAGCTATTGCATCATGAATTTTGACGACATGGTCCCTGTTAAAGGCTTTTCTCTTTAAACAATAGTTATTAATTAATCACACTGGCACTGGAGCTTTCTTCAACCCCAAAGCATGTATCATTGTTTTATAATACCAAGAATTGGCAAGTCCTCTGGGTGGGGACTTGTGTGACTGTACTTTTAGCATCTATTACTTTAAGACATGATCCCTCACAAAATGAGCTTCCTCCCTAGGGTAGAATGCAGGTAGCCACTTAGATTGAAACTAATCTGAATTCTCATAAATCCTTGGGTAACTAAACAGGCAAACATTTTCTCTACTTCCTAACTTCACCATAACCGGTGTGCTAAGTATGTCTTAAAAGAACTTAAGTGCACATCATTTTCTTTTAAGCAATTCAAGAAAATTGTATGTTGGTCTGCACAGCCCTTCTCAGATCAAGATATTTTGTATCACAACAACACTCGATGTATAGTGAATACTAAAACCTAAGTTGTTTAAGAATTTTCTAAGGGAAAAGGCCTCCACCATTTACAACTAAATGTGGAGAAGTCTACGTTCAGTCAGAAACAGAACACAAACCAAGCTTAGACATGTCAGGAAAGCTCTAGAACAGTACCTGGGTGAGAGCAGTGGGCAATACTAGGAACACAAACCCAGACTCCTGGAGGGAGACACAGGTGATTCCATCATCTGCCAGCAGGAGGCCAACCGGACAACGGCAACTTCCCTTGGCTCTTGGGCTCAGAAGGCAAAAGTGAGAACATCCTATGTCCAGACAAGGACTAGAAGACCTGGGTTGGAGGACTTCATGCATTATCTGAAAGAAAAAAAGCTGGATACTGCTAAGTGCTAAATCCTTTCAAATAGAAAGTCAACCAGTTCTCTCCTCTCCTTCCTTCCCTCTTTCCGTCTTCCCCACACCTCTGCCTTCCTTCCCTTCTCTCTTTTTCTGTGTGCTGAGGATTGAACACAGGGCCTCATGCCTGCTTAACATGTACCACCCTAGAGCTACAGTCTCAGCCCCAAGAATGCTCTTAATAACTGTAGATGGTGCCACTAAACTTGGTGATTTGGGGTAGTTCATAGACATAGCCTTTTCCAAGAAGATCAGGGAGATGTTTTAAAGAGTACTCTATATACCTTGAGTCCAAAGGGCTGTCCAGAACGCTTGATGAGGACAGTCCTGTCCTTGCCTGTCATCTTCTCCACATGCTGTATTGTTCTTGTCTGAAGGTCAGACCAGAAGACTTTATTTTCGAACACAGCGACTGAAAAGGGGCTCTTGATTTGTGTTAGCTGAATCACCTACAATGATGAAGGTGAGTTTTCAGGGGTGAGTTTTACACAAGACCCATGATATTTCAACTGATCCTAATGTCAAAAGGACACTTACACTAATGCCACTACCATCTAGGTTAACAGAGCCAACGCAGTGAAATTTCTCATCGGACCAGAATATCTTCCAACTTAACTGGTCAAGAGCTATGCTAGTTGGCCGGCCAAGGCTTTGATTGACAAGTATCTTTCTGCTGCCACCATCCATGCCAGCTTGCTCTATTCGAGGTTCCTCTCCAACTTCAGACCAGTACATCAATCTATGTGGATGAAAGCCAGCTTTAAGGTGGTATACCACCTTGGAGAACATGTCAATTAACTTCTTAAAACATTGACTTACAAAGATTAAAAAGATTCCAAATGTGCCTAAAAAATAATAGCTTAGAGTTCAATGTCATCATAGCAATAAGGAAAAAATACTGAGTTATGGATCAATTAATATTTCCTCAACTTTTAATTAGTTCAGTTTCTTAAGTATAATTGTGAAATATTAAAAGGGAGATTTCTTGAAACTTTATGGTAATGGTTTAATTGTCATTAATTACCACAAGAATCTTGGGAGTACAATAGTCCACAGCCTGGAAAGTATTCATGGAACTCACCAGTCTTTCCTTGACTAGAGGGTAGGTTAAGAAAGCAAGCAAGCAAGCAATCAATCAATCAAGCAAGCAAGCAAGAAAGAGGAAAAGAAAACAAAAGAAAAGAAAGAGAAAGAGACAGAGACAGAGACAGAAATAGTGAGAGAAAGAAAAATAGAAAAAAGGAAAATTAAAAATAGCCTTTAAAATTGTCATGGGTGGATGTGTGGTGAAACCTCGTTATTGCCTATGGCTGATAAATGCACTAGAAACTACTGTTAGTTTCCTGCAGTGAGCCATTCTGACAATTTCTGAGATGTGTTAAAAAGGTAAGTAAAAGAAAGAATATCAAATGTGGGTTAACATTGGACCCTAGATTTCCTGTATCATTTTCTTATATTTGTTATTCACATAGCCATCCCAGTGACAGAATGGGAATGTTGACTTAATTTGTGTGCCTTTGGGCTGGAGGTTGGTTCAATGGGAAATTTTCTTGCCTTGAAGCTTGACAATGTGAAGCCTAACAAGCACACGCACACACACACACACACACACACACACACACACACACACACACAAATTTTTTAAATTATAAAATTACATCCTTTTTCAGAAAGAAAAGACTGTAAGTGGAATCATTCAAAATTAACTCAAATATGGATGATCATAAATTATCTACCCTTACTTCTCTCCATATCTGCCATTTTAAAAACATAAGTGCATTCCAGGAGTCCATTGTTTGTCTTAGATACCACTAGTTGACTACAATGTGAATTGCACTTTGAACTTTTCCCAGAGTTTAGGTTGATACCAATCAGCATTATATCTAAAATCAGACACGTTCTCAATTCACTCATTCTGGGTTGAGCTAACACAAGCATCAAAGTAGAACTCAGGAGGAAAAATGAGCTTGAGATTCTGAACCTGGTGTTTTGACACCCAACTCACCCATTTATGGGATCCAAAGCCAAAGACTGGGGCTGAATCAGGTCATCATCCAAGACAACAGTATACTCAGATTTTCCTCTCCCAACAGCAGTTAACTGAATTGCCAAAATCTGGCCAGCTCTCCCATCAGTCCAGTAGAGATTTCTTCCAATCCAGTCAACCCCTATACAGTCTGGCTTTATTCCTAAAGAGACCATTCAATAGGTATGCTTATGCTAAACTGTAACTTCAATAGGCTTAATCCAAAAGACTCTAGACTTATATGCCTTAATCATTCATTTTCCAACTGCTATGTGCATATGCAACCCGGAAAACTATTAATATGTCCCAAAATACTATTGTAAAGGAAGTTAATCATTAAAGCAGTGGTCGCTGACTTGCAGCTTGGTAGAACCCATTTCCACTGAGATGACAATGGGTATGTCTATTTCTTACTAACCAGCAAGCCTTGGTCTCTTTCAATTGAAGAGCTAGAACCCAACCCATGTTTACATTAATTGTCTCTCATCATATTGTTTATATTCTGTGTTATGCTGTGTGGATTTAATAAGAGCTTTCCAGAGCTGCATACCTTGTATCACTATCCCGTCCTTCTTCGTGGCCATACTTGTCCACCTTATACTTTCTGCATTGGGATCTGCCCAGAAGATTTTCTGATCCACTAGGTCATAGTCCACAGAGTAAATAACCAAGTTCTTGTCTGCAGTTGCCAGGATATCTTCTTTTAAGCTTCTCAGTCCAGAAAGGAATAGATTAAACTCAATTGAAACAAGTAGGATTGGCTCAGCACCTGCCCAAGAGAAATAGCTTTCAACATGACCATAAAGGAATTTTTATAGTGAAAATCAGCACAGGCTAAATGAAAGAACATGACACAGAATGGGTCCTTTGGTTTATTGTTGCCAAGGCTGGGCTGCCAATTAGCTCACACAGAAGAAGTGTTTTATAACAATGGTTACAGTAATAAACACATCTTAAAGGTATACAGAATACAACAATTATTAACTTAAATAAAAAGTAGCATCTTTTTATTTTCTTATTTAGCAAACCAAATAGTGAGTTTTTTCATTGTGACACATCAGTGTAACTTACTCACATTTATTCTCCCTCTCCCACTACTGTTCCCCACAATGTTGGTCCACTTGCTTTCTTCAACTAGTCCCAATTCCATTTTCATGTCACACAGGCACAAGCACACATTCCACAGATAAGAGAAAATATGTGATATTTTATCTTTCTTCTATTACCTCTCTTATTCTCCCTTCCCTTTAATCTTTTGTCCTACCATAGTCCCCCTTTAACTTCCATGCCATGCATCTATTCATATTTAAATCTAGATTCCATATAGAAGACAAAACTGCAATATTTGTCTTCTTGAGTCTGACTTATTTCACTTAACACGATCTCCAGCTCCACTCATTTTCCTGCAAGTGACATAATTTCATTTTTCTTTATGGCCAGGTAAATTTCATGATGTATATACACCACATTTTCTTTATCCACACATCTGTTCACAGACATTAGGTTGGTTGGGAGTGAAATATTGGGACAGTTGGGCAGGAAAGAAATGTTTGATAAGTTGGGTTGACCTATAGTCATTGAGTCAGGGATTCAAAGCTCACAATCCATGACTTAGAAGATAGTCCCAGCTCCAAGTTACCTGTTGCCTTACAAGTGTGGCCATCAGGGCCCAGCAAATAGCCAGGGTGACAGGCACAGATGTATGAGCCCTCAGTATTGATACAGGTCTGACTGCAAGGTTGACCAGATGGCTGCTGGCACTCATTTACGTCCCTACAGATTTGACCACTACTCTCCAGCTCAAAGCCTGGGGCACAAACACATACCTGAAAGAGAAGAGAAGCCATCAGCATAATCTGAAGACATAATAGCATTGATAAAAGGGCTTTGATCTTCATATGAGAGTTGCATGGTGACCCATTTCAATGTTGACAACTAAAACAGCTTTGCTCTGAATAGTCCCTTCTCTTTGTCTCATTAACCTTGCTGTACCCCTTACACCCTTCTATCCATCATGGGACAGAAGTAACAATGGCTAAATTCAGCTCAGGACACCAGAGCCTCTGCTGCATCCATAAGAGGAAAAGCACATGAGGCTAACTAAATTGGTCACCTGCCAGCAGAGAGCTGGTGTGACCAAATATCAGAACTCTTTCACTCGACTATGCGATCGAGTTCACTGCATGCTAATGAGTAATACTGTCTAACATAGCCAGTCTGCAACTTAAGAGCAGGGCAGGTTCCAAATACCTACATGGAAGTAAACTTCACACTGTCTTTTTTCTGACCTGCCCAGATATTTGGATCTCAACACCATGCAACATTTCTCCCACAGCTCACAGCAGAGATGGGAAGAGGCACAGGAGTAATTTTCATGACTGTCCCAGGAGACACAATATAGTGGAAAGGTTAAACAGGCCTCAGGGGGAGCGAGGGAGGTTCAGGCACCTGGATAGGCACTCAAGACAGTTCTACTGCATACATATTTTTGAGATCAAGGTACCATCGGGGACAACCTGAATGAGTATACCACTGATTTTTCTCAGAGCATTTAGGTGGCTGATAGAGAACAAACAGCAGCTTCAGCAACTCACATGCCCAACTGGGGACTGGTAGCAAGAGTGGTCACATAGCCCAGGTCTGCACGCTGATGAGGAGCACTCCCTACCCTCATCTGAACCATCCACACAGTCCTCTCGCCCATCACACACCATGCTGAAGCTGAGGCAGGCACCAGCAGCACACTGGAACTCGGAATCCTGGCACTTCTGCGGAGCACCTGTTGGAGAGGTATTGGGCCTTATTCGACCAGATACTGAGACTTAGCGAGATACTTGAGCCTTTGCTCCAGTTTAGAGACCTGTCTCGGTCACTTCTGTACTGGAGTGACTCAGCACAACCTGCTTAAGCCTGCCTTTGCCTACCTAATGCTGACATGGAATAACTTGGTTGGCTCTGTCCATCACCCTTCCCCTCCCTCTTTGTCGTCTCACCTCAGCAAATACCCCACCTCCTTTCTCAGCCCTTTATAAAGAAAAGACTGATACAATAAAACAAGTTCCTGCTTTGACAGACTCTGGGGGTAGTTATTCTCCAGATGGCAGGAGATCCAAGCCTCCACACTCACCATCCCACTCAGCCCCGAGGACACCAGGCTGGACCAGTTCTCTCCTCTCAGCCTGGACCTGCCAGCAGAGAGCCAGCAGACTGGTGCCCTGTGTGAGGACCCCCACCCCCTTGACAGAAGTACGCTGACAGGCCAGTCTGTGGGTGAGTGTACCCTCATAAATTATGGGGCAGTTCTTATCCAGGCTCAACAAAGAGGGATGACTTTCTACTAGAGTTTTACAAGCATCTTCCCGGAACCCTCCCCTACAAGGCTCCTTTATCTACAACTAAGACCCATCCACTAAGAGAAGAGGCTCCAGGTTCTGTAGCATTTGCGTGGAAGCCCCTGCCTTCTGCGTCAGTGAGGATACTCTGCACTTACATCCAGCCTCGTCACTGCCATCTCTGCAGTCGCTCTGTCCATCGCAGTGCCAGAAATCGGGCACACACTCGTCTCCACTGCTACAAGCCCACTGCCTTGGGCCACATGAGATCACCTTGAGGCCACAGTCCTGAGGAGACAGTGATAGTCAGGGGCCTCCGATCCATCTAAGGAAGGAGTTTGCAGAGTTAGACAAGGCCCCAGGTTAGGAGACTACTTTCTACCTCAGTCTCTGTGAATTCATATGTGCTTCCTCCATGTTCTGCTTAGAAGACCTTACTTCATTGTCATGTACAAAAGTGTGAGGGAGGCATGCTGAATTCCAATGCCTAGTATTCTGTCTGGGTCCCTGAGTACTACCACAACCACAACTGCCACTCTACTGCAAGTGACACTTGGCTTCAGCAGTCTTGGTGCCAGCTTGACTCTTTTGACCGACTGAAGGTCCCAGTATCACCCTTCATGTGCTACCTCTTGTGACTGGAGGTCAAGCAAACCCATGTGCATGACAAACTCCATGTAAATGTGAGTACCACTCAGAGTGGACCACAGTGAGGTTATCTTGACACATGAACATAATAGCAGAGAGAGTTGGGCTAATTCAAGAAGTATAAGAAGATAGACAGTGTCCCAGAGGAGGTAGCACAGAGTATTGCCATCGACACACATAGCTCTGCTGCCAACCACTGTGCCCACACAGACTGACTGCTTGGTCATGCAGTTATCTTAAGAATAAGGTCACAGACCCTTCCCCACTACATAGCAGCATCCTGGTGGTGGCAGCTAATGACAACCTCATGTCCCAGATTGGAGAACACTTATTACTATGGGCTAAATGGATTGGGGTAGAACATGTTGTGGTATGTGTAAACAAGACAGACATTGTCCAGGACTGGGAAATGGTTAAACTAGGAGAGTTGAAGATCCAGGGGATGCTTGCTGAGTTTGACTATTAAGGAGAGAAGATTCCAGTCATCATGGACTCTGTTCTCTATGCCCCTGAGAATCATGATCCTGAACTAGGTGTAAAGTCTGTGTAGAGACTGCTGGATGCTCTGAACATTTACATCCCAGTGCCCACTCCACACCTGGAAAACCCATTTCTGATACCCATAGAATGAGGTTACTCTATTTTAGCCATGGGACAGTGGTGACAGGTACAACAGAGTGTGGCCTGTGAGATGTATGTGAGTCACTGGGATATAAGAACATTTGACCTGTGGTGACGAACACTGAGATGTTCTACAAGAGCCTGGAGAAGGCTGAGGCAGGGAGATATCCTGGGGGCTCTGGTCTGAGACTTGGATCAGGAGGATCTGAGGCATGGTCATGGTCAATCTAGGTTCTATTCAGCCCCACCAGAAAGTTAAGGCTCAGGTTTATGTCCTCATCAAAAAGGACAGTGGCTTCCACAAGCTCTTTGTGTCTCATTTCATGCCTGTCATGTTCTCTCTGTCCTGGGACATGGTCTTCCGTGTCATCTTGCTTCCAGGGAAGGAAGTCGCCATGCCTGGAGAGGACCTGAGTGAAGCTTAGCCTCATCTTCTGGCAAATTTTAGAGCATACAGTGTTTCATCTTGAAGGATGGCAACAAGACCATTAGCACTGACTGACCTTGTCACTTACACACCTGCCATAACTGAGGAGCACCAAGCTCAGATGGATCCGAGTCTGAGGAGCGCCAAGCTCAGATGGATCCGAGTCTGAGCTCCTGCTCAGGTTCTTGAGCTTGGTAGAGCTGCCCTGGTCAGTATTCCCTACTGCACATGCAAGCTTGGTAGAGCTGCCCTGGTCAGTATTCCCTACTGCGCATGCAAGCTTGGTAGAGCTGCCCTGGTCAGTATTTCCTACTGCACATGCAAGCTTGGTAGAGCTGCCCTGGTCAGTATGCCCTACTGCACATGCAAGCTTGGTAGAGCTGCCCTGGTCAGTATTTCCTACTGCACATACAAGCTGTACCCACGCCGCATATAACTAAGGGCACCTCTATTCTCAAGGAGTGGCCTGCAGGTGAGATGTGCAAATAAGCTGTTTTGCGACTAATCTGAAAATAAATAAATAAAGTGTAAAGGAATGACCAATTGGGAAGTCTTCATTTCATCTGGATAACAGAAGCAAAGAAATAAACTTCTAGAAATAAACTTGTAAGTCTTTCTTCCACAATTCATGCTCCCATGAATTAAAATTGACAATAACTTTTGCATCTACTCTGACTTGAGTATTTAGAGGGGAGGGTCCATCTATGCACCTGTTCATCCCCAAAGTTCTTAAACCAGTGGTTGTCAACCTATGGGTAATGACCCCTTTGAGGGCTTAAATAATCCTTTCACAGGAGTCACCTAAGACCATCAGAAAACATGGATGACTTACATTGTGATTAATAATAGTAGCAAAATTACAGTTATGAAGTAGCAACGGAAAAAATTTTATGCTTGAAAGTTGCCACAACACGAGGAAACGGATTAAAGGGTCACAGCGTTAGGAGGGCTGACACCTGCTGTTTTAGATACATTCCTAGCTGTTGAACACTAAGGTCATATGCAAGCTGTGAGCATCTGGGAGACATTGTCAACAGTTCTGAGTTCCAGGAAGCATCCTGGTAACAATCAAAAGGAGCTGGGGACAAATCTGTCCATTTCCAGAGCTCAGCTTTTGATTGGCTACTCAAGCCATAATGGTCATGTTCTAATCCTTGGAGTCCTCCTACAACACAAGTGCCTCTTAAAAGTTTGACTTTCTACAGTTTTCTGGTAACACCCTGATGTAGCTATGGGTGACTTCTCTGCCTCTCCATTTTCCTGAATTTCCCAACAGAAAGCATGGGTCACTGTGGTGACTAAGAACTACAGTTATCAATTGTGTTTATCAGTAGGTTCAAAAATATTTTTGAAGATTGAATTTTTATCACGCATGCACTGTTACTGCATTAGTTGGTATAAGTAACTTAGAGAAGATTTAATGTGTGAGAGAATATGGGTCCATTACAAGCAACTACTATGCCACACCCCAGGGAAGACTTGAGCATCCACAAATTCTGGCATCCTGGGAAGATTCAAGAACTGACTCCCCTTGGCTACTCAGAGGCAATGGTACCTCTGCATACTTCTGAAGGAGAAGTATGCTACCTTCTCATCGGTTCCATCTTTGCAGTCCACATCATGGTCACATATCCACTCTGCCAACACACATTCTCCACTCTTCGGGCACTTCATCTCCCCTTCTGGGCACTGTAGGGACCAGGCAACGGGGCAGCCTTCCTCATCTGAGTGGTCCAGGCAGTCTTTGTTCCCATCACAACGCAGAGAAGAAGATATGCACTGGTTGTTCTCACATTGAAAATCAGAAGAGCTGCATTTTTCATGAACTGAAAAAGGTAACACTTTGGGTAAGGGCCCAGGCAACTCTGAGACAACCCAGTGGCAAGAAAAAGACTTCCAGGACTCTCCTGAATTCTGCTATCACCATGGGAGCTAGCCTCATCAGGCAGTGAAAGAAAACTTGAGTTAAAAGTTATCCTAAAAAGGACTTATCATTAATCTACTGCCTCAGCCCTGCCTTAGTCCTAGAAAATATGGGCTGAGGGACAGGGATGGGAGAGCCTTCACACACAGGCAAAGTGAAGCTTCCTGCCTCAGCAATACAAGAAATTCTCTCCCAATATCCAAAATTGATCTATAACTTATGTCACTGGACTCAATGCCTACAGACAGAAGGTGTTTGATTTAATCACAGAAAAGGATGTAAATAGATCTCAAAGGTATGCTTTATTTAGGGTTTAAGTTCCTTTGAGTATCTCATTCCTCCTGATGGTTGCCTGGTCCAGCTGCCATCACTGCTCTGGCTACACGGTCCACTCCACAACCAGACAGGTCTGAGCCCTACCCAGCTCTTCCCACTTTAATCCCCACAAGTTTCTCCTTGACAGAAGTTTCCCAAAGTGATGTAGGTCTTTGAACCATGCCATTGGAAAGAGAAATCAAGACTCTGTGACCCATAACATTAAAAGGAAAACAAGACCCGCAAGTGAGATGGCCCAGCACGTGAAAAGGCCTGGGACCAAATGTAAAACAATTCAAGAAAGTAGTTTATTAACTTGACAAAAAAGGATCTTTGCAAAATAGACTAGTTTTTCCCCTAATGGAAAAATTCTTGCAATTGAAAGAGCAGAGTATGGTAGGACACTCAAGGTGCCTCTAGTTCCATTAAACTCCCATGGTAAGTACAGCACTCTGTGTGTGTGTGTGTGTGTGTGTGTGTGTGTGTGTGTGTGTGTGTGTGTAGTGTGTATAGTGTGTATGTGTATAGTGTATGCAGTGAATATAGTGTGTGTGTGTGTAGTATGGGTGTGTGTATGTGTGTGTATGTGTATAGTGTGTATATGTATAGTGTATGTAGTATGTGTAGTGTGTGTAGTATATGTGTGTGTGTAGTGTGTTTTGTGTGTGTGTAATGTTCATGTATGGGTATATGGGTATAGTGTGTGTATTGTGTATGTAGCATGTATAGTGTGTATGTAGTGTGTGTAGTATGGGTGTGTGCGTAGAATGCTTGTGTAGTGTGTGTAGTATGTGTAGTGTGTGTATAGTGTGTATATGTATAGTGAATGTGTGTTCAGTGCATTGTGTGTGTGTAGTGTGTATGTGTGTAGTATTTGTGTGTATGGGTATGTGTGTGTAGTGTGTGTATATATGTATGTAGTATATAGAGTATGTATATGTGTAGTATGTGTTTGTGTAGTGTGTGTTATGTGTGTGTTATGCTTGTGTGTGTATGGGTGTATGTGTAGTGTGTGTATATATGTGTATAGTGTGTAGAGTATGTATGAGTATAGTGGTATATACAGTGTGTGTAGTGTGTGTTTGTGTACTGTGTACGTTATGTGTGTATATAGTGTGTATTTGTGTAGTGTGTATATAATGTGTGTGTATAGTGTGTGTGTGCGTGTGTGTTCTCATCTGGCATAAGCAAGTGACATATGCCTTCTGTTTTGACTCTCACTCTATTATTTGGCATCCTTGTTGTGGTCTACTTACAACTGTAATTTTCACATTTTCATACTCTTGGTGATCTTACTATTCCAGTAAACTCAGAGCAATGGAAGTGTTGCCATATGTTCCCAGAATAAGACAGTGCTGTGGCAGGCAGAGTGGCATACACCTTTGATCCAGGCATTTTGAAGGCAGAGGTCTGTGAATCTATGTGCGTGCAAGGCCATCTGGTGTTTGTAGCATGTTCCAGACCAGTCGGGGCTACATAGTAAACTGTCTCAAAAACAAAAGCAACCACTGCCACCACCCTGCAAAGGCTGTGGTAAAGCTTATGAAGCAAATGGTTATATTAGGTGTGTACCCAGGGCTCCATAGTGAAAATCTGTCTCAAACAAGAAAACAGACACATATACTGCATAAAGGCTGTGGTAGATCTTATTAAGCAAATTATCATAGGATTGTTAATAAGTCAACAGTATAAAGTCATCTTTACTAATGTTACAAAAAACAGTACAGTGATGTATTTATTGGTGGGGTGATAAGGGTGCCATGATCAGAGCTTTGAAGTAACTATTTATTTATTTATTTTGTCCTCAGGAACAATGGTTCAGTGCCTGCTCAATGGTAATGTTTAAGTTATCATTCAGAGTACTCTTGTAGCACAAAGTTTCCAAAAAAGAAGATGAATCAACTATAAGACAGTAGGAAGTATTCCCGGGAACCAGACATCCTGGGTTAGCACACACTCACTCACACACACTTCCATGTACATGCACACATCTTGTGCCTGCTCATGGAACTTACGGCATTCTTGTTCATCTCCTCTGTCCAAACAGTCTGACTTCCCATCACATCTCCAACTCTTAGGGATACAGCGGGTCTTGTTGTCACAGCGCAGTGAGCAGTCATCAGCGGGCCTCCAGCAGCCCAACTCATCAGACCCATCGGAGCAATGCTGGGCCCCATCACAGTGGTATCTCTCCTCTATGCACCTACTTCCATCCAGACACTGGAAGACCCCTATATATTGGAAAAGGCCCAGGACTCAAATTTGTCAGGAGGCAGATTTTAAATGAGATGAACTCCACTGTATTTCAGAGTTTGAGGGTTAACAGAGTGCATCCCACATATCTGAGTTCTAATGTCTAGAAGATACACAAGGCAGCTTAATAACCTGTTCAGGTCAATTATATTATTAACCTAAATTAAATCATTTAAATAATTGCTTTGACAACTTGCTAAATGATTACCAACTCTTAGAGTGAGCTATTTAGGTCACTCTGTGGACCAGTCTATAAGAAGCAAATATTGAAACAATTAGCAAATTTAAGGAAGCAAACAGGCAACAAACACAGACAAATGTATGAAGTGTGTCCTTAGGAAATCAACATTCCAACAGATAATGACATACAAACTTGTCCAGAGGAAGTTGGGAGGTCAGATTTTAAAACATACTCTGGGAGTTCCTATCATAGGCCCGAAGAGGACCCTAGCAAAAGTCCCAACGTCAGGATTACCAACCTGGTTGATGGCAGATCTGGAAGCAATTCTTTTCATCTGAGCCATCCTGACAGTCATCCTCACCATTGCAGAGGAATTCCCTGGGGATGCATCCCTTCCCATCCTGGCAGGGGACAGAGGACCAGGCACAGAGAACAGGAGGAAGAGAAGGGGAAGTGGGCACTGGTTCCTTAAGCCCAGGATCTAGAGCAAAAAATATCACTTCAGCAAATCAATCCAGGAGGGCCCAGCAATAGGCCACATTTCCACCATTCCCTCCCTCAGAAAGCCATGTCAGGGCTGAGTATCCACATGGCTCCACCTTACGAGAACCAGTGAAAGCACCAGATCTTAAAGAATGCTTAGATACGTGAGCGGCATAAACCCTCATCCACTGGCTTTGAATTTGAGGAAGTTCTTTCTCCTTCCTGAACTATCTGGGGCTCTATTTGCACCCGAGAAACGAAAAGCAAGTGTAACTGTGTGTCGTGCAATGTTCTGTCAACCACAGACTGCACATAGGTGCTGCATAAGAACATCACCGAGCTGGAAACGTCTGCTCGCACAGTTGTGAAAATCAACTGGTATGAGCAAAGCAACAGCTCTTATTTGGAGTAGTTGTACTATCAGTCTATATCTGGGTTCATGTGAGTACATTCTATAACAATTTTCAGGATGTGTCCCCAACATGACGTAATGCACTACAGTCCTTATGGTTTCTCGGCACGAGATGAGAGCCAGCGTGAGCTAGGCACTCATTTGTTAAGATACATAAATTACATTACTGCAAGTTATATTTGCCAGCAACTATGTGTTAGAAATCAGAATAGGATTTAAGGTAGGAAGACTAACTATATCTGTGTAACCTCAAGAATAAATCCTCAGATCTGATGCTTTTTAACTCCTAAGATCAATATAAAGCAACCAGTGAGCCCAAAGTCCTGTGTGTCACAGAGAAGAGGAGATGGGACTGGATACAGAGAGAAAATGATTCTATCCCTCTGATGTCCAGCGTTCCCTGAGATGCCCAGATGTTTCTATGAGGAAGGTTCTGAAACCTAGTGTAGAAACTCCTTTTTGTCTTCTTCACAACCCAAGACTGGATGTGTTTGGTCCTGTCAAAGGATTATGTGAAAAGGTGATATATAAATCTGACCCAGCTCCAACAAATGGAAGAATGCTACTTTCCCTGGAACATAGTGAAGACTTCAGCCCAAAAACTTAAAATCCAAAAAGCTTCAAAATATAAAACTTTCCAAGTCCAACATGATGTCACAAAGGAAAACTCAATACCCGACTTCCCATGTCAGTTCTCACCTCAAAGGCAGGCATACTAAGACTGTTGTAGGAAATGACCTTCAGCTTGTGTGCATAAAGTATATATGGATTATAAAAAATTTCACACTTGGGTTTCATCCGTCAGAGATTTCACAATGTATCTTAAAAAGACCCCAAAGCCTAAAATAGAGGTCCAAAACTTGAACCACTCTTGGTGCTAAATATTTATGGTAAAGGATATTCAACCTGTATCATTGCCTTGGAGGTGTGTCACGAAAGGTTCCCTACACAACGTCACTGCTATGTGTCTCATGAAAGAATGGGTTCCTTGGTAAACCAGTTTGGGAACAGTTTAGAACTGATTGTGTTCATACCCAGACTGAGTCTTGAATACATTAATCTGAAAGAGCTTCTGCAAAGGGCCATGGCAGGTAGACCGCTCAACCGCTCATGGTCATTTTAGATAATTCTCTTAGCAACTTGGAACTGTGTTCAGTTCTTAAACTCCCATAATATGAACAAGTTAGGGAGAGGGTGTCTGGGTTGAGGAGAAGATGGGTGGTAATATAAACAACAGGGTATCCAGGATTTTTATCCTAAAAAACATGAAGGATAGCCCCACAAGAAAAGTCTCACCTGGCACTTCTTGGTTCTCGGCCAAGATGATCATTTTCTTTACGTGTGGCTCCTTCAGCGTGGAGAAGGGCTCCAGTGTCTTCCTGTTCCACAACACAAGAGCTGCTTTGTCTGCGGTCACCAGGTAAGGCGCATGGGCCACCATAACCACATCACTCCAGGATGTGTTCAATGAGTATGTTCGGTTTTTTAATAGACTAAGACTGTGCAACCCTAAGAAAGAACCAAGGTTGGTCTGTGACCTAGAGCGAGGTGGGATGCATGGGTCCAATGTGATGGAGATCCAAAAACCCCAAACTCTAAGGAAGTACATTCCCCTCCTTGCAAGTGTCACAGCTTTTAGTTTTATAGGTTAAAAATAACTAATGAGTGTCTTAAACTCCTGGACAGTGGGGATCTTAGTTCTGACATGCAGGGACAGCAGCTATGGCTGCACTGTCTCAATATGTATTATGTTTGGTTAAGGTTTTGTTTTTTATTAACCTGACACAAACCAGAGTCATCTGGGGAAAGGGAAATTTAATTGAAAAATCTCTCCATCAGATTGGACCATAGGCAAGTCTGTGGGGTATTTTCTTGATTAATGACTGATGTGAGAGGTCCCAGATCACTGTGGGTGGTACTATCCCTGGGCAGGCCATCCTAGGTTATATAGGAAAACAAACTTAGAAAGCTGGGAGGAAGCCAGGCAGTGGTGGTACACGCCTTTAATTCCAGCACTTGGGAAGCAGAGGCAGGAGGATTTCTGAGTTCGAGGCCAGTCTGGTCTACAGTTCCAGGACAGCCAGGGCTACACAGAGAAACCCTGTCTTGAAAAAACAGCAGCAGCAGCAGCAGCAACAACAACAAGAAAGCCGGGAGGAGCAAGCCAGTAAGCAACACTCTTTCATGGCTTCTGATGTATGTAGTTCTCTGCCTCCGTGTTTCTGCCCTAAGTTTCTGCCCTGACTTCTCTTCCTTCGTGATGGACTGTAAGTTGGAGAGTTAAGTAAGCCTTTTCTTCCCCAAATTGCTTTTGGTCATGGTGTTTTATCACATCAGTAGAAAAGCATCATGTACTAAAAAACATAGCTATCAGTATGTTGCCATCAGGCCTCAAGGTAGCTCTTAGGTAAGAAGATTAGAATTACCACAGTTACGGCTCACACCTGGTACCAGTGTCTAACCACAGGCCTGGCCCCTCCTTTGCAAAGAAAGTTTGCCTCTGCTATTTCTAGTTGTGAAAGGAAAAACACATTTAAAACAAACCTTTGGAAAAACAACCATGTGTATCTTTTTGAAGCTCTTAAGTCTATTATTTCTGAAAGTGTACTAAGTTTTTCAATTCCTAAACCAGAGTATTAGATAAGAGATGGTTTTGAAGTGCCTTGCATTTACTGTCAAATTTCAAGTCAAAGTCTTTGTTTAAACAGTGCTCAGAATAAGTAGGACAGCCAGAAGAAAGGTTTTGAATATTTTCTATGCAAAGTAACAGTACATGCTTGATGTGACAAATACACTAATTACTATAATTTGCTCATTATACATTATATGCGGGTGTCAAAATATCATAATTCAACCCACATGCATGTGCAACTATTTTATGTCCATCAAAAATTTAAAACAAAAATTTCCACCATAGCCCAAAACACAAAAATAAATTTAAAGTTAAAAGAAATAACTAGAAGAAGCATGATGCTAAAATGACACTTTGACATGTGTCCTCAGGTCCCCTCCACCCCCACCACTGTACTGTATGTTGTACAGTACTTACCAAGCCCTTTGGTGGTCCAGAGAATGCTAGCAGACCCAAGGTCCAAAGTCATCCGAGTGTCTGCTGCCCAGGTACCTCTCCAAACTTCCTGTCTGTTTTTGCCATCAAGGGTCATGCTTTGTAAGGGCTTTCCACTCTCCACCCAGTATAGCACCCTTCTGGGCCAATCAAGAAGCAGCTGCAGAATAATGTTTCTAGTGCTGTGGAGGGTATGTGACTCGGTGTCCGGCATTCTGGTCTTCTGAATAGTACCTCGGTCACAGGGTACCCAGAATAGGTTCCCGGTGGATATGTCCACATTTGCTGAACAGACTGTAGGAGGAACAGAGGCCACATTGAGAAAGGCTTCTAGGTATATTCATGTACTGGTTCTAATGGATCAAGGGGAGAAGGAGACTGGCCTTCTCAGGCAGATACTTCTTTGTATCATGAACCTCATAATACCTAGTTTGGATCCAGTAGTTTGTTGCTTGAGCTCCAACTGGTCCTCACAGCCACCTGGAAAAATCTACTACATCTTGAAGGAGATGGTCAAGTGGCCTGCATTTTCACACAGGTCTGTAGCTTTAGAGCTATGTTCCTTCTTCTCATGGGTCAATATGCAAATCTATCAATTATACTTCAAGGGGCTAGAGCTGAAATTGCTTCAGGAAAACTAGGAGAAGTGACATCACTTCAGATAGGATGGAAAGTCACCCATAGTGCAAGACAGAAAATCCAGGGTGAGAAGGACCAAGTTCATAAAAATCATGGGTATTTTGATGGTTTGAATGAAAATTCCACCCTCTACCCCAAAGGTTCATAGGAAGTGGTACTATTAAGAGGTGAGGCCTTGTTGGAGTAGACGTGTCACTGGGGGTTGCTTTGAGGTTTCAGACGCTCAAGCCAGGCCCAGTATCATTCTTTATTCTTATTGTCTTTAGATCAGGATATAGAACCCTCAATTCCTTCTTCAGCACCATGTCTGCCTGTGTGCCACCATGCTTCCTGCCAGAATGACAATAGATGAAGCCTCTGAACTATAAGTTAACTACAATTTAGCTACAGTTAAATTAACTGTTAATTTAACTGTAAGTTAAATTTCTTCCTTTGCAAGAATTGCCATGGTCGTAGTGTCTCTTTATGGCAATAGAAACCCTGACTAAGACAGGTATCCTTTTTCAGATGCAAATAACTGAGTTACGTGCTAACTTCAAACACTCTTCACTTCCTACTCAGGCTCCATATAGCTAGTGGACAGCTGGAATTAAGCTGGGATTCAGCTACTGTGGGATGTAGTCTACCATTAAAATTCAGAGCAATATCAAGCTAGAAGGTCAGAATGCCTCCCTCACAATCCTGTGTCTATGCCTTGCTGTCCTCACATGGAGGATAAGGATGCTTCTCTTATGAGCTTGTCACAAGCTTAATTAAAGCAGGCAAAAATCTTAAAATACTTTCTGCTATTTTATGGTAAGTTACTAAAGTTGATCACACAAGCTCAAAATAGTTAACCGTCAGGAACTCTGTTAGTTGGTGGTTCAATATAAGTAATTAATTATATTGATTTTCTAAAAATAATAAATACTCAACTAATATAGTCTTAATTATTGTATTACTGTTTACAATTTTACTGACTTAGGATTCCTTATGGTGGAACTGAATGTGGTTCTGAATTTGGAATTCTTTCTGGATTTTTGCACCAGGCCTTGAGAAGGGGACTCCAGTCTAAATCCAATATTCATCTTTGTTTCTTGTATACCTTATACATATGGCCACAAAGTAGTGTTTTATAAAACACTACCTGCATCTGACTCGTTGAGAACAGATAGGGAATTTCTGTCCTCTTGCATCATGGAGGTGTTCAAAAACCATTGAGATGTTGGTATTTTGGACTTTGCAGTTTTAAATTAGCACTGCACAAACTGTCTTGCACTATTGTTTACTTTAAGTCAATCATTCTTGGATGCTGGACAAGGTCCCACACATACTTTTCAAATCCATTTTAACCATGTAACATGGTAGCTTAGAAGATGGCATTGTGGGCATATTTATACCCTGAAATACACAGCTCATGGGAGAGGACTTCTTTAGGGGTTGCTTGTTTGTGCGTTTTGTTCCTTAGACCAGAGATGGATAAATAATTGCCTTTGGGCAAAATGTGGTCCAGTACCTTTTTATATGGATAACCTTTCAGGGAATTTAGTTAATAAGTCATACATTCTATAAGGCTATTTTCATGCTACAATAACAGATAGGTTACTCTTTGGTCTTTCATATAAAGTTTGTGACCCCCTTAGTCATTACTTGAGAAAAGCAATGGCTTAGTAGGTACAGATGCTTGCCACCAAGTCCTATAACCTGAGTTCAATCTCTGGAATCCACATGGCGAAAGCAGAGAATTTATTGCCAAAAGTTGTCCTCTGACCTACTCACACACATGTGGTACATGGGCGCATGAGCATGGACACACACATGCATGCATGTATATACACACACACCACAAAATAAAATGAATGCCAGGAAAGAATTGTTAAGAGTACTGATTCTACTTACATGTAAAATTAAACTCTAAATTTCCAAAAAGTCCATGAAACCAAGAATCATTGTCTAACTGTCAAAAAGACAAAGCAGCAACCAACTAACTGGAAAATGATCTTTACCAACCCTACATCCGACACAGGGCTAATATCCAACATATACAAAGAACTCAAGAAGTTAAACTCCAGAGAGGCAAGTAACCCTATTAAAAAATGGGGTACAGAGCTAAACAAAGAGTTCTCACCTGAAGAATATCTAATGGCTGAGAAGCACCTAAAGAGATGTTCATCATCCTTAGTCATTAGGGAAATGCAAATCAAAACAACCCTGAGATTCCACCTCACACCAGTCAGAATGGCTAAGATCAAAAACACAGGAGACAGCAGTTGTTGGCGAGGATGTGGAGAAAGAGGAACACTCCTCCACTGCTGGTGGGATTGCAAGCTGGTACAACCACTCTGGAAAGCAGTCTGGCGGTTCCTCAGAAAACTGGGCATGACACTCCTGGAGGATCCAGCTATACCACTCCTGGGCATATATCCAGAGGCTTCCCCTGCATGCAATAAGATCACATGCTCCACTATGTTCATAGCAGCCTTATTTATAATAGCCAGAAGCTGGAAAGAACCCAGATGTCCCTCAACGGAGGAATAGATTCAGAAGATGTGGTATGTTTACACAATGGAATACTACTCTGCAATTGAAAATAATGAATTCACGAAATTCCTAGGCAATGGTCAGAACTTGAAAATATCATCCTTAGTGAGGTAACCCAATCACAAAAGAACACATTTGGTATGCAGTCACTGATAAGGGGATATTAACCTAGAATCTTGGAATACCCTAGACACAATTTGAATATCAATAGATTTCCAAGAAGATGGAAGGAGAAACCCCGGTCCTGGAAAGACTGGATGTAGGGGAATGCCAGGACAGAGACGCGAGAGGGGGTTGAATGAGGAAAAGAGAGAGGGAAGGGGGCTTATGGGACTTTCGGGGAGGGAGGAAACGGGAAAGGGGAAATGATTTGGAATGTAAATAAAAAACTTAGAAAAAAAAAAGAATCATTGCCTAGCATTTATAATGCTCTATTGAGGTCATCAAAGTCATGTTTTATGACACCAGATGACCTAATTCCCTTGTGTTTTCTCCACTTCACCTTTGTTTCACTTTTCTATTGAATTAAAAAATATGAAATGATATTCAAGTCAAAACTGCACTTCCAAAACAACTTTACCAGATACAGTCAACCTTAGTTTTTGAAAAACAGTACTGTTCATCTTTATATCAGTAAGCTTTATTATAAGCATATGTCAGGTAATATATCCCATTATGTTAGTCAGTCTTTGTGTTTTTTAACCTTTGATATCTGAGGTGGGATAAAGGATTTATTCTGATCCCTGACTTCATTCAGTCTACTGACATTTGTCTCCAAGGCCTCTGGGCCTGTATGTGGTTAGGCAGGACACTATGGAAGTGTGCATATAGAGGAACAAAGTAGTCACATTGTCTGGGAAGTTGTTGGAGAGAAGACAAGCTGGACTTTCATAGGCATATCCTCAGCAGCCTGCTTCCGCATGCCAGGCTCTGCCTTCTCATAGCCCATTCATTTCTGAATTGCTCACTGGTTTAATCTATGGATAAAGTTAGCATCTTAATGATTAGATTTCAGTGACGCAACCTGGAAACCAAGTCTTCATTCTGCATATGACTGGGTCAAGAGTGGGGTTCATTTCCTATCCAAACTGTAGCATGCAGAGAAGCAATTGTCAAGCACTTTGAAGCACAGACACTAGGCATGATAGTGAGAAATTGATGTTAACTACTGAGGGAGAAGACAATCACATGAATAATTACTCAGGGTAAGGGGGCAGGACATCATAAGGAAGCAGGTACACACAGAGCTTAATATGATACTTAGTCTTCTTCCTTTATGGTGTGTGAGCATTTTTTTTTACTACATCACAGCCTCTCATGGGAGTATGGGAGAAACTTATGTAAGATAATATGTTGGAATTCTCCCCATATCCATGAAGTAATTCTTGCCCAAGCTCAATGCTCTCTCTCCTTTGCCAATTGTCAGAGAGCCCCCATTCTTATGATGAACTATGGATTTAACCTTGGCTCTTTGCAGATTCAAGGTTGAAAGGCTACTTGCCAGGTTCATAGAATGTTCTTTGAACAATGTCACATTGGTTCTTAAAGAGATGCTACTATGGTGTTGTCTTAGTTAGGGTTTTACTGTTGTGAACAGATACCATGACCAAGGTAACTCTTATAAGGACAACATTTAACTGGGGCTGGCTTACAGGTTCAGAGATTCAGTCCATTATCATCAAGGTGGGAACATGGCAGCATCCAGCCAAGTATAGTGCAGGAGGAGCTGAGAGTTCTGCGTCTTCATCTGAAGGTTGCTAGTAGAATAGTGACTTCCTGACAGCTAGGACAAGAGCATTAAAGCCCATATCCACAATGACACACCTAATCCAAGAAGGCTACTCTTCCTAATAGTGCCACTCCATGGACCAAGCATATATAAACCATCACAGATAACCTCTCGTTTTTTAACTAAAATAAAATTTAGCTGGATTTTTCAGCCTCAGTTTTCAACTTTAGCATAAGAGGGGTTGTAAGAAGGAGGCCACATAAAGCAGGTCTAACTAGCAGGAATGATAGAATTGCTTTTGCCATGTTTAACCACTGCTGCAATTCATTTACTCTTGAATATCCCCATAAAGTTTATGTGTTAGGGCTTTGATGGCAAGCCTGTGGTGCTACTGGGGGACTGTGGAACTTTTACCAGATGAGGATCAATAGGAGATACTCCAGTAATAGGGAATACGTGTCCTCAGAGGGTCTCTAGTTATCTAGTCCCTTTCCTTCACCTCTCTCTTTGACCATGAGATGAATACTTTGGGTTCTCGATTCCCTTCCCATCATTGGCATCCAGTACTACCACCACAAGTCTAAAAGCAGCGAGTTAACCCAAATGGACTAAAAGCCAAAACTAACTTTTCCCCCTTATGTATCTATATATTATTTGCTCAGTTAGGATTTCCTTTATACAAGTTGATCACCTCAGGCATTTATTATAGTTATGGAAAGTTATCACCACTCCACAATAGAGTCAGCTCAAATGAAACCAGCAGTCCTTGATATAATAACTGCAACACAGAAGCCAATTAGTATTTCCAGCGAGTTGGGAGGAGATTAGGCATCCTTCAGACAGCTGTTAGATGCTGTCATGGTTAGTTTGTCCTGAATATTTTCTGCTGGGGCGTTAGAAGCGGCTGTTCAACTACCATTGTATTTACTTTTTGGCCCTCTAGGTATCCTGTCCATCCCTGAGAAGTGTCAGAGGCATGTCTCATAGCAAGGCATAGCCTTAGCATTTGACAGAGCACATAGGTATAGGTGTTTAGAAATCTAGTTACCTACCCCACATCTTAGTCCCTGTCCTTTATAGAGGAGATGTTTGCCGTGTTTAGACAAAGTACGGGGAACTTGAGGGTGAGGTGCAGCATTTAGGAATGTGGGAAGGGAAAGTATACATTGCCATATTAAGAAAATATCTTGCTTTTCCTCTCCAAAATCTGCATTGCAAATGACTTTTAAATTAGGATATGAAAAATCTGCAATGCAAAAACCAAAGAATAAAAGGTCCTTTTTTTCCTCTATTCTTCCCTGACTTAAGGCCAGGAAAGCAAAATATAAAAACTCTCCTATATCTATTTAGCCTCATCGCAGTGGTCATGCCCGAGAACAACGGGTCAATAAAAGATATCACATTCAATTAGCCACATCTAGTCTTTGACATGAAGGTACATTCAGATTAGGGATAGATTTGCTCTTTTGGCCCTACATATTTTAGAACCAGAAAATAAAAGAAGAAAAGATGCCTACCACAGCTCACCTGTTTGCTGGGTCCAAATCTCTTTCTTTTCTCCTGAATATCCAGTGGAATAAACAAGATGTCCCTGGGCATTTGACCAGTAGATGAAGTTTCTTTTCCAGTCAATGTCTAATAAATACAGGTTCCCAGCATGCTCTTCAACTAGAGTTCTCTCTATAGCACTTCCCAGAGAGCTGACTTTCAACAAATATAGACGTTTGCCAGAAGAAAATACAACTTTTAGCTCTACAAAGAAAAAGGAGAGACTATTTCACAGTCTGTTGGATGATCTCCAGGTTCCCTTCCAAGAGTAGCCGTATCTCAAGCTCAGGTACCCATACAAAAATGTCTTACATCCCTCTGCAGCACACATACATGAACACTATAGCCTCTAAAGACACAGGATATTTGGGCAAATGCCAGTGTTGCTTAGCTTTCCCAAGGCACTGGATCTTTCTAGTTTTTGATGGAAGCATAAGACTGCTGCTCTCCTTGATTTAATAATGTCTTGCTACTAGAGTGTTTATTTGGTTGGTTGGTTTTCATTTCTGTTTGTTTTTCAAGACAGGGTTTCTCTACATAGCCCTGGCTGTTCTGGAACTTGCTCTGTAGACCAGGCTGGCCTCAAATTCAGAGATCTTCCTGCCTCTACTTCCTCTGTGTTGGGATTAAAGGTGTGTGCCACCACTGACACTAGCTACTAGAGAATTTTTACTAATTTCTCTTATTTAAGGATAAATTGAGTATGTTGGTTTAATTGCATGCTATATATAATGCTCAAAATTAAGTCTGAGCTGATTACTCGGCAACAATCACTTATTCCATCTTGGTTCCATTCAAAGCTGTCTCCATGAATTGTGTTTTTAAAAATAAGTTGGAGCACAAACACATTTACATCATTTGCTCTTCTTAAAACTTTCATGTTCTAGTTTTTTAAAGCCACATATGTTGGGTAAAAATATTCAAGAGATTGAATATACTTTAATATTTTGGAGGTAAAACAGCAACATAGGGAATTTGTGTTAGCAGTATTGGACAAAAAATGTATTCAAGAGAGACTTTGCTTAAAAATGAAGTCAGGATATGTGATAGGGATCATAGAAGACATTTCTTCTGTTAATTTATGTGTAAGATTTTTCATGTAAACCTGTAGAATATCACTTAGGCTTCAAAAGGAATAGAGTTAGTAAAATGACTTAGCAGGTAAAAGTGCCTGGCATGTAAGTCTGAGACCCTGAGTTCTATCTCTGGAGGAAGAAAAAGTAGCTGGACAGAACCAACTCCAAAAAGCTGTCCTCTGATGAACATCTGCTCACAGTGACACGCATGTGTTCCTTGTCACAACTATAACAAATGAAACTGAAAAATAAAAGAGAATAAAGTCAGGAGATGTGGTACACACTGGTGATCACAGTACCTGAGAAGCCAAGGCACAAAGATTGTGAGTTTGGGGCCAACATGGGTCACATAGTAAATTCAAAGCCAGCCAAGACTGTGCCAAGACCTGTTTCAAAAAGTCAAAAGTGTGTGAGTGTGTGTGTGTGTGTGTGTGTGTGTGTGTGTGTGTGTGAGAGAGGAGAGAGAGAGAGAGAGAGAGAGAGAGAGAGAGAGAGAGAGAGAGAGAGAGGGAGAGGGAGAGGGAGAGGGAGAGGGAGAGGGAGAGGGAGAGAGACAGAGATTGTATCATATGCCAGAATATAGAGATATAACATTAAAGATATTATTCTAACAACAGAGCCACAGAACTCACAATTTCACCAAATATGGTAGGTAGAATAGGCAAGTCACAGACAGACAGTAGAGTGATGGTTGACAGGAACTACAGGCAAAGAGAGTAATATTTGTGCCAGAGATTAAAAAAAAGCATCATTTGGGAAGATGAAGAAGTTCTGGAGATGCTCTTGGTGATAGTTGCACAAAAACATGAATGTTCTCATATCATGATACAATTAAAAATGGCTAAATATTAAGTTTTTGTTAGGTCATTTTAGCACTGTTTATTATAAAACTAAATTGAGGGGACTGGCAGCTGACTCCAGCCCTTGGGAGGCAGAGACAGAAAGAACTCTGTGATTTCTAGGCTAGCCTAGTCTATATAATAAGCTCCTTGCCATCCAGAGCTACTCAGTAAGAACCAATCTCCAAACAATCAAACAAAAATGGAATCAAGGTGTGTTGACAACAAACTGGTCATCAATAGATATCATTGAAACAGAAGTGATTGATTCAGAAGAATCTGCCTTATTTCAAGGATAACCTGGAGCAAGCCTTCTAGGACTGCCCCCATTTCAGAAGAGAACTTACCACTGCATGTACCAGAAGGTAAAAGAAACAGTCCCTCCGGACAGACACACTTATACCCCTTAGGATGGATCGGGGACAGGAGGCATAGGTGGCTGCAAGAACCTGGAACACATGCCAAGTGTCTGCCTGTTTAAACAGAAACAATAAACATAGTTTTAGGTTCCCTGTCCAAATCCATGCAAAACTCAGAACTGAAGAAGAAATAAGATGGTCTGCCTTCAGAGGAATCCAAATAAACTTGTCACCTTCTAGTGGGTGTGTTGTCTGGCTGTCAGACAAGTATCTGTCTTATGCTAGGGTCAACAAACTTGAACCAACTGCACCTTCTCCCTTGAAGTCAATGCAAAATGAGGATTCCATTGGTTTGCTAGGAGATGCCCTTTAAGAAGAACAACAATATCAACCAACCAGATCCCCCAGAACTCTCAGAGACTAAACCACCAACCAAAGAGTACGCATGGAGGGACCCATGACTTCAGCTGCATATGTACCAGAGGATTGCCTTATCTGGCATCAATGAAAGGGGAGGCCCTTGGTCCTGTGTAGGGGAATGCTAGGGTGGTGAGTCAGGAGTGGGTAGGTGATAGGGTTGGGGAGTACCCTCATTGAAGCAGGGGGAGGGGGATGGGATAGTGGGTTTGTGGAGGGAAAACCGGAAAGGGGGACAGTATTTGAAATATAAATAAATAAAATAACCAATAAAAAGATAAAAATAAATGAATGAATATATAAATTAAAAAAAGAGGGGTCTGTATTCTCCACATGATTAGATTCTAAGATACACTAGTGGTGATTCATGACTTTGATTTTTGCACTTGGGACACAGAGATGGAAGGATCTGTGTGAGTTTGAGGCCAGCAAGTTCCAGGACTACATAGAGAGACCCTAGATCAAAAACCTAAACAAACAAACAAACAAACAAAAAAGGCACATTAAACAGATGCATCTAAGTTGAATCTGATGGTCAATTGGTGTTAACAAATACTTTTAATTCCTCCCTTCTGATTTTCATCTAGAAGTGGGTACCAAACTTTGTTCCGTTTTCACATCATAACCCATACATCAGTGAACACAAACAACCTGCTGAGGACAGCTTGTGTTCTTTTTCTTAATTAATCTTTAAGGTTCACATATTTTATTACTTTTTGTGTATAAGTGTTTGCCTGCATGTATGTATGTGCACCATGTACCTGCCTGGTGCCTCCCCAAAGCCAGAAGAGGGTATTGGATCCCCTGGGATTGGAGTTACAGACAGTTGTGAGCCACAAATCAGGTGATGAGGATTGATCCTGGCTTCTCTGGAGGAGTGGCTAGTGTTCTTAACTGCTGAGCCAACACTCCAGCCTGGAGCTTACATTTTCAATACTCCAGACCCTAAAACTCCAGCTGATGTCTTAGCCAGGCACAGGGCACAGGCCTTGGAATGAGCTTCCCTGTGATGCTTTTGATCTGCTCAACTTACTCAGAAATTCTAAGCAAGACTGGAAGGAACAGTGACTAGAACACATCCTGCCTCAAAACATCAAGTTTCAGTCACAGACTGAAGTCACATCTTGGGCGGATTCCATCTCAGCAATTGAGAAGCAAGTGACTCACTTACTTTTGGGTTGCTGGGTCTTGTGGAGGACTGAGAAAGCAGAGAGGGAGGCATGGAACAGCACCTCTCTCTCCTTTGGACTGCTGGGTGAGGTACGAATCAGTTGAGTTTGATTTGCCCAGAAGAAAGCATTTTCAAATACAGCCAAGCCAACAGGGTCTTCATCTTCAAAAAATACCTGAGGAAAGGTGTGCCTCCCACTGCCATCCACATTCACTGTCTCTATGGACTGAAGGATTAGAGTCTCGTGAGATAGAGGTAGTCTCAGCAAGTGGAACTGATGTTGTAGTTACCAGAGATTTCTGGACACTGCTTAAATATCACTGGGACATCAAGTCCAAGTTCATCTAAGATTGTAGCGGCCTCTGTTAAAGTCAGCACACTGAGGGGTCCTTCTTGAGATTTTGGTTACCTTAGCATCTTCTCTACATCCAGGCATGGTACCAATGCTGTTCGCTCTATTCTATGATTACCTTACAAGATAGGCATTTTATGTATTCTCAGAGATGAGAGCAGTGAGCTCTCATCTCTGAGAATAATTCCCTCACAAGAGCATCCTAATCAGCCTAAGTCACAGTTTAGGAAATGGGACTCGAGAATGTGACTCATCTAGCTATGAGCTTCTGCTTTTAGTCACTATGTCATAGCGACCTTTTAGTTTGTCATTTCCCATATTGGGAGATTATAAACTGAATCATTAGGCCTTGGGAATCTGAGTACAGAACTCTAAAGCATCATGGAAGTTTCCAGAAATCTTAAAAAACATCTTGTATCATGGGTACAACATAAATCATAGCCTTTATTTTTTGCAAAAATTTAGCACTGTTGGACTATAGAGTCTGTTAAAGCAACAACAACAGCGCACCAAGTCTCCCAAGCTGTTGGCACAGTCTGCTCTATTCAACGATGCTGTGCAATTAAACCCGGTTCTTCTTGTTTTGCTCCACAAGTTACTTCATGGAGCTAGACATAAGAGAAGAGTGTACATACCCGTAGACCCATTTGAAACTCCTGGCAAAAGAGCTCCCATTCCTCTGGGCATATCTACAGTACCTCTTTATAGCCACTGATCCAGTATAGTCTGCCAGTCATGTGATCAAGGGTCAGTCCTAGGGGCTCCTCTGTGGTCACGACTGTTAGCATCTTCCTGTCTGAGCCATCCATTCCAGCAGTTTCAATAGTCTTTACCCCATTCTCACCTCGATCTACCCAATACAGATACCTGCAAGCAGCAGGAGTGCACAATTGTTAAAAAAAAAATGGCCTCACTTATGCACACACATTATTCACAACAACTACCTTAGTGTTCTCCCTTGAGCTTTGTTCCTATACTGCTACTCAAAGTCGGAGAGCTCAGCTTCCATATTTATCAAGCACAGAAAGCTTTGGCTCCATGAAATCCAATCTAGGATGTCCAAATATGGATTTTTGTGGAGCAAAGGAAATCTAAAGGCCAGTATGCTCTCCTCTTAGCATCTAAAATGTCAAGGAATCTTTTTTCTTTTTTGCATACATCCCAAGAGATATACTACACTACTTACCTTTTTGCAGGAAACACCACTAGCTCCTCGGGCACAAGATCCTTTTCCAAGATTTTGACATAGCCTCTGCCATCACTTAAGCCAGCACAGATGACTCTTGCAGAGCTGCTAGCCCAGTACAACTGTCCTGTGACCCAGTCCAGAGAAATACTGCTCACAGGTGGAAGTTCTGTGGCACAGGAAACAGAGTTACACTGTAGGTAGTCTTTCTTGTTTATGTTTATGTTGTAAACAATACTTGACAAGACTGTTCAAAACCTGATTTGGATCTATGCCATGAGGCATATAGGACCCAAGGAATAAAGGCCAGAGTTAGTCCATAGTCTCCAACATATAGGGACATATGGGAATGAGGAGAATCACAACCTAAGGAGAAGCACAACCAAAGAAAATGAGGGTGTGTGGTCTTAGCTCAGACACTGGTCACCACAGATGTCTCTGCGAGTTGTGATGAGCTCTGTCTTGTCACTGTACCTACTGGGCCATGTCCCTTTTTACTATGCTGTCTGGTTAATCCCTGCCCTCACCTAGTGAGACAAATTTTGGCTAGTGCCCTCATCTTAGAGAGGCATGTCAAAGGACTGAGGACACAAGTTCAAACACCTAGTGATAGAGAATGCTCTTGGTGGCTTAAGACTATACCCTAAAATTTGTATTCTTCTGAAAAAGTACTTTTGTATAACAAACAATATTCTGTGATGCTCTAATTGAACCAGCCTACCACATACATGTATCATATCAGGATTTTATATACTCTGATTCTTCATAACAGGAAGTCATAAAATCTTGCCCATATAGATATACATAGATACAGATATAGATATATATTAGATATAGATACAGATACTTCTTAGAGTATGCTTAAGTAATCTTATAGATTGAATGTGGGGTGTATCACAAAATGGCCAATAGGTTAAAAGCTTGGTCTCCACTCTGTGGCATTATTATTGATGGGCAGTAAAATCCTTTAAGTGAGGGGGCCTAGTGAGATGTTTTAAGGTCATTGGGGGGTATCTCCTTGTAGGGAATTGAAGGATGGCAGTCTTGACTTCTCTCCCTTTGTCATGGAATAAGCAGCTCCCCCTCCACTTCCACCATGATATGCTGCTTATTGACCTCCAAAAATTTTGAACCCCCAAATACTTTTCTCTTGTTTAAGGTTGGTAATCTCAGGAATTTGGTATCAGTAACATAAGAAGTCCTAAAAAGTTAAATCTTAATACTCAAAAACAAACCTGGGTAGAGGGGAACAGAATTTGGTTTCCCAAAGACAAACACATTCAAGACTTTATCCACCCAAAAGTACATATTTCTGTTCAGGTCATAAGCCACAGAACTGGGCCTCGACTTCACAGGGATCAGCATCTCATGAATTCCTGTTCTTTGGTCCAGGATTCTAAGCTCTTTATCTGTTGCTAAGAGAATCTTAACATCATCATCTGCGGTGGAAGGAAAATAGTAACATATTACTCTGACACTTTCTTGTGAAATCTTTAACTGAAGATACTATTCCTTCTTCTATACCCAAATCTGCTTATCCCTAAGGCATAGGCAAAGCATATTCTGAAGAGATGTATTGGGCCATCCTAGTCCTCCCCCCTCCCCACATTCCAGCATGAGAATGCTCATCTTTGGGACATCATTGCCTCATTTGATTTCAGACTCGACAGCTCTCATTCAGACAGAACTCTAATCTGTACTTGTCACTTTAGCACCCACATGTGAGCAACCTGAGGCCAAGAAGTGCAGGCCAAGTTGAAACTCTATTGGTTGAGTCTCTTGAGCACCTATTTCTACAGCCTACAAAGTAACTATGTTATTTTAAAGACCACAATACAACTGCCACTCTGGTTAGGTAATGACTGTCACAATAGCCGCTTCTTTGGAAAGAAAAGAACCATCATGTCTAGTACTAGGCCTTAAAATAAATAGCCTGTGTCACCTTTCTCTATAATTACTATTAAGAATAGAGAAGAAGCAGAGCTTGCTTTGCCTATAAAACTCACCTGTAACTCGACAGTCTGTACCATTGTAGAGCTGGTGACCTTGAATACAGCCGCAGGCATAAGAGCCTGGTGTGTTATGACATAGTTGGCCACAAGGACCATATGCCAGAGAGCACTCATCTACATCTGATGACAGAGAGACATAAGTTAGAGATGACTCAGAAATTAAACTCCAGTATTTTAGTGCATAACGTCACCATGGAGTTCCCATTCTTGTGAATGGGAAGGGACTTCAGTATAGCAAGCCCTGCTGTTTGAGTGGCATAAACTACAATCTGTGTTAATCTAGCAATATCCTTGGGCTATACCATTTCCTAGTCACACCAAATTCTATTTTAGAATGACAAATGTTAGGGCCTAGAAAACAGTGATTCAAACTACAGACATACTAATGTTGTTTATAATCACGCACACACACACACACACACACACACACACACACACACACGGGCAGAAACAACCCAAATGCATCATTAATAGCTAAATAGGCAAAATGTGGTATGAACATATAATACAATTCTATTCAGCCTTTAGTAAGAAAGGAACACTGACACATGAACCATAGAGGCATGTAGCACACAAAAGGACAATGTTAGTTCACTATTTGTGCCACAGAACACTTCATCTAAATGGATAGAAATGGTCATGTTCAGAGCTATAACACAAGTACAACTTCTTTACAAAGCCTGTGGCTACAAACTAAGCCTGGTGACACATACCCATTAACCTACTACTGGGGAGATGGAAAACAGGGAAATGAGGAGATCAAGTTCATCTTCAGCTACATAGTAGGATCATTTCTACCCTGCACCACATGAGACTGTGTTTCACAACAGAAATCAAATAGTACTCTCTACCAGATAAATGCCAAAGCTATAAGAGATTTGTTGATTTGTAATAGGAAGGAAAATGGTTTCTCAGGGACATTTCTTGGAAAATGTTATTCTTCCTGAACCACACAGTCCTAGAGTATAACAGTACTCTTCTATCCCAGGAGACTAATCAACACATGGCTACTGTCAAACTCTTAGCCTGTTAAGCTCTACCATGGGTCAGAGACCAAAAACTGTGCTACCTGGACACTTCTGAGGGCCATGACCAGCTTCTAATGAAGAGTTAATACATTTAATAATGTAAAATCTTGCTTTAATTTAAATAATAAAATGACTTAAATTTAATTACTGAAATTTATTAAAATGTAATTATACCTTATGAACTTCAAAGTAGGTTCATAACATTTCTTGATGAAGTCTTAATAGAAAATCCATTGTAGAACACAATTTTAAAGTTCCCGCATAGCCTTCCCAGTTGGGTAGGCCTGCAGGTCCATCACGAAGAGAGGACTGAGCATCAGAGCAGAGCTCAACCTGTCCTTTGGGTGAAGACATTATTCTTGTATTGCATTTTAATCAAACTGTATTGTCACAGATAAGTGCCATAGGTTACCAGTCATATGATTTTCAGTTTATTTATTATAATGAATATGTGGATATTTTAGCCCTAATATTTCCATAATCCCATTTTGCAAAAGAGAGAAATGAGACTTGAGGGTTGACTAGCCTGGGGAAGACCAGCTAAAAGGATCAAGCAAAGGCAAACGTATTATAGGCTTTAAGTTCAGAATCTGTCCAGACCTGGGTGCAGAGTCCTAGGCAGAGGCTGTGAAGTGACAACGGTATTTGTTCAAGGACAGAACCCAAAAGTTCCATAAGACACTCAATTTAGTACTTTGTCTTTGGTCAGTAGTTGATTCTCAAGTCTCAAGAGCTAGAATAACAGCTAGAGTTAACGAGGGAATAAGAATTGCGATCCTGGTGGAAATGCGCATGCTCCAGGGTTCCACTTCTGGAACAGAGCCACACGGCTGAAAACAGTGGTTCAAACAGCAGCCCTGCTGGAAGTGCTCACAATCACAAAAACAGCAGACGCAACCCAAACGCACCATTAACAGCTAAACAGGTAAGACGAGGCACGAACGTAAAATAGAATTCTATTCAGCCTTCAGTAGGAAAGGAAGACTGTCTCTTGAACCCTAATGACCTGTGGCACACAAGAGGACAAATGTGGTATGACTCCACTTGTGCGGTGGTGCTACAAAGAATATACAACTCCACAAAGACAGAAAGCCAGGAGAGGTTACTAGAGGCTATGGGTGTGGGACCTTACAGGGTTATTGTTACATAGATAGAGAAGTCCTGTTTGGAATGATGAAAAGAGCTACAAATGCATGGAAGTGATGGCTGAACATTATAAATCTAAGCACCAATTAACAGGAAACTTAAAAAGGCTAATACGCTAAAGATTCATTTGTGTATCTTACACCACAATAAAAATGTTTCTAAAAGACAAGCTAGGTGATTTCTGACCTTCACAGCTCCATCCATCAGGCTGTAATCGCCACCCTGGTATGCAGGAACATCGAACACCCCAGTGGGTATTGGTGCATGGGCCCTCACAACCCCCATTCAGCAGGGAGCAGTTTTTACCTGTAGGGACAAGATAGCTGCCAAAGCCACTGAACTCAGTGGAGATTAATGCCTTACCAGCCATGTTGTATCATGTACCTCCTATACTGGACTAGGAACAGATGGCCCCTGAGAGACACCCTTTGACCCTGGCCTCTTGCCTGAGAGTATAAGGCTAGGAGAAGACTGTGGCGCTGGACAGAGGCTTTGCTTTCCAAGCTAATATGTGGGCAATTTCAAACGCTGGTGCATTTATTTTCCTTCTATAAATTGGCCAAGACCCTCTTATGTGTTTCCTGTGGGGGTGTACGGATGAAGACACTTAGTCCTGTATTTTGTATTTATGAATACAAAGCCTACACCTGGCCTTGTCATTAGTGTGTTTAACAACCTTCACTTGAGCTCCTGTAGTACAAAGTGTCTTCAGAAGCCTTTCAGGGAGTCTCAGGCAAGGAGGACAGGAGACTGATGACCAAATGGCTTGAGGTCATTTGAGGTGATGATGCCCACTGTCCCTTCTCCAGCAGACCCAACAGTGACTCTTCTAATAAAAATCAGAAGGTTAAAAAGACAGAGTTACAGCTGGGTGGTGGTGCACACACCTTTACTCCCAGCACTTGGGCAGCAGAGCCAGGTAGATCTCTGAGTTTGAGGCTAGCCTGGACTACAGAGCAAGTTCCAGGACAGCTAGAGCTACACAGAGAAACCCTGTCTTAAAAAAAAAGGAAAAAAAAGTTACTTTCAGCAACTCCTCCTCCTCACCAGAAAACATGCTGAGGTCTTTCTTAATTAAATCTGTGGGGAATTCTATTTTTTTTCCCTTAAACAAATTGATTCATTCCTCCCCCAGACATTTGTCAAATGGTTTCTATTGCTATAATTGATTTTGTAGTTTTCTTGAACTGATCCACAAAGTCAAGTTGGGTCATAGAAAACCCAGGCTGAAAGCTGAACAAAAGCAGCTGTGTGCACCAGGTGTGGCTCAGCCAAGGCTCTCTATAGAGAGGTCTCTAGACTGGTAAAGTCTCAGTACATTGTTACAGATGGTTGAGCCTTGGGTGAGGGTCTGGTCCTTGTTGAGATCTGTGACGTGGCTACTACCAGTCTTAGATGATGCACTCCTGGCTTTATTCCAGAATTCATAAGTCTTGTAGTATATAGTTAGTACATTGCAATTCTTAGTTTGTAGCTTTAATTGCCCTTGATGTTTTGCAAGTTAGGAGAGTTTGCTCAGTCACGAGACCAAAGCCAAGAGCTTTAATGTAATAAGCAAAACTGCCATGTACTTAAATATAAGGAACAAAGATAACTGCATGCATGCGTGTGTGTGTGTGTGTGTGTGTGTGTGTGTGTGTGTGTGTGTCTGTGTGCTTCTTTTCAAGCATTCTCTCAAGGAGTTGGCCCTGATGATAACTGTTAGGGCTGAAATCTGAAATGTCACCTACAGATTCTCATGTTTGAACATGTGCTCCCCAGATAATGGTGCTATATTAGGAAGCATGGGACCTTTGGGATATGGGAACTAGCTAGCAAAAGTGGGTCACTGGGGGCAGATCTTTTAGAATTTCAGCCTCAGCCCCATTTCCAGCCTGAATCCTCTGTATTCCACTCTGCAGAGATGAGAAAAGTAGCAACCACACACCCCTTCCGCATTGGACAGCGTGCCTCAGCCATGGCCTGTGACCGCCTACCAAAATAAATCCCTGCTCCCTTAATTACTTCTGCCAGACACTTTGTCACAGCCAAACGAAAAGTAATTAAGACTGTGACTAAAGCATTAGGCTGTGTTATCTCGTTTCCTCAGCCTCCTTCCCGAAGCTGAAGGAGCAGCTTCTTACCACACATCCTGGGTTCATCAGCACCATCTGTACAATCAGCTCTCCCATCGCACATCAGAGACTCTGGGATGCATTTCCCACCATCGCAGCTCACAGTGCCTTCTGGACAGGAGGCTGTGGAGGAAGTTGATCATTCTTTTTCATTGCTACTTATACAGGAGGAGCGTAGAAAGAGACAATAACTCTTTCAGTAGGTTAGCTTGGCAGTATTTATAGCCTATAGCAATTCAAGGTTGGAGAGTAAAGCTTATCATTTTGAACTTTTTTTTCTTCTTCAGGGAATCAGGGCTTTAGACTCAACCACAAAAATAGCAAGACATCTGGGCACTCCATTGAAACTGCTAAACTTGACTGATCTGGCTTTAAATAGTTGGAATTAAAATGGCACTAGAGCCAGTCGCTTGACCCAAAATGAGTATTCCTTTAAGAAGTACTTAATTTACAGATGCTAGAAGCTGACTGGGCTCCAGTGTGCAGCCTTAGCTCCAGGAAATACTGAGCAGGACTCTGGTTCACCAACAAACAAGAGGCGCCTGGGGCTTTAGACAAACCTGTCCTAGGGCTGGGGGTTTGTCTAAAAGAGGAATGTGGTGCTGCCCACACTTTGGGATTGGTTTTACCCTTTTTAGTGGGATCTTTCCCCCATCACTATGTGAGACCAGGAGTTGTCTGTTGTTATGCTTCCTTCCTAAACATCAGCTCAGGCTGTCTATGGATTGCTCTTCATCGCTGGGAACATTCCAGGCAACTCTCATTCAGCATATAACAAGAGTTTTTTATCTAAGCAGCGCTGCAATTCCATGGATAACTATACATTGGCTATTGCTAGGGAGCATCCGTTTCTTAGAGAAAGAATGGCAGCCTCTACCTTGAGGGTTAAATGTGGACTATATAAAGCAGCCTGTGTCCTATACCCTGCCCTTGAAACCTCAGTCAGGAAGCCAGGCTTACCACAGTCCTGCTCATCCGAGGCATCGCCACAGTGATCAATGCCATCACACCTCCAGCTGTCCAGGATGCACACCCTGTTTCGGCACTGCCACTGCCCAGCCAAGCAATGGGTGTGGAGACTGTGTGTGTTTATGGACCCATCTTCACAGTTCTGATGGGCATCACAAGGCTCCCCAACATCTAGACACCGAGCCTTTCCCGGACAGTGGATTTTGTAGTCCGGACATGCGGTCAAGCTCTCTGAAAGGCAGGAATTATGTGGGCAGAGGAGAACTTCTGGATTATAATGGAGATGTATATCTAAGTGAGTGTTATGGCTGTGGTGAACTCCGTCTACAGAACCACTAAGAGATGCTAGTTAGATATCATTAGTCATGTGGGTGTGGCTTTTTGCAGGGAAGTTTTTTCCAAAGAAGTTTTAAAAGAGTTAATAAGGTTAATAATTTTGAAAACACAAAGAAATAATTCCAAGAGTCTCCTAAAACACCAAAGACAATGTAGCACACAGCCTAAGTCTATTTTATGGCTTACTTTCAATTAGCACTGCTGATGATGATACAAGCTTTGAGTGAGCAGAGAGATGACGGACTGTTGAAAATAAGTTTTACAAAGCTGATGAAATGGCCCAGTCAGTAATGGCCCCAGTTCCTAAGCCTGCTGGCATGAGTTCAATCCCTGGGAACCCATGTTGTCCTCTGATCTCTCCACACATGTGATGGTGCATGGGGCATACACATGCACCCACACATAAGTAAATAGGTGCAATTTTAAAAGTAAGCTGTACTTACCACAGTTAACCTCATCGGAGCCATCTAAGCAGTCACTGGCACCATCGCAGAGCCAGCTAACAGGAATACACTTCCCATCATCACACTGCCAAGCTTGCGGGTGTCCAAGACATGTTTGCTCTGCAGGCGGGCCAGAGTGGGATTCAACAACAGGCATGGAGGAAGGTGCTCATCAGTTGGCTGGATTTCATGCCATACGTTTTCAATAGCAAAGCAATAATTATTTCTCAGTTCGACACGGATCACAACCCTGAACTTGCTGTTCCCTTCCACACTCCTGGCAATAACCTATGGCATGACTTCCTTCTCCCATCACTGGGACAAAACGTTTGACAGAAGCAACTTGACAGAAGAAGATGTTCTTTGGGTTCATGGTCTAATAAGGGATACAGTCTATCATGGCAGAGAAGGCATGGTGATCAGAGTGTGAAGTGACTTGTCACTGCACTCACTCTCAGTAAGGAAGCAGAGGGAGATGCATGTTCACACTAGGCTCATTTTCTCCTTTTTCCACTTTATATATTCAGTCTGGGGAGTCAGTACATGGGAAGGTGCCACTTAACATTCAGGGAGAGTCTTTCCCCCTCAGTTAAACTATGGAAATACCATTGCAGACATACTCAGAAATGTGCCTGTTAGATCCAGTCTAGCTGAGAGTCAACATCTACCTTAACAATGACCAATGACCCAATATCCCTCAAAGCTTACTCTTCCCACCATCTTTTAGAACACTGTTATCTAGCAATAGTTTTGACAGCAAAAATACTTTGTACATGTTCTTTCTAAAATAATAGCTGGTCATACATGACTAATGAACACATGAAAGGTGGGTTTTGCATGACAGACTTGACGTTTATTTACATTTAACCATTCAGAGAGATTTTGACCGCTATAGGTGGCTGGAGGCCAGGATGGTCCACCTCTTCAAAATCCTTTGATATTTGAGACTATATGCAGATCTAAGACATCCTGAGAACTAGTGGACTTTGCTTCAAATTATTCCACTTAAGTAGGGAGACTTGGAGATCTAGCACAGCATTATGAAGGCCACACAACGAAGCAAACATGTTCTACCCTGTGAACATTCATGAGCTTCTGTTTGTTCATTTGCTTTTTTGCTTTTTGCTAATTATTTGATTCTGGGGATTTAACCTGGGGCCTTGCACCTATTAAGCAAACCCTCTACCCAGTTGCTGCACCTTGAGTCCTGGGGTTTGAAATTCCATGTGAGGTTAGAGACAGCAAGTGACCATCCAGGAAGAAGCATGTGGGATAGAAAAAGAAGGGCATAATCGCTAATACATTGGGATTTACCTCTGTTCATGAGGACTTTATTCTCTGTCTTATACTCATGACACAAGGGTAGGACTCCTCCCTTAAGAAGCCTTCTGCCTGTGCTGGCATGCAGATGACCAACCTGTGGCTTTGAATAATCTAAGCACTGAGAACCAGAGCTTCATAGCAACAAAATATTTCCTAAATAGTTAACTTGGCTTCTAACAGTTTTATACTCTTTTTTTTTGTTCGATTTGCATACAAAAGAACCTTTTGAGTACTGTGATCTGTAAGGCTTCCCTGAAAGCTTCTGGATTGGTCTAGTTAAACTAATATGGATACCAAGGTTTAAGCTTCAATCTAAGGTGCAAACTTTACTTTTACAGTCGTGCCACTAATACTTGAAGATTCATGGATTGGTCTTTAAGAGCCTGTGGCCACTCTCTAGGCTTGAATTTCTCCTTGGGGGGCAAAAATCATGAGGATGGATACTGTCAACCAAATACACATTATTGCAAATTAAAGGGCTTTTCATTTTAGTTTTGCATATATGAATACATACATACATACATATACACATACATACATACACACACACACACACACACACACACACACACACTCAAACACACTAAGGCAGCAGTTCTTAACCTATGGGTTGCAACCCCTTTGGGGATCCAACTACTCTTTCACTGTGAAAGGAAGGTTGAGAGCCACTACATTAACATACCATGAGGATGGGACCCAAATCTAAGTAATTCTTTTTTTTTTTTTTTTTGGCTGCACTGTGGATCAGTCTAGGGTCTTGCACATGCTATATGCTAACCCCTCCCCCTTTTCTCTTTTTGAGACAGGATCCTGAAAATTTTTCCAGGCTGGTTTTGAACTCAGGCTATAGCCTAAGCTGGCTTTGGACTTGGGATCCTCCTGTCTCAGCCTCCCAAGTAGTTTGTCTTTCAAATATATGAAGGTAATTTTATGTGATATTTTCATAGAACCTGTCTTTTGGCTGAGACCCATCACATAAAGTCAGGTATGGAATGTCCCCACTGTGGTATCATGTTTGTACTAAAATATTTTGGATTTTAGAGCATTTCAGACTTCAAGATTAAGAATGTTCAACCTGAACGTGGAGACCAGGGCTGGTGCCCGAGAGCATCTTGCTAAGTGCTTACCACACTGTTCATCGCTCCCATCTGGGCACTCTTGCTCCCCATTGCAGAGCCAGGCCACAGGGATGCAATTCTTATCACAAGCCACTTGCTGGGTCCTGTTACACTCTGGTTCACCTGCAGTGTGACAACCAAGAAGCAATGTCAGGAGGGTTTCTGGCTTCCAAAGCACAAGAAAAGTCTTCATCATGATAAGAGGCCAAAAGTCTTTCCTCTTAGAAGACTCAGTTCCCCCCAACTCACTTGGGCTCACCAGGGAATTCCTTGGACTATGTGCCTGTTCTCCTGTTAATTGAGGGAGACTCAAGGTTGTACACCAATAGACATGCGTGCAGTACTTCCTGCTCTAGCTTGGTCACAAGGCCACGGGTGTGAGCACTTAAAAGTTTTGAGGTCTAGGCTGTAAGTACTTTCATTTAATCTTAGATATGTATACAGACCTGTGTTTAATGAGAGTCAAGTTTAGGGTCAAAGATGACATCTTTTTAAGAATGTTTCCCTAACAGCTATGCTATAAATTTTTGGAAGCTTTCAGCCACTTGCAAATCATTGAATTTGTATTGTTCCATTCCAGTCATGAACATCTTTTTGATAAGCTCAGTGTTCAGTGGTTAACCAAAATTGAGCTAACTCTTAGAGAGGAAAAGCCACTTGTTGGTTCCTAGAAAAACATAAGCTATATGGTCTGTACCCTCTGGCATTTCTACACTCGGTAGAAGACTCAACAAGGTCTACTCCCAACAGCATCTATGGGTGGCTAAGTGATCGAAATGGACATAAAAGCTGATGAGCAGACCACTCCTCTCAAGAGACTGCATCCCAGTAGCACCTGCATTCTTCTAAGACTATGCTATCAGTTTCATTGACTTTAAAACAAATTTGGCTCACACAAAACACTAAAAATACTCTCTCCCACCCCCTGAGTACTGTTTATTCCTGGATTAGTGGCCACCTTTGGCATCTCCTCGAATTCCATCTAGGCTATAACAAGCAACTTGAATAAAGCTGTTGAGACCAGTCTGGAAACTGCTACTATGGGAACAGGCTCAGCCAGCAGATCACCTGAGTTGGAACATTTTCATTGGACTACTTGCAGACTGACTGGTAGGTCTCAAGTGGTCCACCTACCCAGAAATGGGCTCAACCTGGGCTATAGGAGGATTTCTAGTTGTTAGATAGAAGCCAGTATTCCTTGGGAACTTGTGAAAAAGATTCCTGTCTGCCAAAAGGGGTCACTTTCCTTACCTCTGGCAGAAGGGACTTACACAGCTCCATTGGCATGTTCTTGTGGCTGCATATTAAAGCTTATAGTAGCCACTAGACTCCCTCAGTCCCTACTCACAAGTAGCTGTCATATATTCCACTTCACCAGTTTCCCAACCCTTGTCTCCCCGCAGCTACTTACCCTTTTCATAACTGGCCACTTTCTATGACTCCAGCACTTATTCTTGTATCTCTTATTCTTTTTCACTCTCTATTTCTTTCTATCTTGCCTAACACAACTAATTTCTCACACTCTGCTTAACACAACTAATTTCTCGCACTCTGCCCTGGAAAAGCCCAGTCTGCTGGCAATATTCAGGCTACCATTTTCTCTCTCTCCCCTCTGAACCCTTCCAGAGGCTTCTGGTTGCTCACTCTTGTGTTCTCTCTCTGTCTCTCTCTCTGTCTCTCTCTCTCTCTCTCTCTCTCTCTCTCTCTCTCTCTCTCTCTCTCTCTCTCTCTCTCTCTCTCTCTCTCTCTCTCTCCAATAGAAATCTAAACCAGTTTCTTCACTGCGCCCCCTCTCACACTGATAAGGCGACCTAAGTTTCCTTGTCTGTACAGGGAGTCTAGGCAATAAGTGATCCTACAAAGAAGATTGAAGGCTTAAGTGGGCACATAGCTGCTTGACATAGAAGCTGCTAGATCGATGCTTATCAACCAGCAACTCCTTTGCTGCCTCTTGCAGCAGATCCTTCCAGAAGGATCTTTCGGAGCTGCAGTCAACGCTCAAAAACTCAGACCATTAGGTGAATCACAACTGAAAAATATTTTGTCTTAGAGATTATCTGGGAACCAAAAATCCATATGAATTATAAATATTATCTGAAGACTGGTTTCCAATAATTTTTAAATATAGGTAGATGCTTACTATAAAGACACTTATATGCCATTTACTATCACTTATTGATATTAAATTCATAGTAACTTTCTTATAACCATGGTGTCAGGTACACTACTAAATGTTGTCCTAAAATACATGTAAAGATACCTATATACTAAAAGATGTGAAATAACTACTTAGTTTAACAAAACAAAACAAACAATCCAAACAAACAAATAAACATGTAACTTTAAATCCTGTTTAGAAGTAGTGTGGGAAGAACAGCCACTGCCTAGATGCTGGTCAGGTTGGGTACAAATCCTGAGGGTCAGAACCTTGGAAGGGTTCTTCCAAAGTGATTGAAATTGGCTTAACCACAAACAAAGATGCAAAGATTAAAATGACCTTCCGTACCTGGTTGGGGTAGGACCAGGCTCACCTGTGCGATGGGATTGCTAACAGCAAGGCAGGTGTTTCTCAAATGCTGGATGCCTACAATCTCTGTCAGCATCAGCAGCCAGCAACTTGACCCACTGACAAAAGTACAAATCTCAGCTACCCTAGGACACCTCTATTCCCCTCTCCCCTAGATCAGGACACCTTTGGATCTGTCTATGAGAGTGCCATCAACAGGTACAGCAGGAAGTGCTCCTATCCGTTCTTTCCCAGGGGCAGTTTTTAAAGAGTGGCACCTCTTAGCTATACTGGGTGCCTATAACCACACACCCCAACCGTGACTGGTGGGAAACCAGAGCTAAAAAGCAAGTCCCATCGGGTCTGGACTTCAAGGACCTAAGCATCCATCTAAGAGGTAAGGTGATCTAGGCACTCAGGGGTGGAGAGAGCTCCCTTGGTACTTGCTAGGTGACTCCAAGAAAATCTTTGTCCTTGATCTTACCTCTCCTTCTATCCACAATTTTGCAAAGGTCCTGGCAGTGCTGGATCATCGGGGCTGTGTCTGCAGGATGCTCAGCCCCACCCTTCTACATCTTACTTGCCACACTGCTCAGCTGAGGACAGCACATTCAGGGAAGACAACCGAAGTTCGCCTTCTGTCCCTGCAGCGCGCTGCTAGTACAATACTGCTACCCCACACCCCACATCCTACTCCTAGCAAACCAGAGCTGAGACCCTTCCGAGGGCACCCCTGACCACGGGCCCCACTCACCTGCCCCTGAGCTTCCGACGCTGCCACCCAAAGAAACCAGCACTGAGGATAAAAGGAGCAAGAACATCCGGCACCGCATGCCTAACAGGGACAGATGGTGGGATCTTGCTCCCGCTGGGCGCCTGAGAGAGAACAGCCCAGGAGGGAGGAGCAAGAGGCGAGGGGCGCGGGACGCGGGCGCGGGCGGGCGCCAGTTCCCACGCCTCTTTGCAGGCTGCTGAATGGGAGCCTGGAGTTCTCTGGTGCAAACCTTGGGCGCCCGCTCTCCCAGCCAAGACCTGCCTCTGTCCTGGAAGGTCTCCTGGCATTGTGGTTGAGGACTTTGTGCCACCGATCGATTCCCAATGGGACTAGAAGCAGAGCTCTGGGATCACCGAGAGCTGGCCCTTAGGGACACAGAAAGTGTTAGTCAGTCACACTTAAGCTGCACAGGAGCCACCTGGAAAACTAGGCAGACATTCTGTCTTTACAGAACTGGAACATGTCTGTCACTCAGGTGATGCAGTGTGCCTTGCTCTGACCATACTTTGCAAAGCAAAGAATTCTCTCTGTGTCTCACTGTCTCTGCAGTCACTGTCTCCCTCTCCACCCAAGTCCCCACCCCAGAGTTTGTGGTGATTCCTGCCCCTGGGTACATAGGCAGGATTAAGATTCTAGAGACCATTTTTCCACTGCTAAAGTCCGGAAAGGACATTCCTGGTTCAGTTCATATGACTAACTGGGCAAGTCAGAATTTGAGCAGACTTAAGCATAAACCCAAGAGAGATGGAAGGACTTAGCTGGTGGTCATCTTATGCCTGCTACACTGCTGTTCAGAAAGGAGATGAAGTAGCAGGTAAAGGTAAGACTGACAGATTTTCACACCTTCCTCCCACCTTGCCTTAGTGTGGTCAATATTCTTTCTCCCAAGCAAGCCAGCAGAGGTGAACTCCAGCTTCTTGGCAATGTATTATGCTAAACAGGTAAGGAGCATTTGTAATCTCTGGAAATAAAGACAGCAATAAAGCACTAGAAAAAAAATACAAACAGAAAAATGAATCACAAAGTGCCTCCTGAGATGGCGTCTGCAGCACCCACCATAGTCCGGTCTGACAGCTTCGCTTTAACTTGTGCCTCATGTTCATGGTGGGTGTCACAGAGAACTGGAGACCCCACGATGTCATAAGTGCTCAAGGTTTCCTTGAATGTGTTGTATGCTCTGATTGCATAAGCCATTTTTTAAATGCCTGGTTTAAACAAAATTTTTCAAAGATATATTGGTTTCTTCTTAAATATGCATGTTTTGAAATCTGATTTTTTTAGATGCTTTAATAAATCCAGTGACAAAAAGAGCCAGCAGATTTGTGAAAATATAGACTTGTTCTCACACAAGGCTGACAGAAACCCATACACCTAGGACCATTCCTCAATTAAGTGGGATTATATGTTGTTTTAGCCAGTTTAGCCTACAAAAATTTACCAGAGAAACAGTGGCCTAACCAGCAGACATTTATTTTCTTCTACTTCTAAAGGCTGGAAGTCCAAGATTAAGGTGCTGGCAAATTCAGTTTGTTGAGGGGCCATTTTCTACTTTGCAGATGATGGCTAATTCTTTCTTATACCCCTTAAAAGGGCACTAATCCCACGATGGGCGCTCCACCCTCATGACCTAGTCAGGAATCCTCTGATGGCTCTCCACCCTCCTTACCTCACAAAGTCTCCTGCTCAAGAATTTTAACATGTGAACTGCAGGGGACATAAACATTCAGCCCATAACATATAGCCACCTGAATAGCAGCTTTATTATTTGTATTATACATAGCATTGACTCTTAAAAGCTCTTAGCAGCTAAGAAACCACAGACATGGGTGCTATAAATAAATAACTTAAATACCATTTACATTTGTTTTTAAATCATTTTATTCTGGGACCTCATTCTTTTTAGCCATATGTGTTGTCCTCTTTTCTCTCCCCGCTCCCCATGTGTGACACTTCGTCTCTTATGGTGAGTCTGTGGTAGCCAGAAGGTTTCCCACCCAATAAAAATAGCCTCTATCTTAGTACCCAGAGCCTATGATGGCTTACATGGCTAAAACACTTTCTACATGTGCTTTTAAAATGGAAGAATACCCTGAACTGGTTCTGTATCAACACAAGAATCCTTGTGAGAGGAGGGAGGGAGTGTGGGCGAGGACCAGGGAGGGAGCAGTCTGATAGGACCCAGGTTAGAATGATGAGCTAGCCAGCTGAGTGTCAGGAGGCAAGGAATGCAGAGAATGTCTAGGAAATCAGCATGTAAACAATGGATTATCCCTAGTGACCTCCAGAAGTGTGGCAGTGATTAGGCTTGAGACCAGAGATTCACACAATTAATGAGATATATGAGGTAATACACCTGAATTGTTCTTTACTGTTAACATTCATAGGAGTCTGTCACAGCAATGACAAACTACAGTGGATCCCCATAGAGCTCATTCTTGTCTTTAATGTTACTATTTCTCCACTGCTTCCATCACTGGCTGTTCTATATGTCTGGTCTCCAACCAAAAGATGGGACCCAAGTGATAGTCCTGGACTCAGAGATCAGGATGTATAGGTGCTTAGGGACCAGGGAAAAGAAGTGTTTCAGAATGTCTTTCCTCATCTTTCCTGGTGTTAAAGCCTCACAGCCCTTTCAAAACATTTACCTCCCCCAAAGTCACCTCCTCCAGGGAGACCTTCTCAGCAGGTAGTGAATGCCTGCATGGCACACACACCTCAGCACTTAATGCCATTTGTCTTCAGAATCTTTTAACCTAATCTGGTCTCTTACCACAATATAAAAAAAAAAAAAAAGAGATTACATTTATTTTATGTATACTTTGCAGAGGAATGGGCCATGTGAAGTTCTAAACACAACTTGTGGGACTTGGTTCTCTCCTTGTAGGCCCTGGAGATTGAGCTCCTGTATTCAGTCTTGGAGACAGGTGCCTTTATCTGCTGAGCCCTCTCACTGATCCTTAACTGACTTTTTGAGTTCAGAAATGATGCTGTAAATAAAAAAAAAAAAAACTTAAAAATAAAAAAATAAATAAAACTCATGAAAGATGACATTCAAAAAAAAAAAAAGAAATGATGTTGAACTGTATTTCTTGGGTTTTGATTTTGTTTTTTGTTTTCTAGTTGGTTGTTTTGTTTTGTTTTGTTTTAATATTCTCTTTTATTGATGCTTATTTCCCAGTTCCTGGTGCCAATCTCAGGAATGGTGACCAGCCTAAGATTGATTTGCATTAGTTACTTCTGCTTCACCATGAATACCCCTTGACAGAAACTACTTAATGGAAGATTAATTTTGGCTCATGGGCTTAGAGGCTTTCAGAACATCTGGTGGTGATGGCCTAGTATGAAGCACAGGCTAGACCTCGGACAGTATGGCTCCTGACCAGAAAGTAGAGAAAACAGCCAGAGTCAGGCCTGGATATTACTTTGAAAGGCCCATCCTGAGCAATCTGCACTTACAAATGGGCCACAGCCCCCAGATGTTTCACAGGCTCCCAAAGCACCCATCACTAACTAGGAACACAAGTTAAAAACATTTGCATTTGGGGAACATTTCCTTTAAACTCTAACATTGCAGACCATCATTGATCAGAGTATTGATTAATATTCTGAGTGCCATTACAGACCCTGGGGAGGCACTGATGAACAGCACAGACAAAATATCTCCCTGTAGAGATTTGGTTGAGGTAAATATGGATGGTGAGTGTTTGTAGAGGAAAAGACAGACAATAAATAAAATCAACTAGCATTATGCCATTGTTTATTACAAGGTGATAGCTATTATGGAGAAAATAAAGCAAGAGGACTATAGAGCACTATTGAAGGAGAAGAAAGGGTTTCATTATTCAAGAATGAGACATAAATGGGGAAGGTGTCACATAACTGAAGACTTAAAGACAATGGAAAACTTCACCTTGGCAGAATATGGGGCTGGGAAATACCCATCACACACCACAAGAAAACTGAATGGCATACAGGAAACAGTGGGCAGTTCCCAGTGGTGACCACGGAGAGGCAACAATTGGCCTACCATTCCCCTGGAGAGAACTTCTGGATCCCAGAAAAAGACTGCACAGATCTGGGGACCTCCTTGTGTACATCTGACAGAGGGCTAATATCCAAGATATACAAAGAACTCAAGAAGGTAGATTCCAGAGAGCCAAATAATCCTATTAAAAAATGGGGTACAGAGCTAAACAAAGAATTTTCACCTGAGGAATATCGAATGGCTGAGAAACACCTAAAGAAATGTTCAATGTCCTTAGTCATCAGGGAAATGCAAATCAAAACAACCCTGAGATTCCACCTCACACCAATCAGAATGGCTAAGATCAAAAACTCAGGAGACAGCTGGTCTGGCGAGGATGTGGAGAAAGAGGAACACTCCTCCACTGCTTGGTGGGATTGCAAGCTGGTACAACCACTCTGGAAAGCAGTTTGGCGGTTCCTCAGAAAACTCGGCATAATACTACCGGAGGACTCAGCTATACCACTACTGGGCATATACCCAGAGGACTCTCCAACATGCAATAAGGACACATGCTCCACTATGTTCATAGCAGCCTTATTTATAATAGCCAGAAGCTGGAAAGAACCCAGATGTCTCTCAACGGAGGAATGGCTATAGAAAATGTTGTATATTTACACTATGGAGTACTACTCAGCTATTAAAAACAATGAATTCATGAAATTCTTAGGCAAGTGGGTGGAACTGGAGAATGTCATCCTGAGTGAGATGACCGGTTCACAAAAAATCACACATGCTATGCACTCACTGATAAGCGGATATTAGCCCAGAAGCTTGGAATACCCAAGGAACAATTCACACATCAAAGGATACCAAGAAGAAGGAAGGAGAGGCACCTGGTCCTGGAAGGGCTCAATGTGGCAGTGTAGAGGAATACCAGGAAGGGGAGGGGGGAGTGGGTTGGTTGGGGAGCAGGGGGAGGGAAGAGGGCGTATGGGACTTTTGGGGAGGGGGGAACCAGTAAGAGGGAAATCATTTGAAAAGTAAATAAAGAATATACCTTATAAAAAATTTAAGAAAAAAAACTTTGATGGTTTAATTACCAAAACAAAAACATTTCATATTTTCCTACTTTCATGACTCAGGGTATAAATATCAAACTCTGATAGCTTTGACTGCATTATGCTAAATGTGTGATTTTATAATTTGGTGTTTAGTTGATTTGAGGTTTTTACAAGTTTGTTCAATGAAGTCTGACTCGGGACTAGGTCAGAATTTCTAGCAACTTCTAGAATGGCCCTGAGTGTACTTCAGTCATTATATTACACATTTATGTGACATGGTGATGTCAGTGTTGATGAATTCAAAGTATCAGTCAATTCTAAAAAAGATTGAAAAACATTCCATACCTGGTAGTGTCAAATATTCAACTAAGATCAAATTTTTATAGAAAAATAAACATGTATATGAATTTGCTTTCTTCCTTATTTTACACGTAGTAAAATTGTATGTATATCAAAGAGTTATTTAAGATAAATTTCATTATGATTTATTATCTATAAATATTTGCTATGGTGTATCCATTTTGTATATTTATTTATTCATGACTATCTTAAAATTTCTTTGATCAAATAGGACTTGTAAGTAGGAAAAGCTTTAAAGAACCTGTTATGGGTTAGATATCTTTTTTTTATTTATTTATTTTCTAAGTTTTTTTATTTACATTCCAAATCATTTCCCCTTTCCCGTTTCCTCCCTTCCCGAAAGTCCCATAAGCCCCCTTCCCTCCCTCTTTTCCCCATTCAACCCCCTCTCGCTTATATCTTAATGCACACATCCAGGAACCTCATCCACTCAAGCAGATTACATACAAAATGTCCATATGAAGATGCTTCATGAAAAAAATAGTAAAAGCCAATGGCAGAGGGCCAGCTAATCTGACACAGCAATTGAGATCACTCATTGCTCTTGCAGTAGACCTAAGCTTGGTTCTCAGCACATACATCAAGTGGTTCACAATCACTTGAAACTCCAGATCCAAGGAAATCTGACTCCCTCTGCACTTTTTCGATACCTACATGTACACATATATATGTGCTCACATGTGCATGGGTACACACACACTAAATCTTCTTTGAAATATAAAAATTGAAAAGCTAATGATGAAGAGAAAATATTAAAAGGCCACAGAGCAAAAGGATATTTGTGCAGTGAAACAGAGGCAAGAACAATCTAAGATACTCTGGAAGCCAGGAAACCACAATGTAACATCTTTAAAGTGTTAATAGCTAAAAACAGAGGAACAAATAATATCAACCTAAAATTATGTGTGTATACTCACACACAACTGAACAGGAAAAATGGAATGAAGGGAAGTATAAAATAAATTTATCAGGTGAATGAGAGCTGAATGATGTTTTCAACTGTAGACCTGAGTTATTAAAGAATTTCAAAGGATGGATTTGGGCAGATGGCTCCGTGGATAAAAACACTAGCTGCTTTTCTGAAGAACCTAGGTTCGGTTCCCAGCACCCACATGGCAGCTCACACTTGTCTGTAACTCCAGTTCTGGGGGCCGGGGGTGATCTGATGCCTTCTCCCAGCCTCCTGAGCACCAGGCATACATGGTGCACATACATACATGCAGGCAAATATTCATATGCATAAAATAAAAGTAAATAAAGTCATTTTTAAAAAGGAATGGTTAAGAATTTTGTTCCAGTGGAAGACAAATGACACCAGATTAAAAAGTATCTATAACAACTTAAAAAAAAAGCTTTAATTTACATAAGGAAAAGAGACAACAGAAATGCCAAACACTGCTTTTTTTTTTTTTAGTTTCTCTAAAATGTAGCTAACTATTTAAAGCAAGAATAATGGTTGCAACTTTTGGCATCCAAGACATATACAGGAAATAGGTGACAATGGTGACTCACAGGGAAGGAGGAAGCATCTACATGCAGTGTGACAGCAAGGAGGTGACGGTGTGAGCTGAGGCTGGAATGCGATCAATTTAAGACGACTATTATCAACCCTAAACAACCACCGAGAAGGTAAAACGCAAAGGTCAACAAGCCATCAGAGACAGAAGACTATTAAAGGGGAGAGCGTGCTAGTAAGCAGCACCCCAAAAAAGCAGAAGAAAATAGGGTACCCAAAAAGAAGCAAGGGACAGATGGTCTGCATAGAAAACAAACAGTACATGGGAGGTGTCGATGCATAGATCTCAATCAATAAGCACACAAAATGTAAATGTTCTACACTCTACAATTTAAACAAGGGAGGAACCGAGCCACGGAGATATTTAAAGAAAGAACACTAAACACAGAGAATACAAGAAGCATGTGGGAGAGACAAAGCCAAGCAAGAAGACCATGCAGATACAGAGAGAGTGAGGGAGTGAGGGAGGAAGTGAGGCCAGAGGTGTAGATGGAAGATTGTCCTAAAAGGGGGTGTGTATCAATTAGCTGTCTATTGGTGTGATAAGGACTATGACCAAAAGCACCTCAGGGAAAAAAGGGTTTATTTCAGCTAACAGGCTACAATCCATCATGCAGGGAAGTCAAGGCAGGAACCTGCAGGCAGGAACTAAAACAGGCCAGGGAAGGATGCTGTTTACTAGCATGCTCTCTGAGTCTTGTTCATCATGCTTCCTTATACTTCTCAGGGCCATCCTGAAGGGCAGCACCGCCCGCATTGTCCCAGGCACTCCCACATCAGCTATTATATCAGAAAACGCCCCCACAGAGTTGCCTACAGTGACCTGTGCCTGACTAGTGTCAAATTGGTAAGATCCTAACTGACACAGGTGAGGTCAGATATTGCAAAGAGTGCTTTTACTCAGTGCTCTGGAAGGTACTGGGAATGTGTCACCCAGTATGTCAGCCTACATGTGCTTGGTGTCTACATGGATGGGCAGCTGATGGCTGCACAGAGAAAGCACAGAGGGGATGTTTCCATCCCTGCAGAAAGCTCTGATGAGCTTCACTGGAAGGCTTTGGACATGACTGGAGTGTTGTGATGATAAAAATCATGCTGGCTTTAGTGTTGACTACAGGAGGCAAGGATGAAGGGAGCAGTGACACATTTACATTTTTAGTATATAACCTGGAAATAAAGAAGAACACTCATTAAACCCAGAGATAAGTGGTGATGTAGAGGGAAAGAATATTTTGTCACTAAAAGTAAATACTGCTTTAAACTTTAAAAGTTATGTAACATCAAAGTGACTGACACAGGCCTTTTCTGTTAAAGAATTCAGATGACAGTGTATGACTCACTGTTTTCCTCCTCTTCCTCCTCCTCTTCCTCCTCCAGTGCTGCTGCTGCTTCTTCTTCCTCCTCTTCTTCCTCCTCTTCTTTTTCCTTCTCCTTCTTCCTCTTCCTCCTTCTCCTCCTCCTTCTGCCTCTGCCTCTGCTTTTGTCTTTTTACTTATGTACATTTTTGTTTTAATGCCTGTAACATTTTTTACACTTAAATTATTAATGAACTTCAAGTTCATGTGCTCTCAGGGAGATGAAAATTAATTCTATTTCTTTTCTTTCTTTGTTTCTTTGTTTCTTTCTTTCTTTCTTTTTTTTTACAGTCTTGCAAGGGAATCTTCATACATGAACACTCAACTCCTACCATGCTCCCTTCCAAATTCACAATCTTTTCTTTAATTATTGTTATAAGTATACACATGTTTATGTGTACATGTATGTGTATATGGTGTGTGTGTGTGTATGTACATGTATATGTAATTTATTGAGTCCATTTAGCTTTCTGGTCAGCACTGTTGGTTGATTCTTGGCAGAGGTGTAAGGCCATCCCACAGCTGAACCATGGTCTGTAGCAGAAGCTGCTATTGCCCTGGTCAGCCTCCTCATCCATTACCATGTCTGCACACACTTCCAGCTACCGACTCGCATTCTCTAAGTACATTTTCTGGTCTCCATATCCTCCTGTGCCTTTTCAGGTGAGATCCTGGAATCCATGCTCCCCAGAAACAGCCATCAACCCATGACTGGCAGAAACTGTTAGCCAAGTGCCCGATGCCCACAGTGTATAGCGGAAGCAGCGGTAAACGTGCTCTCTGTTGACCCTGCCGCTGGCCACAGTAGCAGCGAGGCGACGTTTGGGCTCCATTTTCTTCTCTGCCACATTTTCTCACTTACTCCCACCCCATCTTCTGGCAATCATGTTCCAAAATAAGCCACTTCCACTAAAATCTTCACCTCAGAGTCTCCTTCAGGGAGTAAGAAACCGTCCACTCGTACATTCTTACTGAATCATGAGGTACTTTCTTAGGGGGGATCTTATTCATTACACAGAGGTGGTTCTTGAAAGGTTGGTCTAAAGTGCATTGTACTAATATATTCAATACAATGCAAACTCTGTGTAAATTGATTTTGATGATGGTGAGCATGTTGGTTTGTAATTAAAAGTATAGTCTGAATACAATCAAATTAAATTTCAAATTTTGGAAATATGACTTAAGCCATGTCTTCATATATGGCATGAGGCAGCAACCAGGGTGTACCTTAGTTGAGGATTCAGCTGCTGTGATAAACACCATGACCAAAAACAATCTGGAGAGAAAAGGGTTTGCTTGGCTTACATTTCCATATCATAGTACTTCATCAAAGTAAATCAACGCAGAAACCCCGAGGCAAGAACTGAAGCAGAGGTCATGGAGGCGCACAGTTTACTGGTTTCCTTCCCTCTCATGGCTTGCTCATCCTTTTTTAAACTACTCAGAATCACCAGCCCAGGGGTGACACTTCCCACAGTGAATGAGCATGCCCACAGGACAAGCTAATGAGGGCATTTTCTCAGTGGAGGTTCTTCTTCCAAAGGAAAGTAGCTTGTGTCCAGTTGACAAAACCTTGTCCAGCACAGGTACTGAGTGCCTTTCCAATTTATGTAACTAAAAAAACTGAGGAAACTCTATGAGGCAAATGTTTCCAGGAATCTGGCAAAGATCACACAAGAGAGTAATCCCTGTGAAGGAAGTGCAGAGGAGCCCTGCAGTCACTAGACTTTCTATCCAGAGCCCTTTTACTAACACTGGAAGCAGATGGGGACACAGAACTGAAGAGACAGCCTGGAGCAGCCAGATCTTGAAGAGTAGACAGCTAGAGAGCAGGAAGCTACCCAGAAAAAAAAATGGTTGTCAAAATCTACATAGGGATTCACTGGAGGCCTTCCCTAAATTCCAAACTACCCATTTATAGAGTAGGAGTCTACAGAGCCAGACAAAATATAACTACTACAAAGACACAAACCAGGCAGAGACTGGAGTTAACAATTGTTAGTATTCATCTCCAAGTCCACTGGATTCAGGATCCCCTTGGAGTTTAAGGTACACTTCTGGCTGTGTCTGTGAGGACTGGGTATGTCTGCAAGGATATTTCTAAAAGAAATTACCTGAATGAGGAAAGACCCACCCTGAGGGTATGTGGCATCATCCTACAGATGGGAGACCACAAACCAAGGACCATCCAAGTCTGTGAGGAGCTAGAAGGAACAGGAGGGATCCTTCCCCTGGTGATGCAAAGGAGCATGGTCCCACTCATACCTCTGTTTCAGATTCCTGCCTGTGAGGCAAGATGGTTCTGTTCCATGGGCAAATTAGTACTGACAGTAATGCAAATATTTAAAAAGTGATGGCTTCCTGACAGTTGGTTGCCATGAGGAATCAGACTGTCAGTGTTTCATAACTGTCTTACTGACATGCTGTCATGCACCTTGTACTTTGCATAGATCTTTCTTTTATGCAGGGCATGCAAGCCCCACCCCTACCTCACCCCCATACTTGCCACAGTTATGAATGTACCCAACAAGGGCATAAAAGTGTTGGATCCCTGGAGCTGGAATTACAGAAGATTGTGAGCTCCCCAATATGGGTACTGGGCACCAAATTCTGGTCCTCCACAGGAGTGTCAAATGCTTTTAACTTCTGAGCCACCTCTCCAGCCCTGTTCACACCTTTCTAATACAATTTTAAAATTGCATTTGTTAATGTCTCTAGTGATATCATCAAGAAAGATGGCAACTCTTGAGAAATCACGAAGCTCATAATATCAGACAGAGGTTCTGAAAATTTTGATTTTTACCCTTTGGCACTCTGAACTTCAACTCTGGCAAAATAAAAAAAAAAAAAACTACTATGTTTTTTTTTTCCTTTAAAATGGCAATCATTGCACATGTTTGAGGAACATGTCTTCCCATGTCTTTGAGTAGTCACAAAGGTCTATGAGTTGTTTTACAAGTAAAGCTCAGTGCTCACTGTGAAGAACAGCTAGGCAGGCTTGCATATCTAACCTTGATGAGAACCTAGACTAAGGAAGAGTGTCCACAGATAGTAGGGACAATAAATTGATGCAGGCATTGTGGGAAACAGTATCAAAGTTCTTTAAAAAAATCTAAAAATAGAACACACTGCACGATCCAGTAATCCTACTTCTATGTTCAAAGAAATTGAAATCAGTATCTCAAAAAGATAATGCCTGTGTTTGCTGCAGAAATATCCAGAAGACAAAGGATAATACAGCCTCAGGCCCCATCAGGGAGTAAAGGGACAAAGAAAATATGGAGTACATAGACACATGGAATATTATTCAGCCTCATGGAAGAAGGAATCTCCCATTGGCAATGATGTGGGAGAAAGCAGACAGCATTATGCTGAGTAGAATAAGCCAGGTATACAAGAACAAATAGACATGATCTCATAGAGTTCAATTCATAAAAGCAGAGAGCAAAAGGTTCTGTCAGGGGTTGGAGACAGGAAACTGGGGGTTATTAGATTTTCATTATAAGATGAATATATTCAGGAAACCTAATGTACTAAATCATATCTATACTTCATAATAATATCTTGCACTCTTGAAATTTGCTAAGAGTAGATATTCAGTATTTATACCATAAAAATTATGGTGAGGTGAGAGGGGTTACTAATAGGCTTGTATGTGGTAATAATTATACATATATATGTATATATATGTATATATACACATTTATATTGAAATTATGAAATCTTAGTAGAATTAAAAAATATATGATCATGAGAAGTGGTAACAGGAAGATCAGAAGTTCAAAATCAGCCTCACCTACACAGTGAGTTTAAGGACAGTCTGGGAATCATTAGACCCAGTCCTCCAAATAATAAAAAAATAAAAATAAAATGAAAACTATATATTTATGCCCAGACATAAAAGCCTTACATATAATATTTAAATAAAAACATCTAAATCATAAACATTTAAAACATTTTCTAATTACCTGAAGAGCAATATACTGAAAAATGTTGACTTTCCTGGCAAGTTCCATCACTCACTGTTACTGTTGTAAAGTACCCTGGCAAAGGCACCCTGAGCAGCAAAGGGTCTTCCTTAGCTCCCAGCTCGAGGGTGCAGTCTATCACAGCGAGTGGATCCAGGTGGCAAGGGTTAAAGACTGCCAGTCACGTTGCATTCACAGTCGGGAAGCCGAGAACAGTGAATACCCATCTGACTCTTGACCTTCTGTTCAGTCCAGATCCCATACTTAGGATGATTTTCCTACTACAATTAACTGAATTAGAAAAACCACAATGCTAGTCATCATGCTGAGAGTACTGCACAACTCTAAACTCTAGTTGTCTCTTTGCATTTCTAGTGTCTGGTGTCCCTGGAAGGTACTTTTTAAAGTTGTGTATATATGTATGTGTATATATACACTTGTAAGGTGTATGTGCATGTATGTGGATATGAATAGGCATGCACCTGTGTGTGCATGCACGTAGAGAGCAGAGGTCAAAATGAGTGTCTTACTCTATCACTGTCTACTTATTGTTTGGCAAAGGTCTCACTCAACCTGGAGCTCATAAATTTGGTTAGGTTGGCTAGCCAATAAGATTCAAGCATCAGCTTTCCCAGTATTGGGGTTACAGACCTAGGCCAACATATGTAGCTTCTGTCTTTATGTGGGTACTGGGATTCTGAGCTCAGGTCTTCCTGCTTGCACAACAGGTACTTATCAACCAAACATCTCCTCGACTCCCAGAGTTTTGATTCTTTAAGACAGTGACCTTATCCTAACCACTTTTGAGCCCCAACATCTAACAAACTTCATGTGTGCAATCCTGTATGTGCACTTGTGGGTGGTGTATGCAGGAGTATAGAGGCCAGAGATTGATGTCAACTGTCTTCCTCCATTTCTCTCCATCTTATGTTTTGATGCAAAGTTTACAACTGAACCTGGGGCTCACTGCTTGCCTAGACTAGCCAGCCAGCAAGCCCCAGAGAGCCTCCTGTCTTTGCTTCCCTGCCACTTTGACTACACATATACCCTGGCACACCAGTTGTTTTTAACTGGAGATTTGAACTCATATCTTCATGTTTCTGTGGCAAAGCACTTTAATGACAGCCATCTCTGCAGCACTAGCACATTTTATTATATATATAATAAATACAATATTATATATATATATATATATATATATATATATATATATATCAAAATTGTTGCATGAGTGCACCCATTGCTCTATAGCTGGCTAAGGCCAATTTCCTTCTGTAATAGGTACAGATGCTCCTGGCTGAGCAAATGCTTTATTGACTATAGCATTTGCTGTAGCTCAGCATGGTACATCTTGAGGTTTCTTTTTCTCTCATTCAAAACTAATCAGGCCTAACCCTGCTTTGCTTCTGAGACTGTGTAAGGTCATGTATGTTCAGGGTAGTTTGACCATTGACAATTTTTCATGCAGCTGCCTGAATTAGAGTCATGAAATGAATGGATTCCTACTGAGTTTGAACTACATGTAAAATAAAATCTAGATATCGAACCCTGGAATTCTAGAATTCCAATTAGGTAATATTTGTGTATGATTAATATTCTTCCTGGAAAATTTTTACTTCACAGTTTTCCAATTTTTGGTACATATTCTAGTAGAAGATTTGGCAATTGTGATTATAGCCTTAGAGTTAAGATCTATTTATGCAGAAAATTAAAATATTTTCATAATAAAAGTTTCTACTTCCACAAAATTCACTATTTGGTTGAAAGTGAATTAACATCTTAGTTATTAGTGTCTTGCATAAAGATGTGCATATCAAGCTGAACTTCCATTAAAGATTCTGCTTTGGGGCCTACAGAGATGGTTCGACAGTTAAGGGCACTTGCTGCTCTTCCGGGGGACCCAGGTTCAGGTCCCACACTCCTGCCAGACGGCTCTCCACCTCTTGGAACTTTAGCTCCACAGGATCCTGGCCTTCTTGGCCACAGATACATATATACACACAAATAAAAATAAAATTATGTCCTTCAAGAGTTGGGGTTTTTTTTGCCTTAGTTCTGATTTTTAAATTTAAGTGTGTTGGCCTTTAATCACCTCTAGGAAGAATTGTTATCAAATATAAATGGCCCCTTTGATTTGACTCTAATATCAAAGGCATCATTATTACCAAGATTAATAAAACTACAAGCACACTCAGACCTAGGCAATTTAAACTAAAATATATTAAGATAATTGGTTCAACTCCTTGGGCCAGAGGAATTTTTGTAATTTTACATAACACCAAGCCTTGGAGATCCAAAAGGGTTTAAGATGCATGCCTGTGAGGGTTAATTGTGTGTCAACGTGACTGGGCAACAGGATGCCCAGATGTTAATTGGGGATTTTTCTGTCAAAACATTTCTAGGAGAGGTTAATATTTAAGCACTGAGACTAAGAGAAGAAAATAGCCTCATCAGTGCATATGGCTGCATCACATTATAGAACTCATCAGTGCATATGGCCGCATCACATTATAGATGAACTCATCAGTGCATATGGCCGCATCACATTATAGATGAACTCATCAGTGCATATGGCCGCATCACATTATAGATGAACTCGACAGACTCAGAACCAAGGCAGTCTGCTGCCCAAACAGCCATCTTTTCCTGCCCTCAGAGAGGTGATCTTGGTTCCTAGAGCCTCATTGTCGATGAAGGGGCTCATATCATCAGCCCTCTGGTTCTTCGGTCTTTGTTCCTAGGCCAGAACTTCTATCATTGATGTGCCTGGTTTTCAGGGTTTTAGATCTAAACTAGAAGCCATTTTCTTTGGCCTTCCAACCCACAGATGGCAGATGGTGAGGTGTCTCAGCCTCCACCATCATGCAAGTCAATCACACACACACTGTCTCTCTGTCTATGTCTGTCTGTCTGTCTTTCATCTATCTGTCTATCTGTCTGTTTACCTATCTGTCTATATTCCTATCTACATTCTGTCAAATCATTCTGTTTGGAGAACTCTGACTAATATCATTTCCTAAGACTTTCCACAGTGGGAACAGACCTGCAAAGCAAGGATTTTTTTTTTTTTTTTTTTTTTTTTGCAGAACACTGTGATAAATGTGGTCCAGAAATATACCTGCAGGGTGTGTCACAGATGCAATCACAAGAAGACAAGGATTGTAGTGGGAGAGGCACAGTCTGGGAACACTTCGGAGAGTACATTATACTGAGTTAATATTGGATAGATAAGCTATCCATATAAAGAACTTTACAGTTGATAAGAATAGAAAATGTGAAGACACAGATGAAACATCTAAAAATGGCTGTTTATGCAGAATCACTTGAGTGAAAGATTTTGCAGGGTCTTAGCAAAATATGAAGTTCTCTAGTCAGGTGGCCTGAGGGCAAGAACTACCTGGAGAATTAAGACAACTCCTGGAGAACATTTTTTAAACCCTTAACATAAAGGGGGCCTTATTGAATGGACATTTTCTCTACCTTTCTTCTTTCTTTCATTCTTTTTAAATTTAGACAGGATCTCATTGACAGGAATGGAACTCAATATGCAGACAAAGCTGGCCTTGAACTCACAAAGATCTGCCTGCTTCTGACTCCCAAGTTACTGAAATTAAAGGTGCGTACTTCCAGTCTGAATGCACATTTTCAATAACACTGCCAAGATTCAAAGTGCAATGCTGAAGAGATGGAATTTCTTATCTGAAATGATTTGCTCTGCAGAAACGTGTAAGAATAAAAATTATTATGATATGGAAATATCACTAAAATGAATTCATAGCTTTACCAAAATGTCTACTTTAAGGTCTACTGAAGACTTTGAAAGAGTAACTTAAATATGATATCTTACACCTCTCCCTCCATGGTGACCCAGGAAAGGGAAGCTGACTAAACACAGGGAAGCAATGAGGAAGGAAAGACTACTTCAGCTGCAGCTTAGCTGATGATGACCAGGCATTGTGTCCTAGGCCACGCAGGCACACAAACATTAGGAAGCAAAGAAGCCGTCCAGCTGGGAGAGGAGGGCAGCAGTACAATACAGTCTTCTTCATTATTATTGGATTTTAAATCACCTAGGAGACACACTTTTGTGGGGGGGGGGTTAGGTGTTGGGGAGAGTTCTTTCCAGAGATGCTGAAGGGAAGAGAGAAGATTCTGTCTGAATGTGGACAGAGCTATCCTATGGGCTGAGGTTCCAGGTGACTAAGAGGGGGGAAGGAGAAAGCAGTTGAGGACCAGTACATGTTTCTCTTTGTTTCTGAACAGGGCATGATGGGACATCCACCTCACATTCCTACTGCTATGCCTTCTCCACCAGAATAGACTCTACCCTCAAACTCAGAGCCCAAACAAACCCAGGTCAACAAGAAAGGTAAGTAACAGTAATTCTGTAAGTTCTAACTAGATGAGACAGTAGTTTACCAACTAAAAATAGGAAACCTGACACACCCTGCTGGCTTTCCTCCTACTGTCCTCAGACGGGCAGAGTCACCCTGCATGTGATCTGCCAGGAAAGGCAGTATCTGGGAGTTACTCTAGGCAACCACATCTATTTCAAACCATGCTAACCACAGATCTTTATCATTAATGTTCCTAATTAAGAACTTTAACATTATCTGAGGACTGAGGAAATGGCACAGGAGGGAGAGCACCTGCTGTGCAAACATGGGACCCAAATTCAGATTTCCTGCATACAGGTGAAAATGCTGATCATGGTGCTGCACACATGTAATCCCAGTGCTGGGAGGTGGGGACAGGGGGATTGCTGGGGCCTGCGACAGCCAGGCTGGACACTTGCTGAGCTCCCTGATCAGACACTTTGCCTCATAGGTTAAGGTAAAGAAGGGATTGAGGAGGACACCTAAATTTGATCTCTGGACTCCGTGTGCACATGTGTACATAAATGCATATCCCACCATGTGCACACACAAAAAATTATCTGCATAATCATAGTTACATTTTTAAAAATCATAGCAGTGAGAAAAAAAATGATACATGGAATAAGAAGGCCTTACTATACTATAAGTATAAGTCTATACTTAGCTGACCTTTTGACCGTTTGGAATCTGCCTTTTAACCATTTGGAATCATCCTTCCCCAAAGCTTCTGAATTTTCCTATCATGCCTGGTCCCTGCCTCCCACCGATGCCCTTAGTTAGACCCTGTTGGCTCCCCATGATTGAAGGATGTAGTGGAAGCTCATCCAGTTTAGTCTTCCCTAAGGCTTCAAGTGTTGAGCCAAGAACGGAGCTAGTCCATCTTGGGAAGAAGCATTCAATCTTCCTATATTATATGAGGTACCAATGGTGGTTTTTTCCATACATGTTAGGAAGATTCTTTCTACTTTTTACCTAGCCTTCATTTTTTAATAATAAATGGGCATTGGATTTTATATAATGCCTTTTCTGCATCTATTAAGCAAATCATGGAATTTAGTCCTTATTTAGTTAATATGGCTTACTACATTGGTCCACTTTAAAATGACAAGCCAACATTGCATCCCTGAGTGGGGGGATAATAAATCCCACTCAAACATAAGCATAAACTTAAACTAAAGGAAAAAAATCACAGATTAATGGACTACACACTGAAAAAAATGACTCATGAGAATAGGCACATGTGTTCAGCATAGTATTTGCATGTCACTGTAATCTGATAAATATGACCGTTATGAAAGTAGTTTGATGTTTCAAAATTTCTGCCAGAAATTCCAATCCTGTGTGATTAATGACAAAATGCTAGGGCAGATAACTCTACAGATTTACAGAAGTGATTGCCACCATAGCGACTGAGTTGACTTTAATTGTTATTTTCCAGCTGTAAACTTTGCTAATTCCTGTTCACTAAGCATAGTGAGTCTCCATCAGTGAGTTGATTCTTGATTCTTCAGCACTTAGACTAGAGAACCACATGGGTGTCTCCAAATGTGACAAAACAACGAAGGGGAGAAGATACTGCCAGATGACAGCTATGAGTTGTTAAGTCTTTTAAAGACTTAAAGAAAGGAAATTTAAGAAGAAATTTGAAGAAGAAAAAAAAAGACAACATGGGGGCTTGTTTAGGAATCTGGGTGAATCTTCTCAGTGGTTAGTTGAGTAATGTGGCCAACTGTCACTTTGTGGGAACCCTCATTGGCTTCAATATGACCTTTTGAGAATCATCTCTCAGACCCCCCCTTGCATTTGTGTAGCTAACAGGTGGCTGGCATAATGCAGTGGTGACACCTGGGCACTCTTACGTTGCATTTGTGCCCACTTTAGTTACAAGTCACCAATGACCATTTTATGTCACTTATGAAATAGTTCAGCTTAAAATGTCACTCTTTCCACTTATAACAAGTCATCTAAATGGCATCACCGGTGAATGCAGGCTAATTACTCATACTCATACTCATTAACTCCTTTTCCTGTGCTTCCCTAAAGAGAGTGTAATGAAGACACAACATGTGCTTCAGAGAAAAGACCTTGAAGTGGTACAAATGGAAAGAATAGTGTTTTATTGATGCTTTGTTTACAGCTTATCGTTCACTATTTAAGACAGGGGTGAGAGTTCTGACGTGCACGTTGGTCTGGGATGCAGTGATGTGACCATGAGCCAAGAAGCTTACGCAGAACAGCAGTTCACAGTTCTGGAACCTGGGAAGTTCACCATCAACGCTCTAGAAGATTCAGTGTCTAGCAAAGCTTCCTTCCTGGTTTGCAGGTGGCATGTCCGGATTGTGTCTAATTGCACTGGAAAATGCAAGCCACTGGGGTTATAAACTGAAAAATTGACCATTAATCTCATGGACGATGGCTCCATCCTCATGGGTGATGTTGGTGACTAGTTGTCAGCATATGAATCCTGGATAGCATAAATATGGAGACTCTTACTGCAGCTGGGAGTTATTGTGAACAGGGAACCCCAAGTGGTACAGATGTGAAAAGCTCTCAGCCAAGTGTTTAGGGACATTGACAACAGCAGCTGCTCATACTGTAGGGTTCCAACAAGCTGCGTATCTAGCAAGCAATCTCTGTACTGTGCTCTCCCTGCATTGATGGTTCAGTCGAGAGCCCTGTGGGGCAATAATTCCATCAGTTCTCTTCTCTCTTTCCCCCATTTGCTTTATGGTCACTTACCCAACACAAACTTCACCCTCAGTGCCTCTAACATGGTCCTCCTAGCTGTCTGCCCTAGAGTCAAACTCAGTGTCAGTGTTGTTGAAGAATTCATTCCTCTTTGTCATCCATGTCCTGGCAGACAGTCTTAGTTCTCTTCAACTTCATCAAAGAGAGAATCCGGTTCCCTCAATAATTTTCTCTGTTCAACACTACTAGATCATGGCCTGTGCTGGTTAGTTCTTGTCCAGTTGACACAAAGTAGAATCACCTGGGTTAGAGGGAACCCCAGTTGAATTCCTTCCACCTGACTGGTCTATGATCAGATTTGGGGACATTTTCATGACTAATCATTGACATGGGAGGGTCCAGCCCAGCAAGTGGACAGCAGCCCTACTTGGTCTCTGCTTCAGTTCCTGCTTCTGGGTTCTTGCCCTGTCTTCCCTTGCTAATGGACTGGAAACTTTAAGATGAAATTAACCCTTTCTTTTTCAAGTTATTTTTGGTCAAGGTTCTATCACAGCTGCAGTAGCAACAGCAACAACAACAACAACAGCACCACTGTGAGACACATTAAAACAAACAAACAAAAATAATGGTCTTTTTTTATTAGATCCTCCCCCCACCCGTAGAATGGCATCAAATTAGAGACCTGATTTCGAAGTCTTGCTTAGTCACTTATTGACTGTATGGCTTCAATGTGCAGCCTTTCAGAGATCCGTGTATGAAACCGGATGGTGAAAGTTGGTCTGCTTTCCAGTAGTTTTGTTATTAGCTGACAATTTCATCCACAGATATGAGTGCATTTGATCGTATTCACCCCATTACCCTCCCACATCTTCTTTCTATTCTCTCTGAATCCCTTTTTCCAACCAGACCCCCTATTACTATCATATCTTTATTCTTTTTCTGACCTGCTGACCCCCATATGCATGGGTGTAGGGTTATTTACTGAACCATGGATAACTTACTAGTGGCCAAACTACTGAAGAAAAATGATTCTCTCTCCCCCGGAAGCCATTAACTTCCGATAGTTCCTCGTCTACATATGTGCTTTCGTGGACCTCTCAACTATCCAGGGTAGAATGTTTCTGGGCTCATTCTTGTGCAGCTGACCACACTTTCTCAGAGTCCGTAAGTGCTATAGCCTTTCGTGACAGAAAACAGCATTTCACATCTCTCCTCACCGTCCTCTGGCTCTTTTATTCCTTTCCTCTTTCTTCAAAAATGTTCCCCTTAAAAAAAATAAAAAAATAATAAAAAAAAATGTTCCCCTAGAGTTGGAGGTTGGGAAGTTATAGACATCCCATTTGGGGATAAGCACTCAAATATCACTTATTATGATCACTTTGACCAGAGATGAGTCTCTGCATTAACCTATGACCACTGCAGAAGGAAGCTACTCTAACCAATGCTCAAAACGACATGAGTATATGTGTGTAAACCATAAGTGTTTAGAAAGCAGTTTGACACCATATCTATTTAGCAAAACAACATTAGTAGGTTCCTCCCTGGGGCCCATCCATTTCCCAGCCATTGGCTTTTGATGAAGTTACAGAAGCAAGCATGAATGTCCCTACTGTGACACAGACTTCATAGTCAATCAGAAAGTTTTTAGTTATCTCCAAAACAGTCATGAAACTATTTTACCAGTGGACATGTCTTTCCAGGTAGGTTAGTATTGTAATATACATCAAGACCATTGATGGCATACCCCGGCAGCCTGCACAGCACCTTCTGGGTCTCCATTCAAACTCTATTTTATAACTATATTTTTTAAAATTAGGTTTTTTTAAAAGTATAATAATAAAATAATAAAGTTTCCACATGGCTTTCCCATTCAGCCTTAGCTTTGGTTAATGCTTCCTGTTTCATGAACACTGACTTTATTTCCTGTGCAACCAGAGTTGTATTCAGAAAATCCTTGCCTATGCTGATCTCATGAAGTATATGCCTTATTTTGCATTCCCAGGATCCATAGATTATTTAATTAAAATCATAGTTACAGGTGTGGGAAATCTCCATAATTTTTGGCCATGGAGATCTCAGAAGCCCCTAAAACACTATTGGTTGCTTGGGATTATCAACTAGATCTAGATGATAAAACTCTTGCTGAAGACACCACATCCTTTGGCTGCATACATAGAGAAATCATGCAAGAATTAAGCTGGATGTTTCCTTCATGCTGGCCAGCATCCATAGAGTCGGGAGGTACTACACTGGCTGATGGGTAAGAGATCAGTGGTCTTACCCAGCTCTGGACCTGTGAGATACAATATAGATCTTTCAGGTCTTATGTTGAGGTCATTGGTCAATTTGTAGTTGTTTTATGTCCAAGATAAGAGATAAAGATCTTGGTTTATCATTCTTCTACATATAGATATCCAATTTTCCTAGTACCATTTGTTGAAGATACTGAGTTTTTTTTCCTCCTCAATATATATTTTTGGCATCTTTATAAAGAATTAAGTGGCTATTGTTGTATGAGCTCTTTATCTGAGTACCATATTTTAGTCCACTGATCTATGTGTTGATTTTATGCCAGTGACATACTGTTCTAATTACTACAGTTTTGTAGGATACATGGAAATCAAATGATGGTGGCACCAGAAGATTCTTTTTGTCCAAGATTGCTTTGGTTTATCCGGGGTCTTTTGTGCTTCCATATGAGTTTTAAGATATGAATCTTTATTATGTTGAAAGACATTCCTTCTGTGCTGGTTTGTTCTTGTCAACTTGACACTAAGGTCATCTGGGCAGAGGAAACCTCAGTTGAGGAACTGCCTCCATCAGATTTGGCCTGCTGGCAAATCTGTGGGACATTTTCTTGATTGATGATTGGTGTGAGAAGGCCCTGCCCACTGTGGTAGTACTACCCCTGGGCTGCTGGTCCTAGGTTGTAGAAGCCACAAATGTAGCACATAAGCAGTATACTTCCCTGACCTCTGCATCAATTCCTGTGTCTAGGCTCCTGCCCTGAGTTCCCTTTATCACAGACTATGAACTGCAAAGTGAAATAAACATTTTCCTCACCAATTTGCTTTTGATCACAGTGTTTTTAACAGAAAAAAACAAACACAAAAGCAAAAATTCTAATTAAAACATCTTTTACTTATTTATTTTATGTTTCTTTATGACCATTATCTTGAAAGGATAACTAGAATCTGTCAAAAGCCTTTTCTGTCTTTTGAGATCACAGTGTGACAAATCCTTGGGCCATTTATATAATTTATAACATCTATTGATTTACATATATTCAACCATCTAAGTGTCTCCAAAATGAATCCAACTTGATCATAATAAATGCTATTTTTATATGTTCTTAAATGCAGTTTGGATTTTGTTTTAAAATTTTATATTGATGTTCATCAGAGAGACTGGTGTACAATTTCCCTGTTGCTGTTGTCACATGTATATCTGTTTTGGGGATCAGGACACTAAGAGAGTCCCATCACAAGAGTTTGGTGGTACTCCTTGCTTTCCTATGTTATGGACGAGTTTGAGGAACATGGGTGTTAGTAATTCCTTAAAGGTCTGCTGAAAGTCACCAGTGAGTCCATCTGGGCCTGTTCTTTTTTAGTGTGAGATTTTAATTACTGCTTCTATCTCACTTCTTGTTATAGATCTGCTTAATTTATCTCATCTTCATTTAATTTGGGTATGTCATCTATATCTAGAAGTTTTTTAAAAAAAAGTTTTCAATTTAGCAGAGTATTTTCTATAAGGTATGATCTACTGATTCTCTGAACTTCACTGATAGCTATCACTGTGAGTTCCCTCTAAGTCTCCAGTTCAGTAATATCAGCCTTCTCTTCCTTTCTCTTGGTTAGATTACCCAAGGTTGATGGATCTTGTTTATCTTTTCAAAGAAGGAACTCTGTGTTCCATTGATTCTTTGTATTTTGTTGTTGTTGTTAATTTCCATTTCATTAATTTCTACCTTTTAGATCTTACATTTCTTTCAAAATACTGCCTTGCGGTTTGGCTTATGCTTCCCGCCCCCTCAGGGCCCTAAGGATGAATCATTAAGTTATTTATTTGAGTTCTCTCTTACTTCTTCATATAGGACACTTAAAGCTAGAAAATCCCTGGTTAGAATTGCTTTCTTTGTGTTCCATAGGCTTGGGTAATTGTCATTATTTTATTCTAGGAACTTTTATTTCTTCAAGAACCCATTTGTTATTCAATAGCATTTGTTTACTCTACATTAGTTTGTATATGTTCTAGAGTTTATTGTTGTTCTTGGTTTGTAGTTTTATTCCATGGTGATAATATAAAACACAAGGAATCATTTCAATTTTCCTATATTTGTTAAACCTTGTGCTATACCCTACTGTATGCTACCTTTTTGAGAAAGTTTTATGGGCTTCTGAGAAAATGTATATTCTGCAGTGTCTGGATGAATTGTTGTGGAAATGTCTGCTTAATCCGTTTGATCTAGGATGTCATTTCATTCAGATATTTCTCTTTATTCTTTGTTGGACTAGCCTATAACTCGGCCTATAACTAAAGTCACCCACTACCATTGTACTAGAAGTAATCTGTGACTTTACATCTAGTATGTATTATGTTTCACCCATGTTTGGAACACATGTGTTTAGGATCACAATGTTCCTATTGATGGCTTGTTCTTAATCAGTATGAAGTGGCCTTTACTTTTTCTCACTGATTTTACATTGATGTCTATTCTAAGATTAGAACTCAGACATCTGTTTGTCTTCTATGTGTGTTTGCTTGGAATATGTTTTACCATCCTTTCTCCTTAAAGTAGTGTCTATCTTCTAGGATGAGGGATGTTTACTGAATGCAACAAATAGAAATGCCCCTCAGTTTTTGTCCAATCTACTAGTCTGTGTCTTTTGACTGGTGTCTTAGTCAGGGTTTCTATTCCTGCACAAACAGTGTGACCAAGAAGCAAATTAGGGAGGAAAGAGTTTATTCAGCTTACACTTCCACACTGCTGTTCATCACCAAAGGAAGTCAGGACTGGAACTCAAGCAGGTCAGGAAGTAGGTGCTGATGCAGAGGCCATGGGGGATGTTACTTACAGGCTTGCTTCCCCTGGCTTGCTCAGTTTGATTTCTTATAAAACCCAAGACTACAAGCCCAGAGATGGTACCAACCACAAGGGACCCTTCCCCCTTGATCACTAGTTGAGAAAATGCCTTACAGCTGGATCTCATGGAGGCATTTCCTCAACTGAAGCTCCTTTCTCTGTGATAACTCCAGCTTGTGTCAAGTTGACGCAAAACTAGCCAGTACAACTGAGGAATTGAGACTATCAATATTCAGTTATTATTTAAAGACATGTATTGACTTCCACTATGCTTATTTTATAATGTTTGGTGTTTTCCTTTTCTCGTGCTCATGACTCTAGTGTGGCTTACGTTTTCCTGCAGCTTCATGGGTAGATTTATTTTTCTCCACAGTCTAAAGGGTTCTTTTTAGTACTTCTATAAAGTTTAATGGTCATGAATTCCTTCAACCTACTTTTATCACGAAAAGATTCTTTTCTCCTTCTATTATGAGTGATAGCTACTATATCTTTCTGGTCCCATTCCCTAGCTTTAAATTTTACTTTGAGAAATCTACTATTATGGTGGGCCTGCCTTTATTTGCGGCATGTTCTTTATATCACACTGCTTTCAATATTTCCTTTGTCCCACATATTTAGTGTTTTAATTATAATATGACAAGGAAGGTTCTTCTCTAGACTTGTATGTTGGATGTTCCAAATGCCTACAGATGCTGAGTCTTCTCATTACGCAAATGTTAAACTAGACAATTAACATGGGACCTTTCAATTCAAATAACTACTGAGTGATTAAACAAACCAGGATATTAGGATGTATACTCAGACTTTAATAACTAAGGTTGGTATGGAAAGTAAACAGAAGAGGATGTATTGAGAGACACACTGAAAAAAATTTTAAGATCTAACTGAGGAACATACAAACAAAAACAAAACTATTCTGAGTAGAGACTGGCATTCAAAATATGAAATAGAGTACTTATGACTTTCTGCTACAATTGCATTGAGTTGGACAGTGAACCTCTGACTCTTGCAGGTGCCCCTGGTGCTGTGTGGGAGAGATATGACTGGGAGTCCACAGGCTCTGCAGACTCCTTGGTTGTGTCTTTCTGATGCTTGGGGAAGGGGAGGCTCTCAATCGTTCCCCTGGTGGTTCCCTCAGACCCCCGTGCCCCACCCTGCCCTTTTCTCATCCTGTGGATTCAGGGAATGTGATGAGCAGAGCTTCTACTGCAATTTCTACTGCTCTCACTATGTATGGCAGCTTGGTTCAGAGGACGTGGTACCAATTCAAGAATATGTGCCAGATTTGCCACAGAGTTCTCTTGGCTTAATAAGGTCCTTTATAGTACTTGTCTCTTGTATATCATCTTGTCTGTTTTCTTTTGGTGCTTCAGCAGTAAAACTTTGAATCTGTCATCTTCCCTGAACATCTCTAATGCTAGAGTGTGAGAATATAATACAACATGTATATACATGGATTATGATATATATGTACTTACAAGTGAGTGCAGGTTTATGTGTACCTTGAATGTAAGTAGAAACCAGAGCACAGCCTGTGCATCAGACCTTGCCTTCTGTATTATGTGACATAGGTTCTCTTTGCTGCTAAATGACTTAGCTCCTGGGAATGTTGCCTCTGTCTCACCAGAGGAACACTGGGGTTGCAGGCATGAGCTACTGTGCTCAGCTTTATAGTTTTAAGTTCAGCTCTAGGGACTCGAACTCAAGTCTTTACACTTGCATGGCAAGTGCTTTACCCACTAATCTATCTCCCTAGTCAAAAGATTTAAATTTCAACATTCTCCTGTTAAATTCTTGCCTTTCCCTTCCTCCAAGAACAGAGTGGGCAGAGAGCAAAGGGTGAACAAAGAACAGCTTTCATTTGCTGCACAGGAATACCAATTCAAATTGGAAAATAGAAAGACAAGCAGGAAGATAGAAACTGAGACCCTCAGCGGCAGCAGGATGCCAGCAGTTGCCCTGATACATTCTCAAGGTGCCACCGAGAGTGCCAGCATGCAATATAGCTCTAACATCTTGGAGAGTATCGAGATGTCTACTGAGAACTGTCCCTTGTAAAGCAATCTGGATACAGCAGATCACCAAGTACAGCAGGAATAGAAGTTCTCCTGTCTCTCTCAGGTCTCAAAGGCTGAAATGAGTGTCCCTTGCTTACAGCTGAAGCAGCAGGCCTTGGAGGTCAAGACAAGAACAATGGATTTTGAAGCAGAAACTATGTCTCTTGGAGCAGAAGAAGCAGAAACTGGAGTGAGTTTCCCAGAAGCTCTGTCTTCAATGGGTCTTAGTCTTCTCTCTCTAGTGAACATCCTGGAGCCAGGCTTCTGATCAGAACCAGGAGCTGAATGAGAGGCAGACTGGAGCTGGGAGCCTGAAAAGCACAAAACCCTGTAGGTTGTATCCAGATCTCATGTGACTAGATCAGCACAGTGAATGCAGGTTATTGTAAAGTAAAAGGTCCCATTGCTGAGGCCCCTCCTGTACTCTGCTGGTTCCCTGTGTTGTTCTACTGTATTGTGATACAGCCAAAGATGGTTGCTAGAACACCAGCACCCCAACGGGTTGCTTCAACCACCAAAATGGTAGGTCCAATAAACCTTGTTTTTTAATTTATATATAACCTAGTATGATGGCTTGTATATGCTTGACCCAGGGAGTGGCACTATTAGGAGATGTGACCTTGCTGGAGTTGGTGTGTCACTGTGGGGGTGGGCTTAAGACCCTCATCCTAACTGCCTAGAAGTCAGTTAGCAGCCTTCAGATGAAGATGTAGAACCCTCAGCTTCTCCTGCACCATACCTACCTGGATGCTGCCATGTTCCCACCTTGATGATAATGGACTGAACTTCCGAACCTGTAAGTTAGTGCCAATTAAATATTGTCCAAGAGTTGCCTTGGTCATGGTGTCTGTTCACAGCAGTAAAACTCTAAGACACCCAGCATCAGCTACTTTGCTATAGCAACATGAAGTCAACTAAGACACGCCTCCTTTCTAGTACCATCCAACAACCAAGATAAGGGCAATGTGTTCTCAAGTAAGGGCAGTAGCCAGTGCTTGTTTTATTGTGTTTTAATATATGCATCTGGTAGGTTGTTTTTATATATAATCCTCTTCAGTAGAGTTGAGCATATGACACTATATTTCTTGGCTGGAGATTTATTTCTGTTAGAAAATGCTTACCAATTCCCAGCTGAATTAATGAGAACAGACACATACATACTAGGTGCTGTGTAGCAATTTCCTACGAATTGAAACATTCCCTCCTGGGTGGTGGAGAGAGGCTCATAAGACTCAGAAAGCAGGCAAAACCTAGAAGTCTTAGATAGCCCCTGAATCGCTGAAGACTCCCAAGCCCCTACCTAAGGTTATGTGAGAACTACAAATTGCTAGGAGAGGGTATTCTCCAAACAGCTAGGCTACATGCAAGACAGACTGATGTTTCCAGGGACACAGTGTTTGTGCATCATCCTGGTGTAGGAGTTTGAGGAATGCACCTGTCTTTGAATTGCTCTTGCTTTTGTAAATAGTCCCTTGTTCGTACTTCTGTGAGTGTAACCGAAACACTTACTGGTTAGTTTTAATTAGATGGGCTGTCATTGGTGCCCCACCTGGGGTGAGTACACATGTGTTCATATTCTCCAGGAAAAGTCACAGCATACTTGAGTATGTTTGGTTGAGTTTTCTGAATACCAAAGATGGATAACATGCACTTTTGGCAGAGGTAATAGACTCTAGGTCAGAAAGAGGAGCTAAGAGAGCCCCCATCCTCTCTCTCATTTACAGTTTTCCCCAAGGAAGAACTGAGGATGCTGTGTCTATGGGTAACAGTCAAAGCTGAAGGCACAGGAAAGGGGGAGTATCTTGGAGAACTCAGAACTCTGCCACCTTTCTATCATTCCCAGGGAAAAATACAGTATTCCGAAAGGATATGTTTTATAGGAAAGATCATTTTAAATCATAGGGCCAAATGATGGGGGGAAATAAGAATACAGGGAATAATTATGACTGGAATGCATATTATTATAGACTATACCATTTAAATAGGTACCACAAATGAGTGCAAATGACCCTTCTGTCCTTCCACTCTGTCTGACAGACTGACCAAGTATAGTCTCTACTATGGGCTCTTTACCTCCTGAACTACTATTTGGGGGTATCCTACAGGAGATAAGGCCAGAATACTTATCACCTGGCAAGTCCTCTAGACTAAGGAAGGGCTACCTAAACTCTCTACTTCATATTCTCTCTTCTTCATAGTTCCAGTGACCAAAGCAGACTTTTCCCATCAGACTCAGGCTCTAAACTCTGGGATACTGATCCAGAGCGTCCCTCATTCACTGAACTCTGCCCTATAAGGGCCGAGAGTCCTTTTGCTGGAAACAGAAAGACATCTCCTTAAGGAATGTCTGTGTCTCCTATTGGAATCTTAGCTGATAGATCTGTAAAGTCTAAGTGTGAATAAATGCACTTGCAACAAAATGCAAATTGCAATGAATTCATTAAGTGATTTAAAATTGGCAATGCTACTAACTGAAACAAAGAAAAAAATAGCTTGACTGCAGCTAGCTCACTGGCAGAGCAAGGCCTTGGGCTCAGTTCCCAATACTGTCCTGCCAAAAGTAAAAAACAGTATTGTTTTATGCTAACTCTATGCAAGAAATAAAATGAAGAAACATGCATCTTTCTTCTTATAAGGAAAACATTGGGAGAAAACCAGCTGTCCTTGAAGCTGGTTACAAAAGACAGTAGGGTGTGGGGCATGGAACAGGGACAAGAGGACACAGTACTCACTCTGTGTGTGCCTTTTTCTTGGGTCTCTTGAAATCACGTTGACAGTCTACAAGTTTAAACAATAAATGATAATCACAAAGGGCAAGAAGGACATTCCACTGCAGATGAGAAGGGAGCCTGCTAAATGGTACTGAAAAATGAAAACCTGTGGATTGGAGAGAAGGCTCAGTAGTTACGAGTGTGGGTTGCTCTTCCAGAGGACCTCAGTTTGGTTCCTAGAGCCTATGTTAGACAGATCACAAGTCCCTGTCACTCCAGCTCCAGAGGATTCTATGCCCTCTTCTGTGGCTCCCTGAGATGCCTACACACAGAATTTGCATAATAGGTAGATTAGATAGATAGATAGATAGATAGATAGATAGATAGATAGATAGATAGATAGATGATAGATAGATAGATAATTATACCTAAAAACTGGCTGGGCACAGGAGGAGGAAGAACAACACAGAAAACTACTCTGTATGAACTTTTCAAGCAAACTATTTATGGTGATTAAGGCCTGAGTTGAGAATCTGAATGTTCTCCAGCCATCAAATAAGCTACCACACGCACATGGGCTTTCTTCCTAGCATACCAGAAGGGAAGAGGAAGAGGCACAGTTTGAATCTGTAACCATTCAGGCATTAAAAATGGAAAGCAGTTGTACTCTGTTCCTTGAAGGGCAAATATATCTACTCATGGAGGAGGATATGTGCCCATGGAAATCCATTTGATTATTTATTCATTTAAGCACTTACTTGCCACAATATTGACTCATGGATATTATTTTATACTGTTTGCTATACTCCTGTGTTACTTTGCTGGTTTTGCAGCTGTAATTATCCCACCTTGACTGCCTGGAGTGCTTTCATTTCATATCTGTGCTCTTGATGGATTTCCACCAATGCTGTCCTATGGTACTGAAGCGCCTCCTCACTTGTTGGCACCAGGGGATGGACCATCCACCTCTCATCTATTTCCAGCTGCAGTCCTGCAGCGAACCTCCTCAAGGAGCCCTACCCAGTTTCCTGTACTGGAGGATGGTATTCAAAATCAAGAACTGTGAGTTTACCCTGCAGAGCTCCTAGGGACTAAAGCACCAAACAAAGAGTACACATGGATGGATCCATGACTCCAGCTACATATGTAGCAGAGGATGGCCTTATCTGGCATCAATGGGAGGGGAGGTCCTTGGTCCTGTGGAGGCTCTGTGCCCCAGCATGGGAGAATGCTAGAACAGTGAGGCAGGAGAAGGTGGGTGGGTGAGAACCTTCTTAGAGGCAAAGGGGAGGGAGATGGACGGGGGATGGGGTGGGGTTCAAAGGGGAGACCAGAAGTGTAAATAAATAAAATAACCAAGAAAAAAAATAACATTTAAAAAAATCAAGAACTGGGTACTAGGAGGATGCTATTGGAGAATTACAGTCTCCGGGCTCTCACTAATTGAACCAAGAACATGCATTATGTGCTAACCCTATCTAAGTGCACCGCTTTAAACATGCCCACCTATAACCATATATCTAAATGAAACTAGAGTTAGTTTCCACTGATGTCACATCTCAAACTCTAATCCATCGCCACCATATGGGGCACTGAGCCCTTGCTTGTCTGTAACTTCCCACTCCAGTGAGGGAAACATGGCTCTCACCATCTGTCATGGGCTTATATCATTGTTGGCTTCCAGTGAACATGGATGGCTGAATCAGGATCTCTAACCTGCACCCTGCCATGTAATCCCTTATTTGGATTTGGTGGGTACAGAAAATCACTATAAATAATTTGTTTCGAAAAGTCCTCATAGAGTTTCTTTCTGTGTGTCTTGGATAGCCTTAATTGTCAACTTGACACAGTTTAGAGTTATCTGAGAGAAGAAGCCTCAGTTGAGGGATCGTCCCAATCAAATTGACCTGTGGGTATGTGGGGGATGGTCTTAATTATTAATTGATTAGGGCCAGGCAAATTATGGACAGCGCCATCCCTAGGCAGGTGGGTCCAGGCTATAACAAACCCAGCTATGGCAGAAAGGAGGAGTGCTGCTTCCTGGTCGGCATACAGTCTCATGCCATAAGCTTTGGTTCATTCCCCTACTAGCTCATAACTTATATAACCCATTTATTCTGTCCTATATGTGCTGCATGGCTGGTTATCTCTCCTCAGTTTCATACATTCATCTCCTCACAGTCTGGGTGGAGAACCTCTTGTGCCTGAACCTATTCCAGAGTTCCCCTCTCTCTACAGGAACTCCCACCTTCTACTTCCTGCCTTTTGCTAATAGGCCATCAGCTTTTTATTGACAGGTGATGCTTCCAAATAGTTCATAAAAGATTCTCTCTACACATAGCACTCAAGACAACAGATCAGAACTTGAAAATATCATCCTTAGTGAGGTAACCCAATCACAAAAGAACACACATGGTATGCAGTCACTGATAAGGGGATATTAACCCAGAATCTCGGAATACCCTAGACACAATTCGCATATCAATAGATTTCCAAGAAGATGGAAGGAGAGACCCCTGGTCCTGGAAAGACTGGATGTAGCGGAATGCCAGGACAGAGAAGCGAGAGGGGGTTGAATGGGGAAAAGAGGGAGGGAAGGGGGCTTATGGGACTTTTGGGGAGGGAGGAAACAGGAAAGGGGAAATGATTTTGAATGTAAATAAAAAAAACTTAGAAAATAAAAAAAAAGACTACAGATCATTGCTACTTATTGTATCATTGAGGAAAAAACAACCTAAGAATGAATACTTATTTAATCACAGTACAACAAATCCACACCAGGGAGATTATAGATCAAGGAAGCCTAAAGCGACATGACAAATAAATAATTCTTCACCCCACACTGGACCCTGTGATGGAAAGGGGTGGCCAGTGCCAAAGAGGATGTTACTGTGTCAGCTTCCAAATGGTGAGCATGGACCACAGGTGGGAAATGATGTCATCACAAATTGACAATTGATCTTCTTAAGAAGAACACACTGAATTGTTCAAGCGTAAGGTGTGTGTGTGTTTGTGTGTCTGTGTGTGTGTCTGTGTGAAAGGGAGACAGAGTCAGACAGCCTGAAGCAGGAGAACTGGAACTTGAAAGCCAGCCCCCTCTACAAACCAAGTTCTAAGCCAGTCTGGGATACATAGACCATATTTCAAAAAAGAACACTAATTATCATCTATGTTTATACCCACAGGCAAAAGCTACTCTCAGCCTTCATCAGAGAAGTTTTTCTTTGCAACTGATAGAAGTGAATACAGAGACCCATAGCTGCACAAGGAACCCAGGCGTGCATGTTCCTTATCAATATACATGCAGACAAAGCACTCATGCACACAGAATAAATAAATAATAAGGGAAAGAGTAACCAGGACATATTACACACATGTACAAAATTTTCAAAGAACAAAATGTACAATTAATAAAAATGTTTATAATTGCTAAATATTCATGTAATTTTTCTTTTCTTAATCATAACATTGCTTCCAAAAAAGTTAAAAAGTCCTTGTTTGGGATAGGAGAATAAATGAAAAAGCAGGAAAAGCACTCAGAATAGCCCCCAACACTGGGGGAGGAGCCCTGGAGTAATGCTGTGTCCCTTGGGGCAGAGGGATTAATGAGCTATAGAGTAAGTATGTTCAAGTGTAAGGTAAAATAAAGGATTCATGCTATGACATTTGTATTGCTTGAGAGGGGAGGAGGGTAAGAGAAGAGGGTTGGCTGATTGGTTGGTTGGTTGGTTAATGGGTTGGGTTTTTTATTAGTTTGGGGTTTTTTGTTTGTTTTTGTTTTTCCAAGACAGGGTTTCTCTGTGTAGCCCTGGCTGTTCTGTAACTCACTATGTAGACCAGGCTGGCTTTGAACTCAGAGATCCACCTGCCTCTGCCTCCTAAATGCTGGGATTAAAGGTATAGCCCCCCCTCCCCAGTTAGCAGAAGAATTTATTCAAGTTCTGGCCCCATTTAAGCTTAAAGATATTTGGAAAGGAGGAAGTACAAACAATAGAGAATGTGACAAACATAAAGCATAAAGTAAAGAGGAAGATGGGAAATCCATACTCTCATACAATGAAAACTGGTGGAGGATGGGGGGTTAGGGGGTTGGGGAGGTGAGGGGGTGAACTCCAAAGTTGGATGAGAAAGATTCCAGACTGAATTAAGAAGATATACAAGTCAGTGCTACTTACAAGAGATACACATACACATTTCCCCCAGGATATCTGAAATTTCAGGAACAGTAAAGATAAATCAAGAATACACACGCCAGATAATATTAAATAAAGTAAAATGCAAATCCAATAGCTTTGATGTCCTCTCTAGGCAAACAGTCGTTTTGCAAGGGGTGATTTCTGAATCTTTAAGAAAGGACAATATAGAAACAAAAATGTATTTTCAAGTTACTATTTATGATCTCAGAAGACTTCTAATGGTGTAGTGAATCTAGGAAAACACTGTCTTTCACAGCATCCAGATCTTCTTGAGGCCACTAAAACTAACCTTCGGGACATTATTTCCCATACCCGAGTTTGTGCTGCCACCTACAGACTCAATCTCAGCATTGCATGTTGACGTTAATGCTTACTGGCCATGGTCATTACATGCTCATTACATGCTCTGTGTTGCAGATGAACCAAAGCATATGTCCACTCTCCACTAGTACAGTTTAGTAGCATCAGATCTGTTCTCCGATTGACTGACAATATCTAAGATAATTAGCAATAACTTCAAAGGAGCATACATTTGTGTTCTTATGTGTTAAAAAAAAAATCTCCTCAGTTGGGCTTTATTAGACTAAGTTAATAAAAAAAGGTAACTTTCACGGTGGCAAAATACCTAAGACACTCGTTAAGAAAGGATACGTTTAGTTTTCGTTCACATTCACAGTTTGGTCATGGTGGGAAAGGCATGGTAACGGGACCACGCCTGTCTGTGGTGGCAGAAGCCTGAAGCAGCTGCTTATAACATGGTGCTGACCCCTGGAAGCAGGGAGCCAGTAACTCCCAGGCTCCACCCCTAGAACCCTACACCCACCAGCCAGGCCTCATGTCCCAGAGGTTCCATAACCTCCCAAATCATTGCCACCAGCTCCAGACCAAATGTTCAAACATGTGAACCCATAACAGGCACTGCATATCCAAACCTTAACGATCCTCCCTAGCTGCCATAGACTCACCGCTACCTCATAAGGGGAAATGTCTTCAGCTCAACTTAAAGAAGTCCCAGACTTACCAGTCCCAATGTCATTCGAAAATCCAAATCGAGAGTCTCTTCTGAAACTCAGAGCTACGTCTGAATCGGAGCTACCGAGAAAGCAAAGATCAAGTCAAATGCTTCCCATAGCTGATGGCACCATGTAAACATACACATTTCAAATAGGGAGACCAAGAAGATGGATAGAAAGGCGATTGTGATGGTTTGTATATGCTTGTCCCAGGGAGTGGCACTACTAGAAGGTGTGGCCTTGTTGGAGGAAGTGTGTCACTGTAGGGTTGGGCTTAGAGATCTTCCTCTTAGATGCCTGAAGATGCCCAGTCTGCTCCTGGTTTCCTTTGGATAAAGGTGTAGAACCCTCAGCTCCTCCTGCACCATGCCTGCCTGGATGTTGCCATGCTTCTGCCTTGATGACAATGGACTAAACCTCTGAACCTGTAAGCCAGCCCCAAGTTAATGTCTTTTATAAAACTTGCATTGGTCATTGGTGTCTGTTCACAGCAGTAAAACCCAAACTAATACAGCAATATTAACCAAAGAAAAGCTGCAGGACAAACACCAGTCCCTCTGCTGTGAGTCTTACCTGCAGGGTTCATGGAAGTGGCATCTGGATAGTGCTGCATAGTAGCTCTGTGACCTGAAACGCGCGTGGACTTTCTCTTGGGCTGGCTCCACTGATTTCAGCTTTCCTTAGGATGCATTCTGTATTCCCTATCTCTCTACCACATGGGCTGACCATTGCAATTTAGGCTCCAGTTTCATAGTGTCAGATCCCAGATGCTGTCACTGTACAGGGAATGACCCACATACCCCTGCAACTCCTCACCCATTCCAGGCAGGAACCCATTAGCCAGGGCTACAACATTTTGTAAAACTTCTCCATTTTGGTTGAACTGTGGCACTTTCTGTAACTATGGTAATTTGCATCCTAAAATAACTCATTTCTCTACATTCTTGACTGTTCTGCCCTAGGGACCCCAAGTAATGGCCAGCCTCCAGAGATGCTTATCAATTACCTGACATTCTTTTACTAACTCACTGGTTACTCTATAGCCAACAACAGGGCCAGCAATGCAGGAGACTTCTACTTCCTCCAGCCAGCTCTCTGCCCCATTACTATCTCAGCTTGTAAGCTCTGATCTTACAGAGACCCCTCTGTAGACTTTCCCCCCAAATAAAGGCCCACGCTGCCTTAAGTCACACATTCCCTTGTCTGTCTTTCTCAATAACCTTTCACTTAATTACAGCCTCATAATCTGTTGCATTATTTAAGGCAGCTGGTAGAGAAATGGGAGGCAGAAAGAAAGAGATGCTTGATCTGACCTTAGGCGAGGGGGCAAAATGCTTACAGAAGATAGGATGTGGCACCTTATGGTGGTGGAAATGACTTCCATAGTTCTCAAAGGAAGCTGGGAAGTGTAGTCCTTCAGCAGGAAACTATCATATCTTAACAATTTTCACTGAGTTCTGAGCACCTCTCTCTCTTGGAGCCAGCCCAAGAGAAAGCTCACTCATTTAGGCCTTGGGGCTATGGAGATAGCACCTCTGGGGGAGCCTTAAGGTATACTCACCTTGAAGTAAGGCCTCACCTCCAGTCAAGGGTCCTTTCCTTTTAAAAGCATCTGAAAGTGAGGGGTTTCCTTGGTTCTGTGGGTTGCTGATTGATCTTCTGTCCCAACATCACCTGCTGGGATTGGTCAGTGTTGTAAAAGGATGTTTCATTTGGAAGTGGCCTGGAACTTTGGTATAAGCTCCAGGACCCCATTATTCCCATTATTTCTTTCTTTCCTTTTTTTTAAAATATTTATTTATTTATTATATATAAGTACACTGTAGCTGTCTTCAGACACACCGGAAAGGGCATCAGATCTCATTAGAGATGGTTGTGAGCCACCATGTGGTTGCTGGAATTTGAATTCAGGATCTCTGGAAGAGCAGTCAGTGCGCTTAACCACTAAGCCACTCTCCTGTCTGGACCCCATTATTTCTGCATTCTGCATTCTGCATTGTGTGTTCAAAACAAAACAAAACAAAACAAGACTAGGATTTGTATATGAGAGAGAAAATACAATATTTTTCTTTCTGAGTCTGTGTCACTTTGTTTAATAATCTCCAGCCTCATCCATTTTCCTGACATTTTCATTTTTCTTTATATATGAATAATATTTCATTGTGTGATAAACATTTTCATTATTTGTTGATCTGTTGATGGACATCGAGGCTAATTCTACTTCCTGGATATTATAAATAATGCAGCAATAAACATAGATGTACAAGCATCTCTGTGGTAGGATATAGAGTTCTCTGGTGATATACTCAGGATAGTACAGCCATATTATTTCAAGAACACCTCTTGCCAGACCCTGAGATGCCCTTGCATGTTGAGTCCCAGAATCACACGATCTTCCAAGCCTTGAAGTTCAGCATGTTAATTCTGTCAACTCTATTCCTCCATCCTGAGTGATGGAAGGCCTGAACTGGGGCTCACAGTAGACACTAAAGGATTAAGATACTACTTTCTCATGGAAATGACCAGAAGGGTAATCCCACCAGCATCCGCTTTGTGCCTCCTGTGAGTCAGGCAGCTTACCCATGACCACAATTACTCTCCATAGCAGTGAAATAGTTGCGTCCATGGTCTAATTGACAAAGAAATCTCAGATAAAACAAATAGCTTTTCCAGAAAAAAAAAAGTAGCAAATAGTACATTTGGAGCTTAAGCCTAAATCATGTGGCTCAAAGTCAACTGGACTTTACAATATGAAGTGCTTAATGTAACTGGTTGACTTAAAGAGAAGTTTGTTTTCTTTTTCTTTTTTCTTTTTTCCATTTAATTTAAATCACCCAAAGTAAAATGCCTTAATTTTGATCAAATCATAAATTACTGTAGGGGTTTGCAGGGCAGTTTTCTTTTTCTGCTTCACCCTCTTTTTTCTCTTCCTACATCATCACAATAACTCTCCTTTATCAAGTTCATATATATGTATGTATATATATATGCACACATATATGTATATACATATATCATTGCATGTTATCCTCTATGGTGTCTATATGACTATATGCAGACACATGCAAACATGCCTATTTGTGAAGGAAAGTCAGAGATGACTTCTTTCTTTGTTCATGCTCCTAGGCAACTATTATAGTCAAAGCTATTGTTTGTTTCTCATCTCCTGGCCACTCAGGACCTATAGAGTCATCTAGAAGATCCCAGAGCTCTTTTGCTGCAGGGGATGTGGAGATGAACCCAGTGGAAGAAGAAATGGGGTGGAGAGCAAAGTGCCCCAGGCTCCCAGGATTCCTTGAAGAGTCCTGATCCACAGTACACAGTGTGTGTGATCTGACTTGCCTCAGCATAGTGGGGGATAACGCAAAGGACTTGAGGCCAGGGGAACCGCTCCTCTGTCTTCATGGAAATCTCCACAGGGGATGGGCCCTCCCCTGCTGGCTCATGGACAGGCGAGTCAGATTTGACTAAACACAGGTTGCACCCTGATTTACCTTTGAATACATAAACATGCTCTAATTGGCTAAATAACTATATATAAGCTTGTACAATAAACAATAAAATTAAATCTGCACTCTGATGCTGGTCTCAGGAGTCTGAAACTCGGGCATCTCTGTCTTTACTTTCCCCCCACTTCCTGGTCCCTGTTCCCACATTTTGCTTCAAATTCTGTCTCATTTGGTAAGTGATTAAGAAAGACTAAATCAGAGTTTTATCTTCTTAAAGATGTTCCTGGTCAACAACTTAGTGACGGCTCCAGGCCAAGACAGCAATGAAGGCACTTCCTTGTTTCTAAATGTCATCTGCAGCTTCCATTAAACCCACTTTCACACAGCAAATATTGACTGGGTTTTATATTTTAAAAATCCTTATGTTCTGAAGAAATACAACCTCAGGAAAGTGACTGTTGACTCTAGAAGTCGTTGTGTAGTTAAAACCTAGGACTCTGATCTGCACGCTGAGTGAGCACTTAAACTCAAGCTCTGCCCCAGTGCTGGGGTCAGCTGCTTGATTTCTCTGGGCCCCATCTACACCATAGACTTTTTGTCCTAAGCATTTATTTGATAAATGCAAAGCACCCAGAAAGAGCTAAGAACGGCATAAATAATATACTTAGGGAAATGCTGTAGACAATTTCCCTACCCCAGAAGTTGATAAAACTTGGCTGTGTTGACAAAAAACTACATAAGATGCCATTGCAAGGAACACAGCCCACTTATTTTTACCCTCTGAACCCCAGTTTCCTTCTTTTAGGAGAGGAGGAAATGAGACCAGACAGACTGAGGTTCATGGCAGATCTCATGACCAAGGGCTTAAGAGGTATTGAGCCTCAAGTGTCCCCATCACTTCCAACTCTCATATCAATAAGTGCTGGAATAATCTCAATTAAAAATGCTTAATACCATGCCACTGGAGATAATTTCTAAACAAATTTGTCTCTCTTCCTATGTGAAACTTTCAACTTCATCAGTTATAAATAATGACTGCTGGCAATTTATTCTGACAAGTGTTTGAGCAGTTGTCGGTAATATATTCATTTTATCGATGGGTTTGCTATAGATCATGACTTAGATTAAGTAGCTAAAAGTATAAATTCTAATTGGCCAGTGTGATAATTAATCTTGACTAGATTGACAAATGTCTTAGCAAAGCATGTTTCTGAGGCTGTGTGAGAAGGTGTTTACAGAGATTGGCATGTGGGTCCGTGAACTGTGTGTGGAAGACTCACTTGGAATGTGGGTGGTCCCACGAAGCAGTCTGGAGATGCATCCAAAAGAAAAAGAAGCTCATGCACAGACATGTTCACTGAGTTTTAAAGCAGATGTATTTTTCGATGCTGCTATTGCCCTTGGACATCAAACTTGATTCTTGGGCTGTTGAGTTGCTGGGGACAGCAGACAATGACAGGGCCTGCCTGCAGTAGACCGGGATGGACACGTCTCAGAAGCCCACAGCAGCTCCTTGTAGAAAAGGTCTGGGACTCTGAAAAGCAGGACACACATCCCTCCAGGGGACCTGCCATCTGAAATAAGGGACTGCCTGCAGTAGGCCTGGATGGAGACATTTTAGTAGCCCACGGCAGCTCTTTGTAACAACAGTTGTTCCCATTTCTCCTAACCTTAGCCCTGGACAACAGCTGTATAGATTTCATTTGTACGTGACTGTTTTTCGGTTGGTCTTGATGTGCATAATTATTCTATTATATCTGACTTTCTTACTTCTTTCTCCTTCTGCTCTGACAAATTCTATGAAACTAGATGTTCCCTGATGTAATGATTCTTAAACAATTAGAAATTGAGGCACGGGGCACAGCACAGCACAGTCCTAATGGCCCAGGTGCATGCTGTATGTCCTCATCTTGGAAACAATGCAATAACTGCACAATGGTAGTCCCAGATTAATGCTTGACTTGCAAAGAAAGTTTGATGAAATTATTAGAAAATGAATTAGAGCCAACATTGGGACCCCAAAGGAGAAAAATTATTAAAGTTATGAAATAAGTTTTGTACAACATTTGAGAGTGGTTCCTGGATAAGCAAGTATAGAATATGTAAAATCTTATATTAGTAAAACTAAGTCAAAACACTGGGACTCTTAGGAGAGTCATTGTGTGCAATGTGTAGAAGCGGAAAGCTAGGGGAACTTCTGAGTTAAAGGTTAACTTGATTCTTTCTGGCCACTGCCTGGCAGCTTTGCCCATGTCATTTATCATTAGAGCTTTACAAGAAAATGCAAGTAGCTGGCCTCAGAGCTCTGAACTCTGAAGCATAATAGTTAAAGTTAAAGTTTAAATAATGATAAGTTTGCAATTATTATTATTTTGACTATTGGCCCGGGAATAGGGAAGCTTGAAGCTTTGGGGAACAATTGTAATTCTTGATTCTTTGTGGGACGTGGTTATCCTTTTGAATTTGATTCGGCAGTGATTATGCAATGTCTTTTTTATCTGCTTTTAGAGTATCAATAAAAGACCTGGGCAAGAAGGAGGCAAGGGAGCATGTAGAGAGCATGTGGAGAGTATGTAGAGAGCATGTGGAGAGTATGTAGAGAGCATGTAGAGAGCATGTGGAGAGTATGTAGAGAGCATGTGGAGAGTATGTAGAGAGCATGTGGAGAGTATGTAGAGAGCATGTAGAGAGCATGTGGAGAGTATGTAGAGAGCATGTGGAGAGTATGTAGAGAGCATGTGGAGAGTATGTAGAGAGCATGTAGAGAGCATGTGGAGAGTATGTAGAGAGCATGTGGAGAGTATGTAGAGAGCATGTGGAGAGCATTTAGAGAGCATGTGGAGAGTATGTAGAGAGCATGTAGAGAGCATGTGGAGAGTATGTAGAGAGCATGTGGAGAGTATGTAGAGAGCATGTGGAGAGTATGTAGAGAGCAAGTGAGAGAACAAATGCAGAGAGCATGAGAAGAGCTTGTGAAGAGTGAATGAAAAGAGAATGTGAGGTGTGTGTGAAGATCGTGTGTGTGAGTGAAAGGGGAATGCACAGAAGTGTGTATGAGCGAGAGAGTGCAAGAAAAGAAAAGCGCACAGGAGAAAGGCAAAGTGCGCAGGAGAATGCAGAGTGTGTGCAACCTCAAGCTGCGAGCGAATGAGAGAGAGAAAGAGAGCAGAGAACGAGAGAGAAGAGAAACTTTAAGGCTTGAAAAATTGCCCGTCAGCTTGTACCCCAAAAGTAGTCTATGCATATTTATTATGCGCCTTCCAGATATCCCTACTTCCAGTTGAGAACTCCGATCCTGTGTCGAGGCTGGACCCCAACATTGAGTATGGCCTCCTATCAGTAGCTTTCAGAGGAAAGACCAGGCTCTTGGCCTCAGACTAGCTACCCCATTGGTTCTTCTTGTTCTGAGGCTTCTAGCTTCTTGAACTAAGTAATTGCCATCTTCCTCAGCTCTCCATCCTGCAGACAGTCATTGCGAGACCATCTAGCTTCTTAACTGTAAGCCCATATAATAAATTCCTTCTTATAATTACAGATATTCAATTGGTTCTAGTCCTTGACAAGCAATCATGCACAGCTTCCTAATACATGGGCACAGATTTAAGGCATCTATTTGATACAGACATATTCTAGATTGGAATCTCAAGAAGCCCCATCAATATTTACAAGTGTCTTTGGGGATGATTATTGAGATCCTGCCAAGAGAGAGGGTAAAACACCAGATTTAAAATCACTAAGAATAAGTCAAAGTCTAGACAGGGACATAAACTCAGTCCCTTCTGCCCAAGACCTGGAGCCAGGCTCACATTGTCCTGACCGGAAATGAGGACATGCCTCCTTCTTTGGAGATACCAGCCTTTTGTAATCAGCCAGTTCAGCTGTGATGTTATCCCCCAATCATAATAAAACCCAGACACACAGCTCACAAGAAACAAAACCAGAACATCACCATTAGGGCAAGACAAACTTGCCAGACATTAGAGGAAAAGACGTAAAAATTTTTTTAAAAAAATCAGTAGCTAAAGAAATAAGAAATACTTTTAAAATTCAGAAAAAGATGTAAAGAATAAAAATTCTGACAAACTATGTAAAAGCAAAACTTAAAATGTATTTTCATTTTCTATTGAAAATATCTGAAGGCCATGTGTATAATATGGAGGACACAAAATAGCACATGGAGCCAGTCATCACCTTTAATGGAACAGCCAATCCCCCTTCAAGTTTCAGGCACATTCCTAATGCCCCACAGAGCTCCCAAAAACCAGTCGGTATTTGCCATGAGGCCACATGGCTCATTAATTTGTTCTGTTATTGAGGGATGTGTTTTGTAGGTGATTCCTTCTTGGGATAGGAGGGAAACCTGATGTTATGGATGAGTTGATCTAGGACTGTTAGAAAGTGTAGCAGGCTATACTTATTTAAGAAATGTGCCCACAGAAAACCTCATTACAGTGAGAGAGCCTGATTCTCAAAGGTTCACTTGTCAGAGTAAATGGGCAAATGTCTCATGCAGAAGGTCCTCATAGTGTACTTCTTTTCAAGCCTGAATCATCTGGGTTAGTGGGATGACTTAGGCAGTAAGGATGCTTGCTTCCAAGTCTGACAACTCAAGTTCAATCCCCTGATCCTACATGGTGGAGAAGAGAAAAAAGATCCACCTCCAGATGGATCCAAGATAATCCTAGGATTTCCTCATGCATCCTGTGGCAAGCACACACAGAGATGGACAGACAGACAGACAGACAGACAGACACACACACACACACACACACACACACACACACGTAGCTGTTCCTAAAATCTGGAATCGGCTTCTAGTCCCCATAAAATTAATGATTTTCTTGTATATTTGATAACATTTATTGATTTTCTTGCATGTTTTATCTTTTTTCTATTCCTTAAAATGTAAATTAAGAGTAAACTATTAGGAAGCTTGTCATTTTTTATATTTCATTTATTTATTGTGTGTGCTTACTATGTGTGTATGCATCATGGCTCCCTCGGTGTTGGAGTTTTCTGGCTGGGCTGTCATTGCAAAACCAGTAAGATTCCTAAGGCATAAAGGAAGTTTTCAGTCAAAACATTTGCTCTACTCCAGAATCTGTACTCATCAGAGAGGTGACCCTCAAACTTTTTAAACTCACACCATCTTACACATAACATCAAAGCAGTGTCATCCCATTCAGAAACTTCAAAATTCACAATTTGTTGTATCTTTGTAAATATTGACACTAAGAACTACAGAGGGTTCCTAATTTTCAGAGTGGCACAAACTTGAAATGCTGTACTGTTTGATGCTTTCCCAGGTTGTCTATAAATGGTAAGATGCTTGTGTGATGGCTAATCTTGGTTGTCAACATGGCACATCCAAGAAGAGAGAACTTTCACTGAAAAGTTGCCTTCATCAGATTGCCCTATGGGACATCTGTGGGGCATTTTCTCAACTGTTACTTTGTGTGAGAGAGTCCAGCGTATTGTGAGCATCATTTGTCCCTAGAAAGGTAGGTTCAATTTTCTTTAACCATTATTTACATAGTTCTTGTATAGAACTTTCCAGACTTGCGACCATAACTTGTCTTTGAAGGTACTTTGTAAGAGGTTTGGACTCATACCAAGAAACTCACAGGAAAGCACTAACCAGGTAGGATTAGAGGCTTCCCACTTAAAACTATTTCTGGGAAATCTTAGGTTTCTCTACCATAGCTTCTCATATTGACTTGGGACTATTCTGAGTTTGTTTTTTCAGCCTGGATCAGTTACCTGGGCATCTGAAAGGATGGTACATTACTTCTTTCTTAGGGTTAGGAGTAGGCTGTCAGGAAATCCAAGCTCAGTCCAACCTGTTTCTGCATTTGGGGTGTTGAATCTACTTTTCTAATTAAAGATACTTTTTGGGAAAAAAAAAGGAAAGAAAGAAAAGTGGACTGGAGCTATATAAGAAAGGTATGTTAACATGAGCCTGGGATCAAGACAGTAAGCAGCATTCTTCTATGGTCTCTTCTTCAGTTCCTGGCTCTAGATTTTTGCCCTGGCTTCCCTCAATGGTAGACTGTAAGCCATTAAGCCATATGAACCCTTTCCTCCCCAGATTGCTGTTAGACAGGATGTTTTATCACAGCAACAGGGAAACAAACCAGGACAGCTTGTGGTGCTGGGCAGGATTGAGTCACAGCCCCCACCAGCCACTAGACATGAGGCAAAGAGAGGAAAGCAGCCAAGATTCAACAGTGTACTACTGTGCTGTTGAGCAAAGAGTTTGCAAGTGTATTTCCAAATTATGCTGTTGCTGTTCATTGTATTCATGATAGTTGTATCTGGACATAACACCGTTGTATGTTAGAGATCATGTGTAATACTATCAATGCATACATACTTACACACATACAAACACATATGTACATATTGAATGATAATGTCATTTAATCTACCAAATACACATATGGAACATATCTTGTCTGGGTGTTGCATAGTACCACTGGTGTCTTAAAATGCAGAAAGAGTGGGGTCAAAAATGGGAGGCTGGGTGGGAGGAGGGCAGAGCAGGTCAGAGAGGAGAGCCCTCAGTTAAACAGAGTTAGCAAGGGCCACACACCCTGGTGACAGAATGAGCTGGGAATGAGCAATGTCACCTGGGGGGACAGGTGGAAGCTCCTGACCCCACTTCTGAGCCCAGCCCACCACCCCAGGCTTTAAAATTTAAAAGCAGAAAAAGCGTTCAATAGTATGTATGCAATGTTCACCTACACCTTTCTCACTCAAATACAACAACTGTTCCCCAGATGTCACCAAAATGATTCCTGTCTGCTAGAAGATGGAGAGCAGCCCCAGGCCTTTTAGGACCTCTTCCTCATCTGTGTTGGCAAATGGTACCTCTAAACACTGTAATTTAAAATCTGCTTTATTTTTAAAAGAGTTTGATAGATTTATGTGTGTGAATGTTGTGCCATCTGTGTGCTTGGAGCCCATGAAGACCAGACCAGGGAGTTGCATACCCTGGAACTGGAATACCAGACAGTTGGAGCGGCCATGCTGGTGCTGGCAACTAACAAAACGGAACTCTGTAAGAGTAACAAGTGCTTAAACGCCCTGAGACATTTCTCTAGCCACAGGAATCGATTTAAATAGTTAATGGAATGCCAATATTATAAACATTTAGTAATGACTATAGTTTATTTTTAACGAAACAAGCATCAGCTTTTTCCCCTTGTAAGACAGTGTCTGAGTTAGGGTTTTACTGCTGTGAACACACACCATGACCAAGGCAACTCTCATAAAGGACAACACTTAATGGGGGCTGGCTTACAGGTTCAGAGGTTCAGTCCATTATCATCAAAGCTAGAACATGGCAGCATCCAGGCAGGCATGGTACAGGAGTTCTACATCTTTATCTAAAGGCTGCTAGCAGAATACTGGCTTCCAGGCAGCTAGGATGAGGGTCTTAAAGCCCACACCCACAGTGTCATACCTACTCCAACAAGACAAAACCTGCTTCAACAGGGTCACACCTCTTAATAGTGCCATTCCCTGGGCAGAGCATATGCAAACAAGCACAGACAGCTTGTTAGAAGATAGGTCCTCAGCTGCCTTTCTCCCCAGATATGAGGCCCTACAACTTCTCTCTCCCTAGACAGAGTTCTCTCCCCATTGTACTGAGTAAATTCAAAACAATCCTGAATAAAAATTATGACTTGACTCATAGTCAGTGGCCCCACTGCCTTAACTCCTGACTGGAAGATCAGTCCAGGCTAGATCATGTGATTGGAGCTTGCCCCCTCCCCTCAAACCTATACAAGTCAGACACCCACTTTATTCTCTGGGCCCAAAGGGGAATGAAAATTTGGAGGCTCCTTTTTTTTCAAGAACTGTGGCTACTCAGGGTAGAGAGAACCTCTCCTAATGAAGTTTACATTCGTTTTGTGTGTGTGTGTGTGTGTGTGTGTGTGTGTGTGTGTGTTAACTAACGACCAGTAATTTCTAACATATTCCACTCTATTCTCCTCTTTATGTCATTTCTACCAAAATGTTATCCTTTAATATGACATACTTTTTAAAACTTCACAGTCTTTTTTTTTTCAGGTATACTTCATATTTCTTGGCCACAAAAATCTATGCATATGAATAGACATTTTAATGTTTTATCTCCTAAGATTACAAGACCCTTAATGTTGGATGTTTTTGTATTAGTTTCATATAGTTTTAGTCAAAGTATCTTACATATTACAGGTAAATGATACTGAAAGTGTAGTATCTGACAGCATGAGGACATGAATGGGGTCATGCACTTATGATTAAAATGAGAATAAAGTGCGTTTCCACAGTCCTTCCCTTTCAAGTTCCCCTTGTTAAAGATATAAGTTCATCTATATAAATGAGAGAATGCCCAAGTCTTTGAATGTGTTTGGAAGGATAGACCAAACCCTGGATTGCCACAAACTAAAGATAGACCCTTGTATTCATAAACTTTAATGGAATCATTTCTGTTGCAAGGTTAGACCACCAGGTTACCTAAATCAAGACAGTGGTTCCTCCTGGATTTAGGCCATACCTTTTTGCTTTTTCTTTCTATGCCAGGCTTGGAAACCATGGGTTTGCACAATCTGGGCAAGCACTTGATCACTGAGTGACATCCCAAGCCCAGAGCTCAAAGCCTACTCAAACAGGGTCTGAGGACCTAAGTTCTTCTGTTCCAGTCTTCTGCCACATTCACTGCACCAGCTCCTCATTAGACATTAGCCTACAAGTACCTAACCTTGGACCTCCCAGCTCCATGGCTGTGAGTAATTGGTTTCTGTTATTTACAACTCTTCCAATCTGATGTAGTTTGTGATAGCAGCAAAGACAGACTAAGAGAATTGATCATTAAGAGTTATTTCCAGAGACTGGAGAGTTGACTCGGTAGTTAAGAGAACCTGTGGTTCTTGGAAAAGACCCAAGTTCAATTCCCAGCACCTACATGGCTGTTCACAGCTGTCTGTAAATCCAGTTTCAAGGGATCCAATGCTCTCTGTGGGTATGGCACATAGGTGGTATACATACATACAGGCAGGTAAAACACACATACACTTGAAATAAAATATACACATTGTTCTTATACAGTAGAAATTTACTAAAGTATCTACATATATAAAGGTGATCTAAATGAAATCGCAAAACAATGGGGGAGACAAAGTCCCAACTAGATAGCTCTTGTCACCAAATGAAACGTCCAGTACCAAATCTGGGTTACATCTAATTGAGTTGTTGACCAAAGGGGCCCCACAGGAATCCCCAAATAACACAGGTTATTGCCAAGACTAGTTAGTATATATAGACTCTTCTCCACAAACCAAAGACAACATCTACACAACCCATTCGATATGGTGCTGTTGAGCTGATCCTTACATAGAGCTTTCACCCATATGTTCTAGAGTCTTTGGAACAGGAACATATCTAAAGACACATTATCAAAGAAGAAACATAAGGGCCAAGCCAGCCACAAACCCTTTATCTGTAACAGTGTAACATCTGGACAACAACAATAAGTATCGACTTTTCATGTTGGCCAGAAGATTTTAGAGTCCAAGACAACAGGGAAGCTAGAATGGAGAGGGATAAAAAGGGGGCAGGGGTGAAATGGAGAAGAGCATGTCCCTCCAGTGAGGGGAGGGAGGTAGAAACAGGACTCTAGGAAGTCACAGTTCAATCAACAAGGTTCTTGAAAAACAGGTGACAAGTAGCCCTTGTGAACTCTCTGCCTGACCTAACTACACATTTGTAGCTAACCCCAGGACGTTTGGTTGTTCCCAAGAGGACAGATTGATGAGGAAGCACTCTTGACAATATCCAGCAAGATCTTGAAGGCAGTAGGCAACAGTCTATCTTTCCAAGTCAATGTCTCCTGAATCATGTGTACTTAGTAGGACACAGTTGCTTCTCCTACAGTAATATGCAGGGTTTTAGACCCTGTCTCACACCAGCTTACCTAGAATCCACACGGAGAAAAAGTCCTAGGAAACTGTTTTTAAAACAAAATATTATATATATAATATATAAGTGTGTGTGTGTGTGTGTGTGTGTGTGTGTATAAAAGAAATAAGTGCTTTTCTTGGAAATAGTTGTTCTATTTCTGGATCTAATGGGAAGCATCATATCAAGTGAAACACACTGAGTTATATCTTCTGGCCTGAGACATTTTCACTGTTTTCATGTAATGCTCCAAGACTCTGTAAGCAGTACTATAACAAAGAGAGACACACACATAGCATAATTATATAGCTTTATTAAAATGCCATAGTGCATATTGATAAGACTTTCACTATCATAAACCTGGAGAAGTAATATAGTTCAGAAAGCAATACTCTGAAACACTGAATTTCTTTGTAGGTCTGCTCTGAGACTCCATTACACAGTGTTATTAAAAACTACTCAAATTGAGCTGATCCTGCCATTCCATCATTCTCTTCCTGCCAGAAATGTAATAGAATAGCTAATTGAATCACAGCTAGTATGTTAGACCTTGAAATTAAAAGAGGTATATTCTCATTTTTATTAATCCTGACTTTTAACTTCATGTTAAAATGTTATTGTTTACTGAAATCACCTGCAGTTTCATTCAAACGGGTTATCGGTTGTCAGGTTCTCTGGAAGGAGAGCTGGGGCTAGAAAATGACAGGGTGACAAGAGAAATATGGAGCCAAGGCTATACTTCCTGCTCAAGACTCAAAGTTTAATGGACTTTTCCAAATATATAGGCGGGAGAAAAAGCCCTTCCCCCCCAAAGGCTGGAACCAGGTCTGCAGAACTGACCTGGCTGTTCACTGGCCTGAAGCCACTGCTCAGGCAGCTGGGCGGGTCACCCGCTTAATTCAGGAATTCTCAGACCTGGAGGAACAATGAACTTCACCTTCACTCCACCCTAGGTGGAGCAGGATTATGGCTAGCACAGGAATTTCAGCTCACAGGCTGGGAGAACTTCACCTTGGTCAATGTCAAGTTCCTGCCAGGTGACATAACACCCCAATATGGCTTTCTACAGTTTACATCTTTATAATAAACTATATTTAAATATAAACATTAGCAAGACTTTTTTTTTTAATTTAATTTTATTTTATTTTTTTAATTTACATTCCAAATCACTTCCCCTTTCCCGTTTCCTCCCTCCCCGAAAGTCCCATAAGCCCCCTTCCCTCCCTCTTTTCTCCGTTCAACCCCCTCTCATTACTCTGTCCTGGCGTTCCCCTACATCCAGTCTTTCCAGGACCAGGGGTCTCTCCTTCCATCTTTTTAGAAATCTATTGATATGCTGATTGTGTCTAGGGTATTCTGAGATTCTGGGTCAATATCCCCTTATCAGTGACTTCATACCATGTGTGATCTTTTGTGATTGGGTTACCTCACTAAGGATGATATTTTCAAGTTCTGACCATTTGCCTAGGAATTTCGTGAATTCATTGTTTTTAATTGCAGAGTAGTATTCCATTGTGTAAATATACCACATCTTCTGAATCCATTCCTCCGTTGAGGGACATCTGGGTTCTTTCCAGCTTCTGGCTATTATAAATAAGGCTGCTATGAATATAGTGGAGCATGTGTCCTTATTGCATGCAGGTAAAGTCTCTGGGTATATGCCCAGGAGTGGTATAGCCGGATCCTCCGGAAGTGTCATGCCCAGTTTTCTGAGGAGCCGCCAGACTGCTTTCCAGAGTGGTTGTACCAGCCTGCAATTCCACCAGCAGTGGAGGAGTGTTCCTCTTTCTCCACATCCTCGCCAACAACTGCTGTCTCCTGTGTTTTTGATCTTAGCCATCCTGACTGGTGTGAGATGGAATCTCAGGGTTGTTTTGATTTGCATTTCCCTAATGACTAAGGATGATGAACATCTCTTTAGGTGCTTCTCAGCCATTAGATATTCTTCAGGTGAGAACTCTTTGTGGAGCTCTGTACCCCATTTTTTAATAGGGTTACTTGCCTCTCTGGAGTTTAACTTCTTGAGTTCTTTGTATATCTTGGATATTAGCCCTCTGTCGGATGTAAGGTTGGTAAAGATCATTTCCCAGTTAGTTGGTTGCTGCTTTGTCTTTTTGACGGTGTCTTTTGCCTTGCAAAAACTTTGTAATTTAATGAGGTCCCATTTGTCTATTCTTGATCTTAGAGTATAAGCTATTGGAGTTCTGTTCAGGAAATTCTCCCCTGTGCCCATATGTTCAAGGTTCTTCCCTAGTTTCCCTTCTATTAGTTTCAGTGTGTCTGGTTTTATGTGGAGATCTTTGATCCACTTAGAATTGAGCTTAGTGCAAGGAGATAAGGATGGGTCAATTTGCATTCTTCTGCATGTTGACCTCCAGCTGAGCCAGCACCATTTGTTGAAAAGGCTATCTTTTTTCCACTGGATGGTTTTAGCTCCTTTGTCAAAGATCAAGTGACCATAGGAGTGTGGATTCATTTCTGGGTCTTCAATTCTGTTCCATTGATCTACATGTCTGTTACTGTACCAATACCATGCAGTTTTTAACACTATTGCTCTGTAGTACAGCTTGAGGTCCGGGATACTGATTCCCCCAGAGGTTCTTTTACTCTTGAGAATAGTTTTAGCTATTCTGGGTTTTCTGTTATTCCAGATGAATTTTTGAATTGCTCTTTCTAACTCTATGAAGAATTGAGTTGGGATTTTGATGGGGATTGCATTGAATCTGTGTATTACTTTTGGTAAGATGCTCATTTTTACTATATTAATCCTGCCAATCCATGAGCATGGCAGATTTTTCCATCTTCCGAGGTCTTCTTCAATTTCTTTCTTCAGAGACTTGAAGTTCTTGTCATACAGATCTTTCACTTGTTTGGTTAGCGTCACGCCAAGATACTTAATATGGTTTGTGGCTATCGTAAAGGGTATTATTTCTCTTACTTCTTTCTCAGCCTGCTTATCCTTTGAGTATAGGAAGGCTTCTGACTTGCTTGAGTTGATTTTATATCCGGCCACTTTGCTGAAGTCGTTTATCAGCTGTAGGAGTTCTCTGGTGGAGTTCTTTGGGTCGCTTATGTATACTATCATATCGTCTGCAAATAGTGATAGTTTGACTTCTTCCTTTCCAATTTGTATCCCTTTGACCTCTTTTTCTTGTCTAATTGCTCTAGCTAGAACTTCAAGTACTATATTGAAAAGATATGGAGAGAGAGGGCAGCCTTGTCTAGTCCCTGATTTTAGTGGGATTGCTTCAAGTTTCTCTCCGTTTAGATTGATGCTGGCTACTGGTTTGCTGTAAATTGCTTTTACTATGTTTAGATATGGGCCTTGAATTCCTGATCTTTCCAAGACCTTTAGCATGAAAGGATGCTGAATTTTGTCAAATGCTTTCTCAGCATCTAATGAGATGACCATGTGGTTTTTTTCTTTGAGATTGTTTATGTAGTGGATTACATTGATGGATTTCCTTATATTGAACCATCCCTGCATCCCTGGGATGAAGCCTACTTGATCGTGGTGAATGATCGTTTTGATGTGTTCTTGGATTCGGTTGGCAAGAATTTTATTGAGTATTTTTGCATCGATATTCATAAGAGAGATTGGCCTGAGATTCTCTTTCTTTGTCGGATCTTTGTGTGCTTTTGGTATTAGTGTAATTGTGGCTTCATAGAACGAGTTGGGTAGTGTTCCTTCTGTTTCTATTTTGTGGAACAGTTTGAAGAGTATTGGTGTTAGGTCTTCTTTGAAGGTCTGATAGAATTCTGCACTAAAACCATCTGGACCTGTGCTTTTTTTGGTTGGAAGACTTCCAATGACAACTTCTATTTCTTCAGGGGTTATAGGACGGTTTAGATGGTCTATTTGATCCTGATTTAATTTTGGTACTTGGTATCTGTCAAGAAAATTGTCCATTTCCTCAAGATTTTCTAGTTGTGCTGAATACAGGTTTTTGTAGTAGGATCTGATGATTTTTTGAATTTCCTCAGTTTCTGTTGTTATCTCTCCCTTTTCGTTTCTGATTTTATTAATTTGGATACTATCTCTGTGCCCTCTGGTTAGTCTGGCTAAGGGCTTATCTATCTTGTTGATTTTCTCAAAGAACCAACTCCTCGTTTTGTTGATTCTTTGTATGGTTTTATTTGTTTCTACTTGATTGATTTCAGCCCTGAGTTTGATGATTTCCTGCCTTCTACTCCTCTTTGGTGTATTTGCTTCTTTTTGTTCCAGGGCTTTCAGGTGTGCCATTAAGCTGTTAGTGTATGCTGTCTCCCGTTTCTTTTTGGCGGCACTCAGGGCTATGAATTTTCCTCTTAGCACTGCTTTCATTGTGTCCCATAAGTTAGGGTATGTTGTGCCTTCATTTTCATTAACTTTCAAAAAGTCTTTGATTTCTTTCTTTATTTCCACCTTGACCAAGTTATCATTGAGTAGAGCATTGTTCAGCCTCCATGTGTACGTGGGTTTTCTTTTGTTTTTGTTGCCATTGAAGACCACCCTTATTCCATAGTGATCTGATAGGAGGCATGGGATTATTTCTATCTTCTTGTATCTGTTGAGGTCTGATTTGTGACCAATTATATGGTCAATTTTGGAGAAGGTACCATGAGGAGCTGAGAAGAAGGTGTATTCTTTAGCTCTAGGATGAAATGTTCTATATATATCAGTTAGTTCCATTTGGTCCAAGGCTTCAATTAGATTCACTGTGTCCCTGTTTAGTTTCTGCTTTCCTGAACGATCCATTTCAGAGAGCGGGGTGTTGAAGTCACCCACTATTATTGTGTGCGGTGCGATGTGTGCTTTGAGTTTTAGTAAAGTTTCTTTTACGAATGAGGGTGCCCTTGCATTTGGAGCATAGATATTCAGGATTGAGAGTTCTTGATGGTGGATTTTTCCCTTGATCAGTATGTAGTGTCCTTCTGTGTCTTTTTTGATGACTTTGGGTTGAAAATCAATTTTATCCGATATTAGGATGGCTACTCCACCTCGTTTCTTGGGGCCATTTGCTTGTAAAATTGTTTTCCAGCCTTTTACTCTGAGGTAGTGTTTGTCTTTGACACTGAGGTGCGTTTCCTGCATGCAGCAAAATGCTGGGTCCTGTTTACGTATCCAGTCTGCTAGTCTATGTCTTTTAATTGGGGAATTGAGACCATTGATATTAAGAGAGATTAAGGCATAGTGATTATTGCCATCTGCCATTCTTGACGCTATCTTTATGTTTGAGTGGTTATCTACTTTTGGGTTTGATTCAAGAAGGTTATTATCTCATTTTTTCCAGGGTGTTGTTTCTCTCCCTGTATTGGAGGTTTCCACCTATTATCCGTTGCAGGGCTGGATTTGTGGGAAGATATTGTGAAAATTTGGTTTTATCATGGAATATCTTGGTCTCTCCATCTATGGTGATTGAGAGTTTTGCTGGGTATAGTAGTCTAGGCTGGCATTTGTGCTGTCTTAGTGTCTGCATGAGATCTGCCCAGGATCTTCTGGCTTTCATAGTCTCTGGTGAGAAGTCTGATGTGATTCGGATAGGTCTTCCTTTGTATGTTACTTGGCCCTTTTCTCTTACTGCATTTAGTATTCTTTCTTTGTTTAGAACATTCGGTGTTTTGATTATTATGTGACGGGAGGTATTTCTGTTCTGGTCCAGTCTGTTTGGAGTTCTGTAGGCTTCTTGTATGTTCATCGGCATCTCTCTCTTTAAGTTAGGGAAGTTTTCCTCCATAATTTTGTTGAAGATGTTTACTGGCCCTTTAAGTTGCAAATCTTCACTCTCATCTATACCTATAATCCTTAGGTTTGGTCTTCTCATTGTGTCCTGGATTTCCTGGATGTTTTGGGTTACGCGTTTTTGCATTTTGCATTTTCTTTGACTGTTGAGTCGATGCTTTCTATGGAATCTTCAGCACCTGAGATTCTTTCTTCCATCTCTTGTATTCTATTGTTGATGTTTGCATCTATGACTCCTGATTTCTTCCCAAGGTTTTCTATCTCCAAAGTTGTCTCCCTTTGTGATTTCTTAGTTGTTTCTACTTCCTTTTTTAGTTCCTGGATGGATTTGCTGAGATCCTTCACTTGTTTGTTTGTATTTTCCTGTATTTCTTTAAGGTATTTTTGCATTACCTCTTTCAGGATTTCTTCCTGATGACCCACGTTCTCCTGCATTTCTCTGAGCGATTTTTGTGTTTCCTCCTCATGGGATTCCATCTGTTGATCCATCGTCTCCTGCATTTCTTTAAGCAGTTCTCGTGTTTCCTTTGTAAGGGCATCTAACTGTTGATTCATTTCTTTAAGCAATTTTTGTGTTGCCTCCTTATGGGCATCCGTCTGTTGACCCATATTCTTCTGCATTTCTTTATGCAAATTTTGTGATTCCTTTGTGAGTGCATCTACCCGTTGATTCATCTCGTTAAGCGATTTTTGTGTTGTCTCCTTGTGCGCCTCCATCTTTTGATCCATGTTCTCCCGCATTTCTCTAAGCGATTTTTGTGTTTCCTTTGTAAGGGCTTCTAACCGTTGATTCATGGTCTCCTGTAACTCTTTATGAGATTTATTTGTGTCCTTCTTGTGATCCTCTAATAGCATCATGAGAAGTGATTTTAAATCCAGATCTTGTCTTTCGGGTGTGGTGGGGTATCCAGGACTTGCTGCTGTTGGAGAGTTGGGTTCGGATGGTCCCACATTACTTTGATAACTGTTAGTAACATTCCTACGTTTGCCTTTTGCCATCTGGATACCTCTGGTGTTAGTTGGTCCTGCTGCCACTGGCTGTTGGTTGGACCTCCTGTGAGCCTGCAAAGCTATTTCTGCCCCCCCCTGGATTACCAGGATTCCCCTGGCACCGATTTCTGGGGCCTGCCTGCTCCTGAGTGACTTTGGAGCCCTAATGTGCTTTGCCCCAAGTGATCTTATATTGGGGAGGCCTTGCACATCTAAAGGCTCAGCCTAGTGGATTCCTGGAGCAGAGGTCGCCAAAGGGAGGCTGGCAGGCTCCTGCCCTGTGCAGGGGTGTGTGATCTCTCCTGGGGGGGGAGGGGGCGTCCCTCTGCCAGGCAGAAGTCCCACAGCAGATCTGGCACCCAGACGACCACAGCGCCAACCCGCCCTCGGGCACAGACGGAAGCCCCAACAGGCCGTGTCCCAAGTGATGTTATATCGGGGGGAGAGCCTGGGTACCGGTCTCTCCAGCGCAGTCCGCGGGAACAGAGGTCGCGGAAGGGAAGCTGGCAGGCTCCCTCCCTGCGCGGGGTCCCTCCACCAGGCAGAAGGTCCCACCGCGGAACTGGCGCGCTGGTTACTGCAGATCAGCCCAGCACCTGGGAGCAGGTTACACACAAGCTGCCTGAAACCGAAGCGATATTATGCCTGTCTGTCTCTGAGCCTGGCGGTCCCAACTACCTGGTCACTGGAGCAAAGATGGCGGAGGGCAGTCTCCGTGGCGCCGCTCACCCTGTGCAGCAAGACTTTTTATAACAACCCACCTAATCTGCTGTCATTTGCTTTTTAATATTTTATTACATTTATTTATTTTTTGTTAGAAAAATATACATTAATTGTATGAAATTATTAGGATGCTTGATAAAGTCTAAGGGATAATAAACAAACAAACAAACAAACCACTTGGAAAAAACTATAATTAGTAATTTATATTTATTGTCTTCATTTCTATGTACCTGGAGGTTTCTTTTTAATAAAACTGGAATGGCACACTATGAATCATGGCATCTTTGTTTTTAATTTAACATAATTACAGCTATAAAAGCAGTTAGCTATGTCTTTAAACATTCTTGGCAAGCACAATATTTTATTTATTAATTCTTTCAGGTATAACAAAATTATATTGGTTTCTAGTTCATTTTCTACAGTACAATACCATAGTGCATGTACTATATACAAACTTTATGCTTATTTGGGATTGCCCATTCAAGCATGTCTAGGAGTGGATGTTCTGGATCAATGAGAAGAACAAATGAGCCTTTGGTGATGGTTTACTGAATTACTTTTGAGAACTATTCTTTGTTAGTTTCTTGGCCTTTTTGCTGAGATCAAGTATAGAATGGTCTCTGGGTCATTTTTAATTCTCTACTCCCCCCCCCCAAACCATATCAATGAAACTCACCAATTATCTTTCTATCTTGTTTCCCTTTTCTTCTGACCTCATTCAAGGAAGGTCATGTCTCACATGGCTGTCCTTAGAACCCGCTCAACCCCCCCCCCAACGGATCCTAGCCAGGGCTCAAAGCTATCAATCCCCTTCCTTCCCATACTTCCTCTTCCTCCTCTTCCTCTTCTACTTCTTCCTCCTCTTCCTTTTTCTCTACTTTTTAACCCCTCCTCTACTTCTTCCACATCCTCTTCTTCTGCCTCCTCCTCCTCCTCCTTCCCTTTGTCCCTTGCTCTTTCTTATTAGGTTTTTAGGGCTGACTTTTTCCTCTAATGGCTTTATTTCCTTATCTTGGGTTACTTTTTCCTCCCTTTTAATGAACCACAGGCATTGATCTCACGAAACACAGCTCTGCAGAACTGACTTCCATGGTTGTATCCCATATTTTAAGATGCCTGTGTGCTCATCACTGTTGTGGCCACCAATGTTTTGGCACCCATAATAGAAAGCTACCAATGTTTGGCATGGATGCCTTGCAAAGCTGGATAGACAGCTTCATGTGGACCTGGCCCTCTACTACCTTTGCCTAAAGGGCTGTTCTTTTATTTCTCATACTTCCTGTCATGATAATGGCCCTAAGATCTGCCCCTATGCTAGTTTCTGCTGCCATTTCTGCTGCTTCAGGAGCCTCCAGTCACACACACTCCAGGTTCTGCAGCTCTGTAATATTATTCCTCTCCTCAGCTTCCCTATCCTTTGCTTCTGACCAAATTCTGCATACGCTTTGAGGTCAGTCAATGCGCTTCACAAAGCTTCACCAACTCTTCTGCTTAGAACAAGCATCTCATCAGCTCTCATCAGCAGCACCCCCAGAGAATCCTGCTTTATTTTATGCTTCCAAATGCGTTCCCTTCTGAGCCAGGATAGCTCAGTCAATAAGGCATCAGAAGAGTTCCTGATTCTCTGCCAGAACCACACCAAGCCCTTCAAGGGTTCTCCTGGACTCCCTCTTCTGTCTACACCACCCAGCCAAGATACCAGCCTGCCACTGAGCCCAGCAGATGTCTGTGGTACGAATGTATTCCAAGCAGACAACACAAAAATGAAGAAGATGCAAGAATGGTTGGGAGCCACCCTCTAATAGAGGATTACATTTAAATGCATTAAAGATGGAATCTATCGTATGGATTAGCATAGCAACAATGACCTAATCATTTCCATCCAACAGTACAGATGTATGTTCTCATTGTCTTAAAAATAGGTCCGTGATGACAGCGCAGGATTGATAGATGGATGGAAGTGTGTTGGGGGCCGACAGGCCAACTGCCGGCTACATAGACAGGCCGCCTCTCCCCTCGAGTGAAATTCCTGACCTTCCTGACGGAACATCAAGACCAAGATAAAAATCTGTGACCTTCCCGGGAAAAACCGCAGAATGTCCCAGGCACCTGACCCAGGGCTTGGCCCATAGCTCACTTCCCCCTATCTCCCCCTCCCAACTCCCTTATTCAGGGCTTGGCCCATAGGTCACTTCCCCATAGTTTCCCCTCCCAACTTCCTCATCCCTACTGCTTAAAACGTGCTGCCTGTGTGACAATAAACGGGGCCTTGACAATGGAATCTTGCTTGGCCTCGTTCTTCTCTCCCCCCCCATGACCCTCAGGTAGCACCTCTTCGGGACCCTGAATAACTGGACCTGCTGGACGGGTCAAGTGGCGCCTGAACAGGAACCTGAAGCACGGCCAACTACTGGACGACGGAGGAACCCCGGGAAAAGGAATTGAGGACCTTTCACGCCGCATCGCTCGTGCGTCGCTGGAAAGGGAGGTGAGTTTGGCCAAATAATTGTCGTCCGATTGTCATGGGGAAACAATTGTCTAAGGAAGCTTGTTTTATAGGAGAAATCAAGCGTTTGCTCAGGGAGAGAGGAATAAGAGTTAAGAAAAAAGATTTAATTAAGTTCTTTTGTTGATGAAAAATGTCATTAGCTGGTTTTAAGCAGCCCTGATATACATCCACTTACGTGGAATAAGGTTGGTAAAGATATTAATAAGCTTTTAAAAGCTGGTGACCCAAATACGAGACCTCGCGTCCCGTATACAAGAAACTTAAACTTAAACATATCAAAGAATTACACTCAGCTGTTAAAAATTATGGTTTAACTGCACCCTTTACCTTGTCCGTTTTAGAAGGACTCGCGGGGTCCGGATATCTGACTCCTAGTGAATGGACTAAGGTGGCGCAGTCTGTCCTCACCAGAGGACAATATTTAACTTGGAAATCTGAATTCATAGATAGGGCCGAGAGTCTGGCCACTAGGAACAGAAAAAACCTTCTAGGCAGGACCGCCTCTTGGACGGCGGGCAGACAAGTTGTGTGGGAAGGGCCCATTTGCCTCCGAGGAAAAACAATTAAGATTGTCCCCTGGCGCAGGCCGCCTTATCTGCCTGGAGAGCGGTTCCTGCTACAGGAACCCTCACCACCCCTTTAACTAAAATAGTCCAGGGGGCCCAGGAACCCTACGCTCAATTTGTGGGGAGGTTACAGGAAGCAGCAGAAAGAATCCTAGGTCAAAGTGAAAGTGAGGGGCTCCTCGTTAAGCAGCTTGCTCTTGAAAACGCTAACTTGGCGTGCAGAGCCGCATTACGAGGCAAGACCAAAGATCTTGATATTACGGGAATGATTAAACTTTGCAATGATGTTGACTCCTTCTCACATCAAGTGTCCAAGTCTATCAGTTTAGCTATCGGGGCTGTGTTCCAAAAGCCTGGAGACTCTGGCCGCCCTAGAGGCAAAACATGCTTTAGAGGTGGGCAGCCTGGTCACTTTGCTAGAGAATGTAGTGCTCTCAACCCCAGCCAGCCATTTAATCCCGCCATTGGCCAAGGGGCCCCTAAGCCTACCGCACCAGGAGTTTGCCCTCGCCGTAGGAAAGGCTGCCATTGGGCCAAGGAATGTCGGTCTAGAACTGATGCTAATGGGCAATCCCTCCCTGCGGTCCAGGGAAGCGGCCAAGGGGCCCCCGCTCCGGAGCCCCTACCCACAGATGACCACACACCCCTAAGTACAGCACCAAGCTCCTGCGGCACCAGCTTATCTAGGGCAACAGCAGGGAGCGCAGGACTGGACCTGTGTGCCTCCTCCCACACAATTTTGAACCCCCAAGATGGTGTTTAGGTTCTCTCCACAGGAATTTTTGGACCCCCCGCCATTTGGCACATTTTTTCTCAATATAGGGCATGCCTCAGCTACCATGCAGGGTCTCAGTGTCCACCCGTTGCTTGTGGACGCAGACTGTACTGGAGAGATAAAAGTTTTAAGGCAGAAAAGGGCCTGGTCACCATTCTCCCTGGTCAGAGAGTAGCCCAGGCGCTCCCTCTCCTGCTTGATTCCTCTGGTGCTCATATGGGAGGGCTCAGAGGAGATAGCCAACCTGGTTCCTCTGATGTCTACTGGGTCCAGCAACTCTCTAAGGAGCGCCCCTCCTTGTGCCTTACGTTGGACGGGCGAAAGTTTGATGGCGTTATAGATACATACGGGAGCTGACACCACAGTTCTTAGTTTGAGCTTCTGGCCTTCTGCCTGGCCTCTCCAGCCCTCGATGACTCATTTACAAGGCATTGGCCAGTCTAAAAATACCTTACAAAGTTCAAAGTTGTTGACATGGAAAGATTCAGAGGGGAATTCGGGCACTGTGCAGACTTTTATTGTTGAGAGCCTCCCTGTCAATCTTTGGGGGAGAGACATTCTCTCTCAAATGGGGATGATGATGTGTAGCCCCAATGAGGTGGTTTCTCACCAGCTCGCTCTGGAGCTAGTGCGGATTGGGGTACCCCTGACACCTTTGTCCCTCAAAAAAGCGCGCCCGAGCTTTCGGATTCTAACTGGTCCCCCGGGTGCTCCACTGAAGGCAGGCAAAAACACTTAAGGTTCCTTCCCTGGGAACTTTATGTCTGCCCTGGAGGTCATCGCGACTGCTCCATTGCCCGAGCATGTGAGTATCTGGAAACCAGGTCCCTGCAACACCCACTATCCCAGATACCCGAACACCCAATCCTTTGCTTCAGCCTACTCTACCTATGGGTCCTCCCTCGTCTACTGAGCTTGTGCTATCATTAGCTAATGCTTCGATACAAGCCATACATGAAGCTATTTTAGAGGAATGTTAGGTCTGTTATTCACCCTCCCCGCCCTTTTACGAAGGGATTGCAAGCTTTGGAGAATTATTACCCACTAATGATACCTCACTTCTGTGGCGGAGTCCTCCAGAGAAGCAAGGACTCACCCTTGGTCAAATTTCTGGCCTAGGCATGTGCCTTCTGGGACCTGATATGCTGCCCCCCAAGGCCCTGATTGAGGTTTGTAATCAAACTATTGTAATTAATGCTTCCTTTCAATACACTGTTGTTTCTAATGATTCCTATCTTGCTTGCTCCTCAGGATTGACCACTTTTATAGTTTCAGCTGCCTTTTTAGAGAATAGAGAATATTGTGTGTTTATCAAGCTCCTCCCTCGATTGACGATTCATGATTCTGATGAGCTCCTTAATTTTTGGGAAAGGGAAACTCATTTGTCCAGACAAAAGAGAACCTATAGCAGCAGTCACCCTGGCTATTCTCCTTGGTTTGGGAGCCATAGGGGCCGGAACAGGAATTGCCTCTTTGGTCACTTCCAGTCAGCAGTATGCGCAGCTCAGCTCTGTGGTCGATAGAGACCTACAAGAGCTACAGTTAGGACTAAAGAATCTTAAAGATTCTGTTACATCCCTCTCTGAGGTAGTGTTACAAAACAGAAGAGGTTTAGATTTGCTCTTTTTACAACATGGTGGGTTATGCACTGCCCTTAAAGAAGAATGCTGCTTTTATGCAGACAAGACAGGATTGGTTGAAGATAGCCTTAAAAAGGTCAGGGAAAGTCTAGAAAACTGCAAGAAAGAAAGAGAGAAAAAAGAATCATGGTATCAAAACTGGTTCTCTACATCCCCTTGGCTCTCTACTCTGTTACCTAGTCTTTTGGGATCTTTGGTGGGCCTTCTCCTGCTCATTTCTTTGGGCCATGGGCCTTCCAAAAATTAACTCTTTTTGTCAAGTCACAGGTGGATACCGCTTTCACCAACAAGCCGGTTTCAGTGCATTACCATCGTCTAGAGGTCAGAGATAATGACCCGGGTGCCTACGAGGAGCCCTTGGGCACCCCCTCTGCTGGCCTCGATTTCTCGATCCTGGCCGCAGACTACCGAAACCCTTGGTATAAAAAGCTATGGAGACGTCCATGACGGGAGTATCATGATGCCACATGCCAGATGCACACCTGAGAGCCTGGCTAACTCAGTCGGTAGAGCATGATCCCAGGGCTGTAGAGTAACTCCATGACAGGAGTAGCGTGAGGCCATTGCCCAGGAAGCAAACTCCTATTGGAGGTTCTGGGCATGGAGGCACCTCACGTAGCCTAAGACAGAGGCTCTATCCCTCTCTTCTAGGTGCTGGCTGTGGGTGCACATCATGTAGCCTAAGACAGACTCTCCATCAATTATACAAAGAAGGGGGATATGTTGGGGGCCGACAGGCCAACTGCCGGCTACATAGACAGGCCGCCTCTCCCCTCGAGTGAAATTCCTGACCTTCCTGACGGAACATCAAGACCAAGATAAAAATCTGTGACCTTCCCGGGAAAAACCGCAGAATGTCCCAGGCACCTGACCCAGGGCTTGGCCCATAGCTCACTTCCCCCTATCTCTCCCTCCCAACTCCCTTATTCAGGGCTTGGCCCATAGGTCACTTCCCCATAGTTTCCCCTCCCAACTTCCTCATCCCTACTGCTTAAAACGTGCTGCCTGTGTGACAATAAACGGGACCTTGACAATGGAATCTTGCTTGGCCTCGTTCTTCTCTCCCCCCCCCCCATGACCCTCAGGTAGCGCCTCTTCGGGACCCTGAATAACTGGACCTGCTGGACGGGTCAGAAGTGTAGGCAGGATTCACAATTGAAACTGGGATTGTGGATTCAGCCCCAGGGAACTGGAGACTCTCAGGAAGGACTGATCAAAATTCCGACTCCCAAGAGCCTGTAAAAAAAAAATTAAACAATAGCAAGATGAGCTTCGCTAGGACAAGGGACACCCTGAGTGACATTTCCAAGCCAAGCCTGGACATAGCTGTTTCCCACCCTGAGAAGCTCAAGTGCTGCTCACGGTAGGGGGCAAAGAAAAAAACTGCTCATGTGTCATTCAAGTGTCCTCTGGCTCCACGCGTGGTAATTTCTTTTAAAGATGTTAAGATATGGGACGATAGAATGAAAAGAGTCCGATTATCTACTGCAAGCCTAATTATAGCTGCAACTGCGTGTCCGCAAGGAAGAGTCACGTGACATGCTCAATAAGGGAGCACGGGAGAGAAGCTGCGAGCAGGAACAGTTTCCAATGACAGCCACCAGGTGGCAGAACAGAACATAAACCTCTCTGCCCTAGAGGTCAGAACTCACTTCCCCATAGGTGAGTGGTTTTGTGACCCTAGAAGTTTGCTTATGGGAAGACTCAGTGTTGACTCCATCGAGATTGTGATTCAAGACCTACGCTTCACCGGTGACTTAATTTACATTAAAAACAAACAAACAAACTTCCAGAAGAATGTACTACCTTTGTAGGATGGGACCTTGAGATCTAATTGTTGAATTTCCAGAAATGTAACCTTTTAATTAGAATTAGATGATAGCAATTAGATTATTACATTTCCATAACACATAATTAATCGACTTATATTTAAATTAAAGAACTTGTCATTTCCTCTTTTACTTTGTTACTTCCTGTGCTCTTGAGTCTGTGCGGTTTATGGGGCCTGTGTGAGAAAAATACTATGCATTGAGGTCCGAGCATATCTCTTCTCAAGTTGGAAAGTTGAATTTGGCCATGGGAAGAAATGCAACATTGTGCTACAAACCCACTCCTTGGAGGCTGGCTCTTAACCATCCACTGACCATTCCTGCACGAGACAGGAGGGAGATCACCAGATAAGTTTCAGTGGGGGACAAGAGGTTTTAAATTTGTTTTCATTAATAACTCAGACAGAGCAAACACACCGCTAGAGAGTCAGACTCTGTAGTCGGCGTTCAGGACCTGAGTCTGTCCTGCTGTTCATGAGTCACACACTGCAGGCCACTAGTTTTTCATGCCCACCCCTTCTTCTGCCAAAAGGATGTAGTGGAACCTGATTTATATGGTTACTTCAAAGACTAAGAGAATTAATGCACTGAAGTTGCCTTAACTGGCTATATCTGCTGGGTAATCTTTTTGTTTGTTTTGTTTTGTTTTGGTCTTATGAGACAGGGTTTCTCTGTGTAGCCCTGGCTGTCCTGGAACTCACTCTGTAGACCAGGTTGGTCTCAGACTCAGAGACCTGCCTGCCTCTGTCTCCCAAGTGCTGGGATTAAAGGTGCATACTACCATGTCCATCCAGCAAGCCTTACTTATTCTTACTACTAAAGACAGTGGATAACACTGAAGTCACAACGATACGTACAGCAGCAGAGATGAATTTGAGTCAATCTGAAGACTGTAAATCCATTTACAATCTTATTAGTTTTTACACTTAATTTTACATCATGTTTTTTTCATTTTCTGGGGATAAATAAAGATGAAACAGTATCAAACACATTATTTGACGCTGACAGAATAATAAATTTTTACTATTTTTACTTTTTCAATATTGGGAGAGTGGATCAAAAATTCCCAAGGTTCAAGGCTTTTATCTTGTTTCCTAAAATGTCTTGTAAATATCAGAAATTCTTTCAGGCTTTGTCCAAATGTACACAATTAACACAGAGGCAGGTCTTAAAGTGCCTGAGGCATAGAGGTTACTCAGAAAATGGATTCTAGTAACCTCACAGTCTGACTTGTCTAATGAGGGATCAGGGATATGTCTCAGCATAGAATGGGCCAGCCTTTGAAAATAAATTCAAGAAAATAAATTCTGCTCCTTCACAGAGGCAGGAAGAAAGGACAAGCGCAGAGAGTCACGAGTGGGACTCAGCAAACAAGATGAAACTAAAAATGCCTTTGAGACACCAAAAAAGCCTGACATATTAGGCATGGATTTTGATTGATGCAAAACCCCAAATGCCTGCTGGTGTATCAGAGAAGCACCTTCTAGAAAATTTGGAGAAAGTTAGTCTAGGATTGTGGCTCAGGGGTTAGGTAAGCATGTATGCTGAGTTTGCACACCAGAGCCACACAAACCAGACGTGTTGGTATGAACTGTGATCTCAGATCTCAAGAGGTAGAGTCAAGAGGATCAGGAGTTCAAGGACATCCTTGGCCACTAGTGTGTTAGATGCCAGCCTGGGCTGCATGAGGAACCAGTGAGAGACAGGATCCTGTGTTAAGTACTATTCTGTCTTGAGACCAAAAGAAATATTAGTCCCCCTCTATCCTCATTTCTGAGTGGCAGCAGGCATTGGAAAGCTGTGCACTAACCTTGCCAGAGATGGTCAACTCACCTCAGCGCCTCATCCTGCAAGCTCAGAATCCATAGTCTCACTCCGACTGCAACTCTGAGCTGACTCATTGGTCCCAATCACCTTAAGAGGCCAGTGCCACATTGGCTGGTTTCTGTTATCTCAGCCCAACAATGCAGAAGTGCCCTTCTAATGTAGTTACACACATGCAGGCTCAGTGTTCCGGAAGGCTGAGGCAGGGTCACAAGTTCAAGGCCAGCTTGGGCCTCATTTTCCAACTCTATCTCTTTCTCACAAACACATAAACAAAAAGCAAATAAATAAAGTTGAAGCACAAACCACATGCACACACATATGTGCATTGCACAGGCACACACACATATGTATGTGCATGTGTGCACACATATATGTGTATGTGTATATACATATGTTTGCATACACAGGTGTGCACATGCAGATACACAAACACATATGTACACACACACACACACACCTGATCATGTGTAAACCAAATTAAAAGGGAAAGAGTGGTTTCCCAAAGCACACAAGCATGAAGAGCAGTGTTCTATCAATCTGTAATAAATATTACGTGTTTTAAATCTACTGTCATCTTATTGTACACACACAAGTCCACACTCTGGCCCTGAAGTTCTCAGGACTTCGTTACCAGACTGCACACACAGCCATTTTTAGAATTCTTCTGTCACACAGCACACTCATCGCTTGGGGACAAGCACGTGACATTCCAAGTCACTTGAAGCTACAGCTGTCTTACAGTCACTTTCTCATTGGGAACTATTTTGGCCCCCATGCAGCTGCTGGTGGAGCCCAGCGGGGGTCTATCTGTGCATGGCAGTGTTGATGACAGAAGAGCCGGGGACAGTGAGTGACATAGGCACAGCTAGAGCCACAGCCCCTGGGGGTGCCTGGGAAATGTAAGTGAATGGACATTATAAAGCTAAATCCATGCTTGCAACTGGGTAGGTATAAAGCGTAGGAGCATGAGGAGGGTTAATTTTATGTGGGAATTTTAAGTCTCATGCAGCCCGAAGTTCAGATGTAAACACAATAAACATCTTTGCCGACATGTAATCACGCTTTTTTGTGTTTTTTATTTTTCTGCCTTTCTTCTAAGTATTGCTACCATTTATTTTAAAATGATTTCAAAGAGACAGAAAAGTTGCAAAATTGTTTTGAAAATAAATTATAATGCTACTCACCCAGAGCCTCTAAATAGGCAACATTGTGTTTCATTTATATTACACTTACTCCCTCTCACATTTGCACACACACACACACACACACATGCAGACACACATAGGCACACACACACGTACATACATAGACACACATCATCATCATCATCATCATCATAATCACCATCTGACCCAATTGCCTATAAATTGTGTACTTGATCTTTCCTCCTTCCTGAAAACAAGACCCTACTTACCCACAACTACATTCAATTTTTCAAAATTAGAAACTCAATGTTGTGAACAGGGTAGCATTTGACCCACAGGACATAGCTAATGTAACCAATTGTCTCTGTGTCACACACATGACATATCCATCTATACACATCCTCACATATCCACACACACACATTCTGGTCCCACCAGATAGTTTCGTAGGACATTTCATTCTGGGCTTGACAGTTTTTTGCTTTGTTTTGTTTTGTTTTGTTTGTTTTTCGAGACAGGGTTTCTCTGTGTATCCCTGGCTGTCCTGGAAATCACTCTGTAGACCAGGCTGGCCTCGAAATCAGAAATCTGCCTGCCTCTGCCTCCCAAGTGCTGGGATTAAAGGCGTGTGCCACCACCGCCCGTCTAGGGCTTGACAGTTTAAAGACTTCAGATGAAGCACTTGGTGTCAGAGTTGCCTGTTCTCAGTTTCCCTCCTGATCAGATTCCTGTTGTGCTTCTGTGTGAGGAATAACACAGGGGTAATGTCATGCTTTTCCTTAAGGCCTCCCGTTGAAGGGCATGTGCTGCATCTGATGATGTAAACTTATTCTGTTAATGTGGTATCTGGACACCTGTTTGCCTACAAATACTGCTCCTTTACCCTTGGCAGTTAAACGCTACAACAGGGACGAACTAGACACAATGTCCTTTTCCTCTTCCTTTGCCATCCCCAGGCCAGCGTGCCTGGTTATAATGGTGGCTACCCAGAGGAGTAATAAAAAATGGCTCTTCTAGAAGAGAAGTTCTAATCCATGGTGATTCCTCAGTTACTAGCAAACCACTGTTCTCTTCAACAATGGAACAATGTTTCATTATGTGTTTGTATCAATATTGCCACTTATGGATTCTAAGGTCCTGTTTCCAGAATTGGTCAATGGCAGCCCCTTTAATCTGTTTCTCTCTCTCTCTCTCTCTCTCTCTCTCTCTCTCTCTCTCTCTCTCTCTCTCTCTCTCTGTGTGTGTGTGTGTGTGTGTGTATGCACATACATTTATATGTATGTGTACAGAAGCCAGAGGTCAACGGTCAACTCCCACCCCTCTCTGCCTTATCTCTTGAGGAGCAGCACCTAGAACTTGCCTATTTGGCTAGACAGTAGTTCTCAACCTGTGGGTCATAACCCCTTTGGCATACTTCTGTCTCCAAAAATATTTACATTACAATTCATAATTGTAGCAAAATTATAGTTATGAAGTAGTAACAAAAATGGCTTTATGGTTGGGATTGGGGCGGTCACCACAACATGAAGGTATAAAGGGTCACAGCATTAGGAAGGTTGAGAACCACTGAATTAGACTCTTTTTATTTGGTCAGAGAGTTCTAGGGTTTTAGCTCATCAGAGAATTCCGATCTTCCCCTCCTTAGAACTAGACTGCAGGTGTACATCACTGTATCCAACTTTTCTCTGTTTTCTCTGAGAACTGTTTTATTCTTATGCTTATGCACAATCGTTTTATGAACTGAACCATCTCCCCAGCCCCAGGATATGTGCCTGCATCATTCCTGGTAAACTGCTCCAAATCTGAACCTGGCTTTCCCAGCAGCACTTGATGAAAAGTGATGTATGGGAGATAAACAGGGTCTGGAGAGATGGCTCCACTGCCCTGACAGAGGACTCATGGTAGATTCCCAGCACCCACATGGTGACTCACAATTGCAGTTCCAGGGGACCTTCTGGCCTGTGTAGGTACCAGGAATGTACATAGTGCATGCATACATAGGAAGAACAATATTCTTAACCACTGAGTCATTTCTCCAGCACCTATATAACAGTTTTTAAAATTTTTTTATTTTATTTTCTATATTCTTTATTTACATTCCAAATGATTTCCCCTTTCCCAGTTCCCCCCTCCCCAAAAGTCCCATAAGCCCTCTTCCCTCCCCCTGTTCCCCATTTACCTAAGAATTTCATGAATTCATTGTTTTTAATTGCTGAGTAGTACTCCATTGTGTAAATATACATGGAAAATATCTCTGATAAAATTGAAGAAATATATAGAAAAACACGTTAAGATTGACTATTTCATGGAAAAATTATACAAATAAAATGGTAGGCATAAAAATATTCCTAAGTTGATTGAAAGTGGAATTATAAACTTCTGATAAAATTGAAAATCTACAAGGAAATATTTCTGATAAAACTCAAGAAATATATAGAAAAACACGTTAAAACTTACTATTTCATGAAAAATTATACAGATAAGATAGTAGGCATAAAAATATCCCTAAATTGATTGAAAGTAGAAGTAAAAACATTTTCTGATAAAATTGAAGATTTACATGGAAAATATCTTTGATAACTTGAAGAAATTTATACAGATAAATTGGTAGGAATTAAAATATTCCTAAGTTGATTGAAAGTAGAATTATAAACATTTTCTGATAAAATTGAAGATTTACATGGAAAAATATTTCTGATAAAATTGGAAAAAATATATGGAAAAGCATTAAAATTGAAGATTATCATGGAAAATTATACGGATAAAATGGTAGTCATAAAAATATTTCTAAGTTGATTGAAAGTGAAATTATAAACATTTTCTGATAAAATTGAAGATTTACCTGGAAAATGTCTCTGATAAAATTGAAGAAATATATAAAAAATGCGTTAAGATTGAGTATTTCATGGAAAAACTATACAGATAAAATGGTAGGCATAAAAATATTCCTATGTTTTTTGAAAGTGGAATTATAAACACTTCTGATAAAATTGAAGGTCTACAAGGAAAATATTCCTGAAAAAATTCAAGAAATATATAGAGAAACCTGTTAAAACTGACTATTGTATGGAAAATTATACAGATAAAATGGAAGGTATAAAAATATTCCTAAGTTGATTGAAAGTAAAATTATAGACATTGTCTGATAAAACTGAAGATCCACATGGAAAATACTTCTGACAAAATTGAAGAAAAATACAGAGAAATGTTAAAACTGAAGATTATCATAGAAAATTATACTGACAAAATGGTAGGCACAAAAACATTCCTAAATTGATTGAAAGTGGAACTACAAACACCCCGCCCCGACAAAACCAAAGATCTACATGAAAAACACCTCAGACAAAATCGAAGAAATACACAGAAAAAAATGTTAAAATTAAAGATTATCATGGAAAATAATACAGTCAAAATGGTAGACACAAAAAACATTACTGAATTGAAAGAGGAGTCACAAACATTTTCTGATAAAATCGAAGATCCACATGAAAAAATCTGTTAGACTATGTTTTTTGTTGGGGAATTGAGTCTATTGACATTATAAGATATTAAGGAATAGTGATTGTTGCTTCCTGTTATTTTTGATGTTCTTTTGATGTTTGTGTTGTTACTTTCTTTTGGGTTTGTTGGAAAAAGATTACTTTCTTGCTTTTTCTAGGGTGTAGTTTCCCTCCTCATGTTGGCGTTTTCCATCTATTATCCTTTGTAGGACTGGATTTGTGGAAAGATATTGTGTAAATTTGGTTTTATCATGGAATATCTTGGTTTCTCCATCTAGGGTAATTGAGAGTTTGGTTGGGTATAGTAGTTTGGGCTGGCATTTGTGTTCTCTTAGGGTCTGTATGAGATCTGCCCAAGATCTTTTGGCTTTCATCGTCTCAGGTGAGAAGTCTAGTGTAATTCTGATAGGCCTGCCTTTATAGGTTACTTGACCTCTTACTGCTTTTAATATTCTTTCTTTGTTTAGTGCATTTGGTGTTTTGATTATTATGTGCTGGGAGGACTTTCTGGTCTGGTCCAGTCTGTTTGGAGTTCTGTAGGCTTCTTGTATGTTCATGGACATCTCTATCTTTAGGTTAGAGAAGTTTTCTTCTATAATTTTGTTGAAGATATTTACTGGCCCTTTAAATTGTAAATCTTCATTCTCTTCTATACCTATAATCCTTAGGTTTGGTATTCTCATTGTGTTCTGGGTTTCCTGGATGTTTTGGCTCAGGAGCTTTTTGCATTTTGCATTTTCTTTAACTGTTGAGTCAATGTTTTCTATGGTATCTTCAGCCCCTGAGATTCTTTCTTCTATCTCTTGTATTCTGTTGTTGATGCTTGCATCTATGACTCCTGAATTCTTTCCAAGAATTTCTATCTCCAGAGATGTCTCACTTTGTGATTTCTTTATTGTTTCTACTTCCATTTTTAGATCCTGGATGGTTTTGTTCAGTTCCTTCACTTGTTTGTTTGTGTTCTCCTGTAATTCTTTAAGGGATTTTTGTGTTTCCTCTTTAAGGGCCTCTACCTGTTCACCCATGCTCCCCTGTATTTCTTTCAGGGATTTTTGTGTTTCCTCTTTAAGGGCCTTTACCATTTGGTCCATGTTCTCCTGTATTTCTTTAAGGGAGTTATTTATGTCCTTCTTGATGTCCTCTAACAGCATCGTGAGAAGAGACTTTAAATCCAACTCTTGCTTTTCCGGTGTGCTGGGGCATCCGGGACTTGTTGTGGTGGGAGAACTGGGCTCTGATGTTGCCAAGTAGCCTTGGTTTCTGTTGGTAGGGTTCTTGTGCTTGCCTTTCGCCATCTGGTTATCTCTGGTGTTAGTTGGTCTTGTTGTCTCTGGCTGGAGCTTACCCCTCCTGTGGGCCTGTAAACCTGTGTCTGTACTCCTGGGAGACCAACTCTCTTCTGGCAGGGTCTGTGCACAGAAGGCTGTGGAGCTGTCTGGTTCCCTGCTGCAAATGGAGGCCAGAAGACTCCTGTCCCAGCTACTCCAATAATCATATGCCTTGTGCGCTCCTAGCTGTACCCCTCCAGAGAGAAGGCAGAGATCTCACCTCAAGTTCAGAGGTGAAATCGCTGCTGGGAGATCGCTCTCTCCTGGCGGGCTAAGCACAGAAGGCTATGGAGCTGCCTGGTTCCCCGCTGCAAATGGCGGCTGGAAGGGAAGACTCCTTAATAACTTTTTAAATGTTAAGATTATAGGTTCATAGATAAGGCTTATTGGTAGAGTGTCCCAATGCCCAAAAGTTCAATTCCTAGCCCCTCAAAACAAATGAACAATCAAATCAAATTAAATAAAATTTTAATTAAATTATGAATTATATCAATTGTAAATTAAACATTTTAAAATAAGTTAGATATTAAGTTAATGGTATATATTAAAATTTTCTTTTATAATAATGTTTTTAAAATATTGTTTTTAAATACTATATTTATTTGTGTGAACGTAAGTTCAGCTTCTACTTTTTAATAAATAAATAGAACTTTAATAAAATACCTTTATTGCTCTCTTAACAAAAATTGGTGTTTTCATATAAAAACAAAGACAGTCAATAAATTGAGGCCAATTAATGTGTGAATGGGTGAATAGAATTTGGTAAAAAAATGGAAGGGAATATTATTCAGCAATAAAAAGAAATAAGTTAGCTATATACCTGGATAAATCACTATTCTTGAAAATCATGATCACCGTGTTTGAGTTAAATAAATAAATAAATAAATAAATAAATAAATAAATAAATAAATTTAAGAGAGGTAATTAAAAAGAGAAACTTTGAACTGGAGAGATGGCTCAGCAGTTAAGAGCACTGTCTGCTCTTCTAGAGGTCCTGAGTTCAATTCCCAGCAACCACATGATGACTCACAACCACCTGTAATGAGATCTGATGCCCTCTTCTGATGTGTCTGAAGACAGCTACAATGTACTCACATACATAAAGTAAATAATTCTTTTTAAAAGAGAGAGAGAAACCTATAGTTTTACCTGTATGAAATTAAAACAAGATTTATGTCTATGCTAATTGTTTTTCTTTTATCAGCTACACATGGTATTTTTATCATCATATTATCACCCACATTTTCAAGAGGAAATTATGAAAACATGACAAACAGACCCTCACCATCATGGACTTATTTAAATAGCGTACATTAAAACCCCTAACAATAAGTAAAACAAACTTAGTCAGCTATCATGGAGCCCCGTGGTAGAATATCCATCTACCATATGCTTGGTCCCAGGTTCAAATCCACAGAGCCACCAAAAACAAAATAAAACTACACAGATGTAAAAATTAATGTGCAGAGCGAATGCATGAACTGCCACACAATGATGTGTTCTGTGTGGTTTTAGGCACTATCTGTTCTTTCATCCTACAACAACAGAAGAGAAAGTCTGCAGATGAAAACCACGAAATTCAGGCAGTTTCTGTCTGGCTACATCCAGCTGGACTTGCCCCTGGGAATTCTGCCGTCACTTCAGTGGCCCATCCTATAAATACATAAATAAACAAAAAATAATAAAAATAAAAATCCTCTCAAAAGTGCCTTACTATTTTAAGAAACAGGCACTCTATAACTTAACTCCTTGGGCCTGTAATGAACCACTGATAACATAATACACTTTATACCGAGTCACTAATGGGCGCTATAACTTGGCAAATGTCAGTCGATTTCCGTAGGCATGCGTCTTCTTCTGCCCACCCCTCCTCATGCACGCAGCACTTGAAGAGTCTCAGCAGGAACTAACTATGCTGATATTTTTAGTGAAGCCTCCTTTCTTTCTTTTTTTTTCATCATGTATTTATTTATTTTTTCTATATTTTTTCTATTTACATTTCAAATGATTTCCCCTTTCCCGTTTCCTCCCTCCCCGAAAGTCCCATCAGCCCCCTTCCCTCCCCCTGTTCTCCATTCAACCCCCTCTCGCTTCTCTGTCCTGGCATTCCCCTACATCCAGTCTTTCCAGGACCAGGGGTCTCTCCTTCCATCTTCTTGGAAATCTATTGATATGTGAGTTGTGTCTTGGGTATTCTGAGATTCTGGGTTAATCACTTATCAGTGACTTATCAGTTACCATGTGTGTTCTTTTGTGATTGGGTTACCTCACTAAGGATGATATTTTCCAGTTCTGACCATTTGCCTAAGAATTTCGTGAATTCATTGTTTTTAATTGCAGAGTAAAAGCCTTACATTCCAGAGGTCTGACTCAGCCGCGCTTGGGTCATATTCTATGAGTCTAATGGCATTAAAACTGCTCTGACTCCAGCGAACGTTTGGATTGGGAATGTCTCCAAAGGCCCGTGTGTTGTTTCCCCAGAGTGATGCTGTTGGTCTGGGGCAAGGGCTGGAACTTTTAAGAGGTAGTATCTACTGGGAGATTTTCTGGTGACTGGTGAAGGTTCTTGGACAGGACCGAGAGCCTTCTTGGATTTCACTTCCGGCCATGTGCTGAATGGCGTTGTTCTACTTTATGCTATTTCTGTGGGATACACCTCACACCCAAAGCGGCAGAGCCTAACAGTCACAGTCTGAAAGCTCCAAACTATGATCCAAAACAAACCTGTGCTCTCCTGGACGTCTAGTAGATCCAGTTTTGTTACAGAAGCAGGACGTTAACTAACCCGGGATCTCTCTGCTTTTGAGCCCCTTATCTACTGATGAAGTGAGACCTGACCATTTTGGAACGTGTGGCCCTCCTGATTGCTTTGAAGCCTGGAGAGTTTGGGGAAGAGGAAGAAGAAAACAGAATGGGGAAAATTCTATTCCAGAAAACATTACTGTTGCTGGATTTAAAAAGAGGTGGTGTGTTGGCCCTGAGCCACTACTAACTAAGGCATCTAAGACTAAACGGACAGGTCTAAAGTCCTGCCTATAGACTCATCCACCTCCCTGACCTTCATCTCTACTTCTGCAACATTCAGTACTGACACACTATCTGGTGTAGACGCATGACTGTGTGCTCATGATGCACTTTGCACACCTCTCTTTTGAACAATTATAGCAGAGCCCAGAAAGCTGTCTTACGAATCCTTGAGGCAACTTCCGATGTGTGCTAAATGTTAAGATTTACTGTAACTGAGATTGTTCTAAAATCTAAGCAAGAAAGTTGGGTTCCAGACAAAGACAGTGCATTCATCAATACACTCACAGCTTAGCACTCAATACCTGTTAACTGAATGGATAAGAGACTCAAATAAAGGCATGCACACTTCTAAGTATTAAACACATGTTCTGTAAATAATTGTGACAACATCAGACTTGAAGTATGAAAGTCCCTTGTGAGCCAGCCCCAAAGAAGCACTGACAAGAATTCCTTCCTCTTCCAGAAATGAAAGGATAGCCAGCAGAGGCATGGACTTCATTCTAGAATCTTTGTAGGATTCAAGTGTGTCTATAGACAACTGTATGGTTTTTATTTCTGGTGGAAATCAGAATTCATTTTATTGTGAAGCAATTAGAAAAGGCAATACAAAAACCATATGTCTTATCTTACCATCACCATCAGAGACTTATACACGCAGCTTTGAATATATCTCAATTATTATATAAAAATGAAAATTGATATTTCTCTGATAAAAGCAATGCAAAGTCTTTAGAAAATACAAAGATATTATGAGGAAATAGTGGTACCAGTAATTTCATTGTTTAGAAATGTAAATACTCTTCGGGGCTTCCCTCTAGTCTCTGTTCCCTCTAGTTTCCTGATTTTCCCTGGACAGTCAAGCAAGCTTCTTTGTATATAATTGTTTTTCTACTGTGAAACTTACAGAGTATACTCAGTGTTAGTTCACAAACCAAACTTCCAGAAATTTTCATACACTGAGCATGACTCTAAAATTCAAGACTTAAAACCTGTCCTCCAATTTAAGATGAATAAATTGGGGGTGGGGGGAAGTGTAATAATCTTCTGAGAGTTTGGATTTCTCACAGCATAAAAACCTCTGTGCCAAGAAAAAGTGTGGCATCGTCTGGCCTTTCCCTACACACAGTCATAAGTAGTCCATCTGCTCCCCACCCCCACCCCCACCCCGACCTTAAGTAGTGCTTCAGGCTGCACCAGACTCACACATGGCCATCCATCTTGTTGTGTCTCTTACTCTGTCCTCCAAATAGTCATTTGAAAATAGACACTGTAAGCTCCTGCACACTCGCCTTCAGGCTTTCCATTAAACCTGTCTATACAGGCTGTAATGTTCACAGCATCAGCAGCAGAGAAGAACCCTGCGGCCGTACCTTCCTCCTCTCACTAGGTCTCCAAGGAGGAGGCGGCGTGATGATGAGCAGAAGACAGGCCACTCAGACAAAGCTGGTGGTGAGAAGGTCATCCAAGGGACAGGCACTGGTGGGTTTTTTGCTTTTGTTTTGTTTTGTTTTTTTCAAGAGAAAGTTTTCAGTGAGTGACCCAGGAAACTGAGCGAAGCATAAAGAAGTAGAAGATAAAGTCCAAGTTCCCTGATCTCTAGTTATTTCTGTAACGTTCTGTTTTGCTTCTTCTTGTCTGTGCATGGTCTTCACATGGCTAAGAATACCACATAGGAAGCATGTAGCCTCACATTTTACTTGTGATCACAGCAGAACCGCTTGTGTGGTCCTGGGAAGAATTTCTGAAAAGCATCAATTTATTGACATTTCCCATCGAGTACTGAATAGTATAAAATCATTCCTCCATCATACTTTGAGTTTGCTGGGACCATTCTTAGCCGTGTTTGATTCCCTATACTATTGGGATAGGTTTTATTTGTAGAGGAACTTGACGAGAGGATGCAGAGAGAATATTTGATATCTGTTCCTTCTATCTGCATCCCACAATGCTACAGCTTGTACTGTCCTGGTCTCAGTCTGAGAGTGCCAAAGAATGAAAAGACTTCAAAGGGTCTGAGTGGACATGATTGCATAGGGTGTCAAGAACACAGTGATTTACTGACCCTTCGCAGTTTTCTCATTTTACAGTTCTGATTGTGGAATTCAAATCTCTTTGGGAACCCACTCAGGAAGTTTGGGTTCAGAATCTCCTCACAGAAACAGCCCTTGCCATTTTGGTTTTCAACACTAGGGTTTGCAAGAACAGCACTGGAGCTGGTTGCCAGAACACGGAGCATTTTGGGTGAGGTGGAGTTTATGGTTTTCCTTTAGCTATGTAGAATGTCTTCATATTCACAAGCCATTGTGTCTTCACAGAAAATCTATCAGCCATCCAACCTCTCCACTTAAAATCCTTGCAGAATACATTAGGACTGGTTCATTGGCTGCCTGGTAGAGTATGGGGTGCGGGAGGCTGCCATCTTAGAAACCATCCCTTAATACTGCATGGATGAGGGCTCAGCCCAGTCCCATGACCCTGGGCCAGCATGTGACAGATGCAGGGTGAGCCATGCAAAGAAATCAGGCCAGGATGCGGGTGTGAATCAGCATAATTAGAGAACGACCCTAATGTTGATGGGTCAGTTCCAGTAATCTCACAGATTTGGGACAACAGCCTAATGAACTGGCATGGATTCAACTCCAAATTATGAAAGGGCAACTGTGGCATATGTACTAGCAACCAAAAGCCTGAGGAAGTCCAGAGATGTGCCCAAGAGCTCCTTAGAGGCTATCTGGGTCTTTAATTGGGACTTGTGATTACCAAGTTCAACGTTCTCTCTAGCTTGACATCATCTGTCTCATGTCCAAGGGGCTTTAGAGAACCCATGAAGCTTAGAAAAGATTTGAAATATGCCCTTAGACATGTAGAAACCTTTCCTTCATTATTCTTAATGCTGCTGCCACCTGCATGGAGTTCATGGAATTTTCCAGTGCATTCTAAATGTCAAGTCTGCTTCTTTTCATATTCCTCTCTCAAGAGGTTATAAAATTTGCCAGAGATTTGTTCAGTTCATTTCCCCGGCTCCGTATGAATGAAGGGATGACTCTAAAACAAGATTCTTTTCCAACGAAATTTAAAACAGCTCTCAGGAAACTGTGTGATAGAGAACTGTCATTTCTTGACCCCCAACATCCTGGTCTCTTGGCAATGCCATCACAGTAGCTCATTTCCACAGAACTGTAACAACAGTTTCGCACCTGGAGGCTTTTATTATCCTTTATTCTTCTCTGTTGAATACTGACTGACCATGTGCCGAAGCCCTAAAATGACTACTTTGCCCACGTGCTGGTGGTAATTTAGAGAGTAAGGGGAAGCTCAGCAGGTCGGAATTACAAGTTACTGTCTCACTGTACTTTAGGCTATTTGGTGTGTCAGTGTTCCATCGCAATGATGATAAAATATCTGATGAAATCAGCTTGAAAGAAGAAAGCTCTACGTTGCTGCTTCTTTGCTCACGTGGTTCCATTGTTTATGAGTCTCCAGTGGGGCTGAAGACGATGAAGAGAGTATCTGGCCAAATGCTTGGCAGCCAGCATGAGGAATAGGCAGAAAAAGAAGGAAAAGAGGATGGGGGAGGTGGGGCGGTGATGATTAGGAGAGGGAGGTAAGTATACTCTAAAGACAGGTACTACCCCACCCACCTGCCCCTTTATCTACTTCTTCCAAGTAGGCCCCCTCTCTTAGCATCCCACTCAGTCATTGCCCCATTAATGGTTTAGTCTGTTAATGAATTTACTGCTCTAGTGATCTAATCTCCTATTAGGTACCCATCTCCAAGTGTTACAGTACAGAAGATCAAGCTTTAATATATGATGTGTGTGAGTGTGTGTGTGTGTGTGTGTGTGTGTGTGTGTGTGTGTGTGAATAGACTTACAGACATATTCTTGAGTAGGAATAGTAGATGAAGATCAGTGTTCTCACTTTCTCCCTTCCACAGTTCTCATAGGATGAATTTAATGAGAGGCATCAGTGGGTCCTAGGTAGAAGGTTCCAGGATGGGCTCTAGAAAAGGACCATCAAGACTATATCCTATGTGCTCACTGAGGCAGGTAGCATCAGTCTCATGAAGTCTCAGTTATGCTAAGTTGATCGGGAAATTTTGCCTAAGAGATTCAAAGTCTAAGAAAAAGGATCATTTGAATGGGACCAGGCAGAGGGGTAGTATTTCAACTAATGAAAAGAATTTACTGACTATTGTTAGCATTCTGTCTAAGCTCCGCCCCACAGTTACCTGGCAACAGCCAGGTATGCCTGACTCACTATAAAAGGGGCTGCTTTCTATCTTCTCCCTCCTCACTCTCTTGCTCTCTTGCTCCTCTCTTGCTCTTGCTCTGTCCTCTCATCCCTTCCCCCCTCTCTCTCCACATGCTCATGGCCGGCCTCTATTCCTCTACTTCTCTTCTCTTCTCTTCTCTTCTCTTCTCTTCTCTTCTCTTCTCTTCTCTTCTCTTCTCTTCTCTTCTCCCCTACCCTCTTCTCTCTCTCTCTCTCTCTCTCTGTGTGTGTGTGTGTGTGTGTGTGTGTATGTGTGTGCCTTTCTCACCTCTACTACCGCCCTTTCCCTATGCCCTGAATGAACTCTATTCTATACTATACTGGAATGTGGCTGGTCCCTCAGGGGGAAGATATGCCTAAGCATGGACCCACAGAGACATACCCTTCCCCCATACCTGACTACACCTCCATAGAATATACCCTCTCTCTCTTTATCTTTTTATAAACACATCAACTATGAAGAGCATAAGTCAAAAGTTTATACCCAGAGATTGCAATGTATAGGGTGTGGGGTCCAGGTTGCAGGATCTAGTGTTTATAATATCACTATCTGTGGCTATAAGAAAATCAGCTCTGCACAGTGGTCTTGCACATTGCTAAATCTCCATGTCCCTTAAACAGCATCCAGTACATAATGGTTGTGTGTCATTGTCTATTTGGGCTGCTGTAACAAACACCATAGGGTAGACAAATGATAAAGCATAGAAATGTCTCTCTTCTATAGTTCTATGGCTGGGGAGCCTAAGATCAAAGCAACAGCAAGTTTGATAAGTGATAAGGTAGAAGAGGCAAACAAATTCCCCTAGATCATAACAGGACCAATGCCCAGTAATTCCAATGAAGAAACTGCGAAGAAGAAATACCATTTTAGTTGGTATGCCTAGTGCAAACAGAGAAACCACACAATCCCAATGTCTGTCTCAGGGTTTTACTGCTGTGAACAGACACCATGACCAAGGCAACTCTTATAAGGACAACATTTAATTGGGTCTGGCTTACAGGTTCAGAGGTTCAGTCCATTATCAAAGCAGGAACATGGCAGTATCCAGGCAGGCATAGAACATTCTACCTCTTCATCTGAAGGTTGTTAGCAGAATACTGATTTCTAGGAAGCTAGGATGAGGGTCTTAGAGCCCACACTTACAGTGACACACCAACTCCATCAGGGCCACACTTTCTGATAGTGCCATTTCCTGGACCAAGCCTATACAAACCATCACAATGTCCTCTAACAAAAGGCAGGGCTCTGGCAAGATAGAGCTTTGGAAGTATGGATTATTTTAAGACTACTTGAACAGTGTCTTAGTTTGCTTTCTGTTCCTGTGATCAACACCATAATCAAAAGCAGCTTGGGGAGGAAAGGGTTTATTATCCTTACACATCCTGGTCACAGTCCATCATTAAGAGAAACCAAGGCAGGAACTCAAGTAGGAACCTGGGGGCAGGAACTGAAGAAGAGACCATGAAGGAATACTGCTTACTGGCTGGCTTCCTGGGCTCACTTTGAGGTACCTTTCTTATACCTCTTAGGATCACATGCTGGGAAGGGGTGCATCACCCACATGGTTAAGGCTTTCCCACATCAATCATGAATCAAGAAAATACCCCCACAGACTTGCCTTCAGGCCAATCCGATGGAGACCTTTCACTCAATTGAGTGTCTCTCTTCCCGAATGATGTTCCGCTCGTGTCAAATTGACGAGACAACTAACAAGCATAGACAGGAATGGTGGAAACATCTCTAGGGACCCCTGATTGTCACTATCCCAGTCACAGGGTGTGCAGGTCTGCTTTCTACGCTGCTTCTTTCTGCTTTTCAGCCAGCAGTTTCTGCTTCTTTCTAGTTCTTCTCCACTGTAGTTTATCCAGGACATGGCCAGGGCAGCAACTCTGCCTCTTCTCTGTATTAAAGCAGTCCTTCTTCCACTACTGTTAGCTTGCTCCCTTCCCTCATGCCTCCCTTGCCTGGTCCGTTTTTTACCCATCATGCTTAGTCTAGTCAGCAACGCTGACAGAAACTAACATGGGTTGTAGGTACAGATGTCTTCCTCAGAAGCAGAAATGGTGTGGTTGATTCATAATCTCAAGTGCATTTATAAAGGAAATTAGGTTTATGACAACTGACCAAGGACCTCACTCTGTCCATTAGGTACAGTGCTCTGGAAGTCTTTTATGAGTATATGATACTGGCTCCATACTGGGTTGCTACATTGGCCAATGGGCCTATAAAGGGCTGTCCTTGAAGTGAAAGATGCATCACTCCATTCTAATTTGGATCCACCATCTGTATTCTTTGGTGATTTCTCATGGAAATGGAGGCCTCATCTTTACCACCTGTGGAGAGGAAGAATGTATAGCTTTGAGCACAAGATGAAAAATCCCCTGGGTGGACTACCTGGACTCAATTATCAATTCTGCCATTAATTAACAGTGTGACCCCACACACATAAAGTAGCTACTCTAGTGACAAATCCTTTGACGGAAGCAACTTAAGGAATGGAACCTCTTAAGGAGTTCAGTTCTTTGTTAAGGGGCAGGAGATCATGGCAGGAGAGTGTGTGGCAGAGGCCTCAGACATTTTGTGAGACTAGGAAGCATAGAGTAAGACGAGAAGCAGAGTTGGAACATAACCCTTAAAGGTCTTCTCTCAGTGACCTATGTCTAGCAGCCAAGTACTATGTCCTCCAAAGTCCCACCACTTTTCAAAACAGAGTGACAAGATGGGACTCATGTGCTCGAAACATGAGGTGGCATGAAATACAACTATGTCACATCAACTCTGTGCTTCTTCACTTCCTGTGATCAGTGAGGAGAATGCCTGTGCTACTTGTGTCTCCAACCCTTACAAAACTTGCGGTGAAGTCTCCATCCCCAGTTCTCTGGAATGTGGCTTTATATGGAGACATTGTCTTTTAAGGGGTAGTTACAGTTAAATAAAGTCATTGAGGCGGAACCTGTTCCAATCATCATTATTACCAAAAAAGAAGAAATTTAGATTGCACACATGTCCTGAGTGCTGATAATAGGAGAGTCCAAGGAGATCATTTCCTCCTACCCTTAGAAGAGACCTACCCCACCTCACTTCGAGGGCAGGCTCGGAGCTCTCAGACTTGGAGAAAATGGATTTCTGTTGTTGAGGTCAAATGGACTGTGGGCCTTTGTTATGGTAGCCTGAGCAGAGTAATATGGTGTGCCTGTAGTTATCAGTGATGAAACCAGTGAAGGGTCACAATATGCTCAGAGCAGTACAGGGGCATTAAGAGCCTCCCCCAAACCCCCGGCAATCAGCCCTCAGCCAACTCTTCCTCAGCGTTGGCACATGTGGTTACCCATACTTTCAAAGCTCATGCATCCACACATGTGGTTACTTGCTTCAGCAGTTTCCTGGCACCAAGCTGTGTTCCAACCTCCTCATTGTTCATAACAAGGAAATGAAGCTCTGTGTTTACCTGCCTTCTTCCAGTAATGTGCACACCAAAAGCAACTTCAGAGCTAAGTTCAAAGAGCTTTCCCAACAGAGAGTAAATGCATACTCTAAGACTCCATTGATTATCCAAGGCAGAATTTACTATTTCATCTCACGACCATGCAGAACAGGAACTCTTAAGACAGTGTTTATAACACAGTACGCTGCCGCTAATGGATTAAAAGCTAGACACTGTATGCAGTGTGCCTTTTTAGATGGTTATACAGTGATCTTCATATTCTCCCACTGTCGTTAGAGCATCTTTATGGCATTCTCCATATAATCCATCAGCTTAAAAGAGAACAGAGTCACCCAACCATCATTACCACCTAAGGTTGGAACTCTTTTTGTTTTCTCTAAAGGAATCCATGAGCATCCACTCTCTATCCCATACCTCTTCATCCCCAGGCACCCAGGATTTAAATACCTCTACTTGCCTGTCCTGGGTATTTTACATAAGCAGTCCTACCACATGGCTCTTCTGTGATGGCTTTCCACCTGGCAGAGTCTGGGTCATCCAGGTGACAGCATGCACTAAGGCTTCATTTTCTTTAATGCCAAGTGATATCCAATTACTAAGACCTGCCACATTTTATTTGTCCATTAATCCTTGGGTCTATATTTAGCTTGTTTTGACTTTGAGCATGGTATGAATGACGCTGCTGCAAATGTTTGCAGACAAGTTTTTAAGTGGACATATGTTTTCATTGGAGTGGAAAAATAGAATTGCATAGTCATGTGGCCATGCCGTGATAAAAATTTTAAAATTGCTACTCTTTCCCCAATATATGTGACACTGTGTGGCACTAAGTATTACAATCTATTGTTTCTGTTATCTTTTTTTATTCTAGCTATGCTTTCATGATTACCTTGGGGGAAAGTTGTATCTCAGTGTGGTTTTGGTTTCTATTACCCTGATGGATAACTTTGATTACCTTCTCCTGTGATTGTTGTTCATTTCTATATCTTCTTTGATAAATGTCTATTCAAAGTCTTTGCTTATTTATTTCATTGTCTTTTTTTCTTCAAGTTCTAAGTTGTACATGCATTCTGGATACGACTAATCAGATTTGCAAACATCATCTCTGATTCTTTGAGCTGCTTTTCCATTTCCTGACAGCATTGTTTATAGCACATGAGTTTTTTTTATTTTCTAAGTTTTTTTTATTTACATTTCAAATCATTTCCCCTTTCCTGTTTTCTCCCTCCCCAAAAGTCCCATAAGCCCCCTTCCCTCCCTCTGTTCCCCATTCAACCCCCTCTCACTTCTCTGTCCTGACATTCCCCTACATCCAGTCTTTCCAGGACCAGGGGTCTCTCCTTCCATCTTCTTGGAAATCGATTGATATGTGAATTGTGTCTAGGGTATTCCGAGATTCTGGGTTAATATCTCCTTATCAGTGACTGCATACCATGTGTGTTCTTTTGTGATTGGGTTACCTCACTAAGGTTGATATTTTCCAGTTCTGACCATTTGTCTAGGATTTTCATGAATTCATTGTTTTCAATTGCAGACTAGTATTCCATTGTGTAAATACACCACATCTTCTGAATCCATTCCTTCGTTGAGGGACATCTGGGTTCTTTCCAGCTTCTGGCTATTATAAATAAGGCTGCTATGAACATAGCATGTGTCCTTATTGCATGCAGGTAAAGCCTCTGGGTATATGCCCAGGAGTGGTATAGCAGGATCCTCCAGGAGTGTCATGTCCAGTTTTCTGAGGAACCACCAGACTGCTTTCCAGAGTGGTTGTACCAGCTTGCAATCCCACCAGCAGTGGAGGAGTTTTTTCTCCACATCCTCGCCAACAACTGCTGTCTCCTGTGTTTTTGATCTTAGCCATTCTGACTGGTGTGAGATGGAATCTCAGGGTTGTTTTGATTTGCATTTCCCTAATGATTAAGGATGAAGAACATCTCTTTAGGTGCTTCTCAGCCATTAGATATTCTTCAGGTGAGAACTCTTTATTTAGCTCTGTACCCCATTTTTAATAGGGTTACTTGGCTCTCTGGAGTCTAGCTTCTTGAGTTCTTTGTATATGTTGGATATTAGCCCTGTGTCGGATGTAGGGATGGTAAAGATCATTTCCCAGTTAGTTGGTTGCCTCTTTGTTCTTTTGACAGTGTCCTTTGCCTTACAGAAACTTTGCAATTTTATGAGGCCCCATTTGTCAATTCTTGATCTTAGAGCATAAGCTATTGGAGTTCTGTTCAGGAAATTCTCCCCTGTGCCCATATATTCAAGGTTCTTCCCTAGTTTCCTTTCTATTAGTTTCAGTGTGTCTGGTTTTATGTGGAGGTCCTTGATCCACTTGGAATTGAGCTTAGTGCAAGGAGATAAGGATGGATCAATTTGCATTCTTCTGCATGTTGACCTCCAGTTGAACCAGCACCATTTGTTGAAAAGGCTATCTTTTTTCCACTGGATGGTTTTAGCTCCTTTGTCAAAGATCAAGTGACCATAGGAGTGTGGATTCGAACTAAGGATGTTATGGAGCTAAGGAACTATGGAGGGATTACTCAGGTAGCCTAAACATATCCATGGAGAGGAGTATTTCACTAGGGGGTAAACTTCTGAGTATGCTTAATTTAAAGTCTAATTTAAGAAGGAAAGATAGACATATTTATGGGCACTCTTATCTCAATGTCATAGAATGCATGTTTCCATTACTCTAGAAGCTTCCAAAAAATATACACATATAAAAGAAATTTAAATAGAGGTACCCTGTACTAGGAGATACAATGCCTAACTAGCCATCATTTGGTACCATATGAAACCACCAGTACCAGAAATGGTTACATCTTTTTGAGACATAGGCCAAACGGATCCCATGGAAGCCCCCAAACATCAGAGGATATTGCCAGTGTCATTGGTTACATTTTACAATCTGATGGCAAGATCCCATTGCTGATAACTTACATCACCATGGAGAAATTGATCTGATGCCCAACTAGAAGCTTCACCTCTCACTGACTAGCTTGAAAGTACTATACATGCTACCAAAGGAGAAAGGTAATCATCAATTTTACCCAGCTGTAGCTACAGAAGTGGCCAACTGTAATATATACCCACTGGTAAAATAGTGGTATAAGCATTATGAGCAACCAATAACTTTTTGATCGAATTTAAGGCTGGCCCCATGAGATGGAACCTGACAGTGTTAACGAGGCCAAGGATCTGAGACTAGATAGGTCATGAGCACTAGGGGGAAACCCATTATTCTGCTAAATGAACATAGCAATAAAATGCTTCCTAATGACATATTGCTATGCCCATAGATCAGTGGGCTGAATTCTCATCAGAGAAACTTCTTCTTGCAGTAGATGGTAATTAACACAGAGGCTGACAACTGGCAATGGGCAGAGAGTGAGAAACTTTGAAGCACTCAGCTCTTAATGAGATGTCTATCACAGCCCTCCTCTCAAAGCTCAGGGAATTATGCAGAAGACAGGGTGGAAAGATTGTAGGGACCAGAGGTGATGGAAGACTCCAAGGAAACAGCATCCTCCATATATGCATGGAGAAGGGGAAGCAGGCACAGAGTTCCACCCTTAACCAAAATAATTAAATGGTGACTGCTGGGAGTGGAGAAATCAGTTTTCTTCAACACAGTGATACTGGGTATATCAACCACACTCCAAGGAAAGCCCCATACTCAGGAGGAGTTAGCCAACACAAAGCAGATTCTCTAGTGTGTGTGTGTGTGTGTGTGTGTGTGTGTGTGTGTGATTTTTGTGTTTTATTTTTTGTTTTTTTAGGCAAGAGAAAGAACATGGAGTGGAGTGGCTAGGGAATGTAGGAATGATCTGGGAGAAGGAAAGAATATGATTAAAATACATCGTATAAAAAATAATTGAAAGGTTAAAATAGTGGACAGGAGCCAATGGGTATGTTTGGGTTGTGTCGTAAAATTTTAGCTGGAGATGAAGGGTTGAACAATTGGGCACTCCATTGAAATAGGAGTTTTCCCTTGAAGGCACTTGCTTTGCTTAGCTGCTAGGCCTGGGAACCTGACTTACAGTTTGCGGCTAGAAGCATGAAAAAAACTACCTGGGGCTTGGGATGGCATGTGAGGTGCTGCAGTGTTAGAAACTGAGTTAGTCTGTGGGGTCTGGTGCTGCCAGGTAGAAAGTGGTAAAAGTGTGTTCAATGAGGTGACACCCAGTGGACATGCTACAAGAACAACTGCCTGCCTCTTAATAGGAAGAATGATTCCTGACATGTTGAGGTCATGGAAATCTGTGTTGATCTTTGGGGAATGAGAACAAAGGAGAAATATGGTCTGGTGGTGATGTTGTTGCTTGCTTGATTACTTGTATCTTTTTCTGACACAGCAGTTTGAAAGAAATTGAGACTTGTAATAGTTTATCTTTCTTTGGGTTTCTATGACTGCGACAAAACACCATGACCAAAGCAACTTGGAGAGGAAAGGGTTTGGTGGGTTGCACTTCACAGCACTGTTCATCATAAAAGAAAGGAATTCAAACAGGTCAGGAACCTAGAGGAAGGACCTTATGCAGAGGCCGTGGAGGAGTGCTGCTTACTAGATTGCTCTCCATGGCTTGCTTAGCCTACTTTCTCATAGAATCCAGGATCACCAGGCCAGGAATGGCACCATACACAATGGGATCCAATGGAGGCATTTTCTAAAACTGATTTTCCTCCCTTCCAGATAACTCCAGTTTGTGTCAAATTGGCATAAAGTAATCAACATGTAGTTCTCTTAATATTTGATAGAAATCATCAGTGAAGCCTCCTGTCCAGGTCTTTTTCTTTGTAGAGAAGTTGAAAAATCATTAAAATAATCTGTGTTTCCAGTTCTTCTCCCCAAATGGTTTTTTCTCCTTCCAGAGTGATGGAGTTAATAAAATCATCACCAACAGAATATTTTATAAGACTTTTATTCTTAGTCCGCAGTAGAAGAAATGAGAGAGAAAGTCTCAAGTCAGTTTCTCAACCTTCCATAATCCAGTTACAAATAGGGGTGGGGTGTGGTGAGGTGAAGGAGGTCACAGCCTTCTCAAATGCTATCAGTACTGATCATTCTTACCAACATTTACTGCAACAACCCTTCAGCATACTGGGGAAGAGTTCCAGGGCTCTCCTTGCATGTCAAATCCATAACTGCTTAAGCATACTAACTTGTACAATCCTCATGTAAAACAGCTTAATACTTGCATAGAACCTGCTATGTACCTGCTTTGTACATATGTACAGCTTTGTTTAGAGGGTAATGATGAAAAATGAGTCTCTGCATGTTTGCTCTACTCAATTTTCTTACAGGCTGCACTGTTGAATCCATGGATGCAAGCTGCAGGAGTAGGGAGGACCATACCTACATTTTCCTCAGTGACAGCTTCACCATATTCCCTATGCAATTAAGAAAATTTCTGAAGGATCTAAGTGACTGTTTTTGCTTTTTATTTGAAAATAAGCTTTTCTTGTCAGTCTCATGTGCTGGTGAGAATTTCCTCTGCTATCCATGAAGTCAAGTATGGTTGTTGGTGGGAGAGGTACAAGCCAATGCACTGCTAACTCCTAGGGCATCATACAGTCCCAGGACATAAAGAGGTGCGAGTGCCAGTACCCACGCATGCACAGAGGCAGTATGGATGCAGCTTGATTTCGTCCTGTGATTCCTCAACCACTGACCATAAGATAAATCCAAGTCATTTGTCCTTTTCCATCGCACCAAATCAGCTTATAAGATATTGTTTTCATGTCTAAAGAGTCTGTTATGTGAGTTCGATTTTTCAGTCTCAATGTAACCAAATGTTCTGATATGGCAATACTTAGGACATCCTCTTTAACCATTGCTAGTTGTCACAAATCAAATGGATGCCTCCAATTTTCAGAATTACATGAAGTATCTTTATGCTTAAACAGGACTAAAAGATGTTTAGCACACCTTAAAATTTAAATTTAGGAGGTAATTTTACAATATGCTTTTTTAGAACATTCATCTAATGGATGTCTCTGTTGGAAATTTTAGGCTGGTAGAGCTATTTCTTAAAGCTTTCAGAGTTCCTTAAACATAAGAAGACAAACTGCTTGGACTTTCTTGAGCTGTGTTAACCCAGGACAAATTTCTTAGACAGCCGGTCCCCTATTGTGCTCTTGTGTTATCCACATGAGCACATAGCAGTTTGGCAACTTTAGAAAAATGCTCCCGCCGGGCGGTGGTGGCGCACGCCTTTAATTCCAGCACTTGGGAGGCAGAGGCAGGAGAATTTCTGAGTTCGAGGCCAGCCCGGTCTACAAAGTGATTTCCAGGACAGCCAGGACTACACAGAGAAACCCTGTCTCGAAAAACCAAAAAAAAAGAAAAAAAGAAAAAAAAAACCAGAAAAATGTTCCCATTTTCCTTTTACTTGGGTACTAACCTGTATTCATTCAGATATATCAAGAGGGTCAAACAATAAGGTGTGCCACTTATTGGCAAGCTTTGGCTTCTTCCTGGTGTATTCATCCTTCAGAATTCCTATTCTTCTGCCTTTTGATATGAACTGGAGATCAGCAATTCTCCAGAAATGCACACACACACACACACACACACACACACACACCCACCCCCCCACACACACATACACACACACACGCACACACACACACCCACACACACACACACACATCCACACACACACACACACATACACACACACACACACATACACACACACACACACGCACACACACGCACATGCACACACACACACACACACACATCCACACACACACACACACATACACACACACACACACACGCACGCACACACACCCACCCACCCACCCACACACACACACATACACACACACACACACACACACTCCTCCTACACAGCACAGTAGCAGGTTCTCTCATTACCCACCGCCCTGGGTGACATCACTGGGTAAATAACATAAACAGTCATGGGCAAAGGTACCCTTGGCACTGGGATTCAGCAGACATTGTCTCTTTGCATATGGTAGGTAGGAGGATTTCAAAGTTCCGTAAACTTGGTCCCTACTTCAGAAAGCTCTCACTGAGGTGGGGGGTAAGCAGCCCTGGGATGGACTGAATCCTGTGAGAACTGACAGGCATCTAATTGTCACCACTGACACCTACTTTGCTGTGTGATCTGCTGAGCAAGTTTAAAGAATTCTAAAGTATCTTGATAAAATCCAGGTGTGAATTGTTGACATATGTTCAAACTCTGTTCTCCCGGGCAGAATCAGGCAGCTGTAAGGATGGGTGACAGAACTTGCCTGGGTTCTGCTGTGACGGTGAGTCCTCCACCAGAAGCATACCTCCTTTTTCACGGCAGGTGGTTTTAGATATTTTACCATAGAGGTATATGGTAAATATACCATAGAGGTATATTTGAACCAGGGTATCCAATACTAAAGGAAAAAGTTCCTTTTCAGAACATTTTAAAGGAGAACATTCTGGTTTGAGCTGGTCCTGTCACTATGTCCCAGGTCCTCTGTGCAGGGCTTGGATTTGTCTGACTTTCATGCATTTTTCTTTCCATGTCTTACCTTTCTTTAAAACAAGCAAGCAAGCAGACAGAGGAACAGAGCTTCTGAGCAGTCCCCCAGGGACCTGTAATTTCAGCCTTCCAGAGTGTTCCTAGACAGTATTTACAAGTTGTGGCAGGACTCCTGTGCTGAGCCTTAAAAAGGAAGTCCAGGGAATGGGGACTTCTAAAGTCATCACACATCAATAAGCTCCAATTTAGAAGCACAATGGCTCATTGCAAAAGGAATCTGATTTAATGGACAGATGGTATTGGGCTTGGGCTGTGATTGGGTAGCAGGGCACTTGACTGGCATGTGGAAGGTCCTGGGTTCAGCCCCCAGTCCCAAAAGACAGAGCCAATGTTCAGAAGTTTTATGAGAGACTTGGGGCAGGAGAATGACTCAGTAGGTAAGGCACCGGGCACCAAGCTTGCCCTCCTAAGTTTTATCCCTAGGACCTAGATGGTAGATTGAGTGAACCAACTCTCCAAAGTTGACCTTTGACTTCCACATGTGTACTGTGCCCCCGCCCCCGCACACACACACAAAGTAAGTGGAATGAAAAAAATGAAAACAGTGACTCTTAGTTTTTTCCCTTTTGGGGACTCAAGCCCCAAACAGATGAAAGCAGTTGACCCCTTTTCCCCTGGCTCAAATATGAGCTAAAAACACAAAATTGTTACTCCTTTTAACTGATAAAGCTGAAACAACCAAACCAACCCAGAAATAATTAAACTCTGGAGATACCATGGCTTAACCATTTCATTGTGTTTTTATTGATTTTTTTTTTTTTAATTTCTGCCCTGTTAGGACAATTAACTGGGAAACCACAATTACAATTCACAGACTGCAGCATGAAAAACACACACTCCACTGGAATCCCACCCAGCCCTTCCTCTTTATTCATCCAAAAGAGTCTAGTGCACATGTCAAATATGAGCACTGTCGGGTATTTTGTTTTGTTTTTCCTTAGAAGGGGGGAAACATTTATTCTGGCAGCACTTTTACAATCCCAGGAAGTGGTTTTCACACCACTAGTTGTAAGAATATAAACCATAACAAACTTGGAGCTTATTTGAGAGGCACGGGGCTCCTTGGGTAGAATGAGTTCCTCTTGTGCTTAGTGGATGGCCCCTCAGCTGCTGGCCGCTGAGGCTTCCCGGGTGTGAAATACGGAAACAAGACTTTCCTATACAGCCGCTGAAATTCTTCTTGGGAAGAGTGGCTTCTGTATCTCAGCCCTCTCCCCACACTGGGGCAAGTTCTCACGCTTTGCTGGAGCTTTTTCAGGCACGTGATCCTTTGACAGTGCCCAACCCTGCCACAACACATGTGACCACCAAGGTTCCCTCATCCACGATGCTTCTCTAGGGGTCAGATGACAATACACGGCATCACTTGTCAGAAAACAGCAGATATTCAGAAGATGGGCATCTGTGTTTATGAAAATAGCAACCATTTGCAGGGCATGCTCACCCAAGGAGCCTTATTTTTTATTTGACATGGCCCTCTGGCGAGTAAGTCCCAAATCATATAGGACAATGAGCTTTGCTGACTTGACAGTTTCAGAACTGTCTGGTGCCAATTTAAAAAAAACAAACTATTGTCCAATAATTCAGTGGTCTATAAAGCAAGGGGAATGTTAACCCTTCGGTTTACACTTGCACACATACATGAGACCTATGATAGAAGAGATCAACTCAAGTCTCAACCCATCCTGCAACTGTGTTCTAAAAGGAAAAAAGAAATTTTAAACTGGACTTGCTGTAATCAAGTATTCAAAACATAAAGAGAGACAATCCCTACTCAATTCTGATTTCTGAGAAATTGCCTCCACAGAATGGGCTCCGGGGGTGCGGCAAAGTCAACTGAATAGATTCAACACGAATCAATTTGTAATTTCTCAACAGTGCAGCCACCTGCTTGCATTTCTCTTAAAGATTTGTGGTGACCACGTGTGCTGTGGCATTCTAAGAGTCAATACAGGCGATGGAGTAAGACCAGCTGACACACGCTTCTTGTGGGGGAACAGTCAGTTTTACATGCTTCCTGTCAACCCCCGGAGGAGGCAGATGTAAACAGAGTCCTTTACATTCTTCAGAGAGTGTGTTTCTACTGCAGCGCATGCTGTTTGGCCCTAACTAGGAGGACACTAGAGAGCAATTTGTGGAGTTTGAGTTTAAGTGTTTAGCTCCTAGAGATTTCAAAACAAGGGTTCAACTAGGACTTTGGCAGCAGAATTCCTCCAAGTGGCTGTGCATGAATAAACAGCCAATGAGGGATGGAGCTCCGTGAAAGGATGCTCCTACAGGAGGGTCAACAGGCAGATGGACAGGTTCACAGCCGGCTCTGCTAAGTCATGTGCACTGTTCTGGTGGTCAGGGAGAAGGGGTGCACAGCAGGAGAATGGCTGTAAGATTTAGAACTGAATTCAGATTATCTCAAGTTGTTCCAAGATCTGGAGTTTCAGAGATTCTTCATCTCATTTAGCCTCTAGGAATATGCCCCTCTGCTCCAGCAGTGGTGATGTGTGGGGATAGAATATTTATCATTCTACCACCGTGTCCAGTGACTAACAAGCCGGGAGGTATGACGAAAAGGTGGGAGGGGACTCTGTCTCAATGGGCTAAACGCTCCTGGTGGTTATTAGAGTTCTAGGAACCAACCTTAAATCTAGCCATGGACTAACAGGGAGAAGCTAGCTTTCCCTGTCCTTTGCAGTTGAGCAGGTGGGCTAAAGGACAACGAAAAGAACCCAAGGTCTAACACTAAAAGACATCAGCCCCATCTTGGCACAGCTCTCATGCAGAATATTGCACCCAGTGTTAACTAATGCTAGAAGTGTCCGACTGTATAAATTTAAATGTATTTGCATATTATAAAAATAAAGATTAACATATACATATTTTACACTAGTTACGGAACGGCAATGAATGTCAGTTGATCCCTCCTTCACATTGAACAGAACTGAAATCTGGGTGCTCTAAATACTGCCGCCTGGCCTGGAGCTATGGCTCATGTATACACAGAAAACACAATCCCTGAGAAGCCTGTTAACTTTCTTCTTCTTCTTCTTCTTCTTCTTCTTCTTCTTCTTCTTCTTCTTCTTCTTCTTCTTCTTCTTCTTCTTCTTCTTCTTCTAGCTTTCTCCTTGGAGGATCACAGTTCTGAGGTTCAGGTTGTGAAACATTTGCCCCATGTTTGCTCCCATCTTCCCAGCCCCCTCCAACCACTCCAAGGGTCCTTGGCAAGCACCCTGGTGCACGTGCACAGTTTCACTCTGGGCCCCAGCAGGCGCTTGGGAGCATGGCAGACTCGCCAGGGGCAGAAGATGTCCCAGGTGGCCCCATGCTCTGTTAACTTCATGGAAATTCCACAGCCATGGGTGTCACTGGTTTCTGTGCTTCTCACCAACGTTCTTCCTGGATAGGATGAGAAGAAAAAATGACAATAGTCTCAATTATAAGGAAAAAGATATAAACAAGTCGTCTGCACAGATTTCCATGCCTACTTATAAAATTCTCTATGAACTTGAATGTCAGGGTCCTGATGACCCACCGAGTAAGCAGTCTTTTTAGTAGTCAAATGTTTGTTTGTGATGCTAAGCTCAGGTCAGCCTTAAGTGGGGACCAACACTAATTGCTATGACCATTTACCAGACTGGAACCTTACAGATGAATTAGCTTCATAATGAGCAAGCACAGCCTCTAAACACAGACTTGCTTCCTCAGTAAACACACATGGACATGTGGATAACCATCCTCCACCCCAGGCTCAGAAAGAACTTGCCTCAACCTGAGCTTATCTGCCTACCACCACTAAGCATGCTTTTATTTAGTGTTCCAAGCAAGGGTGTCAGCCCAAATCCAGGGTGTCTGAGCGTGGCCTGAATATACTGCGGCATTCTCGGCCAACTAAATAATGGCATTTGCTTGAAACAAAACAGAGCGGAGGTCAGATGTCTCTGGCTTTTATTTTGGCTTTCTACAACGCTAGGCGGTGGGATTTTTCTAAGTGTTTTAATGACACTTAATGGCATACAAAGGCAGGGCAAGGAAAAGGGCTATGGTTTGCCCTGCCCCCATTCCATCTCTCTCAATGCTGTTTTATTGCAGAGGCTGGTAACTCACTATCTACCTGATATGCCTTTCAGCCCATACAAGATGCTTAGTCAGTGCTATATCACTATCACCCAAACCAGGAGCTTTCTGGTTACTGCTCACACACCAGGAATGGCACTTTTCCTTGTAGTACAGTGTTGCTTCTTTTTTCAATGGTTTATCAATCCCATCAGGCCCTGGGGGGAAGATGTCCAAGGATTATGGTATAGTTGGGCCTTGTTATAGAACAAGCAAGATTCCAAAGTATGTTTGATGGGTAGAATAGAGGTCAGCTTTTTGGGGCTCTAAAGAGTTTCACAATTCTTTGGCACTGAGTCATATGAAAATGTATGAAAACCTAGCAGTATAATAAACTCCTGGTAACAAAGGTTTTGAAATACATCTAGCTGTTAGAGAATGGCCATAAGAACACACTCTCATTCAGGCAGTTAATGGCGCAGTATGGCCACTAGCTCTCAGTTCAGGTGGCAGTAACTGCTTTTCCTCAGAGAATATAATGAACTTTCAGAAATGTAGACAGTTGTGTCTGCTGTCTGCTCCCTTGAGCCACACATGGCTCTGAGAAACAAAAGATCACCTAACCGAGGCTGCTACAGGGGACATCACCATCACCACTTGCAGCATTGCCCACATTGTGATGGCTCTTGTTAACTGTCCACTCAGCAGATTCCAGAATCACTGGAGAGGAGGGTCTAGAGGAGATGATCTTGATTATGTTAACAGAGGGAGGAAGATCCGCCCCCTGTGGGTGGGACTGTTTGACTGGCTGAGATTCTGGTCAATATAAGTAGAGAACTGAGCAACAGCTGGAACTGAAAGTTTGATTGGCCAGAAGCTTTCAGGTCTTACTGCCATCACTACCCCTCCATGATGAACTGTATCTTGAACCATGAGCTACATTAAACCCTTTCTCCCTTAAGTTGCTTTTGATCACAGAATTGTATCACAACAACAGGAAAAGATATTAGAACACACCAATCCCTCTCTTCACCCATCAAATATCCAACCTTCTCTACCCTACTGCTTTTCCATCTCAGGAAGCCACCCCAGCCCTTCGAGGTCCACCCTAAATACCACTTCCTGAGCCTTTACCTGGCATTTCCTACTACTGTTCTCAGTGCTATTCATAATCTGTCATCAAATTTCTATTTCAACCTGGCATACCTTTCTTGTCTGACTACTTCTTTGGTTCCCACTCTATGACTCTTGTGGGCAGGTTATTTCTGCATCCTCAATACCTGCCACAATGCCCACCAGAGCACAAATACTCAACACAGCTACACAAATAAGCAATAAGATGAGAAGAAAAGTCACAGATAGAAAGTGGCTATGATACTGTGAGATCCTTCCTATAACAGTATGGTATTAAACAGTATAAAAACATCAAGGAAGTGTGCAGGACAAAATAATTGATTAGAGTTAGCAATCTTAGCGTCCCTGAAAAGAAGACACACATCCTCGGCTTCAGGGGCAATGGACTTTCATTGGTAAGGGAGCCAGGTGTCAGTCAGCTGAGGACTGAGAGCTAGCCAGGGGCCACTGTGCTCAACTGCTCCTCAGTTGAAGGGCTATCTCTTAGGTTAGCAGAGAAGGTGACTGTGAAGGGCCTTTTGAGTCACACCTAGGGTTTTGAACTTGAGCCTACAATCACCAGGAAGTTACTCAAGGCTTTGAAAAAAGGGATCTATGTGTCAGGCACTGACATCACAACATAACTATTGGAGAGGGGGATAGAAAGAGATGCCTCAGTGGGTAAAAGTACTGGTGGTTTTTTCAGAAGACACTGGTTTGATTCGTATCACCTATATGGTAGCTCACAGCTGTCTGTACTTTAATTTCCAGGGAATCCAATACCCACTACTGACCTCCAAGGGCACCAGGCACATGTGGTACATAGAGATACATGCAGGCAAAGCACATGAACACATAAATGAAAATAAATACATCTTAAAAATTTTTATCAGTTTGAAGGATAAGATGACTAGATCGGTTAAGGAGTTTCAATTACAGGAATCTTGGTGGATACAGAGTCAGAGAAAATCATGGAGCTAAAGAAAAGCCTTATTCACGTCAAGGCACACTGATAAGATGAGCAAATACTCTGGTGACAGACCATATAGGTGGAAGCTATTGAACCTGACAGATTCCTAGCTCAGACAGGCACAAAATTCTACTATCACCTAGGACAGAAATGGAGCAGTGAAGACTTCTTAGGGAAGAGGGCATGAACACAGTTCTCCTCCATGAAGCCCACAGAACATCCCAGGGACCAGCAGATGGGATACTGTTACATGAGGTAAGAAGTCGACAAGGTTCTATCTGAGGCTTAGACCTAGAATCTTCCCAGGTTAGAGCATCTGCCCCAACTCTGGATGTGAAAAGAAATGATGACTCAAAATATTTGGCTATCTGGGCTGAAAGGGAAACCATTGTATATATTAATTCTATTTTTTCATTTTCTGTATTTTGAGATGTGAATAGAGGGTGGCAATCCTGGAGGGACTGGTCATCCTGGAGAAGTCCAGTTCCTAAGAGAGCTTAACAGACTTGCCTGCCAGTGCTGTCTTCTACACCCAAATATACCAGGTCAAGATGAAGATCCCATCCACTCCGTCCCTGCCCCCCATCCCTCCAGGACCTGGTAATAGATAACTAGACTCTGCATCCACACCAGTCAATCCTAAACTTGCAGGCCTGCTTTGCCTTATAAACCACAATCAAGGCTGTTGCCACAGCTCTTCCTGCCTGGTCCCAGGAGTAAGCCCATGCTTCCATGTGTAACTTGCCCCACTCTCTGCAGACAGAGTCAGCTGTCTATTGGTCTTTCAGCTTTATTATCCTCTAAAGTGGGAACCTACTTTGTTTTAAAATAGACACAGGAATGAGAACATCCAGAAGTGTGAGAACAGCACTGAAGCCTTGGGCCTTGAGGCAAACCTGTGCCATGAGTAGCTGCAGTGTGGGATGCACTGTTCTCTGCTTCATATGACTTACGGGGTTAGACCTGGACCAGTGTGTCAGGGGCCTTTACTCTGAGGATTCTTGTCTAGGTGTTATAGGTATTAGTGACTACAACATGAAAGATAGCACAATAAGCCAACATCTTTTTATGAGACAAGGGTACAGATTTTTATTTCTTCTCCCTTGGAGACAGAGAAAGGGAAACCACTACTTTCACTTATCCAGCATACACATTTACCTTCGATAGGCAGACCCCCTTAATTAATAAGTATCTAGATAAACCAGCAGGCAAGTATTTACCACAGTAACCACACTGCAGAAATATTTTGTTTATAGTTTTTACTCCCTAGGCCCTTCAGTGTACAATGCATATATTCCTAGTAGAAACAACAGTAGGTATGTTTATTGAGCATTTATTTGCTCTATTTAATTATGTTAAATGCTGTGTTTAAAATTGCCTTTCCCTCCTCCCTCTACTTCTCTCCTCCTCCTCCTTCTCTCTCTCTCTCTCTCTCTCTCTCTCTCTCTGTGAGTGTGTGTGTGTATTTGTGTGTGTGTCCATGTGTGTTATTTTTAGATGGTTTTGCCTACCCTTGTTCTCATAAGAAGATCTGGGTGTACTACACTCTTTCATGTTGTAATCAGTAATACCTATCATACCTGGACAAGAATCCCTCAGAGTAAAAGCCCCTGACACATTGGTCCATGAGACAACCTCATGAAATAAGCACCTACACAAATCTACATTTTACTGATGTCTAATGCCACAGCACTAACAGTGAAGTTTGCTCAGTAGCCAGGCAGGGTGGCCCATGCTGATAACCCAAGCACTCAGGAGACAGAAGCAGGAGGACAGCAAAGTAGAGAGTCATCTTGACTATACAGCAAAACCATCTAAAATAACAGGGGCGGGGGGAGAGGAGAGGGGATGGGGGGAGGGAGAGAGATTGAAACATGGAGATTCAGGCTAGTGCAGTAGAACCCCAGAGCTCAAACAACCTTGAGAAAATGAACCTAAAACACTGTTTTCAAGAAGTTACATGAGGTTAACCCTGGTGCTACAGGCTATACAATAATGTAAATTAGTAAGTGCGTGCATGTGTGTGTGCACACACACTCACATTTTCCCCAACACAGATCTAAGATTGCTTGACTTGTCATACTACCCAAAGTTAAGTGAAGAATGGAGCATTTTGCTGTTTCCCTCTATCCCAAGCATCTATCCCGAGCCTGAGTAACTCCAGACAAGTAGAACAGAGGGTGCTTGGGCTCTCTGCCCATGGGCTCCCTTCATTCCCAATCCACCCCATGTCATCCCTCAGTTCTCCAGGGTCTTAGCACCACACCTATTCAAGAGACTCTCTGATTCCCAGAGACTTACCCTTAAAACTTGGTGCTCCTAAAGTCACAGAGTGGGTACAGTAAAAATGGTGGCAGAGGGGAAGAAGCACTATCCTCTCCACTTAATTTTCCAAGAAAGGATGGAGATACCTGAGCAGAGAGGGGAGAAGTCCAGTATCAATGTAGCTGACGGGACTCTGCAGAATTCAAGACACATAATTCCTCCAGCTGGGAAAGGCAACCAAGCAAAGGGAAGGTTCCTCCTTGCCAAGGACAAAATAAATAAATCAAATAGATGGGAGCTTCCAAACAGGCTACTCTACACTTAGTTATAAATACCAGATACATCTCTCCCAACACACACACTTCTTCTGTTTTTAAAATTCTATAGTCAACAAATATGATTCACTATGATAAACCCAAATTCGGGTCATTCCATTTCTTCTTAAAATTTGTTTTCAAACCCATACTAGTTAATCCAGGGTGGCTTTGAAATTTTAGCCTAATTATTTGGTGAGCTAAAGGCCACAATCTTCACCTTACTTTTATATATAAAAGGATATTTCAGTGGGTCTTAAGTATCCTTATGTTATGACAGTGTCACTATAGAACTTATGTGAAGCTATCACCATACTTTTTAGAATACTTACAATAGCAAGAGAGGTATCTAGTGGGGTTCTTGCTTGAATGTGAACTCTACCATGCACAAGCAATCCTCAAGGCTTTTGAAAAAAAAAAAAAGTTTTGAATGCAAATCTCAGCTCTGCCCTCTATTGTTAGTTTGAAAATGCTTAGCTCAACATTTCCAAGCCAGAAAATTCTGACTTTTGTTTAGAATACTTTTGTTGATTCTATTAGCAGACCATCTGCCAAAATTAGAATTAATTTCTTTATTCTCTATGAACTCCCTCCTAATCCTACAGGATGGAGCACACAGATGAAGGACCACCTAAGACAAAGTTCAACTATTAGGAAATAAAAATTAGTCATTCCTCTGCTCTGCATGTCTCAAGGTCAGCCTATAAAAAACATACAAATGGACATGGGTGGTATGCCAGTATGCTGGGAGGTAATGTGTTTTGTTTGTTTGTTTTTGATATTTGTTTTGTTTCTTTGTTTGTTTGTTTGGGCTAGTCTGTTGAATTCTTTCAGGTTCTCACAGAAGACTCAGTAGCCAAGTTGGGGTTAGGAGTCAATTTTTAAGAGAATATACACAGTTTAGTTAGGGAAGGAGGAAGCCAGTCAGAATTTCTTTGGAAATAAAAAAAACCAAAAAATCAAAAAACAACTTTCAGGTGCAGGCCACCTAAAAATGAAGTGCAGCTGGCCATCTGTCATTTGCCCAGAAGCTCGTGCACCCTGTGGACTAAAACACTAAGTGTCTCAACCTGAAGGGAGACTGCACAGAGCCAGGGATTCGCAAACATATAAAAGACTCTGTAATGTTGACTAGCTTGATAGTCACAGAGCATTCAACACGAATTTATTCTCTGCATCAACCAGCTGTGAGACACTGCATTAACAGCCATCTTCTGCATTGAGATACTTTTCTGAAGTCTGAGAACTATACCAATCTTCAGGTACAGAAACATGAATTTAGAGTGTAGCTTACTCTGATGTGTACTTACAAAACAATAGTTGTAGGCTCACCCCTAGGGTCAATGAGCTCCCCAACCATGAGTTCTTAGTGAGATTTATATAGTACTAGGAATATGCTTCCTCCTGTGAAGTGGGCCTTAAATCTAATCAGAAAGGAGTTATTTACACTCATAACAGTTGTGCCACTATTGAACCTATTCTGCCATACTGGTTGTTAATTGCAACACACAGAGTTCATCAGTGGGTGAGACTGTCGGTAACTTTTCCTTCTCTAGAAGCCTACATAGCACCTTTTGGTACTACTTAAGGCTGGGCAGAAGTAAGAAGCTTCCTAATTAGTACCAACTTGATCTTTCCACATCCTATGATCAAAGTATATGGTGGTTTCAGCAATAGGGTTATAACATCAGGTTCAGATAACTAAGGGCAAACGGCAAAATAGCCTGTATTGTTTTGGGGGTATCATCAAGACACTGAAGTCCCCCAACAATGCAAGGAGAGATATCCGTCATCTGGTACTGGGATTTTTCTTTGGCATCTTATGACTTCTGAGAAGAACATTATCCCTTGTGTAGGGAAGTTTCCATTAAATTCACAGTCCCCTTCCACTATCTGAGGAGCTACTGAAAGTTGATAGCTTCTGGGGGGAGAATTGGTTTTTCTTAAGGGAGTGGTCCTGGCAGATGGTCTCCACACCTATGGAGCAACACAAAGTAGACTTAGTGAACTATTTCAAACAAACAAACGAGAGGGCCTGAAGTTGGGAGGATAGATCTGAGAAAAAAATAACTAGAAGGAGGAGTGGGAGATAATCAAAATATGCCTATAAAATTATTAAATGTTACTAGATATTTCTTAAAGTGTGAAAAAGAAATTATCCTATTTTCTTTCTACTGTTCCCAGAGAGAGTCTAGTCAGCCACCTCCTGTGCCTCCATCTTGAGATTCTGTATCCTAAGATTCAACCAACTGTAGATTGGAAACACTGTTGCATGGAGCTAGTACAGACCATGTACTTTCTCTTGTCATTATTCTCCAAATGATACAATGTAGCAAATGGAGTACTTCTAAATGTCAAATCAATCTCCAGGTGATTTAAAGTATACAGGAGCCTGTGCTGTCCTGTCATTTCATTTAATTAACAAATTCATTGTCTCTCTCCCCGCCCCCAAAGCAGGGTTTTTCTATGTAGCTCAGGCTGATTTAGAACTCAACATCCTCCTGAGTATTAGGATTACAGGAAAGTACTACAGGCCTATCTCATGCCATTTTATACAAGTACTTGAGTGTTTTCTGCTTCTGGTGGGGCTCTGTTAGGATCCCCAAGTAGTTACCAATTCCTCACATCCAGGGATTAGCATATTTGGCTGTTGAGCTATCAAAAGTCTACAACTAGAAAGTTCTGAAGGAAGCTCCTCACCTCCCTCTGTGGTATCCTACTTCTCCTCCATCACCCAGGAAACAAGGGGCTACGAGTAATACATGGTACCAAGTTACTTCATTCCATTTGGACTGAACTGTGTCAGTAACAAAGGATTTATGAGACCTTATTTCAAACTCAAGAATCTGCTTGACATCAATACACCAAAACCATTCTGGAAGAAGACACTAAACACATTGGCGACACAAACTAGATGCCACATTAGATTAGAAACAAGTAATGGCAATTAGAATCCTATTTCTTCTTGGGGTGATGAAGATGCTTAACATAAGACAGTGGCAAGGAGTGGAGAAGCCATACCATTCAAAATACACTGAGAATCATCAGGAACTGTGTAAACTATACATCAACAGAGTTTTAGGATGATGTGTGACATAGTACATGTCAAGGAAGGTTTTTTTTTCTTTGCTGGTTTGAGCACCTCCGCTGTCAAATGCATGGTCATCCCATGCTGAATCCTTCACAATCATAAATACTAAGTGCAGAAATAACCCTCATTTGAATAGATTAGCAAAATGCACACAATGCCTCTAGGCAACTGCTTCTTCCTTGGTGCAGGAAGGGCAGGCAGAAGAACAGCACTTCATCCATTCCTGAAACCTCTCCTCAATGGAATTCTGGGAGAGAGCTCTACCACCCACCACCAGGACAAGTCATAGTTATAAGTTACATGGAGAGGGAGCCTTCCTAGAAGATCAACTATGAGCCTTAACCTGAAGACCTACTACTTACTCCTTACTTTGCACCTCTCTTCATAGGGAGGAAACATCTGGAAATTTTTGTACTTTAATTTTAACTTTTAATTGTGTGTATGTGTGCACGTGCACGCACGCAGGTACAAAGGCCAGAGAAGTCTCTTAAGCTGGAGTTGCAAACTGTTGTGAGCTGTCCCATATGGGTGCTGGGGACCAAACTCAGATCTTCTCCAAGAGCAGTTGGCATTCTTAACTCCAGAGTCAGCTCTATGCAACCACCCCCCCCACACCTTTTCTTGTTTTAAAAACTTTATACCTGGAATTTTTTTCAAATGAAAATAGAAAAGTTTAGTATTCATAAGGGAGTACCGAATAACAACCATTGATTTTTCTTTTGTTTATAAACTCTACTGCATCACTATTTTGCACATGGCTATAGGCAGCCCATTAAATGTCAAGTCTCTGATACCTGAGGGGAGAGGAAATCAGACAAATGATGTCTTGGAGAGACCCTTTTTCCCCCCAAGTGTTAAAAGGTCAATGTCAATGACAGAGTGGGGCATTTATTCTGGTACCTGGGACTGTTGTGGTCAGCACCTGCTGTCCCAACACAATGATGAACAGGATTCCTGGGACTCCTCATACTTTATGGATATGAACAGTGGACAGAATATCATCCTACTCACGTGTGGAAGAGTCAGGAGCATCCGACCATGCTGCTACAAATCCCAGGTTCTGCTTTGTAGTTGTCTTTATAATGGTCCAACAGAGAAAGGGCAAGAGTCCTAGCCTTAGAGGCCATCCTTAGAGGGGCAGGGGTCATGGGACTAAAGTCCAACACACGTACTTTAGAACCAGCCGAGTGGCTTCTGTGTCTCTTCAAAGATGCACACATAGCTACTTTCTCTCTGTACATTCTGATGCGTGTGCCCTTCGAGGAAAGTCCAGTTTTGCCCATCTGCCTACATTGTATGGGCTGCTATCGGGGTAGAGATCCCTTCATAGAGAGTGACTCAAGCTAGGTAACTGGGGCTTAAAGGCAGTGTTTTGGATTGCTGGTCCTGCCTGGATACCAAGCCTCAGCCTTGGGCCAAAACCATATGACTGCTATCTGTGGCTTGGACATTCAGTGGGCCTGGCCTAGACTGCATGTTTGCTTTTGTTTAGTGCTTATGACTACGAGTTTTAGATGCTTCAGGGCATGAGTTTCTAATTGGACTACAGACACTGACTTTTATCCTGATGGTCATGAGAGAGATCATTTCTCCTTGTCTCCATAAACTTTCATATTTAGGGAGCAGTCCCTCATCTAGAGCTGAGAATTATACAGCTAAGATGCTATCATTGCTATGACAACTGGGGTGCAGTCCCCAGTCCAGTGAGCGACTGAGAGGTCTAAGCCAATTCTGATGATACCCAAATTCAAAGCTGGTTGTTCATTTAGATTCAATAAATTGTCAGGGAGGGCTGATAACATGTTGCTCCTTTGTTTCCAACCCAATTCCCCGGTAAAAGAAAGCTCAACTCAATTAGTTAACAAAACAAGCTATAAGCCTAGATTGGGCAGATCTCCCACTACACTACTCTATTTCCATCTATATTATCCCATATAACTTGCAGTTTCTCCAGGCCATGAGCTTCTCTCTCTACGGCCTCTCCTTCGAGCTCCTCTCTGAGCCCCGGTGGCTCCTCTCCTAAACTCCCAGCTCCTCCCCCTTCCTCCTATCCAATCACTGGCTCAAGCCTTTATTTGAAAAGTTAAGGTGGGGAGAAGGTTCACAAGGCAACTCCTCATTTACAGTCCTTCTGAGGAGTGGGAGGAGTGGAATTAGCATCAAAATACAAGCCCAGGGCTATCCACAACAATAACATGGTTTTTTTTTTGTTTGTTTGTTTGTTTTGTTTTGCTTTTCCAGGCTGGTAAACCGGGTCTTATGGTGGTAGAACAAGAAGCCACCCATGGGAATGACTGATAACTGGCTCTGTGCCATCAGGGCATCTGGCTCAAATAGATATTTAACTCTCGTATCTATCTTGTCTATTAAACAGCATGGATCCGTATGAAAACAATTGATTAGTGTCTCTAGTGGCTCAGGGACATTTACATCAATATAAGGTAAGTACTGTGTTCTGTACCCTGCTTCTAGAACACCAGTAGGCACAGACTCAAAGAAACTTCAAGGCAGGATAATGCCTGGGTTTTGACATTGCAAGGCAGGACAATGCCTGCATTTTGACATGTTCAGGGCAGCGGAGATGCAGGTTAACAAGAATTTGTGTGGTTCTATCATGAAACCTGAGAAGCATTTCATGGCTTGAATTTCTTAGGGTGACCTCAGTGATGGATCATGCTGGGTGCATGCTAGATAAAAGAATATCCAGAATCTAGTGTTAGAGAGGCATTTCCCTCAGGGCACTGAGCTAGCCTCCAGCACAGGTATGTTGAATAGCTTTTGCTTAATGCCCAGTTTGTAGGAAATGGGGGCTTTTCCTTCTACTGCTGATGTGTTATAACATCACAGAGACCCAGCTATACAGGAAGCACACACCACAGGAGGGGAGCTGCACCTGTCTGGATGACACTCTTACCACAGATCTCTGGCATGTGACCAGATAGCAAGTTCCTGGTGAAGAAAGTCCAGTTTTGTCCTCCTACCTACATTGACTGGATGGATGATAGAGAGGTCACAGTTCTCAAGTGTAAACTATCTAAAGCCCTATAATAACTTGGTGTATGTGCCTCTGTGTGTGTGTGTGTGTGTCTGTGTCTGTGTCTCTCTCTGTGTATATGTATGTGTCTCTGTGTATGAATCTGACTCTGTCTCTCTGTATCTTTCTCTATCTCTCTCTGTCTCACTGTCTCTGTTTCTCTCTGCCCCCCCCCCCGTGTGTGTGTGTGTGTGCGCGTAGAGAAGGAACAGACACTATATGATCAACAAACCAGGAAGAAAAACTAAAGCATGACTATTGCCACCTGCCATCTGGATATGTGACTGGAGCTATCACCAAGACAATGGGCTTCAAGCCAGAAAGCCATTGTCTATGGCTGTTGCTTTATCAGCTTAGAGTCACTTCATCTCAGTTCAGAAGCAGTATCTTTGCTTTCTAGTACGATAAAAAACATAACCAAAACCTTCCTCAAGTCAACAGGATGTGTCTTCTCTAGCATAAACACATCCTGTGTGAATATTTAATTGCACATGTGCATCCCTGTCAGTCCATTTGGGGAGAAGGTTGGAGCCAGCTCACAATCTTTGCTTTGATTAGAGAATCAGAGCTCCCTGCAAAATCAGATCATTATAGATTTTCTGCAGGTTTTTCTGGTTTAATGCCCCCTCACTATCCTTTGAAGGAAAGCCCACTTAATTCTACAAACTCACTTGGGACAAGAATGGGGTTCAGTTGGACCCTAATACCTTTTCAACAAAGCTCTGCATTAATGCTATTGGGAGAGGGGCACATACTTTTGGTTATAAATACCTAAAACTAGACTAAAACCCAAAAATCTATATATTATATTTTTAAATGAGTAAACCATGTGGTTTATGAATTATACATATAAAAAGCTTTAATTTCTTTTATCAGCAAAGTAAAATATCACACACAGAGGAAAATAAGTTTCTAATTTGCTGCTTGAGATAACTGACTTCTCAAGATTTATGCACACATCGTTGAACTGGGCTTTGGGTTATCACCACTACAGAGCCAGCATCTGCAGCAAGGAGCAAGGGCCCGTGGGTCATGGAAACTCACTTGGAACAAGGGCTGATCACAGTTGGTGTAGGTGGGTAGACCAAAGCCACATTCACTCGCTCACTGCCATTCTTGGGGCAGATGATCTCTGCCACCCCTTCTGGCCTGGGCTGGCTCAGCAACTCTCCTGCAAAGAAGAGAGAAAATCCCATTAGAAAACAGGCCCCAAAGAGTGGGGACTAATTTACACAGAGAAATAGAGCACTTTCCAAGGAGTAAGGAAGTCTTCAGATGAGATGGAAATGAAGGACTATAGGGCTCTAGCTTCAGTTGCTGGGATGCCCAGTGCATCGCCACAGAGAGGGTTCTTATGATGGTGGTAGAGGAAAAGTGGACCCTCCAGACAAAGGAAGCACTTACCGCGATCCTGCTCACCTGCTCACCTTTCTTTTCTGTCTGATTCCTGAGATCAGCCAGGCAGGGGGCCAACAAGGGGCTCGTAATTAAAATGTAGGCATATGGGGTTTCAGCAGAGCTAGCTGACTCAAAACAAAGCTCTGTGCAAACAATCCGGACATGTGGTGGGCCAAAGGTGTCTACGTGGTAGACAACAGGATCACAGTCCAGCATCCTGGAGCAGGAGAATTTCCCAAGTGCTGATTCTAAAGCACCCAGGATTATCTCATGCCTAATGCAGGCCCAGGAGAAACAGGTGGCTAACTTAATGAATTAACTCAATACCTAAAGGAAATCAGACACTAGGGACACCTGCACATCATCTTTTTGCAACGAGATCATTGCCTCCTTGGGAAGAGCAGCAACTTCCACTGCTTGGCTTCCTCCTTGTAGATCCCTCATCTGGGAACCCATCTTTCCTCCTCCTGTCCTCAGGCCCAGCCTCACAGACTTTGCTACTTAGAGTACTCAGTTGACAGGGTCTGGCTCCTGATAGTCCTTGTTTCTGCCTGACAGCCCTGCTGAGACCTAGAAGTAAATCACTCAAACCAAGGATACAGAAAGCATGCCAAATCGGGGAGAGACCCTACTGAAATCCATCAGTTTTGATGGTCATTTGAAGCTCTAGAGACTCCAGAGTCTATGCTGACATATAACGATAGAAAGCCCTTTTGCTTAAAATCCTAGTGTGTGGACCAGCAAGGTGGTTCCTCTGTGCTTTACATATTTTCAGCAAAAGCCTGATGACCTCAATTCAATCCCCAGAACCCCCTCCACAAGGCTGTCCTCTGTTTTCATATACCCATCATGGCATGTGCAGTACACACACACACACACACACACACACACACACACACATTTAAAATTCTGTATTTCTGAACACCTCTCCTTCAGCTGAGCTCACAATGATTGAGCATGTGCCCACAATGAATCAGAATCCTGGTGTGTGCACCACGTCAGTGTTTTCCATGGCCCACTGAGTGGGCAGAGCATTCTCTTTTTGCAAATGAAGAATCTGCTGTATCACTTAGGGTTTCTATTAGTGTGATAAACACCATGACCATAAACAAGTCAGAGAGAAAAGAATTTATTCCAGCTTACAACTCTCAGGTTACATACCATTGCTAAGTAACATCAGGACAGGACTCAAACAGGGAAGGGACCTAGAGGAAGGAGATGGCGCAGAGACCATGGAGGAGTGTTGCTTACTGACTTGCTCAGCCTACTTTTTACAGCCCTCAGGGCCACCAGGCCAGAGCTAGTACTGCCCACAGTGCTGGGTCCCACATGAGCTGAGTCCTCTTCATCAATCATTAATCAATAGAACGTGCCACAGGCTTGCCCAGAAACCAATCTGGTGAGGATATTTTTTTCTCCAGTTGAGGTTCTCTCTTCCAGAATGACTATGTCTTGGGTCAAACAGACATAAAACAAGCCAGCTCAGGGAAGTTGTGAGATGTACCCAGCTTCAGGGGTTAACTAGTGGCAGACAAGGGGAAACCCTCTGCTACCAGACTTCAGTACCTCCCCAAGGCAGGGGCTGCTTCTCTAACAGGATGCATCTTTCCTGGAGGGACTGCCTAACATCACTATTTTAAAAGGAATTTAGGCACTGACATATTTATACTTTTAGAGGCATATTGATTCCCCGAGCAGAACATTTTTCTCTGTCTTTGCACAATAAGAACTGAATCTAATTTTAGTCCGCTCACCAAATTACTGCAAATATCAAGCTATTGCAAACATTAATTTACCACCATTAGCTGGGTCTTGTGGATACCTATGTGTCAGAACGGTGTGTCCTTCAACACTAGCTAGGAAATGATCAGAAGCAGGAAGATGCCAGCTACAAACAGAAACATTAAATGGTATCAAAGGAACATAACGGACCCAAGTAAGAGCACGTGGGAGTTGGCTGACACCGGGAAGCCATCCAGTCTAATGTCACTGGTTAAGCCAGATGTCTGTATTTTAACAGAATTGCTAAGAGTTTCGAGTCTGGGAAATCCAAGTTGCCTTCAATGACTCATAGTACTGCCAGGGTCTTGAGGACAGAGTGCTTTCATCTGGTCCTGGCTCCTCTTTGGCATTTTTTCTTTTCTTTTTAAAATTATTTATTTATTCACTTTACATTCCAAAATCAAGGCTCCTCTCTTCTCAGTCCTCCCTTTCCCAGCTCCTTCTCCCATCCCCTCCTCCTGGTCTCATCTGAGAAGGGGACACCCCACAGAATCAGGTATAATCCCCTCAGGCAGGCATGTCAGTCACTACAGGACTAGGTGCATCCTCTCTCACTGAGGCCAAAGTGGCCCAGTTAGGGGAAACAGGATCTACAGGCAGGCAACAAATAAAGGAACAGCCCCCTGCTCCAGTTGTCGGAGGATCCGCACGAAGACCAAGAAGCACATCTGCTATATATGTGGGTGGGAGGCGTATTTTTTTCATTTAAATCCTAAGATCGACCCCAAAGCCTGAGCACAGCCTGGGCATCCCCTTTTTCCTCCCTGGAAATTCTCTTCTGGATGATTGACATGCTGTGCAGGCCTCAACATCATCTGCTCCGGACTGCCTGAGTACCCAGATAAGGACTTCAGGTGCCAAGCCCTATTCTATTGGTGCACAAGTCCCTGGCAAAAATCACACAGTTGTTTTATTGTTGGAGATACTGCAGCCTTTGGTGAGCACAAGGCCAGTTTCTGCAAGACAGAACTGGAAAGAATTCAAATATTTTTAAGCCTTGGTTACCAACTTCTAGAGCCAGCTAGATGGTTTTGTTTAGAGCTGGTGCCCCTCAGAGGTCAGAATGTGGTCCCCAGGGTGGCAGGTCTGGTAGATAGGTGCTGCTGGTCTTCAAAGCTGAGACTTTGAGACATGTCAATGGGAGTGTGGACCATGAGTTATCTCTCTCCCTGCTTCCTGACTTGCTCTCCCATGGGCTCCTGCCATGGTGCATTCTCATGCAAGGCCTAAAGTAATAGACTGCCTGGTCTTAGGCTTGACTAAGACCTAAATAAATCCTAAAAAAAAATCTAAAAAAGCCTAAATAAATCTCCCTTTACTTCAAAGGTAGCCCGTGGCTCTTTTCCATGACACCAGCTAGACTGGTAGTTCTCAATCTTCAGAATGCTGCGGCCCTTTAAAGCAGCTCCCTCATGTTGTAGTGACTTTCGACCCTAAAAATATTTTTGTTGCTACTTTATAACTGTCATTTTGCCACTGTTATGAATCATACTGAAAACACTTGGCTTTGGATTGTCTTAGGCAACCTCTGTAATAGGACTGTTCAACCTCAAAGTGGCCCCCAGGTTGAGAACAACTGCTCTAGTCAGTCATCTGCTTCAAGATGAAGATGAAGCTGGGCCGTGGTGGCACACGTCTTTAATCCCAGCACTTGGGAGGCAGAGGCAGGCGGATTTCTGAGTTCAAGGTCAGCCTGGTCTACAGAGTGAGTTCGAGGACAGCTGGGGCTACACAGAGAAACCCTGTCTCGAAAAACAAAAAAAATAAACAAACCAAAAGGTGAAGCTGAGTATCTCCTTCTCCACAGTTGGCTGTCGGAAACTCATTGAAACAGACTGTGAACAATAACTTCCTACTTTCTGAGAGAAGCTTGTAGCCACAGTGGTAGCTAGCGATGAAGAGTGGAGGGGTAGGAATCTGGTGGGAATGGCAAGCAAGGTGTCCCTATAAAGTAGGATGTGTAGACCCATGGCAGAGTGTGCCTAGTGCTGAGAAAGGGGCATCTCTTGTTATGGACCAAGAACTGGAGAGAGGAAGCAAGGGTCTGCTTGGGATGCAATCTGAGTGTTTAAAACTTGGTTAATGTAAAAGGAGAGGAGAGTATTTTCCTGGACCAGCAGGTCCTATTGCCCTTTGGCAGTTGGTACACAAAAGAACTAGCAGAATCCAAAAGCTTTTCAGTCTCTCTAAAGAAGGAAATATTGGCCAGTAATGTCAGAAAGACCTCAAACAAAGGGCAGAAGCTCAGGGCCAGAGCCCCTAAGACTCAGCACCTTGCCCCTCCACATGTTCAGCGACACAAGCAGCACCAAAATGCTGCTCTGGAGAAACAGTGCACAGAGGAAAATAAAAAGGACACGACAGAGTTGTGCAACACTTTCTCCAAGAGAATGATGAAGGCTAAAGAAACCACCTGGGACATACTGCCCAAGAGATGCAGTGTCTCCTCACTGGCAGCTTCTACTTCTGTGTCTCAGGGAGAAAAGAAAGAAAGAAAGAAAGAAAGAAAGAAAGAAAGAAAGAAAGAAAGAAAGAAAGAAAGAAAGAAAGAAAGAAAGGGAGGGAGGGAGGGAGGGAGGGAAAGGAAGAAAGAAGGAGAGAGAAAAAAATAAAGAAGGAAATGCCAAAAGGAACAAATTATGAGACCTTGAAAAAAGGTAACTGTTGCATATTTCATGGTGCTAAAGCAACATACCCAGCAATATTTACTATTGAACAGAGAACAGTGTGTGTGTGTGTGTGTGTGTGTGTGTGTGTGTGTGTATGGTTTCTTACCCCTATGCTGTAATAAAAAAACTGAACTGAAAACAAATCTAAATTTACCCAAGGAAGAAAGAGAAAACACCCACTGTATCAATGGATATTAAATGAGTGCGTGCTGTGTACTTGATGGTACATATATGCACTATCTCAATCCTTATGCACATGTAAGACAAGGACAGTTATTCCCAATACACAGAAGAGGAAACTGGGCTGGCAAGATGGCTCAGAGGGTAAAGATGCTTGCCAACCCTGATGACCTGAGTTCAAACCCTAGAACCCAGAAAGAAATGATGCCTGCATCTTCCTTTTATTTCTACATACATACATCATACACACACACACACACACAAAGAGAGAGAGAGAGACATACAGACACACACACAAAGAGAGAAACATACAGACACAGATACACACACAGACATAGAGGGAGATGAACACATACACATATGCACATACACACATGCATACATATATACAGACTATATATATATATATATATACACAAACATACATACACACATATATATATATACACACATTCACATATACACAGTGAGGTGGTACAGACAGACAGACACAAAATAAAAGTATAATACAAAGGAAGACTTACAGGGTATATAAAGTTTACAAATGGTTACAAAGGAAATGGTAGTATCAGAATTTGAACCAAGAACCACCCAATTCGACACTTAAACACCATATCAGAATGCCCCTTGACAGAGATGCTATGATAATTAAATTAGATAACACATAAACTCTATCTGACATCACATAAGTTTGCAATAATATTATTACAGAGATAAGATTCTTTAGAAGCTTGATTTTCCAAGTATATAAAGAATTCATAGAATCACGATGTAAGCAGGCAATTCAGGTTAAACCGTCAGTTATCACAGGCAATTCAGGTTAGGCTGTCAGTTATCACAGGCAGAACTCTGCCTCACCAGAAATATAAAAATTCAAGTGAAAAAAAGTTTGAATCCATTACACATCTGTCATCCATCGAAAAGTAAGCTAAAGTGATAAATTCCCAGAGTGGGTGGGTACTCTAAAGAGTTACATTCACATAGGGCAGTATAGCAACAGATTAAGGAAAACAATTAGGTCTACTTTCTAAAACTTGCTTATGGGGCTGGAGAGATGACTCGGACATTTGTTTAGAGAGCTTCCTGATCTGCCAAAGAACCAGAGTCTGGTCTCAGTCAGTACCCTCCCACATCAGGCAGCTTATACACCTGTAACTGTAGCTCTGGGGGACCTGACATACCTCTTTTCATCTCTGTGGAACACACACACACACACACACACACACACAGACTATATTCAGCAGATAGATAAGCCTCCTTAAAAGAAGTCAGCCTTTATTTCTGACAAAAATTATATGGAGACATGTGGTAACATCCTTATAATGTACTGGCTGGTTTTGTGTGTCAACTTGACACAGGCTGGAGTTATCACAGAGAAAGGAGCTTCAGTTGGGGAAGTGCCTCCATGAGATCCAGCTGCGGGGCATTATCTCAATTAGTGATCAGGTGGGGAGGGTCCCTTGTGGGTGGTGCCATCCCTGGGCTGGTAGTCTTGGTTCTATAAGAAAGCAAGCTGAGCAAGGCAGGGGAAGAAGCCAGAAAGTAACATCCGTCCATGGGCTCTGCATCAGCTCCTGCTTCCTGCCATGCTTGAGTTCCAGTCCTGACTTCCTTTGGTGATGAACAACCATGTGGAAGTGTAAGCTGAATAAACCCTTTCCTCCCCAACTTGCTTCTTGGTCATGAGGTTTGTACAGGAGTAGAAACCCTCACTAAGGCAATCCTCAAGTGCCATGCTATGGGGAAGTGTGGTTCCAGCACACTACGATGAGAGGTGCCTTGAAGGCTTTGAGGCTGGCATTTCCATGTACGTCTTGAAACTTCATCTAATGTGAATTCAGAATGAATGAGTCCCTGGGGACTGCATGGTCTTAATCTTTTACTCATTTCGCATTTGGTTTTAAAGAATGATCTTTTTTCTTTCTCTGGGAAAGTGTGCACTGGTGGTCATCAGGGAGGACACAGATGTCAGCGACCTCCTGAAGTAAGCATGCTGTCTACTGAGGCCACTGCTCCTCCTCCTGTGGGCCTCAACCCTGTGAAGATTTGCTTCATTACTCAGGCTCAAGATTTATGCCAGGAGAATGACAGCTGACTCCGAACAACTGCTTTCCCCTCAGTCGAAGAACAGAACACCAAGTCCTATTAGGACATTTTAAGACATCAACAACAGATCATTGAAATAAGCCTCTTTTTTTCCCTCTCTCATCAGATCTCTCCACTATTGGGCATACTATGCAAAACACTAAACATTTATCATAACAACAATGTAAGCCATTGTGTTAAGAGTAAAAATATTGTTCAGTACAAACACCTGATTGTACTGAATTCAATTCCCAGCAAGATGGCTCACAACCATCTGTGATGGGATCCAATGCCCTCTTCTGGTGTGTCTGAAGACAGTGACAGTATATTCAGACACATAAAATCATTTTTTAAAGTATAGTCATGAGACAGACTGCACAGAGTCCTGATTAGTAGAAAGCAATGTTATCTACATGCAGGATTTAATAGTTGAGGAGAACACAAAAGAACATTAAAGGCTGAGGAGAAATATTCAGAGGCAGAAATATGGCACCAGGAGTGGTGCTCCAAGAGGCTGGAATTCTGGCCTCATGAGACAGTGTGTGCTGCACACCCTTGGACTTTGGTTTCTGCATTTACCTGATTAGAACAGTCCATGGTCAGCTGATCAACTACCAGGCTGGAACAGTTCTCTGGTGCCGACAAAATCTTACATAAGCCGTCTTTGTGGGTGTGGGAGCAAGTTGAGAAGTGTTATCCATTAAAGGTAAGACACTCCTCATAGGCTCCTAGGTTTGAACACATGGTCCCCAGTAGGTGGCACTATTTCAACAAGCTGTGGATGTGGCCTATTTTTGAGAAGTAGGGCAGACTTGGGCCATTAGGGGCCAGCCTCTGGGGGTTTCAGTCTAGTCCGGTTTGGAGCCAAATTCTCTTATCTACTTCCTGTCTGCTACTGCAGAGTGACTTGCTGCATTATTCTAAGTCTGCATTGGTCAGGAGGTGGTCTTGCCATCACACCATCCCCACCTTGATGGGTATACCCTGTCTACACCATAAGACCAGTGCTTGCTTCTGGCAAGTCTATGGCACAGTGAAATAAAAATAATCCATACAAAGATTGAGCATGCTGTAGAACTATAGGGAATCTCGATGGGTTCTAAACAGGGTCCTTGGAAAGCTACTCCGCACTCTGGAGAGCTGCCTCTAGGCTCACTGGGAAACTGGCTAGAACATATATAGAATCAACAGAGATTTGCTAGCCCTTGGCTAAGACACCTAAGCCACCCATTCTTTTAAGGAATTCTGGGACTCAGAGAGTGGTCCCTAAACCTGCAAGGGGTTCTTTTGTTCCTGGTCACAAGATTTGGCTCAGTTGGCTATTTTTGAAATTACTCAAGTAAGACAGGGCCACTTAATCGCTGGACACATTCCACAATGTGAATTTGAAAGGCAGCTGCAAAGCTTTACAGTATCAAAAATGGTTAGGTTCTAGCTAGGCGTGGGAGCACTTCTCTGGGATCCTAGCATTCAGAAGGAGGAAGCAGGGTGATTCTCTACTCAGTGAGATGCTATCTCAAATAAATGCATAAAATAAATCAAAGAAAACAAACAAAAGCCAGCCAAGCAACAACAAAACGAAATCATTATCCTCTTCTGAATCAGTGAATTTATGTCATTAAGAAACTGGACTCAACTTACAAGGGTGAAGAAATTGTTCACTTCTATTTTTTTTTCTTTTTTTAATTCACATGTCTATTTTGATTCTGAATGGTTCTATCTCCAGTGAGCGCTTATGATCTGGTCATCAGGCAACACTGAACTAACTTTTCAACTACTTCAAAACATGTTCCAAAGTGCTGACAGGTGAGAGCTACAGGTAGAAGGAGAAGCAAGGGGTGACTCACATAGCACCCCACCCTTCCGTCTCACTGAGCAATGCCTTGGGTATAAGTGGCTACCACTGTTTGCTGGCTTTCTGTAGCAGGTGTCCCTTCTGGGCAAACGAGCTCAGCTTCCTCACACTTGCTCACTTATTACACAAGGTTCTCTTCCTCCCTTGAGAGTCAAGGAGAAAGGGACACTAAATATCTTGGGTGCACTAATCAAAGAAGAGTTCCATTTGGTCGCTGGAGTTCCTGAAGGTAATTACCCAAGGTTCTTCTAGATTAACAAGGGGTGACTTCAGAAAGGCTCAAGCCAATTGAAAATGTTTCCCTTCACAGACTTTCATCTGTGGGAATGATGTGAAGGAACCCGTGACAAATAGGAAAATGTCATGTGGAGACCACAGAGAAGAGCTGGTGGGAGGTAGGATGGAGATTTGTAGGCTGGGTTAGCCTAGGCTAAAGGAATGCTCCATTTGGGTATGAGAGAATGCATCTCCCCTCATGCCCAAGGCACATGTGCCCAACTCCATGTTTCTAAATGAACGTGGAACAGTGGTACTAATTTCATGGTCAGATGGGTTTGCCATTAACTGTGTTACTTTCTATGTGACATTTTCTGAATCACTATCCAATGTCAGCACATCACAAGTCAAGGTCCCTCTCTAGCTCAGGGGCAAGATGATCAACTATTGATGGCTTTGTGCTAGGTATTCTCCAAATGATACCTGGATAACAGAAATTATTCTATTAGAAAACAAGAAAAAAAAAGAAAAAAACAAAACCTTTCTCTCATAAATAAAAGAGAAAGCATTTTTTTTTCTTTTTGAGACAGGGCCTTACTCACCCAGGCTGAGAGAAAACCACTATGTAGCCCAACCTGGCTTAGACTCACAATGGTCCTTCTCTCTCAGCCTTTTAAATGCTAGTAATATAGTGTGAGCCATTGTACCTGCCTAAAAGTCTGTTTTCTACTTTTAATGATAATAAAAAAATAGAAGATGAAGTTTAAAATATAAAATAAAACCACTCTGAATTCTGCCAGCATTAACATAAAAACCCTTTAGAGAAGTGCTTAAAATAGTATACATGTAACAATGAGTATTTCAGATAAATATGTTTTAATGTAAATGTTCTGTATAAATTATTCTAAGAGAGAGAGAGAGAGAGAGAGAGAGAGAGAGAGAGAGAGAGAGAGAGAGAGAGAGAGCACTGTACCCTTGGATCAGAGTCATTCCTAAAACATGTGGCAAAAACTTCACCCAGGAGAACTAAGGGGCAACAGAGTTTCTTTCCAAACTCTACCTGAGGCTAGCCCCTTCCCTCACATCAAACCTACCCCTTTCTTTTTTTTTTTTTTATTTTATTTTTTTAATTTACATTCCAAATCACTTCCCCTTTCCCGTTTCCTCCCTCCCCGAAAGTCCCATAAGCCCCCTTCCCTCCCTCTTTTCTCCATTCAACCCCCTCTCGTTACTCTGTCCTGGCATTCCCCTACATCCAGTCTTTCCAGGACCAGGGGTCTCTCCTTCCATCTTTTTAGAAATCTATTGATATGCGGATTGTGTCTAGGGTATTCCGAGATTCTGGGTCAATATCCCCTTATCAGTGACTGCATACCATGTGTGTTCTTTTGTGATTGGGTTACCTCACTAAGGATGATATTTTCAAGTTCTGACCATTTGCCTAGGAATTTCGTGAATTCATTGTTTTTAATTGCACAGTAGTATTCCATTGTGTAGATATACCACATCTTCTGAATCCATTCCTCCGTTGAGGGACATCTGGGTTCTTTCCAGCTTCTGGCTATTATAAATAAGGCTGCTATGAACATAGTGGAGCATGTGTCCTTATTGCATGCAGGTAAAGTCTCTGGGTATATGCCCAGGAGTGGTATGGCTGGATCCTCCGGGAGTGTCATGCCCCGTTTTCTGAGGAACCGCCAGACTGCTTTCCAGAGTGGTTGTACCAGCCTGCAATTCCACCAGCAGTGGAGGAGTGTTCCTCTTTCTCCACATCCTCACCAACAACTGCTGTCTCCTGTGTTTTTGACAAAATTTGACAAAATTCAGCATCCTTTCATGCTAAAGGTCTTGGAAAGATCAGGAATTCAAGGCCCATATCTAAACATAGTAAAAGCAATTTACAGCAAACCAGTAGCCAGCATCAATCTAAATGGAGAGAAACTTGAAGCAATCCCACTAAAATCAGGAACTAGACAAGGCTGCCCTCTCTCTCCATATCTTTTCAATATAGTACTTGAAGTTCTAGCTAGAGCAATTAGACAACAAAAAGAGGTCAAAGGGATACAAATTGGAAAGGAAGAAGTCAAACTATCACTATTTGCAGACGATATGATAGTATACATAAGTGACCCAAAGAACTCCACCAGAGAACTCCTACAGCTGATAAACGACTTCAGCAAAGTGGCCGGATATAAAATCAACTCAAGCAAGTCAGAAGCCTTCCTATACTCAAAGGATAAGCAGGCTGAGAAAGAAGTAAGAGAAATAATACCCTTCACGATAGCCACAAACCATATTAAGTATCTTGGCATGACTCTAACCAAACAAGTGAAAGATCTGTATGACAAGAACTTCAAGTCTCTGAAGAAAGAATTGAAGAAGACCTCAGAAGATGGAAAAATCTGCCATGCTCATGGATTGGCAGGATTAATATAGTAAAAATGAGCATCTTACCAAAAGTAATACACAGATTCAATGCAATCCCCATCAAAATCCCAACTCAATTCTTCATAGAGTTAGAAAGAGCAATTCAAAAATTCATCTGGAATAACAGAAAACCCAGAATAGCTAAAACTATTCTCAAGAGTAAAAGAACCTCTGGGGGAATCAGTATCCCGGACCTCAAGCTGTACTACAGAGCAATAGTGTTAAAAACTGCATGGTATTGGTACAGTAACAGACATGTAGATCAATGAAACCTACCCCTTTCATAATGCCCCCTTTCCTACTTTTGCTTCCAAGTCCCAGTGCTTCCCTGGGCTTGGTGATAGGAACTTCCCTTTCCTTCACACACAACAAAGGCTCAAATCTGAGCATCCCAGAATTCCTAGGGATGAGACCCAGGTGGAGACTTCAGGAAAATTCCACTTTGAAGTGCGAGGCTCTAACACATACAAAATAACAGTGCTGGGGCCAGAATGAACACCTCAGGAGGGCAGCTGGACAGGGCTCATTCCGAGCTTATGAATGAGCCAGAGGGGGAAAAAAAAGGGTTCAAGGGAGGTTGTGGGAAGCTGAGTCACCCATGAGGAAGGGCTTTGCTTTGGGTTCAAAAGTAGGAAACAGAAAGCAAGAGCAAACACTTTCAACTAGCTATCCCCAGTCCTCCCAACTCTCCCTCCTCCGCCCCCAACAGCCCAGACTCTGTACAAATGAGATGGCTTAGTGAGGAACGAAGGCCCTCTTTAGATTCCACAAGAGAATTCTCAAGAGTCTAAAAGTAAGTCACCTTATATCCCAGAGAAAACAGAGCCAGGGAAAACAAGAAAAGAAATCTTGAACAACCAATAGCAAATATAAGTGACAAATTCACTCTGTCCAGGGAAGAGGAAGGGCTGGTCTAATAGTAACAACAATAGCGACAACAGCAACAAGCACAACAACAACACCCACAAGTTCATGCAAATAAATCACCATGGCGACTGACATCTGAGGCCCCCTAAGACTTCCCCAGCATTGCTCTCACAGTGTGCAGGGAGCTTCTCCTTCATATATGCAGCCCATCATCCACAGCAGTCAGTGTGCATACACAGGGGCAAGGTCCCAGAACCAAGAGCCCTGCTCTTCCCTGCCCCTCCTGTGTCCTTCAAACATGCAGAGGGCATACCCTGTTCTCCTCCTTGGCCCTTGAAAGCTCCAGACACCCTGTGACCCTAGTTCATCCATCTGGGGGCAAAGGAAGAGAGAACCCTTGTCTCTTCCCGCCATTTACTCAATCCCACGCACCTTCCCTCGGAGCGCGTGCCTGCCACTTGGCTCATTTTCAGGGCTAAGGGTTTATATAAATACAAATCCACCCAAGAAAGGAAAACTATTTCTCCTTTTCCTGCTCTGGCTAAAGTTCCAGTGCACTTGGCTGAGGATTAGACAGGCAGCTCAGATCAAAGTGTGCTGGGGAGTTGGGGGGGGGGGGAGAGCAGAGCCTTCCATCCACCCCTCAGCCCTCCAGACTCACACTCAAGCAAGATCATAAAAAAGCCTGCTGAAGTGCTTTCTAAGGTGACTCTTCATTTACATAGCCTGTCACCTACTCCTGGGAAAAGGATCCAGGCTCAAAGAGAGACTTTGACACATGCAGCCGGTACATAAGAGTTTGGACTCAAAGATTCACTCTCCCACATTAGCTTTCAGTGGAAAGTAAAAGGAAGTTTTATGGCCTGCAATCTGAACAGCTGGCCTGTGGGTCTTATCAGCCTCATTCTGGTTTTGCAATAGGAAGGGGGCTGGGAACTCACAGGATGGTCAGAGATGTGTATTCTCTTCTTGTCTCCTAACAAGGAATCAGAGGAACTTCTTACATCATCCCTCCTTCCCCAGAAGAGAGGAAGGGAGAGAAATGAAAATTGGATTTGGGGTGGGGGGTTCTTAAGGGTTTGGAAGACATAGAAAAACCACATAGACACAGAGCTTCAAGGCCAAAAGGACCCTTCACCCAGAACCTTCACAGCAATGCCACATACATGTGTAAACAGGCTGAGAAGGGACATATTCCAACTCTGCTAAGACTCCTTAACTTTGACAGATGATGGCTGCAACCGTGAACAAGTGTGAGTTCTCTTTCTGTTTGGTTCACCACGTAGCCCAGGCTGGCCCTGGGACTAGTGATCCTCCTACTTCTGTCTCCTCAGTACTGGGGTTGTAGTTGTGTATCACCACACATGGCTCTTTATTTCTTGGGCATATATCAGGCAGCAAATGGGTTGTAGGCATCCAAACTGAACCCCAAAGCCATACATATTGTACTGGATGCTTTGGGGTGACAATTTGACACAGGCTGGAGTTATCACAGAGAAAGGAGCTTCAGTTGAGGAAGTGCCTCCATGAGATCCAGCTGTAAGGTATTTTCTTAATTAGTTATCAAGGCGGGAGGCCCGATTGTGGGTGGTGCCATCCCTGGGCTGGTAGTCTTGGGTTCTGTAAGCTGAGCAAGCCAGGGGAAGAAGTCAATAAGTAATATCCGTCCATGGCCTCTGCATCAGCTCCTGCTTCCTGATCTGCTTGAGTGCTAGTCCTGACTTCCTTTGGTGATGAACAGCCATGTGTAAGCTGAATAAACCCTTTCCTCCCCAACTTGCTTCTTGGTCATAATGTTTTGTCCAGGAATTGAAACCCTGACTAAGACACATATAAAGGTAAACGACAATCATGAAACCACTCGGGTCTGGAAAGCAGTATAGAGGTCACCAAAGGGGCCTGATTTCATTGAGGATGAGAGGCCATCTGATGACAGGGACTCCAATCAGGTTAGAACTCTCTGTTCTACATTGCTGTACCCTTCCCTGGCTGAAGAGGGTGGGTAGCTTACTCAAGCTTTTTAATGAGGGTAATTATTCCAACCACGAGGGCAGAGTCCTATGGCTTAACCATTTCTGAATAACTCTGCCTTTTCAACATCATAGCAGTATGTCTTAGATGCAAACCAAGAACATCAAATGCTTGACAGAGTACAGGAGGAACACATTGTGTCTGCTCTTTCCCAGAAGTTCTACACTACGGAACTGGGGCATCTCCTAGATCACATTTGTGGGAAGGCAGGAATACCACATAAGAATATATCTCCCCCTCCCCACCCCCGAGATTCTTCTGCTAGCATCTATTTATAGCTATTTCATTTAGGACTCACTGTGATGGTTCTAAAAGAATGCTGAGCCAAACCCAAGTCAGAGCTGTATAGTCATGTAAGTGGTTCTGATATCAACAATATAGTATCTAATAATGGAGAGACACCAATGGCTATTATATGCTGTAGGTCCAAAGAGTTAAGGATAATTGATGGTTCTAAGTTCTGGGGATGAGGGAGGATAGTAATATCAACACGAATCTAATGACTACTGCTAAGGGCAAATGGAGAAGAGGTGGTATTTAGGGTAGACAGCTCATCTACCTCAAATCAACCCTGGGAAGCCTAACTTTTTCTTCCTCTATTCGCTCTTTGACACCCTGCCTTTTACAAGTTTAAGGGTACTGTAACTTAAATGGGAGCCATATTCTATCAGCCTTCCAGGAGAGCGAGCGGGAGGTTTGAGGTGAGGATACTGTCTCCGTTCATATCAGAGCACAAGAGGAGTTAGCATTAGACTAACAAAATTAATTCAAATGGTCACTATTTTCTCTTCATCTGCTCTAAAAATTATAACATTTTTGAGAAATTAAACTGAAAAATGAATAACTACCATAATGGTCTCTATTATCTAAGGGGGGAACTATCCCTGGCTTTTATGGAAACAATAATAATAATAAAATAAAAATCCCTTTGTTTCTTGAGCTGAGAAAGTGTACCAAATTACACCTAAACACTTTAAGGAGAGCCTGTCTGTCTCAGCGATGGTCAATCTAATGAAGCTATCTGAAGTGAAAATGTACAGGACATCACCATCAGATGCTTGATTTTCAAACAGGGAATGACCATGTTCTTCTCAGCAAGTCTGTCTCTGAGGCCTCTAACTGTCACCTAAGTGGGGCAGCTGTGGCCTGGTATCATGGGTCCCAGCCCAATGTCTTGGCAGCCTAAGTGCCTTCAAGCTCAGCTCCTGTGCACACATGGAAGAGTATACCTGCCCTATTTATCCTTGCTACAGCTCTATCCTATCTTGTATTCTGCTAGGGACTGAGGGTTTGAAGGAATTATGGCCATCAATGTCTTTCAGAACACTGTGGACTTTTTGGACCAGTCTAGAGGTCAACCCAGGACCAAGGTTGTCTTGGAGCTATATCTTCTGTTTTAGAGTCAGTGGATGAAGAATTTTAAGAATGCAGCTCCTTTATGGTTAAAAGTATTTCATATGCTCCCACATCAAGTCGTTTCTGAATACTGCACGAACCTATTAAAAAGGTAAGACGTTACGTCACAGAGTCACATGACAACTTTAGGTAAAACTTGATTTTTTTACTAAGTCATTGTTCAATGAATTCTTAGATATTTTCATAATGGAAAATGTGCAGAAATTTCTAATTGGGGTGAGGCATGTGTATATGTGTATGTGCTGTGTCTGTCTGGCCATCTGTATGTATGCCTGTCTGTTACGAAGATGGCTTACATTCCTACCCACTGTGGAACTCAGGGAAATAACTGGGTCCTCTAAACCTTGGTTTTCCCAACTATAAACTGTGAGCAGACAGTGCCTAATAATGTTTATCTCATAGGAATGCTAAAGGAAGTTAAATGATGACGTCAGCACTGACCTAATCCTAGACCCAGCACAGAGCAGTAATGTGATAAATCCTTCCTTAGATTCTAGTACAACTAAAATGTAAAAATCCAACTTTCAGCTAAAGTAACTTCTGGAAAGACAATAGTCCCTGCAAGTACTTCAATGTTCCTGCTTACTTCTCTAAAATCTGTATCCCATTCTGTCTCCAAAGTAGCACGTGTTCTATGGAGAGCTCACTACTCCATGCTTCCTATAGGCAGGACTTTGACAATTCTACTTCAGAATATGTTGTGGGGGTATATCCACAAATGTTGCAGATGCGGTCCAGAGGATTCACTGCTGGGCTAAGTTCTGAGCAAACAACTGAGAACAGGTGGGTTATGGAATCCCTTGCCGAACACTGGTTGGATGAAACCACTTCTCATGGTGTGGTGACATCAGCCAGCCAGCAAGAAAGAACTCCTAAGCCCTCTATCCAGCAAGACAGTAAACAAAACAGTGTTTATTATATGCTACCATTTAATTCTCTCTCCCTCCCTCTCCCTCTCCCTCCCCCCTTCTCTCTCTCTCTCTCTCTCTCTCTCTCTCTCTCTCTCTCTCTCTGTGTGTGTGTGTATGTGTGTGTGTGTGTGTGAGAGAGGAGACCACACATACATGCATGCATACATGCACACTGCGCCCGTGTACCTTGTGACTGGAGACAAGCCATTGTGACTGATCCAGGATGGGGAATTCATGGAAAGGAGAAATGATGGTGTTCATTTCCTCATCAGACTTTTTGTACCTTTTACAGTCTGTACCACTAAAAATAAAGCTTGAAATAACCACACCGGGTGTGGCAGCACACACCTTTAATCCCAGTGCTCCAGGAAGAGTCAGACAGGCATATTTCTGTGAGTTCTAGGTCACCCCGATCCTCAAAGTGATCAATGACCATATGAATTTGTTTTCCGTGTCTTCCCTAGAACAGCACTATGGTTGGAATGGATGGGTCCCTCCACTGGCTCTCATTTTGAATGTTTGTTCTTTAGGAAGTGGCTGGCAGGGAGCTTAGGGAACCTGTAGTAGGTGAGCTTGACCACAGAAATAGGTCATTAAGGGTGAGCCTTTGAAACTTATCCCTTGCCCTGATTCCTGCCTTGCTTATTTGCTTCCTGGTCGACTGTGAGACACATAGCTTTCTCTTGTGTTCCACCATCATAAATTGCACTGTTCTAATATGTCTTCCCTGAGATAATAGGATTCTTCCCTGAGATAATAGGCAGAAATCCCCTAAGACTGGAGCTAACGTACACCTTTCCTCCTTTAGTCTGTTTCTGTCAGGTATTGTGGTCATGAACATGTGAAAGTTGGCTTGGCTTATATTTCATTTATTATTTATTTTTATTTCATGTATTTGAGTATTCGTGTATTTGAGTACATGAATATCTGTGTACTCCATTCCTGGCCAAGGTCCACAAAGGCCAGAAGAGGGCACTGGATTCCCAGGAATTGGAGTTACAGAGAGTTCTAAGTCACCATGTGGATACTGGGAATTGAATCCAGGACCCCCGGAATAGCTGCCAGTGCTCTTAGCTGCTGAGCCTTCTCTCCAGCCCCGTTGATTAGCTTCTAAACATTTTATCATAAAGGTCTATTCATGTGTGCTAGTTTTAATACGAGAATTAATATGAACAGGTTTTTTTTTTTGAAGAATGTATTCAGTTCTCCTTTTCCCCCTCTAAACTTGCCTGATGTGTGTTCTTCCTTGTCTTTGCTTTACTCCCACAATGGTATTTCATTCATTTTCTCTTGTCCTCATATGCTCCTACTGTAAGCATAACCACAACCTCTCTTTCTTTATCTGACATACTGCTGTTAACAAACTATACTTATTATTCCAGGCCTCTATCACCTAATCTCAGTGTACTCCTCTAGTCATTCACATAAACAATTGTACATACATGAGGTTGTCCTGTACACCTACACTGCCCCTCCCCCAACTTCCTTCCTAAACGATAGCCTTCCATCTCCATGGAGCCAAATCCTCACATTCCCAGGATAACTCCTATGGTTCTCTCCTGGCCTCCTTCTTGGGTCCTGTGTACAGGTAGTTCTGATGCTAAGGTCATGTTCACCAATTGGTTCTTGATCTGTCAGTAAAGAAAGCCATGGGCTCATTGTTGGGTGGAAGGTACAGGCGGGACTTCTGGGACCCTGAAGGAAAAAGGGAGATGTGAGAGAGGTGAAGAGAGTTCACCATGCTTTGGAGAAAGAAGAACTAAGCAGCCATGTGAGATCTTGGGAGGAGCGGCTGGCCACACAGGCCACTCCTACAGGCGGGTGGCCAGGGATGTTTATCAGGGACTAGATTTAACTGAGCAACTGAAGTTAGGGCAGGTGGGAGGTGTGGAGCTAAGAGTATTGATAAAGGCACAATTTTCCAGGCTGGAGATAGTAGGGCCCCAGCAATTGTGCCAAGAAGGCAAGTTGAAATGAACAACTGTGTGTGTGTTTTATCTGTGGATTCAAGGGAAGCTGGGTTAGGGCTAGATCCCAGAGCTTAGGTGGGGTAGTGAAAAGCTACTCGCAATAGTCCTGCCTCTTCTCTGAGGACAGAACTGCATCAGTGGCTCCCGAGGCCAACCTCTAACCTCTGACCATTCCTTTAAACAGTGGCTCTGTCCAAGCATGGTCTATGATTCCAGGCAAAAACTACAGTACTATTTATATCATGGAATCAAACAACCCAAAGGAAGACTCTGGAGGACTTTATCAAACCAAACCATACATTTGATTAAGACAACACAGCTCAGGTAGTAGAGAAAACCTCGCAAGCAAGTAGATGCTTCTAGTTCCATTGTCCTCTTCCCTTCTGCCTTTCAAAGCGAGAGAGTCAGTGAGTCAGAGCGGTGATGGTAGCTAGCCACAGTAACAGGGACACACTCTCCACCTGCTGGGGTCTGTAGGCCCAGCAGCCACTCCCTGCCCATCCCTTGAGTGTGCAGGGGCAGGCACCAGATGGAGAAAGAATGAAGGCAGGGTGGGGGTGGGGGGATTAGTGGCTTCTGCGGAAGCTTACAGATGCCTCTGAGGCTGTCTGGCAGCAGATCCTAGAATCTTAATAAGGAGGGCTGGGGGAAATGGAAGGGCACTCACACGAAACCTATTTCTACCCTGCATTTCTTGGCTCTTGGATTTCAACAGGGCAGATTTGCAGAATGCAAGTACTATCTAGACAAGAAGACTGGTGTAGAAATGGTCACCTCCCAGACAGACTTGTGGTCTTTAGGGCAGTGTGAAGCCCCTCTGGATGCCTGAGTTTGGGAGAATACAAATCAGTCACCACTGATCAATTATGCCAGAGCCCCACATTTTTTTTTTAATAAAGGGTGTAGCTTTTTAAAAATCTCACTAGACAGTAGCAATGGTTTAGAAACTCCTTAGGTGTGTCTCTGGGATCTTAAACTATAGTAGAGAAGCCCTTCTCTGTACTCAAACAGGAGAAATCCATTGGTGAGTAGAAGGCAGGTCCCCAATCCAGGTTTCTTAGAATCACCTAGGTGCCAAAGACAGTCATTTCTCAAAGCACTGCCCCACTTGTCCTCCGGCAGTTCCAGTTTCTCTTCCTTTATTTTCAATCCAAAAATGTCAAATGGGAAATTCCCCAAATAAGCAGTTGCTAAGTTTTATACCATGTATAAATTTTATACCATGTATATTGAGTATTGTGAGAACCCCCCCTCCCCACACACACACCATGTATATTGAGTATTGTGAGAACCCCCCCCCCCCCACTGTCTGATCTGTGCTTACAGGGATAGAAATTACTCCCTCATCAGGGCATGATATGTGTTACAAACCATTAGTAATGTTAGCAGCAAACCCTGTCATCATATTGACAGGTCATGGTGCTTGTGTTCAAGGAACTTGTGTTGACCCTACAGGGGTCCCAAGGCACAAGAATGTGGATGCGAAGCAGGCACCTAAGCACAATGGGGCAGATAAACTCCAGCTTCGTACAGCCACACTGCAAGGCATACAGGAACAGGGAAATTGAATTGGGGGGGGGGGCTGCATCATCAGAAGAATACTAGTGGCACTGTAGATCTTAGAAGGACAGCTACAACAGGACAAGTACCCTACAGATAAGGGTAAGTGCTGGAATAGGATCTGATAATCCTTAGCTTCAGATAACCCTTGCATCAACAGGACAGTGCAGTAACATCAGCTGAAGGTGAGTTCATGCTCCACTACATCCTGTCAGTGGGTCACTGGCAATGGTTTGATAGCTCTGACCTGAGTTTCTCTACTGCAAAGCTCCTGGGGTTGTTGCAAGGACTGGATGGGATTAACACAGATAAGTGTTAGCAGGTGTTCCCGGTGACCCTGATGCAGCACTATAGCAGACCACTGTGGCAATAACAAGCAGGATGGGGGAAAAGCTGAAGCAGGATAGTCACACTGCTCCCAGAGGAGTAAGAAACTGAAGTGACAGACAGGATTAATCTAGGGCTTCAGGGGAGGGTGACTAGAGTCAAGAGTCAGGAGGAGGTGTTCAGTTCCTGTACAGCTGCAGAGAGCTGCTTGGGGAGAAGGAAAGAGAGCATGTTCTCAGGTAGTGACAGAGATGATACCATAAAGGTGGCCATACCTGAGGCAAGAGCCAGAGGTAACACAATGGGGACAGAGGACAGGTCAGGCATCAGAGTAGATGGAGACTGGGTCAGCTGTGAGCAGGGGATGGAAGATGGACATGGAGAAGTAAAATGGGGACAGAGGGATGAGATGAGTCAAGGACAGAAGGACCAAAATGAGCCAGGGAGCCAAGGTAAGTCAGGGGACTAAGCCGTGGACAGGGTGCTGGGATGGCATTGGAAGACTGAGATAATGACACATTGGATTCAGATGGTCACGGTGGACTGACGTGGATCAAGATGGAGAGATAGAGGACCAAGATGGGAACAGTTGAGTGGCCAAGATGAAGCCAGAAAGTTCGATGGGGAGGGGATGGCAGATGGAGTCAGGGTCCTGAGACAGGAAAAGGGAGACTGACAAGTAAAACAAAAGGATGTACCCAGAACCAGAGGGCAGCGGAGACAGATGCTGGATCTGGGACCAAGCACACAAGGGAGAAGAGTCAGGGAAGAAGCCTGGAGACACCAGCCAGCCCTCAGGGACAGCTGGGTTTTGCTTCCTGTTCTTTGATTCTGGGGATGGCTCTCTCCTCACCAGAACCCTGGTTTCCCATCTCAGATTAGACCATACTCTCTGAGCAGACCTCAGTAGTTAAATGCAACCTTCACAGAAGGGTACCTTTCTTGACAGTTGTTATTACTTGCAAGTTATTGTGTGGCTCTAATAAATTATGACAAGAAAATTCTTGAACTTTTGGCTTTCTGCTGAACATGATGTTTGTTTGTTTGTTTTTCTACCCTGAGAATCCTGTTGTGGAAGCCTGGGCGGGAAGGGCAGAAGCTGGGCTCTGGAGCTGACTTGCTATCTCCTCTCTGGCAAACCATGCATCCTGGGGCCTCAGCCTTCAGCTCTAAAAGGAAGAGACTGAACTAGTTTAGCTTTAAATAGTCAGTGGTGGCTTAAAATACCATGCAGGGAGATTTGCTACCTGATTTTCCAGGTGTCTCAAGTTCAAATCCGTGCACCTGCACTGTGAAGTAGAGCAACCTCCAACTGGCGCACACAGACATACCCTTGGCTCTCCTGAGCCACTGATCTGCCGCTGCCCTAAGTCTCCATCAGTATCCTGTACCATTCAGCATCCCAAGAAAGCCAGCCTGTGACATTGCAGCAAACCCACAGTGGCTGTGGCCAGGTGAGAAAAAGAAAAAGAAGAGAAAGAAAGAAAAAGAAAAGCAGAACACAAGAGCTGTTTATCACCTTACTACAGGAGCTCAGCCACGTGGTGCTTACTGAGTGCTCACATGGAAGGCATGCCTCCTCCTCAGTCACAGCAAATACCCCCAGGAAAAGGTGAAATTTAAGTTTTCATATGAATAAAAGCACTGATTGTTTGCAGCCCAAGCTAGTGAGTGTTGTGATTATAGGTATGAGCTTTTCTATGTAAGCACTCTTCACTCCCCAATTATTAAAGCAGTCCCCTCTCAGAACTCACCACTCCATACCTTTGAGCCAGACCTAAATATTTACATCAGCGCTGCTGCTGCTATATTTACATCAGCGCCTCTGTTCTGATCTGACTTCTGACCAGCCCGGATGCCCCCTCCTTGCCCCAGTCCCATTTCCTGGGGAAGTAAACAGTAGGCAGGAGGAAGAGGAAAGCTACCTCCTGGAGGAAGCTGACTGCTCCAATTCCACACATCTTTAGTTACCCTGTTCTGTTCATCTTTAGTTACCCTGGCTGGCTCCCTCAGTGTACAACATGACCCTGAAAAGCCTTCATTAGCTCCAGAGAAGATACCAGTCTCCTTTAATTTAGAATGTAGCTGGCTGTGGCAGGGTCCTCTGGCCTTGGTTAGGGCCCAGCTCAAACCAGACTGTGGGAATGAGGGTTTGAAGTGCTACGGTGCTTTGTAACACACACACACACACACACACACACACACACACACACACACACACACACACCCCGAGTGTACCCTCCATCCTCCACACATAAGGCACTTTTCAAATACAAATAGAATTCCATCTACTTGGGAGTTAATGTGGGAGAACTGAAAGTTTGAGACCAGCCTGGGCTACATAATGAATCTAAGTGGAGCACTTATATAGAATGTGTAAAACCTTTGGGTTCAAGGGAAGGAAAAGAAAGCAGGTAGGGGAGAGAAGATGCTTCCTGGCACTGTGTTATGAGGTGACTCTGGGGGACAGGGGCTATGGCTCAGTGGCTAAGGACTTGCCTACCACACGCAAAACCCCAGTTCAGCTCCAGGGTAACTCATACAATGGAGGATCCTGCTCTCATATCTCACTCACTGCAGAGATATGAACCATTTCTAAAAGACAAACATCTCCGGTCAGAACAGATTTAACAGTGAGAACCAGGCAAGGACCCCGGAACTCAGGAGTGTACCCATGCATTGTAAAGCTAGGCAAAGCTGATGGGTCAGAGTACAGATGAGAAGAACCAGGGAATCAGGTACTCAGCTTCCAGGCCCTGAAGAAAGGCCATGCTGGCCTCCCACTAACAGAGCTTCTTGCTTTACTGCTCCTAGACCATAGCCAGTGTTCCATAGGAAGACTCCTTGTGAACATCAGGGAAAGGGACAGAGGTGGCAGTCAAGGTCAGTGCTACCCTGGAGAGTTAGTAAAACATAGAACTACCCTCCTGGGTTAGAGATGCTCCGTGGTACAGCCCACTGAGCATCCCATGCTAGGCCATGCCCCATCCTTATGCCTACCCCCATCTTCCCAAACAATACACCACAAAACAGAAAAGATCATAAAGAACCACCCTCCCTAAAGCAGGGAGGGTTAACAGCCTGAGCTACTGTGTCTGGCTGTTGTGAAAGTCTGCAGGCTGCAGGGGTTAACGGATGTTTAGTATCTCACTGGGATGAATGCTTGTCTGGGCTGGATTCCCTAAGCCTTTCCTGTTAGTTGGAAAACAGCAACTTCTCTGTCTTTCTTGTGTCTGGGGAGGCTTCCTCTGTATAGAATGTACCCCATCTCCAGTTGTATGAGGAGAGCAGCCTTACTGGATGAGGGACCATCTTAGGCTTCATTACTTCCTCAAAGATACCCTCCCCCAAATGCAACCATGCTCTTCAGAACTGGGGCCACACCTTCAACATTTTGGAGGGGACAGAAAGGAACCCAACACACAGATTAAGGAGCCAGTTGGGCTGCTGGAGTTCTTCTCCAACAGAAGAAATGGAGACTTCCCTCTTCTTGACCCCTGGGATTGTGCACTTAGCTGGAGGCAGCTCTGAGGTAGAAGAAACCACAGACACACTCAAATGAACCTTTCATTGACCAACTGAGGCTAGAGACACACCGTCCATGACCCTGCTTGGAAGAACTGGCAGAACAGCTGCACCCCACAGGCTCTGGTCATGGACTGATGTCCACTTCCTACCAACTTCCTTCCTTTAAAGTTAATACATATTCATCGTTGGTGGTAGTGGTGTTTGTTTTTTTTTTTTTAAATCTCAGTGGAAAAGAACAATATAAAATGAAAAATAATTATCTTCCTCTTGAATGGCAGCCATTCTGCAAAGGTAACTGCTGATCCATGTCTCTGGCTCCTTCTGTGGAGAATGTCAACAGACACAGGTTTGAGGTTGCTTGGATCCCAGGCCTTACTGCCTACCCAACATTCCCTCTTGTCCGCTCTCTTCCATGTTCATTGAGTCTTGGATTGTGTGTGAAGACAGAATACAAGTTTAGGTAAAACCTTTGCTCTCGGAGATTCCCTTGCAGGTCTGGGGAGCCCTGTGGTAATTCTAGCCAATTAAGAACAAGGCAGCTGGGAACGTCTCAATACTTTCCTGCTTCTTGATATAAGACAAACCCATATGGCTACCACCACCACCCCTGCCTCCACACCTTTCTCCTGCTTTGAAGGACAGATGTGAGATCTGGTAGAATGTAAACATCTGCTTGCCATGAGGACTGAGGCCCACACAATTTGTACTGTAGAACAGAAACACAGCAGGCAAGTCAGGGACAGCACAGAGGAGACTATACCAACCTGCCCGCAGTGACGGGAACTTCTTATTCACAAGGAAAATAAACTCCCTTCAGGCTTGCTGTCTTTTTTTTTTTAATTGCTCTGCTCTTTTTTTTTTTCCATTGTACATAATGCTGAGTTACACAAGGACATACATTTTCATACGAATATAACTTTGACAGGTTTGTTTTCTTTTTATAGCTACTATTTTCTACATGGATCTTCTAAAAAAATTTTTTAACACACATGCTGTAAAGCCCAAGTTAACGTTTTCACTCAATGCTATGAAATCTTTCCTAAGTAGTATGATAGAATGTGAGAACGGGGCTATTTTAGACACTCCAGGGCTCTGTGCTATGTGCACACAAGTGCTTCCCTTCTTTGCTAAGAGTCTCAGGTGCATTTTGGGCTTTTGTTACTGCTATAACAACCACCAGAGCAGATACTTTGTACACCACTAGACTTGGCAGCAAAAGTTGCTATGTTTCCTCACTCTTACTTGTAGAAAGCACATCAGCCCATCTAGTTTATTACTCTTGTTGATTCCTAGCATTTATTTCTATGCAAAAGCAATTGGCCCTCTGACATACATGTGAACAGTCTTCCCGCTCCTCAAATATTATTTGTTATTTGATTTCATTTGAAGAATTTTTCTCCAAAGGAAAGCTTTAAACTTTGATGCGACCTTTTTTTTTTTCTTTATAAGGTCTGTGAGTTTGTTTGGGGGGGTGGGGTGGAGGAAGGTATCTTCTACCTCTGCTCAGTCACCATTTACTGCAGAGTTTATTTCCTCACCCTCTGAGGGCAGTGTGAATGGCAGACCTCTGAGAGGGCCTGACTCAGGTATCATCTCGGTGAACTTTCAGGTCACAACTGATGAAAATATACATGGGAGCTTCCGTGTCATTTGTCTATCTTCTAACCAAGAGAATGAATCAACAGGGTAAAAACAAACACTGACAACAAAGACCTCAAAAGACTAGAGAAACAGGAAAGGTCTCGTAAGCTGCTATGTAGGAGGAGTCACTTAAACCTCACATACTGGAACATCTGATCAAAGGCATTGGGTGTATCATAGGAAAGAAAATCTGCCCCAGGATTTTACCAGTAGCTTTGACCAATACTTGTCTTTAAAAGAGATAGTCCCAGATCTCACCGTAGACTGACTGATCTGAGGCAGATTCCCTACCTCACCGTCTTGAGTACTGGTATCCCAGGTATGGAACCACCATGCCCAGTCTTCTCTTGAAGCATCTCAAATGAAAGAAGGGACCAGCCCAGGCCCTACTCTACAGGTCTGAGACCACTGCCTGGACCATTCACTTTGCTCTAGATACTGCCATTTAGGAGGCTTATTTAAAGAGATTTCCCCAAGGAAGAAAGCAAATGATAAATGCATTGTAATATCATCATAGAAGAGCAGTCAATCCAATACTCGCAGTGCTCTGCTAAACACTAAACCTAGACAAAACTCATGTCTTCTTCATTTGCACCCCACCCAGAGCAAGAGAAATCACTGGCTGCTAAGAAACTAGAGTTGAACAAGCGTGAAGAATCTGGGGGCCAGCACTGTCTCCTGAGTTTTCTGAGGAAGGCCCATGTGGGTTCAGCAGCAAGGCCGTGGTAGTTCTAACCCACAATGTCTAAGGAAGGCTCCTTGGCTCCTCTGGGCACATCTTCCAGCTTCCTCAAGGACAGCCCTCTCTGCCCCTAGGTTAAGCTTCATTCCTTGAACACAATTCAGTAGATTACTAGCTATCCCTGCCCACTTTGGTAGCCCTGAAACTTTAATGTAAGCAACCCCCCCTCCCCATTGTCCCCAAGCAAAGAAAATCTTCCCAAGGCCCAGACAAAGCTCTTTCCTGTATCTGAATGCCCACTCCCTTTTGCCATATTCCAGAGCTCCCTTCTCATAGATTCCTAGCAAGATTATGCCTCTACACATTTGTACCTTTACCTGGAGGTCTCCCTAGGACCCTGACCATGAGTCTATCACCTCTCTTTCCTCACATCTTCTCAGCACTAGACATGATCAACACTGCTGACGACAATGACAATGACAACAATGACTCTTCCTCCTCCTCTTCCTCTTCCTCCTCCTCTTCTTCTTCCTCCTTGTTCTCCTTCTCGTCCTCCTCCTTCTGTTTTGGCATTAGACCAGAAGTGTCCAGAAAGCAAGAGTGTCTCATTTACACCCCCTGGTCTCCCAATGCCAGATGCCTTAGCAGTATGAATTAATGACTGCAAGTAAGACTGAAGACTCCAGGAAAATATACTACAGACCAGAACAACAAAATCTGAACAGAACAACCCACCAACAGAACAGATGGCCTTTAATGCAGTTACTTGCTGAGGTGTGTGCCTTCCACACAGTATTACCTCTGATCAAAGAACTAATTTCACAGACAAGGAAGAACAGCAGGAACCATAGAAGACTGGTTACTGGTTGGGTAGATGGTCTACAATCAGCTAGCCTCCTTATATAGCCCAGGACCACCAACCTAGAGCAAGCTGCCTACAGTAGGCTGGGCCATCCTGTATCTATTAACAATATAATCCCCCACAGTCTTGCCCACAGGCCTCTCTGATAACTTAGGCTGTGTTATGCTGACAGCTAAGATGAACAAAAAACATGTTCCATCAGATATTACTAGTTGTAAGATTTACACAGGACATTAACAGTGATTATCCTAGAGACTAATCCAGGGGAATCTTTTCATTGCAAAGGAAAGGAAACTTTAGATTCCCTGGTCCTGAGGCAAGATCTCCTGACCTGTATTCTCAATACATTTGTCCTGTCTTTAAAGGTAGCTTAGGACATATGTCTAAGACATGGAGCTGCTGTGACAGAATTTCATAGGTTATGTAGCTTAAACAACAGAAACTCATTTCTGCATAGGCAGGGCCTGGGGATTCTGCAGGTTCTCCTCCTCACTGTGCTACACACAGCAGAAGGGAAGCTGGAAGCTTTTTCATTTCTGCTTTCCTAAGGACACTAACCCCATCAGAGCAGCGTGAACTCTTAGGACCTCACTTAGATTTATTCACCTCGTGACAGGCCATCCACACACAGTCATATTGGAGGCCAGGGTTCCGAGGGGGCACACAACTGTCCACACTACGGCAGAGTATGCTTCTGACCTGAGAAGCAGAAGTTCCTTTGGAAGGCCATTTGACTAAAGGATCAAAATTAAAATATGCTCTCTCTAGACTACTACCCGACTTAAAACTTTATTGTAAAGCTACAGAAATGAAGGTGACTAGTCATATGTTCAAATCAAAGAGACAGAACAGAATTAAGAAATATACAAACTCAAGAATAGCTGGTAGGTTTTTTGATAATGGGGTGATTCAAAAGGTAAAGCCTTTTTTTGTTTTATTCTTCAAAATATGACTGAAATATATGGAACAAAACCATGTGTCATAGGCACAAAAAAAATTTAGACAACCTTGATGTATATCCTAAACCTTAATACAAAACTTCTAGAAGACTCAGATAAAAAGCTTAGCCTTGAAATAGGACCAAAAGAACATTCAGCAGGGAAAAATGATAAAAGTAGTTTAAAAATTTAAACTCTTGTTCTTCAAAAGAGAGTTCAATCACTGATAAGTGGATGTTAGTCCAAAAGCTCAAAATAAACAAGTTACAATTCACAGACTACAGGAAGCTCAAGAAGGTGGAGGACTAAAGTGGGGGTGCTTGGGTTCTTCTGAGAAAGGAAACAATACGTTTACAGGAGCAATAATGGAGGCAAACTGTGGAGCAAAGACTGAAGTAAAGGCCACCCAGAGACTGCCCTATCTGGGGATTCACTCTATAAACAGTCACCAAACCCCAACACTTCTATGGATGACAAGAAGTGCATACCAAAAGGAGCATGCCATGATTGTCTTCAGAGGGGCCCTGCCAGAGCCATATACATACAGAGGCAGATGCTAGCAGCCAACCATTGGTCTGGGAGTGGGGTCCCCAATGGAGGAGTCAGAGGGCGGTCCAGAGGAGCTGAATGGGTTTACAGCCCCACGGGAAGAACAATGATGTTGACCACCCAGAGGCTCCAGGACTCCCAGGGACTAAACTAGCAACCAAGGGGTACACATGGCTCCAGGCAAAAATGTGGCAGAGGAATGCCTTGTCAGGCATCAGTGGGAGGAGTGGTCCTTGGTCAGGTGAAGGCTAAACAGATGCCCCAACAAGGGGAAATTGAGGGGGGGGGGAGGTGGGAGTGGGTTAGGTGAAGGGGCATATACTTGGAGGCAGGGAGTGGAAGGAGGGGTTAGGGGGTTTGGGGGAGGGGGGAACTGGGAAAGGTTTTACCACTTGAAATGTAAATGAAGCTTATATTCAATAAAAAAAAAAGAGAGTTCAAAGTAGGGGAGTCTTAACAATATGTGCATAAAACCAATGAAGTTATTTGTAAAATAAAATAATTGCCAAGAAACCCTCTCCATAGGCTTCCAAATCATTCCAGGCTGGGAACAGCCTAGAAGCAGGAATGGTGATGGTCGTCCCAACAAGTAGTTACTCTCACACTGATTAGCCATAGTGAGTCATGCCAGAGAAACATTTGCTCATCAATTCTCTAATGTTCCTCACAGTGAACATGAAGAAGGAAGTGAGAACTTAAACTGAATTCTAAACTCTCTGTACACTAACCATTTTATGAAAACACATTTTACACTGGCAATTTAATTTTAAGCATTTTTAACTATTAATAAAGCTCCTCTTCTCCCATACTCCCTCAGGAGAGAACCCACCAAGTAAGATTTCACATAAAGAACTTAAGAATATTAAGCCCTTAGCCCTCTAAGAATATTTGAAGCCCAATAATATGATGTAGAAGAACCACTTGGAAGATACAGAGCTCACGAACCACACATGGAGATGAAATTCCCCACAACTTCCTGCAATTATTCGGAATAGCTAAGCTAGTCATATTCACAATAGAAATATTTACTTGGAATTTGAAATATGAGTGGTTGTTCATATCTTAACATACATTACCTCTCCCTCTTTCTAAGATGGTATCTCGTGTAACCAGTTGAGCATCAAACTCTCTACATAGTTGGAGATTATTTTGATCTTTATCTTACATTATATTAATATTCTATCATATAGTATCAATTATATATCAGTGACAATTTCAGTTACTCTTCTTGGCTTTGAAATCAAAAGTAGAAATCATCTTGTTAAAAAAAAATAACACAAAATTCCATACATCATCCATTTTCTCTTTTTCCTTCCTGAGTAGCATTTCCGTACATCAGAAGTCTTCTTTGTTCTCTGGTGCAATAAAAATGTGAACGAAACTAAAGAATGGGGCATTTCTGGATACACACAGGCCATGCTGGATGTCTAGGGCAGACTTTAAGTCAATTACAAACTGTTACTTAAGACACAGTGAGAGCTTGTCTCAAACAAACAAACAAGTTGCTATTTATCAAGACAGTGCCAGCAGTGTGGTGGGTAGCTCACACCTGTAATCCCAGCCCTTGGTAAGCTGATGTAGGAGGATGGCTGCAAGTTAAGAAGTCAGCCTGAGTTACATAGTATGTTCCAGATAAGCCTAGGCTACAGAATGAGACCCCTGTCCATTAACTCATTGACTAATTAATTAAAATCCAGACAAATGCGACTGTTTTGTTGCTGACTTTTTCAGCCCTGGGAATCTAACCTAGAGCCTTGAGCACACCAGCCCATCAATCTGCCACTGAGTCATGTCCCGAGCCCTTCCCGAGATTATGCTATCAAGAAATGAGAAGAATACTGACAAACTACAACACTAAGATTTATGATACCTTGGGCTGGCAAGATAGATAGACACATCTTCATTTGAAAAACAAACAACTGAACCTGAAATTTTATATGTAAACTCAGATATTAAGGAGCTTCATTGCACATGCCATTTTAAATGTCTTCTTTAACCCTGGATTTTTAACTAGAAAGCAATTGGATGAGGGGCAATTACAAAGCAAAATTCCCTAATAAAGAGCAGCAAGCTAACTATGCAATGCTTCCTAACATGTACATGTTGAAAACACCGAAGCAGGCCAGCGATACAACTCACAGGCACAGCACATTCTTAACATGTGTATCTGGGCTCCAGCCCCTCCCCCCCCACCCCTACCCCCCTGCATCACACAGACAAGAGGAAAAACCAGCCCAGGGGTGGGCGCTGCACTCTGATGGTTTTCCTTTTATGGAGGAAAGAATTCAGCTCAGACAAACCACAAGTGTCAATTTCATTGATTTTGCTTATTGTTGTAGTTTGTTTTGTTTTTTGTAACCTTTCTTTAACACAAACTGTGATCATATTATTTCTGTGGTCAAAACAATCCTGAAGCAAGCACGCTGAACGTTAAGGGCCCTTGTGAACTGGCAGCACCTTGTCAGATAGTCAAATCCAACTGCTCATTCAGAAATGCTAATGCCAAGGCCCAAAAGGCTTTAGAGAGCTCCCCCAGTTGCAGAAACCTCAGAGGAAGCAGGCCTTACTTCACAGCCCCCAAAAAATCCCACTTATACCACAGTACCCAGGACTCCCTATGTGCTGAACAAGACAAAAGACAATCTCACCACACTTACCCGGTATAAACCACTCCTTATACTGCTTCATATTTTTATGAAATATGCCATCCTATTTTGACAAGTCCATATGAGGTTTTATGCATTGTTTTTTAAAGACGGATGTGTGTTCTGCACCAGTACTAGAAATTAACCTCGCCCCAGTCTCAGCAAGGCGTGAGGCTAAAAATAACTAGGGTTTGCCTCTAGAGCAAAAATGTGTGCCAGAGTGCACAGATGCTTTTCCCCTGCAATGACCCGACCTGAGTCACAGGACTACCCAGTGTCAGTCTTCAAGGGAAGCCCCGAAAGGGGAAGTGCACCCCACCCTCTCTTCTGGAGTGTCTACAATCGAAGAATCTAATTTTAGATGCTATCACTTCCTCTGAGAACAGTGAATCAGAGCTTCAAAGTGACTAGGAGGCAGATGTAAATCCTACTAAATGTTTGCATGTCAGGCTGAGATACTTTCACCTTGAGCTGCTCAGAAACTCAGTAGCCCTGGTCCTGTACTCCCTCCCCGACTCAGAACCTCCATCTGAGGGAACAAGGTGAATACAGTAAAAGTTTGGGGGTTGTTTTCTACAGGGTGTGTGTGTTTGTGTGTGTGTGTGTCTGTGTGTTTGTAGCATATATGGGTAGCGTGCACACACACACAGTAGAGTATAGGTATGCATGATGTCTGTGAGTACATGGAGAGGCCAGAGGAGGATGCCCAGTGTCCTGCTCTCTCTCTCCCTGACTCATTCCTCTGTGATGAGCTCTCTCCTGGAATGCGAAGCCAGACTAGCAGCTAGCAAGCTCCATCCTCCACAAGCTGGAGGTCACAGGTACATGCAACTATACCTGGCTGGTTTTCTTTATTGTCTTTGACATGACATGAACTCAGGTCCTCCTGTGTGTGCAGTAAGCATTCTTATTCACTGAACTATCTCCCTAGCTCCTCCTCCTCCTAGCACAGTAAAGTCTGAGAAGTGCTCACCAAACCTGGTAAGCCCTTAACCTGTCCCTAAGCAATCCCAGGACAGGGGCTGACAGCCTTTGTCACCCAGTGCTCTGGGGCATGCAAATGCCTTGGACGTCATCTCTCCATTTCCTCTCTTGTACTTCTCACTGACAAATTACTAGGTTTGACTAATAATGGGGGAGGAAAGCAACAAACAAAAACAAACAAGCAAGCAAACAACACCAGGTGTCTGATGTGCACCAAAGAATAACAGAAGAGAGCAGGGGAGGCTCTGTTCCCAAGAGAGAGCTGCGTACAGTGTGGGTGCTTCAAGGGTGGAAGGTGAGAACAGTAGCTGTGCTTTCACAATCCTTCCTGGGGCACTGACTGGGGCTCTCAGACTTGGCTTCCAAAGAGGTGGGAGAGATCAGTCAGGATAACACCCAGAATCTTCCCTACTGGCCCTAAAATCTGTCCGACTCTAAGTCAAATAAATGTCACTGTTTCATTATTACCATTTCTCTTAAAACCAGAAGTCCCAGTAATCCAGCTGAGGCAGGAGGATTGCAAGTTTGAAACTGAAGGAACCAAAAACCAAAAGCTCATAGTTGATGAAAGCAGACAGCTTTGAGCATGTCATGTGTTCATTATAGCATGGTCTTCGTTAAAATATGATTCTCTTCGTACTTAAGCAGGTTTCATTACAAAGACACAAATAAAATACGCCTTGGCATAGCTACTATCATTGTTTAAAATTAGCCTTGTATTCACAACTTATCTGAGATCTGGAATTACACAGCATTTATGTGTGTACCTCTGAGGAGGCAGGGTTGGCTTCTGGCCACCCTTTACATAGCAACCTGGGCTGTCTGTGCAAATACAGCCGTATGCTTTGGGTGCCTCCTTCTCTGGTCTTTTCCCACATGGCCCACCACCTCTATGCTCTGACTCTCCTTTGCATATCCTCACCCTATGTCTGACACTGGATCACTAGCCTTCTTCCCTCCTTGAAACCCTGGATTCTCAACTCCTAAAGCACAGAACCATCCCTCTGTATTTGTCGCTGAGGAAGCCTCAACCCTGTCCACTGTGCCTGGTGCTAAGGCTGCTTGGCCATTGGCTGGGAAGCAAGTTTAAGTGCTAATGCTGGGCATTTAGGTCACTGGTTGTTGGTGGTGGTTTGGTTTGTGGATTTGTTGGCTGTGTTTTTGGCTTTTTGTTTTGTTTTGGTTTTTTTTGAGACATGTTTTTTTACATATAACAGAGTCCTGGCTATCCTAAACTCACTCTGCCGGCTGGTCCCCAACTCAGAAAGATTCACCTGCCTCTGCCTCCTGAGTGCTGTGTTTGAAGGTGTGTGTCACTGTGCCAGGCTGGGTTATTGGTACATTTTAAGAGGAGGCCTAAATATGCTCTGTACAACAAAGCAACTTTGGAGTGAAAACATGAATAAGGACAAGAAAAGTAAAACCAAGAAGAGAAGTACTCATTTTAATTACACCAAGAGGAAAACTACAAGATCAGATAAAACAGACTAAGATGTACTTCCCTCAAAGATGCTTATTCCCTTAAAGATTGACATAGATGTAACTGGCCTGCTGTCACCTGCAAAGAGAAAACCACGTGGAGTTCTTTAAAATGGTTTTAACTGACGTTCTTTATCAGACTGAATGAGAAGAACCAACAGCAGAATTTTCCAGATCACTAACACAAAAGCAAGCAAAGAAATAACAACAAAACAGGCTGGGGAGATACAGTAGAGGGTGAGAGTGTCTGCTATACAAGCCATAGGTTTTGAATTCCCAACAGCCACATGACTAGCTTGACATGGCTACACACCTCCTGTCACCCAGTACTGTGAGGGTCAAAGATAAGAGACCGGCTGGGGCGGGCTAGCTGGGTGGCTGGCTGCCCAGTTCCAGGTTCAGTGAGAGAGAGAGACATCTGGGAATAAAACAGGTAGTGACAGAGTAGGATACCCAACACTGTCCTCTGATTTCTCACTTGTAAGCCCAACACACACACACACACACACACACACACACACACACACACACTCACAATGAGGACATCCACAGATGCACTTGCCCATGTGCACACTCACATATATACATGTAAGCATGCATGCAGACACACACACACGCACACACTTGCACAGATACACACAGATGCACTTGCTCACACACACACATACAGATGCAAACTCACGTACATGTACACATACATGCACACATGCATGAACATACATGCACATATGCATACACACTTGCACACTGGGACACACACAAATGAACTTGCACACACACACATATGGACACACCTACACCCACAGGGGCATATGTCACATAAGTAGACCACATTTACATACCCTCACACAAACACATAGAAATAGTCACACACACAAAAATTAAAACTTTGGAGCTAGCGCTACAGATCAATCGTAGACTGTATACTTAACTATGCATGAGACCCTGTATTTAATTCCCAGTGCCCAAAACAAAATTAGAAAGCTTTTTAAAGAGCTTTCACAGTGAATCAATGTCGATAAAATAACGATTGATCCCTCTATAAAGCAGAACAAAAGTCCAGATTCCTGTTTAGTAACATCAACACCAGCGCACAGAGCTCCAGGTAGCTCTGTCTACCCTAGGGCACATGTTCAGTTCCTGCCCCAATCAGGAAGGAAAGGGAGCAAATGGCATCTGCATCTGTGAGTCTGCTTAGGACACCCACAGTGCAAAGGTGCCTTCCAGTGGCTGGTGTCAGGCTATGGGAATGCGCTCTCTTCTCCCCATGTTGCCTTTTCTGGCCTTGACCCTGAATTTTTCTTTCTTTGACTTAAAAGTTCCCCATGTTAACCCTGGGACCACATAACAGAGCACACCTTATCTCCATGGAAACATAGTAAGATGACTGAGAGAATACTAGTTTCCATAGATACTGCAACAAAAACCAAGCAGGCCTCACACTTAAACTTCAGATGTGCCACTCTCAGTCTACTCCTTCCCAGAACACCAGCTAATAAAGGCAACTGCCTCCTTCTGTTGCTCAGGCCCCAGACCTCCCTACCTTTAGCTTTTCTTTTGTTTGTTTGTTTGTTTTCTTGCCTGATGCAGAACCAATAGAGCAACACATTCATTAGCTCCATCTTCCAAACCAGCCTAGAAGATGGCATCTCACGTACTCTGCTGCTGTCAATCAGCCCAAAAGCACCATGGCTTCTTGCTGGGCCCTGCAGGCCTCCTACCCAACCTCCCTGCTTTCGCCCTGCCTATTCACCCTACACAATCCAGGGACCTTTAAAACATTCTGTTTAAAATGTTCTCAGGCTAGCTGGGGTGTCACACACACCTATAAAGGCGTTGCCCTTACTGAGCTCCTCCTAACCCCCATGTCAACCAGGGAATCAAGAAAATCCCCCCACAGACATGTGCTCAAGTCAATTCAATAGAGGAAATCCCTCAGATAAGGGTCCCTCTTTCCCAGGTGTGTCAAGATGACAAGAGAAGCTAACCATGTCATCTGGTAAAAGAAGTCACTAACAGCTTTCATTTGGAATTATATTTTAATCAAAGTTTGGATAGTGAATAACCTTAGACAATGAAGATAATTATCTTCCTCTGGAATGCATGCCAGATGTGGTGTATTTTTAGAAAAATGTATCTTCCTCCAGGACAATCATCAAGCAGGGCCTACCACCAGATATTAAAAACATTCTTAAATTTGGGTTTCTTCAGTACAGGACAACTTAAGGCAGACACAGAGTCCACATTGGCCATTTGAGTCATGGGGGTCAGGGTAGGGGGCAGGAGGAACCAGTGTAAACACCAAGTTCATACAGTGAGGGAACCCTGGTATAGAGTTGCTTGTCACACGTCTAGAAAACCCAGTCTCTGCAAACAGCTGTGATACTGAGGTGTACTAATTTATCAAGATGAAAGTAAGGTTAAACCTCTAACTTGTCACAGTGCAGATACACACAGTACCACAGTCTGAATGAAGACTCCCTTGTTACATATGTTTAAATGCATTTGCAGTGAACACTTTACACATTAAGATTAGATATGATTTCTATTGCTGAGATGAAGCCCCATCAAAAGCAACTTGGAGAGGACAAGGCTTATTTGGCTTATACTTCCACATCACAGTCCATCATTGAAGGAAATCAGGACAGGAAGTGATGCAGGAACCATGAAGGGGTGCTGCTTACTGGCTTGCTCCTCCCCCTGGATTCTTAAAGAACAGAACAACCATCCTAGGGCCCACAGTGGGCTGGGCGCTCCCACATAGATCACTAGTTAAAAACATGCCCTATACAGTTTGACTACAGCCCAACTTTCTTAACTGAAGTTCCCTATGACTCTAGCTTGTAGCAGGTTGACATAAAACTAGTCAGCACAGCAACTTAAATTCAACCTCACTCTAAAGAGTGAAAAGAGCATGCCACACAGCAACTCTTTCAAGTAATAATTATTTACAGTTAAATCTCTGGGCAGTGGTACGCTTTACCAGATCTTATAATTCCCGTAACATTTAGAATTACCATTTAACAGTTTTGCTCTAAGAAAGTAGTCTTGGGTGTACAGAAAGATTTCAGTGTGATGATTTTAGCGTGACATTTTAGCGGCAAATTAAAGAAGGGACATCAGTAACCGACAGTTTGGGAAGGGTTGAAGCACAGTGTAGCAGTGGGAACAGGAGGCAGCAATAACATTTTACAAGAGAAGAGTAGAGATGAGGGTTACAGACTGCAGCACATGGTAACTAATGATCTATGGTCCATGAGAAGACAAAGGATGTGTATTATTTCCAGCTCTATGCAATGGAAAGAAATATACTTTGCTTTGGGAGCTGTAGAGATGACTCAGAGGTTAAAAACACTTAGTGCTTTTTCAGAGGACCAAGGTTCAGTTCCCAGCACCCACATGGTGGCTCACAACCATCCATGACTCCAGTTCCATGGGCCCTAACACCCTCTTTGGCCCTTTACAAGTACTGCACCCACGTGGTACATGGAAAATATTCATAAAACATAAATCTAAAATATATTTCATTTTCATAATTTTTGCAATTTAAATTGTTATGAAGATATCCCAAGAAGCTCTAGGAACCCCAACAGGAACAACCACATGAGTTCAGAAGCAACTAGCCCCCAAATTCCTGTAGAATGAATGCACCATGATCCAAGCATAAGCATGCTGGCCACCAGGTGTGGTGAGTCGAACGTGAGATCCCCATAGTCTTGGGCATTTGAATACTTGATCCCCAGTTGGAGGGACTATTTGAGGAGGTGTAGGAGGGGGGATCTTGTTGAAGGAAGTGTGGCACCAGAAGTGGGCTTTGAGAATTTAAACACTTGGTATGATTTCCAGTTCACTCTCCTAGCTTTGCACTCGCTCTTCAAGATGTGAGCCCTTGGTTTCCCACTCCTGTCTCTATGCCTTCTCTGTCATGAACAATTCCTACCATCTGGAAGTATAAACCTCAACCAGCTCTTTCTTCTATAGTGCCATGGTCGTGGGGTTTTTATCATAGCAACAGAAAAATAATAAATATACAAGGCCTCCCCAGAAGGGGAACCCAAGACTTTGGGGTTTTGCTTCCAAGAAAGGAGTTAAAATTATCTGGAGAGACAAAGATTCTGAAGTAGAAAGCATTTACTTTCAGACTGTAGAAAAGGCATATGAGCTACACTACCTGAGCCAGCAGGTGGGTATATACTGAGAAATATAAAGTGCTTGTGCTGAGACTTTTCCATTAACATCTTCGTGAAGTCTCCTTACATACCCATGAGGTGGTTTGCAATAAATTCCTTGCACATGCCACACCTTCAAAAAATTACTACGAAAAGTCCACATTACTGTCAGTGCTTAAAGGTAGATTTCCACTTCCTGCTGTTTTAACCATTAGTATGCCAAGCCACGCTACTGATCAGTGGAGTATTCTGTGTAGAAGAGCCGATATTTGCAGAAGCCCAAAGAACTGCCATATTTATGTCAAAGAAGGCAGACATCAATAAGCCCAGTGAACCTGATATGACAGAACACATAATGTTCAATGTATGTACATACAAATACCATCCTCGTCTAGATTCTAGTTCACCATGCCATGCTGACATACAAGAAGGAGTAACACAAAACTAGACACAGGATAACAAGCTGCTGGGAAAGGCACTGTGTCGTGCACTGCAGGCCTGGATTGAACTGGCTAATCCCCAGCATCTGTTTCTTCAAACTGCCATTCATGGTGTATCCCACCTGACAACCAAGGACCTGAAACTGTCACGTGTGCCCTGCAGAAATCTCATCTTTAATCATGCCTACCATGTTTACCATAATAGCGCACCCACTGGTCTTCAAAGAAAGGAACATGACCTTAATTCACATACAGGTGAAACATGCTAGCCATTTTGAAGTGGTGACTCCTTTCCATTTCACAATGCCCCCAATCCATTTCCTTCTCTATTCCAAGCAAAGGAAGAAAAGCAAAAACCATTAATATAGAGACATTAAAGTATAAAAAGGACTCATGGGGATGTCCACATCACGTCACTGTTTAGCCTCAGGGAGAATATTAAAATGTTTGTTTACATGAGGAGAAGGTTAGCTTACTGACATGTCAAAGAGTAGACTGTATTTAAACAATAAGTAAGTTATTCAACAGAGAAAGGACACAACTTTCAGTCTTCACATGAGCACTTCTCTTTTCAAAGCAAACAAAAGCAGAGCGTGCCCATTAGGAAGGCACCAGCAGGCGGGCAGCTTAGCACAAAGGGACAACTGTCCACAGAGCAGCTTTCAATAGACAGGGCCAAACAGGCTTCCTGTAACACTGACTTAGAAGAGGGTGGGCCTAAATCAGATCACTGGGGTCCCCGTTTCCCCCACTGAAGGTAGGAGAGAGATTTACTCTAAACTCCAATCACTATTATTATACTTATTTCCTCTTAATTACTAAGTGGCTGGATTTACCCTTCCTGCCAGCATCATGGGAAGGATACAGAGCTGAAAGAACAGTTCTCTACAGTAATTAACCCTGCCAGTCCACAGTTCACTGACTCTCTTTCACCAGCCCAGACACGTAGGGGTGTGTGTGTGTGTGTGTGTGTGTGTGTGTGTGTGTGCGCGCGCACGTGTGCGTTTCATGCCATAAGAAGGCAGGGTTATCATGATGCTCTTTCTCTGGCCCATTTACTTCTCTGTAGCTTCTTTGCTATTCAGCCCAGGTCAGTGCTGACACTGCACTCCAGTAACCAGGAGCCTAGGTGGAGGCTCCATTGTGTTTTTGTGTCTAACGATACCTTTTGGCAAAACAGCAGACAGATAAGGGGAGACAGCTTTACTTTCTAGCAAGGGCAACTAAAGTCTCAGGAGAACTCATGGCTCAAAGCCTTCATTTCCTGGTGTGACCCTGAGAAAATTCCATTTTGAGAAAACTACTTGAATGAAAACTCAGACAGACTACTTTGAGAAAACTCAGAGAATGACCAGATCTTCACAGAGGCTACTATGGGACTTCTCTTGGGATAATTGAAACCTTCCAGAAGGAGAAAGGAAATGAGTGACTTAGGTTTCCCACACTCTGAAATCTTCATGTCTAACAACACTGACAGCTACTACTATGTCTTTCCCAGGGAAAACATTTTTATTTTATTTGAACTATTTTGTCTTGATTAGGTTTAAAGCTACCAAAGATAAAAGTGAGACTGTAAATGCCTAGCTCTTGTGAGAACTACAGGATAGGAAACTGGTTAGCTAAACTATTAACTATAATGGTTGGTAAAGGTTAACTTAGTAGTTACTTAAAGGCAGGCATGGTGGTCTGTGCTTTTAATCTCCAGTTCTCTGTAGGTTCTGGGCTAGCCAGATCTATATAGTGGGTTCCAGGACAGCCAGGGCTATATAGTAAGCCTTGCCTCAATGGGGCAAAATGCCAAAGACCAGAAAGTCTGCTTTGGGATTACGTCCTCTAGAAACAGACAACTATGAAACCTCAATAATATGGCTGCCTAAAGGAGACTTGAACAATGAGGATGCCAATATGGATGTTAACTTGAAAGAGGGGAATCTCATGGGGTCCCATCCCTGGACAAAGAGTCATAGGCAGTTAACAGCCTGTGACAAAAAGAATTAACCTTCCTCAAGACTTAGCTCCTAATTGGTTACCCAGTATCAAGTGGTCAGTCTTGAAAACATACATTCAAGCATTCAAGATCACTAAACAGACACAGCAGGTTGTATTTATAGATAATATAACAATATATATATACATATTATATATATAAATTGAGCATATATATAGTGTATATATATATATATTTATATACTTACATGCATATATATAAAACAACAATACTAAAGAAAAAGAGACTATGGTAGTTTATCCCTGTAAACTCCAACACTCAGTAGGTTGAGGCAGGAGGACTGCAGGAGGTTGAGGCAAGCTTGGACTATCAGGTGAGATCTAGGTCAGTCTGGACTATAGATCAAGTCTCCTGTCTTGAAAACCCAAACAAACAAACAAGCAAAACATGAGATATGGATACAAAGAAACAGCTCTTCAAAGCCTAGATAGAGTCACTACCTAAACATGGAAACCAATTTGGCTATTTAACCAAATGTATCAAACCCTATTGTACTATAAAGCAAATGTATCAAACTCTATTATCCTGTAAAGCAAATGTATCAAACCCTATTGCACTGTAAAGCAAATGTATCGAACAATATTGTACTATAAAGCTGCATTTTCAGGAGTTGGTAAACAGGAAACAGAAATTAAAGGTTCACATGGGCGACTGAAAAACAGCTAAAAGCAATATTCAATTCTCTAACAGCACGCCCCTTCCTCTTGCCTTATTTTTCTTCTTCCATTCACAAAAGCTTTAACCAGAGAATGTACTTAAACAAATGCTGGATGTTAATCACACCACAACATTTGTGATGACATTCCACTTAGATAAATGGGAATATGGGAAGCTTCAAGGCCTTCCATAAATCAAAGCTTCCTGACTTATAAGAGTCACTGTGTCTTCCAGTCTCATAATTAATAATAAAGTATCTTCTCTGGGCAAAGTGAGGCTTCAATATGAATTCTATATCTCTAAGCAAATTATTAATAAGAACTGGGTGGTCCCTTGCACAGCAACAAATGGCCCAGTTTGGGAAGTGCAGGGTGTGGTAAGTCAGTTTCTACTAGGCAAGATGACTTCCAGCTCAATGACAGCCACATCCATACAGCCAGACAGCCCATTCTCCAGGAAGTCAAGGTTCTAGCAGCACTTCAAAGCCAATTAAAATATTTATTTCTGTGCAAATAATGGGTTTTCTAGCTGCTCTCCCACACAACAAAGCCAAGATTTCAATTTCTAAGGATCCTCACCACTAATACTTTTAATGAGTATGAATGGGGTTTGAGTTCTGAAACCCAGAAAACAAGCATTTTGCTTCTATTTTCCTTACTAGAGAACAGGCAACAGGGCACATCTACCATTTGAAGCTCTCCCCTGTGGGTAAGGATAGAGCTGTATTGATATGCTTTCTAATTCAAGTCTATCATTGGTTTTAACCCCAACGAGTCAATTTTACATGCTAGGAGAATGTTCTAACCCTCCAACATGTGAAGTTCAGAACTGTTTATAGTGCCACTAAAACATTTATATCCAGTACATTTCAGAATCTTCCTCGGTGAGTGAGAGATGGCCCGCCAGGGGAGGGGGGCTGGGGAGCAGAATACATAGGAGGGCGAGGTCCTGACTATCCTCAGCAGCAGCTACTGCCTGAGTCAGCTCTGTCCCTTAGGTCCCCACCCGCTCCATTTACTAGTATAAAAAACGAGGTTCCCATCATCCACTCATGATAGTTGAGTCACAGAGTTTATGTGTACCAGCACACACATCCACACATCTCTCCCCAGAACACCCCCGTCACATGCTCGTGCAACAGAGACAGAGAGAGCAGGAGACTCAAAACACCCAGTATTGCCACAGTGAGTCCCAAGGCTATATCCCTCTAGCACAATAGATGATGTACTCTTGCACCACCTGCCCTGTCCCCCATCAGGAATGGAGAAATAAGAGTGGATATTGTCAGCCAGGCATGGTAAAACATGCCTTTAATCCCAGCAAAGGCAGGCAGATCTCTGTATTTGAGGTTGGCCTGGTCTACAGAGCAAGTTCCAGGACGGCTACAGAGAAATCTTTATTCAAAAAACCAAAGCCATAGATAGATAGATAGATAGATAGATAGATAGATAGATAGATAGATAGATAGATAATAAGTAGGTAGGTAGATAGAATATAGATAGATAAATACATGATAAGTAGATAAATAAATAAATAAAATAGTGGACACTGACTTGAGAACCCCAGCCTCAGGAACAGAGCAAAAGAGGAGGAGGTCCTGAGTCTAAGCAGAGCTCCAGAATCCCAGACTCCTGTTTTGTTAATTCATCAGCACAGCCAGCAGTGTCTGCTCATTGTAAACTGCAAACCCTTGTACTGAAAGTGCCTGAAAGGAGACAAGAAACACAGACAACCCCATTAACTCAGGTCTGTACTACACAAGATCATGTAGTTGCTATAGGTCAAAGGCCATCTTCCTTTAATGCCTGTGAAGTATGGCTATTATGCCATCTGCAATTCTCACCCTGCCTCCCATAGGACAGCTCAAGTCTGGAAAGACGTTGATATGTCTTATTTGGGATACATTATAAGTTTATATCTACTTTGGATGTAAAAATACAGTTTCTAAGTAATGTACACTATATAGCGTTGCCTAGTATAGCAAATAAAGATGTAGGGTGACCAATTAAATCTGAAGACTTCATGAAACATACAATAACTAAAAAATTTGTCATTTATTTGAAATTCCTTCCTGTGTATTTTTCTGTGCATTGCGTGTTTGTACTGGAAATGTTCACACTGCCCTAGGAGCTGGGAAACAAAGGAGAATTAACACTGCATCTGGCCCCCAGAAGCTTCATGCAGGCGTGAGAATAAGACCTGAGAATAATTCAGGTGGAAGCCACAATGAGTGAGCTACAATGGAGGGTTCAAGGCTGCTGTTACTAATCCCACCCTGTTACTAATCCACAGAGGGACAGAATGAAGGAAAGGAGAAATTAAGTTCTAAATGAAGCACCCACTGATGAAATCCCTCATGGTGAAATAAGCATCACAGAATTTACTTTAACTTGATTCTAATTTGTAACATTTCCAAATGTTCCAAACGGTCCTACACAGCTGTACCCCAGCCATCCTTCAAGGGTAAACCCCACAGCATGAGACCCAAGCTCCAGAGCATAGTTGAAGTTTCTAAAACTTCCAGGAGAGAACTTCCCACAGACTCATGTAAAAATGAGACAGAGCCGTGGTCTGCCTGCTGTGGTTGTCTACAGATCTGGATCAGAAAAACAGGTATTTACTGATGCTATGCCTACTTCCCATACAAGCCCCATACAAATAACTGGTTTACTGGGTAGTTTTGTGTGTCAACTTGACACAGGGTAGAGTTATCACAGAGAAAGGCGCTTCCGTTGGGGAAGGGCCTCCATGAGATCCAGCTGTGGGGCATTTTCTCAATTCGTGATCAAGGAGGGAGGGCCCCTTGTGGGTGGTGCCATCCCTGGGCTGGTGGTCTTGGGTTCTATAAGAGCAAGCTGAGCAAGCCAGGGGAAGCAAGCCAGTAAGGAACATCCCTCCATGGCCTCTGCATCAGCTCCTGCTTCCTGACCTGCTTGAGTTCCAGTCCTGACCTCCTTTGGTGATGAACAGCAGTGTGGAAGTGTAAGCTGAATAAACCCTTTCCTCCCCAACTTGGTTCTTGGTCATGAGGTTTGTGCAGGAATAGAAACCCTGACTAAGACAACTGGCCTTTTGCCAGTATCCTAATCAGAAGAGAGTTACTGTCAAAGTCCTGTGAAGGGAGTCAGAGAACACCGGCCATTAAACAGACCAAAAAACAAGATAAGGATAGGGCTGGTCAGATGGCTGAGTGGTTAGAGTCTTCCAGCTCCTCTTGCAGAGGACCTGAGTTCAGTTCCTCACATCCTTGCTCAGCAGCTCACAACTGCCTATAATGCTAGCTCTAGGGGGCAGGGCTAGGCGGGGCGGGGCAGGGCAGTGCGGTGATACCTCTCCTGGCCTCCATGGCAACTACACGGACGTTCGCACAGATGCACATACATACAAAAAACTAAAAGTTTTCAAAAATTCTAAAAAACAGCCAGACAAAAAGGGTGCAAAGTAAGCCACTTGCCTGCCACCAGAGCCGGTATGTACAGCCTGGATGGTGCCTGATGCAGGTACATTCTAGAAGCTAGTCTTTACTGCCTGGCTCCGATGGAAGATTTGGGCCCCACAGATAGGAGCTCTCTAGCTAATTTTCACACCAGTGGCCATGAGAGCTGAGTCAGACACCAGAGGATACTGGTCAGGCAAGGTCAAGCAGAAATAATGTTGCCATGGCCACCTTAGTCTTTGTCAGGATGTCAGGGCAGGAGTGACAGACACCTGACACAAACAGCTGACCAGGAAGGCCCTGGGTCTCTGAAGAGCCACATCACACCACCGCAGTTTTGACATTCTCTGAAATGCAGGTTTTTCTCATCAGATGTCAGGGAAGAATCGACGCCGGAGTAAGAGGTGGTGTGTACCTGCCGCCTGCCGGAGTTCCCAGGAGCATGGAAAATGGCAGGATAGCTATGATCGTCCTCAGGCAAGGATGGAAATATGAAATACGCACCACGGCTTCGAGTCTGAAGACTTTAAATGGTGTACTTAGCTTGATACTATTTTACTTACAAGATCTCGCTTGGGAACATATGAATACTAACTTCGTCTGTTCCCCATATATGGCATCGCCACCACACTGAGTGCACCACAAACATTGCACTGATGCCAATGAATGGTGTGCACAAAGTTCCGACCCTGGGAGCCAGAGCCCCCCATCAGCAGAGAGTAGTTTGTTATTACACACAGGATACTTTGCACCCGAGTGGTTCTGTTTACACCCTGTCTCTCCAGCGGGTCGGGTTCTTTAATGGATAAAGAGAAGCACACTTTAGTTCTCATCTTTCAGAGACCCAACACTACAGTTCACTCCAAACCAGATATTTTATTTTTAAAACACAAACACCCTATATATGCGTATGTGTGAGAACCTTTTTATAATTTTACTTGAAAGCAATACAAAGGAAAACATCTTGGAACGCAATAACAAATCCTAAGGAGGACCTTAAAAAACTGCCAAACATATTCAGCCCATTTTAAACAAAGCACGGGTGGGGGAAAGTCACCAACTCAAAGGAATGAATAGAAATCTCATAAGGAACAACGAATAAATTTCAGCTGTGGCCCTCTTGTCTTACTGTGATTAAAGTCAAAACAGTGTTGCCTGACTGACCAACACAGGTTAGTTTGAGAGTAATTCTAAGTATCTGACTCCAAAATGAGACATCTTCCAGGTAATAATATGCCAATTTTTTCTACTTTGAAACAGAGCCGATTACCTGGACTTAGGGACTTTCTTTCTCTTACTCAGCCACAAATCATATGGTCCCTTCAACCACATTAGTCTGTATGTATGAATGTATGTATGTATGTGTGTATATAGTGTAGTACACAGAGTATATATAACATAAATAGTATGTTTATAAATTTTTGTTAAATGAGTACAGACAACTGCTCACTGAGATGAACTTGAACATTTTAATTAAGTCCAAAAATAGTCTTGTCTAAATTCACTCAATATATAACTGCCTTTTAACTACCTGTTTAACAGAAAGTAGCTTTTACAAATTGGTGTTTGGTTTGTTTGTTTGAGATCTCAGATTTTTTTATACTTCTTAATTTTTTTCTTTTTTTTTTTTTAGTGTTTTAAGCAGCTAAAATTTAAAACAAGAATTATAGCATGTGCAAGCTCTGCCTGCTGACCTGTCCCCACTCACTGACGCACAGACACACACACAGACACATACAGACACACACACACTGTGATCCCCATTCACCAACACCCATTTCCCAGAACTCATTATGACAAAGACCTGGGTGACAGGGCAACCCAAGAAACACAAAACCAAATGCTCCGGCACAGAGCTAGTGGGTATGAGGAGTCTGCAAGTCTAACACCCTTGGTTGAACTAGAGCAACAGCCATTCAGTGTTTGAACATAAGTGAGGTGTGGTAGGATGGGAAGGAAAAGAGGTAGTTAAAAAACCAGGAAGGAAGGCTGGAGAGATGGCTCAGCAGTTAGGAGCACTGGCTGCTCTTCCAGAGGTCCCAAGTTCAATTCCCAGAACTCACATAGCAACTCACAACAATCCCTAACATCCAAGGGAATCTGATGCCTTCTTCTTGTCCCTGTGGGAACCAGACATAGAAGTGGTGGACAGGCATACGTGCAGGCAAAACACCAGAACACATAAAACAAAAATAAGAAAGGAAGGAAGGAGGGGAGGCCATGCATTAAATGCTCACTACATGGCAAACATTGTGTCATGCACATTTACACAAGTTATTTTATTTACTCCTTATAATAGCACTATGAAATACATTTTGGCTTTTTAAAGCCAAAAAAGTATACTTGGCTCTCCTTGTATTATTGAAATCTAGATATACAAAATTATTATTTTTGTACTTCTACTAGATAATTCTCTTAAATGAAAAGAACATTTAAAACTAATGTTTAAAACTCTATTAAATATAAGAAAATTTAATTAATTTCATAGCACATCCTAGCTATAAGGGACAACAGTGACAGATTCATTTTCCTGGAATCTATAGTCACAAACTGGGTCCTACTCAACTGAAAAGGATAAAACTACATTAAAAATATTTTTGCCTCAAGGGATAAAAAAAAATTACTTCACAAATTGTTCTATTATACAATCTTTTGTAAGTTTTACCACATTGCTTGGATCTGAAGTTAGATATGGCCCTGAAGACTTTTAGTGTTCTTATTGTTATGGTCATTATGTTTTCTATAGTGCTGGTCATTGAACCTGGGAACCCAGGGCCTTATCAATGATAGACAACCATTCTGCGACTGAGAGTCACCGCAAAAGAGTTTTGCTGAATGTCATGACTGTGTGTGATATCATTAGAAAGAACCGAGTGAAGGAGGGACATTTAAATCAAACTTTCTGCAGTTTCCACTTTTCCAAGGAGGTACAGGATGGTGAAAGTTTTCCTGAGCAAAAGACAAGGAAGGGGATTTCTAAGTTGGAGGCCAGCCTGGTCTATGGAGTGAGTTCCAGGACAGTCAGGGCTACACAGAGAAACCCTGTCTCGAACATAACAACAACAACAAAAAAAAAAAAGACAAGGAAGGGGAAAGACAAAGGGTATATGCTACCTCCACCCTCCTGTCACACACAGAAAAAAAAAATATATATATATATATTTCACATATATGTTTTATATCTTCTTTGATAATTTATGTGTATATTTTTTCTTATTTTACTAAGAAAGATTTTGGGTGATATGAACTATAAATTAAGAATAATTTGTACCCCAAGACTATTGTTGAGTAGATATAAGACAAAGAGGGCTCATATGACTTCAGAAGAACAGCAAGCCAGAATTTCTCTGAGATAAAAGACCATTCTGTACTCCAAATGTGGCAATGGTTACATGAATCTAACCATGAGTTGAAATTCAGAAGTATATACCAAAAAATGTCAGTTTACAGCATGGTAAGATTTAAATAATAGTCTAGTTATAGGTGACATTTGGTTTGGTTAGGTTTGGGCAGTATTAGAATCAAACCCAGGGACTCACACTGCCTCTCAGCTGTACCACTAGCCCTTGGCGAATTTTGCTTCATTTTGTGGTACCAAGGGTGAAAATCACAGCTTTGTACATTTTAATCAACCTATTCCTATTTTCAAATAAAAAAGGTGCAACCCAAAGAGATTAAATAATTTGCCCAGGATTATATGCCTTAGGTAGCAGATAGAGGATTTGAAGCCACGTTTAACTAGTCTGCCCCTCCTAAAATAAAATGCCTCTCAAAATAACTAGCCTAGGTATGGCCGCTCCCTTGCAGAGAGAAAACCATAATCAAGAACAAGGTCCTATCAGAGGAAGAATGCAGGCAGTCTATGAAGCATCACGAACAAAGCATGGAAACCAATCTCATTGACATAACATTGTCTCTTGGATACTCTCTTCTGTGACTCATGTCCAAACACAACAGGTATGCTATGTGTGGACAGTGTTATCTGATTCCTCAGCTAGACTGCGACACATACAGATAAGTGCCACCTTTTTGTGTCCTCAGTCCTATATGTAGTTACTAGAAAAAAGAGAAGACCATACACCACAGTTGGGGAGGTAAGAGCATGCTTCCCACTCATTTCCATTTTACTAGATGGATCTCTATTAGAGATCTAAGCAAACATTACACCAAGCTGACCAGTATGGACACATCAAACTCTCCAGAGTATGCCTCCAGCTGTTTCCAGTTAAACCTAGCCTCTGCCATCACCACGACAAATAAGGTTTAGAATGAAGTGACAGCCAATTTCCCAGGATCGCTTTCCTTCCAAATGAGATAGCATGATGTCATCTCAGTCATTTCTCAGGAATAATACTCAGTGTGTTCAACCAGTAATTAGAGGAAGAGTGGGGTGAGGTCACCCTCCAATGATGACAGACCACACAGACTTTTCTGGAAAGCTTAGAGCAAAGCTCATGCTCGGCAGACTGTTTTAAATTTCATGCAAACTGAATCATCAATCTTCTTTCCATTTCTTCAGGCTCATGTGCACATGTGTTTATGCAGATGCATGTATGCAGATCCAGACCTGGTAATTGCTTCAGTCTGAAGCCCAAACAATCCTCCCAAGCATAGCAAACACACAATGACTGAAAGCTATATTTCACAATGGCTTATTAATAATGACAAAATCTATACAAATCTTTTAATCATCTAAATTTAGGGGTGAGGCAACATCAAATTCATCTACTGGACAAGTAGACTTACCTTTAAAGTTATGTGAGTGTGCACATCTGTGTAATTATGTGTGTGCATGTGTGTAAAATGTATTGAAGTCTATTAGATGTAATAAAGCAAAATAAAATGTATAAATTGGAACAAAAAAAAACCCTGACACCTTAAAAAAAGTCTTTGAAATCCCCCAAAATTGGGCTAAAGAGATGGTTCAACAGTTAAGAGTTCTTGCAAAGAACTTGAGTTTGGTTCCCAGGACCTACACTGGGAAGCATGTGGCTAGCTCTAGCTCCAGGGAATTCACCACCCTCTCTTGATCTCTTCAGCACCTTATATGTACATATACATACATACACACACACACACACACACACACACACACACACATACACAATTACTATAGTCACGAGAAGTAATGATTTTGTCAAGTCATGGCAATGCATTAAAAAGCAAACAAAAGCTCTGCTATTGGTTAAAGTCCTGAACTTACTGTTTTTGTGGGTCAAACTGGATGCAATATTGGGTCAGCAACTTTGGGAGAGCAAGATCACTCAGCAGGCAGTGAGGGATGACTCAACAGGTAGTGACTGTCCATCTGAGAGTCCTTATATGAAGTGAAGGCGAGAAATGACTCCATGAAGCCACTGTCTGACCTTCCCATGCACTCCAAAGTGCATGTCAATGGCACACAATAATAATAATAACTTTTTTTTTGAGGAGCAACTGGACATCAATAGTTCCATTTACTTAAACCTAAGAGAACAGTCATACAATCTCAGATGGGTAGTCTGGTTTTGTCTCTAATAACAATGTTCCATTGGCAAAATCCTTACATAGGAAGGTTATTTAGTTAGAGACAGAAAACCAAGTGAATGTGGGAAAAATAAGGGACACATGTCAGCATACCTAAGGAAATTATTGTAATCAGACTATAACTTATGTGTGATAAAATCAACAATTTTTAAGTGTAGAATCTGGATTAGTCAGGGTTCTCTAGAGTCACAGAATGTATGGGTAGTCTCTATATAGTTAGGGAATTTGTTGATGACTTACAGCTTGTAGTCCAACTCCCCAACAATGATCAGCAGCAGCTGTGGATGGCAGTCCAAGGATCTAGCAGTTGCTCAGTCCCACGAGGCAAGCAGGTAAGGAAGAGTGAGAGAGTCTTCCTTCTTCCAGTGTCCTTATATAGGTCTCCAGCAGAGGATGTGGCCCAGATTAAAGGCTGTAGGTCTCCAACAGAGGGTGAGGTCCAGATTAAAGGCATGTGCCACCGTGCCTTTAATCCCAGATGACATTGAACTCCTTGTCTTAGTATTTTTGGAATTCTTAGCCACTATGCTTCAAGATCTCCATGTCAAGATCCAGGTCAGAAACTTGTATCTCTGAGCCTCCAGATTAGGATCATAGGTGAGCCTTCCAATTCTTGATTGTAGTTCATTCCAGATATAGTCAAGTTGACAATCAGGAATAGCCACTACAGTCTCTGAAGAGCTTCGACAAACTATCTAGTCTTGCAATTTCTAACACAACCATGACATATAGTATGTCCATGGACCCCCAAAACTTCCTGTACCTCTGGCCGACAATTCTCTCCCTTCATCATCAGCCCCTGAGGTACCCTCTGTTACTACAGTAGCTTCTCATCTGTTAGAATTCCACAGGAGTGAAAGCACAGGGAATGTGCTTTTTCTGTGTGTCCTTCTGCCTGGGAGAAACGTGATTCTGAGACGAATCCAGGCTGTTCATCAGCTCTGCCTGTCTTATAGCCACAATGTCTTACCATTCAACAAGCAAGCCATTTCTGGTATATGATTGTTAAAGAACGACCACAGCAAAATGAACAAATCTTTCAGGAATATATATATAAGTCCTCTTTGAACACAGATCCCCTCCCCTTGGGAAAATACCTAGGAATAAATTCCTGGGCTATGTGGTGGATGTAGTTTTAACTTTGCGGAGAAACTAACAAATTCCTTCAAAGTGGCTACACTCTTTTCCATTTCTAACATCATGGTGGGGAAGTCCCAGGTATTACACATCTTCCTGACACTTCATCTGCATCTCACTCACAGAATGCTATGTAGTGGCACCTCCTAAATCCACACTTCTCCAGTGACTCACGATGACATCTTTTTGCACACTTACTTTCCACTGCTAAATCAGACTCGGGGACAAGACTCTTCAGATCTTTTCGGCTATTTCTAAGAGAGCCTTGGTCTATTTTCATTTTTTAAGTCAGGTGTTTTCAAGCACATTCCCTCTAGCAGAGGTTGCCTGTTCATTTTCTTAACAGTTCTTTTGAGGGTCAAAAGGTTTTAATTTTAATAACTATATTTTTTTTCTTTGTTTCTACATCTAAAAACCAATAATTTCTGTTAGGCAGGAGGAATGGGCTGAGTACATAGGGTTTCCAGGGCAGGAAAACTACTCTGTAAACAGTGGATACCTATTGTACATTTTTCCATTGTAAGTAGGGAACACATTTGGACTGATGCCTAACATGAATTATGAAATTGAAGTGACAATGACTTTTAGTACAGGTTCCTAAGAGTAACGTTCCACCCGGAGGCTGCATGTTCAGGGGCATTTGAGGACATAAGAAATTACTGTGCCTTCCACTCCATTTTGCTGTGAATCTCAAATAATTCTAAAAAGTATGATCTTTTTTTTTTAAAAAAAATCAAAACAATAAGTTTTACCTATACAAAGATGACAGAAAGTTCCTTCTATGTATTCTTAGGAAGACTTACTATCTGGATACTTTCCTTAGATCTGCAATCCAAGTCAAGTTCATCTGAGTGTTCACTATGGGACAAGGTTTAACTTTGTGAGTACACTTATCTGTTTTAGCTCTGTTGGCTGAAAATGCCCATTCTCACAGAATACTTGTACCATTGTCCAAATCCAATGGGCTACATATTTCAGGCCTATCTGTTGGTCCAGTAGCATACTGTCTTGGTTACTATAGCTTCAAACTAAGTAGTAAAAACCAGTAGTGAGGACCCCAACTTGGACCTCTTGTTTTTAAAGCACTTACTGACTACAGACTGATTTCCGGGGGAGTCATTCTCTCTCAGTGAGGGTGTTTCAATATGGCTTCCAACTGATTCAATTGCTCCATCGTTGACTGCTCTTTTTATGTTACACACACCAGTGGGCATTCAAGGGCCTCCACCTATCTCTTGCTTACCTGTGGCATAAAAAATCATTATCTAGCTGACATCACATATATTTTTAGCAAGTTCTTTTTCTTATCCCACTAGCCGTAATCTACATTCTTACTATAACTTTTCTCTACTTGCTCCAGTCACACCCCATCAATACCTGATCTCTCGTCTCTGTTTTTTTTTTGTTTGTTTATTTTTATATGATATCACTGAAAGGTTTCTACCCTATGTTTTGACCATAAGAAACTTATATTTCTAACCTACTGTCCCAGCATGCTGGTCCTTAAGCTAGACCATATTGTTACTCAGAGTTAGTCCTCACCCAAGCCACTTTGCCCACTCAGTTGGACTGGAGAGATGGATCAGCAGTTAAGAGCACTGACTGCTCTTCCAGATGTGCTGAGTTCAATTCCCAGCAACCAAATGGTGGCTCACAACCATCTGTAATGGGATCTGATGCTCTCTTCTGGTGTGTCTGAAGACAGCTACAGTGTACTCATATAAATAAAAATAAATAAATAATATAAAAAAATAGAACTCAGTTATTCAAAGGGAGCCGCCTGAAGTGTCCCTGAAATTTCTAGCAACTATTAGGAAAACTAGCTGTTTTTGTTAGACTGCCTGGCCACTTAGTCTACCTACTTCATGTTCTCAAATCTGATAATTCAGTATCTTGGGAAATTTTAATTTTCACAGGCCAAAAAGCCAGAAGGCTGCTTATATTAAACATTTGGAGTTCTATTATTTCACTCAGGAAGAGAGAAAAACTAGGGCAGGGATTATTCCTACCCCAGAAGAAAGGTGCCCCGCCCACCTTGTCCTGTCTGCCACTTGGCTCTCCAGACAGAAGAGCCCTGGGAAAAATCACCCAGTCACATCAACCTGAAAAAGATGGTAATGATAAGGAAAGCTAAACTCTTATTCCCCAGGGTCTAGCTAGGCAGTTTGGGGAAGGTTTAGTTGTAGCTAAAGTGATATATGTTAATATTATTCTTTCTCCAAGCCATAGAAATATAGAAAAAATAGTCTAGGAAGTCTAGGAGTCTCAATGCCATTTATATAACACTGGGTGTCAGTCCTGCCACAGGTACTATGTCTGACCCTCTCTAATAGTAACTGCTGTTTCAGAGATAAGACATGGATACTGAAATGGGAGCTGATAGAGATATCAAAGGCTACCTAGCAAGAAGTAGTCTTACGCCTGGCAAGATGGTCCATGGTACCAAATGACCACTGAGCTGTACCTTCACCCAGCAGGGAATGCTTCACTCCCCAGAACTGCAGGGGTGAGGTGGGAAATAGCCTATCACTACTTGGATCTCTCTCTCTCTTCTTATGAGCTCCCCTAACAAGCAATTACCTGGGACAGTTTATAAATAGTCATGAATTCAGGAATCAAGAAACTGAGGTTGTCCCCATCTTTGGAGGATGGAGGTATTACATCCTCAGTTACAGAACACATAAGGCAGCTTGTACAAAGGATGGGATAGACCTCTACAGAGACAGATATACAAGACAGTTTGTAAGGCATAATTTCATCATTTGTGAATAATATAAACATGAAAGGTGACACAGGAAAACAGAGAGATGATCTGGTATGGTCTGGTTTGAGTATAGAGTTCAGTTCTGTCCACAGAAGGGAAGACAAAGTATGTCTTTGGGCTGAAGAAAACAAGATGACGAAGCAATGGGATTGAGAATTCAAGACTGGTCTCAAAGAGAACACAATTGGACAAAACCCATGGCCATTAAAATCACATGATTAGTGCACAGAGACCTGGTAAATTCTTTTCCACCTCAATATTTATCAATATCTGCTATATTTTAATAGTACATGTTAAGGATATAATCCCACACATCTGAAAGTGTGCTTTTTTAATATTGCTAGGATGATGACAATAAGCATTACTGATATGATGTAAAAATTAAAGGACCCATGCACTCACCAGGGGTCCCTTAGAAAAACCATTCTCATTCATCCATATTTCTACTCCTTTACTATTAACAACCCTAGGATTTCAAACGTAATACAAAAGTTAAATGAACAATGATGACTCAAAAATTAGCAATGACTGTACAGTGTTAATGACAGGTTAAAAACCCAGGGACCCAATGGTTTCTGTAGAAGAAAAAAGTGCATTTATTCCCACATGCTCTCTCCAGTAATCAACAGAGCATTGGTTTCTCAGGCCCCCTCAATTGGAAGGATTCTTCTTCCTCTGATCTCTCTTGGCACTTGGTCGACTGACCTCCTACACTGTAATCAGCCTTGATCAGCCAGAACCCAAGTCCTTGAGGGCAGGTTCCAAAGATGGACCTGCTAATGGCCGGTGGCTAGAAGGCCATAGTAAACTCTAGCTGAGTGAGCACAGGTCTGAAAGAATCAATATCCTGATGGCTACAATCTGCCCATTTAAACTCTGCATCCAATCCTATTTCCTATATTATAGGAGCAGAATGCTACATCACTTCATCAATAAATTAACTTAATTATTCTTGATAAGGTTTTTTTCTTAAAATCTAGTATGAACCAAACACCCAAAATGAAGTCTTCAAAGAATTGCCAGAACATTTTAAACTGATGCTGAATGATTACAGTATTGCTTTGACAAATGCCTTGGAACCAGTCCCTGGCAGATGACAGACCAATACTTCTAATACAGAGGTGGCCCACGGATTGTGGGCTCCCCTCAATTGGAGGTCACTTTCAACAATTTGGATCTTTGATTTAGACCATTTTGTGGGAGATGGGGAGACACACCCAGGATGAGATGCTCGGGTGGGGCTCTTTCCAATTAATTACAGAGGACACCTACATCGGCCTCCTGGATAGTCGCTTCCTCTATAGAGAGGGAGTGACTAAAGGAAGCATTGTCACAAGTGGATTCAATTTACAGTCATCGCCGCTTTTGTGTGGGAGATCTTTTAAGCCTTTGGTGACTCAGATAGCTTTGAGGGCAAGAATAAAGCAAAGAGAAGCAGACTGGCTCTGTACTTCATATATCTTAAAGTCCTTTCTGACTTCACCCAGCACGTAGAGAAAAATGGCTGCAAAAGAAGACCATGGATACATTTCTAACCATTGTTTCACTTCCTAGGTGAGAAAATAGTTACAATCCACCCTGGTTTTATGTACTGGGTACAGAGGTTGGTCAGGGCACAAGGGAAGAGTTAGAAGTTCCTAAAGGGCCAGGAGCCAAGGGGCATACCAGCTCTGGGGTCCATCATCAGCCCAACCCACAGCTGGGAACAGCACATGGCCCCTCCTCCCAGCTGCCCCTGATGATGGAAAAAACATAAACAAAAACAACACAGTGACTTAAACAGCAGCCCCATGATCCTACCCTAAACAGACCCCTTCAATGCAGTTGATGTGACATCTTCTTTTACAAGCACCATGGCTGAAAATATGCTAGAACAAAAGACTGGCTCTGGGCGGCCATAAAGAAGACAGGGCCTGCTACATACATAATTCATGACGCTAAGAGAGCAGCCATCGACATCATTTATCCTTTCCATATTTTAAATCGAGCAAAAGTTACCAGATACTATTTATAAAGTCTCTTATTTCCATAGGAACCTGCCAATTTTAAGAAGTAGGACCACTTACAAACCTAAGACCATAAATCTTCTGGAGTTTATGTGCCACCCATCAGAGCAGGGAGGCTAATAACCCTAAATAAACCAATTAGGTCAGCAGTCCTGTTGAGACTAATGTTATCAGATCACTTCCGCTTTTCCGTTTTTTAAAATAAATGGCCCAGTTTTCATCTCACAGTGGTTGAAGTTGATCCTGAGCTGTGTGCTCAAATCAAAGGGTCTGGCATGTGACAGGACAGTTAAGGACAGTTAAAGAGAAGCCTGGAGAGAGAGTCCTGGCTGTGCCTAGGGTCAGAAAACTCAGAACTCAGGTCTGCTTTCTGAGCATCCTGGTCTCTGTTTCCTTGGTCCCCAGGGATGCTCTGGGCCTTTTCCATTCATTCCATCTGAATGAGCACGAGTGGCGACTGGACTTCATTCTCACTCCGTTCTAATCCATCTTCCACGCAGAGCGCCTACAAAATGCAAATCCAGCAGTTTCAGCTGACTGTTTAATACTGACTTCCACTCATGGGGGAAAAAAAACACCAGGTCTTATTTTAACATTGCATAGAGCTGCCAAGAGTATGTACATACCACATTTACATCGCAGAGGTGTTGGTGACTGAATCCTTAAGCTCCTAGCATATCCACAACGCTCATCCTCTCCATGGAGCTCCGTGAAAATCTGCTGACATGCATTTTCTGGAGGCCTTTTCCTGCCCCACCCAGCTGGCTCCAGATGGATGCTTTCCTCAGGCCTCTCATGTCTCCGAGGGCCTTGGAATTGACTGCAGAGCACCGTGGCTGGTTACAGCCTACTCTTCTTCCCAGGCTGCCACTTTATTCTTCTCAGATGCTGTATGACCTGCCCTGTGTCTATTATTACAGAACCCTAGCTCATGCCATAGTCCAGTCTCTACACCAAAAAAACCGCATGCTTTTCTCACGTCATTTCATTTTTCATTAGATTAATCCCCACTTTTGACAGGTGGAAGCTTTTGTTTTTCCTATCACAAGTAACAGAGATGGTAGGCTCTGGGGGACAGCCTGGCTTCTGCTACAGCTGTAAGCTCAAGGTATTTAGGCCTCTCAAGTGTCAGTATTACTTATCTGTGATCAAAGATCACGGTATTCTTAGCCTACATTTATTGAGTGTTTACCATGTAATAGAAACTGTACTAGGGCCTGGATGCCTATTCATTTATTTAATCCTCACGACCTCTAAGGACATAACAACACAGGTATGAAGACTTAGGAACTGAGAGAATTTTCCTCTCACGTTTCAGATGAAGCTGAGACTTTCGGATGCCAAGAAGTTTCCTAGAGGGCCCAGCTCACAACTCTGGACACCGTGTGAATGGAAAGGAAGCAAGGAAGGACTTTTTTCCCTGGTGCTGCATTAGCACAAAGCAATCCTCATCTCTGACAGAGGCACTTGTTCTGTGTCAAGTTCCATAAGAAACCATGTGGACTTGAGACAAAGATCAGATCCTTTACAGAAATGATCCAGGTCAGAGGACAGTGACGGCCAGAGTGGGGGATGAAACAGAAAGTTATTCAAAGCACGGATAACACACAGCCAGGCTCCAAGCATAAAATGATCCACAGAGCACGTGCTTCTGCATCCTCAGAGGCAAGAGAGCATGCATTTTGTGCACGGCTATGAACAAAGCCACAGACATACCACCAGATTCTTCAAAAGCAAATATTTGTCCACTGCCAAAGAATGGGGTTCTTTTCTAACAAAGAACAATGGACACTATTCTACCTCCTCATTCTTCCTCTCTGGTTCTTGGTGAGTTATGATCTCAATGGAGATTCCCCCATGAATAAGCGTGTCTGGCATCACAAATGGCACTGTAAATCAGAAGGTTTATGAACTGTAAAAGATGGGTGGTTTGAGTATCCGGACCCTGTGGCTTCCTGCCCGCAGAACACCTAAGGCTGGAGACACAGCAATTTCTCTGGTCCTAGAAACAGTCACCTGTTCCGTTTTGGCTTTTATTGGTTTTGTTTTGGGTTTTTTTTGGTTTGGTTTGGTTTGTTTGTTTTGGCTAGGCAAGGGAATTTTTACCAGCCCTCCTATTTGGCTAAGCATGACTGTAGTATGTTCTGGAGAAGTTCAGCCACATCCACAGAGCTCAAAAAGAGGTTGCAGAGCTGAACCGATTGTTGCTACAAATGCTGGCTGGCTACACTGAAACAGAGCCGCAGCCAGAGACCGCATTCCTGAAATGACCAAACAAAAAACCAATACCCTTGCCTGCCTTCTCTTATACTAAGAGAGGATGGAAGCAACATAGGAACTAGGGTGAAACTGAGCCCTGTCTGCTTGCGTTTGAGGAAATGCAGAGGCCTTAAGACATGAAATAAATTGAAAAGAACACCTGCCTCACCCAAGAGAGGGATAGTGAGAGAGGCAACCAGGGCTGTGCCACTCAGGACCCATCTGGGTACCAGCCATGACAGGGAAGGGGACAACTGTATGCATGTATGCTAACAAGGGCTCTAAAGCTCCTTTTATTTTAATCCCCTGTATCCTGGGGCACAAAACAGCCAAGCTCTCAGCAGACAGGGGAGCCAGTTTTGGCACCGACATATTTTGGAAAATTCTTATTTCTTTTTTTAGCACTTCCCATGCAATTCATGAGCGATACTTGAATCAAAGTCACCTTGACCAAGCCATGCATGTAGAGTGTCACACTGAATATATATATTTTAGTGGCATGTTCAGAGAATATGTGAGCCACCCTGGCCCTCTGTAATATCTGCAGTGATTTGTGCACTATTCAAGGCAAGGAAAAGATTTCTAAAGAGCATATGGTGAAAACCATTTTTGAAGAAGCCGAGTCTGAGACATTATTGGCTTCCAGTTATCTTTGAAACACAGGAGCAACAAAAACAGAATTTAATTCAATTTAATTCCATGGCAAACACACTTGAGAGCACTAGGTTAGACCCATTCCAAACCAGACATCCGGTACTGGCTCTGTACAGACCGTACCAAGCTTAGGTCTAAAAATATGACGGAGTGGAACTCCAAAGGCAACGTGAGAGATAAACTCACCATCCTGCCACCAGTGGAGGGGCAGAGGGAGTGTTCTGAATCCAGGGAACATGCCTCGCCACCAATTATTTCCCAGTGATTTCTTACATGGACCAAGCATTATTCTCACTGCGACAGTCTTATTTTGATCAGTAATCATCGTATTTATAAACATGCAAAATTTGTAATTATGGCTATGTCTAAATACCACATCACACAATAAGAGATGAATTAAGCTGTGAAAAGAGTAATTATGCTCAAAGCAATAGCATTCCAAAATGCATCACGGAAGCTAGTTAGAAACATTACCTCCTTTTAAATCACAAAGCTGAGCTTTCCGAATTACCAAGCCTCTCTCTTGTCCCATCATTCTGACTAATTGCACCTCCAGAGTGTTCTGAACACAAAGAAAGCCTGATAAATTTGAAAGGGTTTTTTTGTTTGTTTGTTTTTGTTTTTTTTTTTTTAAGAAGCTGTTGCTAAAGCTCTGAAAGGGAGAAAACTCCTTTAGCTTAAAATCTTGAGAAGAGCATGGAAGAGACCAAACTGTCAGCATGGGCTGACTAAGCAGTAGAGAAAGGGCCGGACTATCATGAGATACACCACAGACATATAGGCAATATGTATATTTGTGTGCTTGTTTTCAAACTGCAATTATAGCAGCACTACCAAAGCACAGGTTTTTTAATAGCATGTATGTGCAAGTATGTGCACTTGAGTTCACGCATCTGGGGAGGCCAGAGATGTTGGATCTACCGAGAGTTGGAGTACAGGTGGTTGTAAGCTGCCTCATGTGGGTGTTAGGAATTAAACTCAGGACCTCTGGCAGAGTCATACATGTTCTATCTTTTTGAGTCATCCCTCAAACTTCCCCGCCCCCAAAAATATTTGTTAAGTGCTCAAATGCAAGGTACAGAACAAGCATACTTGACCCCTTTCAGGTTAAATACATACAAACACATATTTTATCATACCTGAAAGATACCACAAGAAACAGTGTACAAATCAAAAGAAGTGAGGTGGATGATGGTGGCTGTGACCTCTGCTGTTGAATTTACTATGCATACTTTCTTATTGCTAATGTCCCAGGAGCAAAGAATCATTGTGTGATTTCTCTGCAATAACGTTATGGATTTTCAGTCCTCTGAGAAGTCAATTATAGTGAAAATTTTTAAACCTAAATCAATAATTTTTAGATATCCAAAAGTCAAACAAGCTGGAAAAATGTCGTAAATGCAACAAAGACATATGAAGAGTTAACCTAAACTGATAAAGCACCGCTATTTTTTTTTTAAAACTGAGAGTCAGTAAGATGATGCCAAAAAAGATATTATCTGAAAACTCAGAAAAATGGCAACATAATTAGGCAACATGCATGCGAGTGAACATCCTCATTAATTAGGCCTCTGAGTCACTGGTGAGGTGCTGTTTCCCATTAAATATCAGCACATTGTTAGGATGACAGCCTGTAGACAGGAAGCCTGGTAGCAGGAAAGTTGTGCAAACACGCTCTGAGACCATGACATTCCCTGCCTGTCACTCCACAACCCCACCTTGGGAACGACTGCCCAAATGTCAAACTCTTGTAACATGCCTTCCAAAAAAGCAGGGCTGAGTTTTGCTGGTTCCTTCAGACCTGGACTCAAGTATGTTGGACACCGACCCCCACTGCGGTTCCTGTACCTGCCCAGCTGCTGCAGCTACAAAGGCCAGGTGCCCTCCTGCAGGAATGCTACAGCCTTGCCCCATGGTCTGCTCCAAATGTGCCCAGGGTTGTCTGCAGATGAACATCTGAGGAGTGCCCGCTGTCCCTGCTGTGAGGACAGAGTTGCTTCGGTGTGTACATACAATGACATGCACAACCCTGGATTGAGTTTTCATACAACTCTGATATGTTCTTCTGTCTATAAAGTCTGTGAATGATGATAAAAGTTCATGACCCACAAACAGAAAAGAAAACAAACAAACAAAACACTTTCACAAAGAAATACAACTGAGCCAGGTGTGGTATCTCAGGCCTATAATCCTAAACTTCAGAAGGCTGAAACAGGAGGTTTGCTGCAAGCTCGAGGACCTCTCGGCAAAAGTTTCAAAAGTGCAGAGGGGGGGGAAAACAGTGAAATAGAGAAAAGTTCATCCCAGAATTACAATAAAAGGCAAGTGTTCCCATGGCTGAGCCAAAGGAGCACAGTTAACAAACAGTGAAAATGACCTTCCGAACTATTACGTAAGCACTCACCCTTGTGGGTGCAGTTAGAAAGCCCCTGAAATGTAATGTATAATAGCTTAGTATTTTAGAAAAAAATCAATATTTAAATCATTTATACAGTGAGCTAAATTCATATTTTAAGAACCTAAGCTTAAAGGAGGAGCTAAGAGAAACAGTGGAATGCCTATGGAACATGCCAGCTATGAGAGGTACTTTTCCTCTTTCCCCTCCAAATTTCTGTTATAATATGGAGGAAATTAATTTCTATAAGATTGGACTATGTCACACCCCCACTATATATAAAGAGGAGGAGGAGGAGCAGGAGAAGGAAGAGGAGGAGGAGAAGGAGGAAGAAGAGGAAGAAGAGAAGGAAGAAGAAGATGAGAAGAGGAGGATTTTACCTACAGGCTTATCAGATTTCCAAATACACATCTGAAAGTTTGTATCTTCTGGAAAATGGTAGTTCCAGCAGCAATTGAAGTCTTCAGAGTTCTAATCATGGACAAAGCATCCTTCTAGGCAATATATGTGCATTAACTCATCCCATGGGACCACCCCACAGGACAAAAACTATTGTGACTCCCAAAGGCACACCGCTGACAGGTGCTGAAATAGCAGAGCCTAGCTATCCACAGCCAACTGACAAGCATATTAGAATGCTTCGATTTCACTGTTATTAAAAAAAAAACAAAACTCCTGGCTTTTCCTTTTTAATTTTATTATTATGGTATGCATATGTGTGTATACGTGTGTGTGTGTGTGTGTGTGTGTGTGTGTGTGTGTGTGTGTGGAGTAGTAGTAGTAGTAGTAGTAGGGCACATGCTCCAGCATAAATAAAGAAATCAGAGGATGTCCTTGTGGACTTCACTCTCTCCTTCCACTTTTAAGTGGGTTCTAGGGATTGAACTCAGGTCTTCAGACTTGCACGCCAATCTCCACTACCACTGAGCCATCTTATCAGTCCAGAATGTTTCAACTTTAAAAAGCAACAAAAATCCTATGTTTCAAATCAAAGCAGAAAGAATACAAACCATATATTTTGAGGTTTTTTTGGGTTTTTTTTGTTTGTTTGTTTGTTTTGGTTTTTGGAGACAGGGTTTCTCTGTGTAGCCCTGGCTGTCCTGGAACTCACACTGTAGACCAGGCTGGCCTCGAACTCAGAAATCTGCCTGCCTCTGCCTCCCAAGTGCTGGGATTAAAGGCGTGTGCCACCACTGCCTGGCTTATTTTGTTTTTTAATATCCTGAACTTCTAAGTGTTTCAGTGGAAGAGCAACAGAGTATATTTGGGCAAAATGAATGGCAAAGACAGGAATTCTCAAGCAGTAACAGTGATCAATGCAAGAAACCCTGGCTTCCTGAAGTCAGTTATGTCCAGGTGAATGACATGCATAGAATAGGGTACTGAGAAGCAAACTTAATTAAAGTCCTACTTTCATTTACTCTAGAGTTACAAGCAATATATAAAGAGAGTAGAGATGTAAAGGGCTCACAGTTTAACAATAATTGTGTTAACTTCAAATTGCTTTTCTCAGGGGCTGTCATGATAAGATTTACAGTGAGAACAATAAATGTGCTATGGATTACTGAGGCATCCAGCCATGGTACTGTGGAGATAACCAATGGCCCTCTCTTCCCTGTACTCTGACCTGGAGAAAGTAGTCACACTTGGATACCATGTCCCATGCAGATCATCTGAGGCTACCCCTCCACTGTCACAGCTGCAAATGTCTTCCAGAGCTCAGCAGAGCGCTGCCCAGTTGCCACGGCTATGCTGGAACAGTGCTTCAATGGTCTAATTCAAGGGCCATCAAGAGTCTTTGGGGGTCAAAGATGTCTGGTCCCCAAATGACATTTAAATAAAGAACCCCCTTCCTTATCAAAACTCCTAAACGCCAAAAGCTTTGAGCACACAATCTATGTCAGGCCCACCTAGGCCTTCAGCCCCCTTCACCTACTGAGAGCCACTTCCCACTTCCGTCTTCCTGCAGTCACCTGGAAACTATCTCTAACACTGAGCTGCAGAGTGGCCTTGCAGGCACCACCACGGCATGCTTTCCTTGAGGCTCAAACCCCTGACTGTGACCTCTGCTGACTCTACACTGCAGGCCCAGCTATTAGTGATATGGAAGACATTCTCTGCAAGCTGCCTGCTAAGGAGCTAACCTCTTTGAGAGATGAACAGAAGGTTAGCCCACACCCGGAGTGCCCTTATGGAGGTCACTTACTGGCTAAAGCTAATCTCCACTGGAAAATCGAGGGCCCAGCAATCCTTACCTCATAGGGTTACCAGGAATCTGAATGAGATCACCCACTTGAGTATGCTGAAAACTCAGCACAAGCTCAATCTCCTGGTGTACTCAAACCATGACATGTGTATGTGTGAGTGCAAGTGCGTGTGTGCGTGTGCGTGTGTGTGTGTGTGAGAGAGAGAGAGAGAGAGAGAGAGTGAGTATGTATGGGTGTGTGTACAAGACTAGCTGGCTAACAAATCCCAGGGATCTTCATTTCTCTACCTCCTCACTGCTGGGATTGCACCTGTATGCTAAGACAAGTAGCTTTTTACATGGGTACTGGGATCCTAACGCAGGTCCCCATAGTACCCACTGAGCAACCTCTCCATCACTTCCACAACTATTCTTAAGCTCTCTCTTTTTCAAACAAGGGAGAGAGATAAAGGGTTGTGCTACTTACTATTCCTAATTCACAACTACTAGCATATAGTTCCAACACCATGTCAAGGACACATGACTCATCCCAGGAACAATGGGGATCTGAGATGATGGATGCATCCTGGGAATGGAGAGGATCTGAGATGTTTAACTCTTTGCATCTCTCAACATTTAATAGGCTAATAATAGGAGAACATCTCAACAAAGCCTCCCTCAACAAAGAAACCTGTAAGTAGCAGTTGCATATGCTTGACAACACCCACATTAATTGGTGCTGTCTTCAGAGTCTGGAAATGACTGATAGCCTTGATTCTTCCAAAGGAGGAGCAAACAAACGGCCAAGAATGTAGTGATCCTTAGAACAAAGGGAACTCTCTTTCCCACAAAAGGGACAATCAGCTTTGAAAGGGTTCAGAAAGATTTGGTGATGATGCTGGTGTTGATGCTGGTGATGCTGGTGGTACCAACATTCTCTCAGGCTCTGCCTGGGATTTACTGCAGCACAGGATCCAGACTCTGAGTCAACTGGAGAAAGGGCTATGGGCATTCCTTTCTACCTATTCTTCCTCATCAAGCAAAATTAAACAGGGAGTCAGCTTCTTTCTAAGTGAGCAGATTTTTTTCCCCTAGAAAAATGAGAAGACAGACATCTCACAAACACACAACAATTTTCTCTCTAGATAGTCAAATTCCATAAATGAAGGGCCAATCATCACATTAAGATCCCACCCCCATGGCCAACAGAGTGCATTTTGTTTTATTCTCCTAAAACTCCCAGTCCAGCTCAGATGTCTGTGTATGGCAGGTATTCAAAAGGGTCTCGTGACAGACTCAAGCTGGTAACTTGTTTTGTGTGGTAATATCCTAATATTGAAATATTCCCAGCCCTTACTAGCTTACCTATCTGTGGCTTAAGGACCAAGCACTCTGGGCATATCACTAAAAATGCCCCCCCCCAAAAAATCATAACCTCTATGCTGAAAATAGTAATTCCACAGCCTCTCTCTCCCATGTGATCTTTGTCATCCTATGTGGGTCAGTGTGGGTGAACACACACACACACACACACACACATACACACACAAAACCACACAGACACACACCAGAGTAAACTTCCTGCCATACTCACTAACCCTAACAAGAAGATCCCAATATGGCCGCAAGAGAGATGTCCAGTCAATGGAGAAGCACCCAAACCCTTATTCTTAAGCCATGCCCTGCAAAGAAAGTTGGCACCCAGAGCCCGGTAGAAGAATTCCAGGGCAATCCATCCCAGAGAGGAGGCCCAGCCCTGCCTCAATGCTCCTTGCCCACACAAGCACGTGCACAGTTCTGTGAAGGTAGGAAATACCAGTAAATTGTTCACTTAAAAACAGCTAAACTTATATTTGATAAATTTCACCTTGAGAGGAGGAAGAGGAAGAGGGAAGAGGAGGAGGAAGGTGATGAGAGGAAGAGAAAGAGGAGGGAAAGAAGGGAATGGAGGAAGGGGAAAAGAAAAAAAAGGGGGTGGGGGAAAGGGGGGAGAAGGAGAAGGATGAGAGGAGGAGGGAATGGAGGAGGGGGCACAAGAATCAAAGGGCAGCAAGGCCAGCCACACGACACACTTAATTCATGAAGCCATCCCACCCCAAAACATGCTCTGCTAGCAAGTGCCTCTGCACAGACTGTGAGAAGAAGTGGGGGTAGCCTGGGTGTCCAAGGCTAAGGTGTGAACCAGCAAGAACTTTCCAGAAGCAAGCAGGGAGAGCCTCTAGGCATCTGGCATCCAACGAAGCTGCCTGGCTCCTCTGACCACCCTGCCCATCACACTCCACTGTGGCCCATGATGTTTCATTCTCCATCTTTCATGGGTGTCCTGTTTGAGAGAAAGCTGTTGTCAGGCACTCCTCCCTCATTCTTTAATAAAAAAATTTTAAAAAAACACAAAACAAGCCCCGGTGTTTCCAGCTAGGACATTACATTGAAGAAATAAATAATGTTTTTGAGCACTTACTGCCAAAAAATAAAAATAACTCCAAAATTTTCCTTCTCATTCTTTACAAATAAGTCAGCCTGCTGGCAAGGATATCTGGGAATTGTTATTGATGTGGCTGCCAAGTACGCATGGGCTGCAGTACATATGGGCTTGTCTATACCACAGTCAGCCACTCCACCAGGGTCTTCCCTTGATCTCCAACCAATAGGCTGAACCCAGGGTGAAATTCTGGGAAGCAACATTGCCTGGAAGAGGGTAACGCCACTCGGGGGGGGGGGGAACTGCCTTTGTGTACCCATTCCACTTCCACCAATCATGGGTTCGTGTTCCTCCATCACTGAACCTTTCCCCACTATGGAGGTCAAAGCTAAGAGGAAGGAATGAGTCAATCAGGGGAGGAAGAGCTAAGACAACTCTGCTTTGGGAGGAAGAGTCATCAGTGCCCTAGGGGGCTAAACGTAAGTTCAGGTAGCAGAAGGCTTTAGGCAGCCAGCTCTGACATACTAAATGAGGTATCCTGATCTGTCTCCTCTCCATTTATTTCTGTGAGAGTTAGAGTTTGTATGCAAAAGGGAAGAACACAAACAAAACCCAAAACCCGCATGGTAAACTTCAACATATACGCTTGCAGGTAGAGACCACCAGAAACAACCCAAAACCCACTTGCAAGAAATCAGAGACAACACAATGTCTTCACCCTGCAGAAACGATGACCGTGGAGTCCCTCCCATCTGCTCAGCCATTTCCGGTGCTACCCAGCCAACTGCCATGAAACATCAGAATGCAAAAGAAGAAGTGTCCCTGAGACACAGTACTATTCCTCAGAGAAGGAGTGAGGGAGGGGAGGAGTCTCTTAAGTTTCATGAGTTGGTCACATGCATTCTGTGGGTGTATGAGACACCTATCAGTCCTTCTGAGGAGAAGAAAGTCAGTTTTCACTAAGGCCGGAGCAGCACTGGAAAATATGTACCAGTGTGCTTTTACTTCCTCTGAGGGAAAGGCCACCAACCCCCAGGGAAAGACAAAATGTCGCCCCTAACTCCCAGCAATTGGTTTCATGTCAGAAAGTCTGAGCCTGAGAGACTTAAGGCCTGACTGGCTGAGCCTATTCCAAATAGACCTTCCCATGTACTTCCACAGAGACTGGCACAGAGCTGCAGGTGACACGAGAGGGTAAAGACTTGGCCAGCACTTGCCATGGTTTTCAACAACTCAAACATCATTAATGATGGCTGCCGAGTCTTTCATCAAGGTGTTCCCAATGGGGAGACAAGAATTAAGAACCAAATCAGCAAGGACTACCAAAAACATCCACTCCAGAACTGGCCCTTCCCACACACCCCTTCCTGTGCAATGGGCAAAAATTGGCATGGAATAGCTTTATTATTCTAGATCCTTACCTAGTCTTCCCCAAACATCCCTGAGGGCACCCATTCTCGTGTTAGATATGAGATGAAGTGAATGAGGAAGAGCCAGGCTCACCAGGAAGTGAGAGGAGCAGGAGGCAGGCCATCACATAAACTGTGAGTTACAAAGTTCTCAAGTACCTGAGCAGGGACTGCCTTGAGAGAACACCCTAGAACTGAAGCAGAGACTCCTATAACTTAAAATAATTTGAGCACTCTGTAGACCTCCCCAGTCTTTAAACTGTATTCCTACTACATTCAGGTTTTTCTTTTTATGCAGAGCAAAGTCCTACTGAGTTTAATGAGGCCTGTTTATAAAACTAAAAACTCAGGGGCATCAATATTAATACAGTGAAGCTAAAAAGATATTGAATAAGCTTCGTGGAGTTCAGAAACAATGACTAATTCAGTCCAAGCAACTAGGTCATGCTCAGATTCCAGTAATTGTAAAATTTAGATATAATAAGGCAAGAACTTTGCTTCGCTTCAGCAGTCAAAATGAAGGGCCCATTCAAGAGCAAGTTCTGTGATCTGGGCCCAGCAGGGGAGCTAGGACATCTGAGTGGGGGAAGCATGCCAAGGCAGGATCACCATCCGGTACTACCTGGGAACCTGACAGTACAACAAAGAGATTCTTCACACAAAGCACCAGTCACTCAGAGAGCACCTGAGAGGCTTCCAGGGACCACAAAGCCTCAGGCAGGTCTCTGCTTAGAGGAAGCAAGGGAACAGTCTAATCAAGAAAGTAGTAGGATATAGGCAATCACTCCTGGAAACAGAGAAATATGCTAAGCACCAGACAGACAGACAGACAGACAGACATGGACCATCAGACACTCAAACACACTTAGACCAGGACATACAGTCTGACTAGCACAGTCGGACTGGCACACACAGTAGGGTATGTACAACAGATAGGCACACACTGTCAGACAGGTACACGTAGCCAGATACACAGTCAGATGGGCACACACTATCTGGCAGACATATATTGTCATATAGGCACACACTGTGGGACAAGCACACATATTCATATCAGTACATACAGTTAGAAGGCACATACTGTCTGACAGGCATACAAAGTAGACAGGTTACCTACAGTCTGACAGGTATACACTAGGTGCAAAACATGAAGGAGCAAAGGTACTTTTGAGATATGGAAAGGCTCTGTGTGAATGGGCATGGCCAAAATTAAAGAAAACCAGATAATTACGCTTATTGGACTGCTTTCTCCTTGTTTAAAATTACCACTTATAATTTGGAGGGGTAAATATTTGAATATGAGTGAAAACTTATATTCAAAGTCACCTAGACTAAGATAGATTCTTCCAACTCAAAACCACAAAGCTGTCATTCGACTGCTGAAATGTTATCAATGTACTGCAATCTTGCTGTGGTCCAATGTGGTAGCCACTTAGTCCATCAGGTCAGCCAACCTCAGGAGGCTGACCAGTATGGTTTAAATGATACTGGCAGAAGAGAAGAAAAACATGAATAAACATCCCATAAGAAGAATAGTGCACTCTGGGAATGAGAGCCCAGGACAAATTACAGGGGAGGAATGGAACAGGGTGGTAGGTACAGGTGGGAGTCCACACCTAGAGAAAACATTAGATACTCAGTGATAGTCTGAAAAGTGATTGTGTTTGTGTGTGCACATGTGTGGAGGCCCGTTCAACCTTCTACCTTTACATGGGCTCTGGGGGTGGAACTCAGGTGACTCAGGTGTCAGAATTGCAAGACAAGTGCCTTTACCTGCTGAGCTACAAAAACATTTAAGCATCTTACAGACCTATCTTCAGTTTCTGGAAGAACTCTGGAGGACTGGCGAGATGGCCCAGCAGTTAAGAGCACTGGTTCCTCTTCTAGAGTACCAGGGTTCAATTCCCAACACCCACGTGGCCGCTAACAACTATCTGTAACTCCATTTCCAGGGCATCCCACATCCTCTTCTGTACAGACATACATACATGCAGACTAAACATCCACCCAGACTAAATAAATAAATAAATCTTTACTTAACTCATTCTTATAGGGCAGCCAAACTATCTTACATAAAATCTATAATAAATAAATCTTAAATAAAATCTATAATCTCATTGACAGTGTGATTGGACCTCGTCCACAAGAAATTTTAAATCCATGGTTGCTGGCTACAGACCTCCAAAATTAAAGCAAGAGAACTCCAGCTCCGCATCATTCAGTCAGCTAAGTAGCTCTTGCCAGAGAATGCAGCTGGGCAAGGTCAGAATGGGTTTTCCATATAAGAACATTTTAAAAGGTTTTAATGGGATGAAGGTTCTGCTGAATGGTACCAGGCAACATGGGAAATGGTACTTAATGTCCCAAGGGAAATAAAAAAACAAAAACAAACCCAAAAACTTAAAAATCAGTTTTTAAACCATTGTATGTAAAATTGTGGGTTTACAAGAGAACCTGATTGATACTTTAATCAAGTGTAAAAGGAAGTCTCCAATTTTCTGTTCCTAAAAAGCAAATGAGTCCATAGAAAGACAGAAAGCTACAAATAGACTAAAGCTTCTGCCAAACTGAAACATGTTTTAATCACCTAAGGGTATGTCCTCTCATAACTGAATATCCAATGTTATCATTTCTCCCACGTGACATTCTAGATTTTATTACTTGTAGTTCTTAGCAGATCCTTCAGAATTTTGACAGTTACTAATAAAGGATGGGAATCCCAGAAAAAATATGGGAGGAAAAAACATAGTGTTCTTCTTGTTGTTGTTGTCATAGTGTAAAGAAAAACACAATATTGTCAGCCTCCCCAATATTTCTGATCTCTCTGATACTTTAAGGATTAAAAATCTAAGCCAAAACAAATTTTAAAAATAATTTCTTTAATAAATAAGATAGAAACATTCCATACATATTATAAAAAATAACTGCTGGCAGATTTCTCCATAGAGATGTGTGTTCTTACAATTCTTCTCTTTTCCTTTCTCAACTTTGAAAATTAATGTCTTCCTTATTACCTGGATTGCCAGCCAACGATGGCAATGGAAAAAGGCAAATGAAGGAACAAGCCAGCCCCTGTTTTTTGTCTAGCCATCTCCCTGCAAGCTCCACAGGCAACAGAAGTGAAAACTTAATCATATCAGCCTCATTGTCTTCTTAGCAGAATTCCTCGGCCTCTGCTGGTCCTTGTTCAATAACCTATGTCCTTCTCTTTGGCACGAGTGGCACCAATTTAATTCACACTCTATCTCTGCATTAAGCAAGAACTGGTTTCAGTTGAGTACCTTGTGAGGATAGGGCTCCCCATCCCTTTGTACAACTTAGTAACTCAGTAGGGAAGGTGTTTATCTTCTGTGAATAAAACCCAATGGCAAACACAACAGCCACAAGATACCGGATAATCACACAGAATGGTTGGCTCCACTGGCTGGTAATCCAATATGGTGGCTTTTTTCAAGCTGAAGAATTAAGCCTAGATCTAGGCCAACGGAAAGACATTGCCTTCAGAAATGTCGGTGTCCTATTTCTTCCGGGATTGTTACAACCTGCATTCTAGTTGCCACTCGGGCCAAGACAGAAATCAGAGTGGCATTCACTCTTCCCATTCATGCCCCTCAACCTACCCTGGGTGAGAAGGGCTCGGCAGCCCTATTATAGGATTTGTGCTAAGGATGCTTATAATACTATCAACCGGGGGACTGCACACAAATCAACTGTTAAAGAACCTCAAATGACAAGGAAACAGTTCCTAGCTAAAGGCTTGAGACTAATTAACCAGGGGTGGGTGTGGGTGGGAAATCTCCTAGACAGAACAGCAGAAAGACCAGGAATTCCCAGGACAACTAGGAAGAAACAGATAAAGGAGCTTGTTTTGTTTTGTTTTTTCAGGGTGGTGAAACTACCCTAGATAACGTTACAGTGATGGACACGTGTCATTCCTTATGCAATTGCCCAAACCCACAAGAATAAACACCCAGAGGGATCACTAATGTAAGCTAGGGATTCCAGGCGAGGATTCCCTCCTGAGGGTGGAGGGATGGAGCAAATTGACTGGTCCTATGCAGAGAATGATGACTGAGGATGGGAAGGCTTATGCTTATGGGGAGGAGGGGGTCAGGTGGAAAGCCCAGACTTTCTGTTCTCAGTGATGCTGAACCTCTAAAATTGCTTTTAAAAGGAGGGTTCTGTGTTTGCTTGCTTGCTTGCTTGCTTGCTTTAAAGCTTAAACAAATTAGTCCTCAAATTCTCTCATTCACCCATAACTGTTTACAAAAGGAAAAAAGAAAAGAAAACTATCGGGAAAACACCCCCTAGGAGGCTCTTGGGTTTTCTTTTCTTGCTTTCCCTTTCTCACTTAAAAACCACCTTTGGAAAGCCCCATTTACTGAGAATCTATCTTGCGATGTCCATAGAGCTCTAAATTGCCAGGAAATGTCAGAGGAAACTCCCTTCAGAGAAGTGAGTTCTTACTCCCTCCCTCCCTTCCCCCCCCCCTTTGGAGCTGGTCAAGTCTGCACTCTCAAGAGGCTGGCATACATTACAGACTACTCAGCCATCAATCACCCCATTATAGAACATTCCTCGGATTTCTCAGGAAAAGCCAGTCCTAACTCTGACTTGCCGGTTGCACAAGGACTTTAAACAAAAGAATAGGACCACCAACACAGATTCAGGCTCCTCCTCCCTCTGATGGATGTGTGTCTAATGCCTGTGAGAATGGAGGCTCAAACAGGTCTAACATCATACTCATCCCGGCCTCTGTGCAATCACCTGAGATTGCCTTCTGCAAATGTGGCTGCCTTGCGTAGAATAATAAAGGTGAGTTGGAAATGTGTAAGTCTGACAGTTGGAGTCTCCCTATTAGAAGAGAGTGATGCTTGTGGCAGTATTTCACCTGGCCATTCGCCCTTGACTTACCTTGAAAGACTTTCCTGGAAAGTCTATGAGGCTAGAGAAACATTTGTGCCACCTGAGAAGCAAAAGTCTCCAAAGCACAACATAAGACAAACTATCAGAGAATCCCAAACCCTCTCTCCGCCTACCTGGGAAAGCGTGTGGATTTGGTGACCCTCTCTTAAGGCACTTAGAACAGAGGATATGCACAGTGTAGTGCAGTCCGGGCCATTCCTGAAGTAGGACATTCAGTTCCTCTACCAAAGGGGTGATGGCTTGCCATGCGGTCCATATATTTGGTAACGACGCATGGCTGGCGATGGACAGGGTGTCTGGCTGCAGGACCCCCTTGGCAGGTCTGTAACTCACCACCACGGGAACTTTCCCTCTGTATGCAAAGATCTGAAACTTCCCATCCGACCTGTGCACCACGTGGCTGTTGATCTGGACACTGTAACGTGCAAACAATCCAGGTGGAAAGGTAAAGGGAAAACTGTATTCGATCTGCAACTGTTCAGCAACAAAAGACTGCCCGGCTAGGTTGGTGCCATTAATCCAAGCCTCCGCATGGGGTACCTCATTCTGCACATAGCATGGGAACTTGTACCAAGCTGTGGAGCCGTTCAAAGGCTTGCCTTTGGGTTTATTCAGGCAGTAACAGAGTCCCATCTTCTCCAACAGTTCCAATAGGAGCTGCAAGTCCTGCTGGGCCTGGACATGAGGCTTGAGCAGCAACCGAATGATGTGGGCCGGCAGAAGCCCATGCAGCAGAAAGCCTTCCACGTAATGATGCAGCTGGGTGGCCCTGAGTGGGTCCTGACCAGGCGTGGGCACTGCGATAACAGGGAAACTTTCCCCCTCCCCCTCCCCCTCTCCATTGGTCCCTAGGAGCAATTTATGCAGCAGCAAAGAAGCATCTCTCTGGAAAAAAACATTGAGGATGTCAATGAGGCGGGTGAGGTTGTGGAAGACATGCTCCTTGAGGGCCGGGCTATCCTCAAAGTAGAGCAGTTTGCCGCTCTCATGCAGGTAGGAAAGGGCACTCTGGAGGCGGTCCTCAGTCAGACCTGCCTGCAGGCCCAGGCGGGCAGAGTCCCACCAGCTTAGCCACAGCCGTTGTGCCTGAGGCGGCTGGAAGTGCAGTTCCTCCAGGACCTGCCAGGATCGAGGCAGGACTCTGTGTAAGTTGGGAAAGATTTCCCGGTGCTCGGCTACAGAGAGCAGCTTGTCTCGAAGGCGCTGCAATTGGAGGGGGTCCCTGCAGCTAACAGGCAACACGGGCGAGAGGATCTGCAGCCGGTGGTTAAGCAGATACTGAAAATGGGCCTTGCGCCTCCGAAGGTTCTTGTCTGAAACACCATAGTAGGCTGCATGGGGGCTGGCAGAACGCAGCTCGAAGTCCCGAGCCAGGGCCTCATCAACCACCTTAGCTAGATGGCTTAGGCCCTCTGCATCGTGCTTCTCCTGCAGGGCAATCTGTCGGTGAATGTCCAGACATTTTTCCTCAAGCTCCCGCTCCCCACACAGGTCCGCATGTGTGCCCACAATACACACCACCGCGTGAGGCACACGGGCCCCCACCCGATGCAAGAAAGAGCCCACGGTAGTAGGAAAGCAGCGAGGTTCGTAAGTGGCCAAGTTGACCACGAGCACATACAGGGCTCCTGGGGAGAGGAAGAAGGGCTGTATCACCTCATAGCTTTCATCACCGGCTAAGTCATACACAATGAACCGCAAGCCCCGGGAAGCATCCGCGGTCCAGCTGGTCACCTCGATGCCCTTACTCCCAAGGGGAGGGAAAGGTAAGTAGCTCTTCTCCTTGTCCCCTCCTCCTTGCCCTCCTTCCGCTTTGTCCTCAGTGAGGCAGTGTCGAAGCAGGGTCTTTCCTGCAGCCTTGTGGCCCATCAGGAGCAGCTTGAGCCGGGGCTGCACCGCGGGCTGAGAATGAGCCAGTTCCTTCTGGTAGGCGGCGATGTAAGGGATTCCTTTCATGCAGACTTCGTAAGGGGGCTGAATCAGTGGGTTGTCCTTGATTTTCCACAAGCCTACCCGGGAGAGCTGGCCAAAGTTGTCAGGCAGAACAGCGATCTGGTTGCCCTGAAGCACCAGCTCCTCCAGACCAGTCAACTCCACAATGGAGTCTGGCAGGTACCGGATGCGGTTATTATCCAGCCACAAGGTGAGAAGCCGGCCCAGCCCGGCGATAAGAGAGGGCACTGAGGTGAGCTGATTGCGACTAAGGTAGAGCTCCTCCAGACCAGCCAGGGGCAGCAGCGCAGCAGGGAACTCCTCGAAGAGGTTGGAAGAGAGGTTGAGCATTTTGAGCCTTTGCAGACGGCTGAACTCGTCGGGCAGAGCTTGTAGCCCGTTGTTGTCTAACATGAGGCTCTCCAAACTGGCCAGCTCACAGAAGCCGCTGGGCAGCGTGCCAAGCTCGGCCCCGCTAAGCCAGAGAATCTTGAGGGCACGCAGGGCACTGATATCCTCAGGTAGGCCTCGCAGCCGGTTGCTGGATACGTCCAGCTCCTCTAGGGCAGCCAGCTGCAGTAGCTGCTGGGGAAAGGCGGTGAGTTGGTTGTGGTCCACATCAAGGGTACGCAGATGGTTGAGGCAGGAGAAGGAGTCCGGCAGATGCGCTAGACGGTTGAAGCTGACATCCAGCTCCTCCAGGTGGGCGAGGGCACCCAGCTGGGCAGGCAGGGTTGACAATTGGTTGTGGCTCAGGTTGAGCTTGCGCAGCTCCCTTAGGGCGCTCACCACCTCAGCTCCCAGGATGGTCAGCCGGTTATGGCTTACGTCCAGTTCGGTAAGGTGGTGGCCTAGCTCCGCCACCGCAGGGGGCAGCCGGGCAAAGCGGTTCCTGCGCAAGATCAAGACGCGAAGGCTGCCCATAGCTGACCCCAGACCTTCAGGCACATCCTCGAGGCCGTTGTTCCCCAGGTTCAGCGCCTCAATGTCCCCGATGTTGGCCGGCAGCACCAGCTGGGGGGGCTCAGGGGACTCCAGTGGGTCGCCGCCGGCCCCCGGGCAGCTGAGCGTGAGCTGGCGCAGGTTGCTCCGCAGCTTCCTGGCGCGCAGGGCGGCGTCCCGCCACAACCTCACCGTCTTCAGGTTGCCACTGTCCTTGCCAGCCATGGCGGGGCCCCACGCCGACAACCCTCACGCCGGTACCGGAGCCCGCAGCTGCATGCCGCGCTGGACTCCGGCCGGAGCCCAGCTCCCGGGCCCTCTAGCTCCCGTTGCTCCCGCTGCTCCCGGGCCACCACCCCTGCGCGGCCGGCGGCCGTGTGTCCTAGAGCAGCCAGTGGCCGGGAGTCCGCAACTGGGGAGCTGCAGCGACGCAGGCAGCTTTGGGGGGCTCCGGGCAAGCGGCTCGGAGCTGGGCTGCGGCCGCGCAACGCGGCTCGCATTCTCCGTGCTCCCGGGCCATGGGCGCGCCGGGCAGCAGGGCCGCCGCCCGCCGCGCCGCGGAGGATGCCTGCTCCTCCTCCAGCTCCGCCCGCCTCGCCTCGCCTCGCCTCCGTAGCCGACTCCAGCCCCGCTACCCTCGCAGCCGGGGCCCAGAGGCCGGCGGCGTCGCCTCCGCGAGCTGCAGGAGGAGGACGGCTCTCGGCTCCGCGGCGGGCATGCTGCGGGCGCAGGGCCGGGGCGCCGGAGGTGGCGGCGTCTCCTTGTCTCCGTTTCCCCGCGGCTCGGGCGGGAGCGCGAGCGCCGCGTCCCCGGCGCTGGGAGAGCGCGATCTGCGAGCTACAGCGCCGCCCGGTGGAGCGGCCCCACGTGACCGGCGGAGGCGCCGCTTGTTCCCGGCACCGCCCCGGGGGCGGGAGTTGCAGGCGAGCGCAGGCTTCGGGGTTTCGGGGCTCCAGCTGCAGTGGGGCCGCGAAGTGGACCTCGCCCCACGCCCCACGCCAGGCGCATCGGATGCGATCCTCAAGACTGGTGTGGGATTCGGGGGTCTCCGGGTTGGGTTCTCCTGCATCAGGCTCTTTGTTGGCCCTGGTCTCTAAGGATTTCTTATTCATCCCTAAGCGTAGGATTTCCTTGTTCATCCTTTCCATGCGCCCTACATCCACACCTCTGTAGGGACCCGGGTGTCAAAGATGCTTCGAAAAAGAGGGTGGTTAAATATAAAGCAGATGCGGGTTAAATATAAAGTAGACAACCTTTTAATCCATTTGATAAGTAGTTACTGAGGACTATTTGTACTAGGTCAATGGAAGCCTAGTTTTCAGCTCCCCGGGTTTGAGCCAGCACCTTTCTGGCCTGCTGTGGGGGGTTGGGGGTTGCAGGCAATGCAAGATGTCTTATCCCATTTAGCGCCACAGCCGCATGCAACATGCTACATCTTGAATCCGATATTCCTGGTTCTCTGTGGATTCAAAGCCGTGACTGGAGTATCAGACACATTTTCACTGTTTAGGGTTCAGTGTGGGTTTGTTTCCATTGAGAGGAAGTTGGTTTGAGATCATATCTATACTTAAGTAATCTCCGAACTTATCAAAGCCTTGAAACCTGTCAAGACCATAGAGATCACCTCTACCACGGTTTTGCAGTTGCTTAATCACCTTATCTGGGGAACACTGACAGGCAATGACTGGTTGACAAGGACAGTCACTTTCATTGAGGGTGTGGCCACTGATTGCTTGCCAATGCCCCAGTAGTTGGCCCCATACCATGATAATAAGGGCAACACAAATTAGACTCAATTTGCAGGCAAGCAAGCAAAGGAGTGAGAGATGAGAGGAGGAAAGCAGAGTTAGGAGGGAAATGGGGGCCGGGTAGAGGGAGTTAAGGGTGAACATGGTCCCCAAATGTCTCCATACTCAGAGTAAAGCTAGGTGTGATACGCAGTTAACTGATTCAATTCAAATCTCAAGGCTGAAAACTATTTGATTACCTTTGTAGATCCCTTGTATTTTTTTAATTTCAAATATGTATCCATGTTCAGTGTATTTGTCTCTTCAAAGAGAGAAACAGACAGAAAATCCACCCCAGTGATGGATACCAAGCCCTGGGTGTGCATCCTGTGGTAAAAATGTGCCCAGGGTTAGTCTTGGACACCTCAGATAAAACCTGTAATTTAACTGTCACATTTATCTGTGGACTTCCTGAGAAATTAAATACCCAAGAATTCCAGTATTCTCTTAGAGGTGGTGTGTGTGTGTGTGTGTGTGTGATCTATTCTGAGTCATGGAAACTAATTTTTTTTCCCACAGAGGTAAAAAGGGGCCCAAAAATACTAAGCAATTTTTAGCTTGCCAGTAACTAGAGGGACCGTGCTGACACCGCAGGTAGGATGGTGTGTTTGAGCACATCTGTCCCCACAATGTTCATGAGTGTGAGCTGATTCTTCCACACCTCTGCTTTTAATAAATGGAATAATCTGAAACTGAGGAGGAAACACAGGCCAGGGCCCAACGCCCTCTGCATCTTAAATAGCTCCGCTTCAGTCCGAAAGTGCTTTAGATGCATCTAAACAGCCCTTGATAAACTGTTGCTCTTTGGAGCCTTTGGAAAATCACCATCCTTCCATTGTAAATGTCTTCAGAGAACTCTTCTCCATTTGTCATTAGATAATTGATCATTTTGTTTATCTGCTTAAGAGAACTGAGTGGGGTCTGGGGCGTGTCAGCTTTTAGGCATGCCCCTTATCAACCCTGCTATAAAAGAGATGAGTGAGTTTGCCTGCAAGGAACTATCCTCTTCTTGCAAAGTCCTGCACGATCCCTATGACTAGAGTGATTTTTTTTTCCACAGTTCTGGAGTTTTAACCAAGGGTCTCCAGCATGTGATGCAAGGTGACTTCTGGGAGCAAAGTCCATAGTGAGGAACCTTGGGAGAAGCCTGCTCAAGAGCCCCTGGAGCTACTTTTGCTTCTGCAGGCCTGTCAGTGCAGCGCCTGAGGGACTGAAGCAAGAGGTTTAAAGTGTGAGGTCATGGTAACATTAACTTCTTCAAGCAAAGAAGAATATGGAGTTATTTGAAAGCTGGGCTGCTAAAAACTAAAATGTTAAATCAGGAGAAAGAATATTTTAAGTAATGGAAGAAGGAAGGAAGGAAGGAAGGAAGGAAGGAAAGAAGGGAAGGGGAAAGAAAGGAAGGGAGGGACGGAAGGGGAAAAGAAGGGAGGAAGGGAGAGAAGAAGGGAGTGGAAAAGGGAAGGGAGGAAGGGAGGAAGAAATGGAAAAAGGAAGGAAGGAATGGGAAGGGAAAAAGGAAGGAAGGAAATGGAAAAAGGAAGGGAAGGAAAGGGAGGGAAGGAAGGAAGGAACTATGTTCTACATCTGCCTATCCTGGCCTCCTGAGCCCAAGCTCCAATTCCAAGTGGTTAATTTTCTGTTATGTCTAAAGGACACACCACCTCCACATTCTAGAACATTCTATATATGACCTTAAATTTCAGGTGTCAGCAGTCTCCAACCTGGATGGAGAGTGGTGTAGTTTGGGTCTGGGATTTTCCCAATGGTCCCACATGAAAGGCTTAATTCCTAGCATGTCACTATTGGGAGGTAGCCAAAACATGATAAAACAAGCCCTAACCAGAGGAAGTTGGGTCATTCTGTTGTGCTCCCAAAGAAACTAGTGAAGCATCATACCTTCCACTTCCTCTTTAACATTCCAGGTTGCAGGAAAGAAGCACCCTTCCACCTGTATGCACCCCTCTCTGATGTCCTGCTTTGACAGAAATCATAAAATCCCAACATGCTAATTGGTCCTGGAGTGAGCCAAAATCAAGGTTTTCTATTTTTAAGTCCATTAACACAAATAGGATTAGGCAGTGCCTTGTGCTCATTCAAAGGGAGTCAATCATGGGTTATAATAATAATATATAATATAAAACATAATAATTCTAGGGTTGTACGTGGGGCATCACTAGCTGTGTGCCCACAAGGCTTCCCACTGGTAGATGAAACCAAGATTAGGACAAGCAGAACCCACAACTGTGTGTGTGTGTGTGTGTGTGTGTGTATAGTGTATATATGAAATATATATATATGTACATTTATATATTTAGACATGTAGAATATGGGCCTCTATAGTTACTCCCACATCCTGCAAATGGCATGCTTCTCCTATCTCCCTTTTCCTAACACAACTGGCTCAGTTTGGCAAACAGATTCTGATTATCAGTTCTCTTGCCTTGGATCCTTATCCAACGTCATGGATCCAATCCACAGACTTTCTAAAGCCCATGTAGGCCTTTTAGTTAACTCATCTTTCTTCCTCTGACACTGTAGCCCCTGAGCAGCTGCTCTGTGACTGTAATAGCATCCCATGCACAGAGCCTTGGCCTAGAGTTTGGGGTGCACAGTCTTTTCAGGGATGGAAAGAGCAAGGCTGTAGACATGTGCCCAAGATGACAGGAATCCCTAGGCATCCCAGATAAAGATCTTCCATTTACTTATCTGTCAATACCAGGCTGAATGGAGGAACAGTGTGCTCTTATCCCTAGCTAAGACTGCCCACAAACTCCAGCTGAACATTCCTGTCCCAAGACATCTTTCCTGTGTTCCATCTTCAGCATCCTTAACTTTCCTCCATCTTGACAGATCTTTCACTCACACCCAGGCTGAAGTCTCACTGCCATCCATGTGGACTTGTCCCTTTCCACGATCTCCACCCCCATCATGTCATGAGCCTTACTCTCTCAAAGGGCACTTTACCATTTTCTCTCCTGTGAATATGCATTGAAATGGGAAACTTCGTTTGGATGCTGGCTTCTTCCTTGGTCTCTAAGGTGTCTGGCGTCATGTTACAGTTTTGTTTTTTTCAAAAAGAACCTGGTAAGGACTAATTAGTTCCTCCTAGGGATTGTGTTTGCAATTGGACTAAGTGCCACCAAATGACTAAAATACAGGGACGACTTACCAGGATTCCCTGTACCTAAGATAATAGGAGTACCCCAGACATCCCAAGAAAGAGCCTCCATTTATGTGTCTGCCAATACCAGGCAATACAGTCAGTTTCTTATGTCAGAATATAAGTCACCTGCCTTTTCTATTTACATTTTTCTACCTGCATTAAAGAGGCATGATTCTAAAAATCAGCTAAATACACTCTGCCTTGGAATTTTAATTTTGTCAGTCACAATCTGGCCTTTTCGTTGAAGTTGGTAAATGTGCCAGTTCAGACAAAACTGAGGGGTTTCCCAGAATGAGAGGCATTCTGTGCTCAAAACCAGGCAGCCCTGAGGACTGAGTACATCTACTTCCCCTACTGGGTCTTTTTTAAAAGGAGCAGTTTTATCTTGCTCTTCTTTTATGCTTTAGTAGTTCCAGAAAACACTGTGTCCCAGAAAAGCCATTCCTTCACTCGGTCCAACTGCTTTAGACTCTCAAAATAGTTCTGATTTCATTCACTCAGCTGTTCTGGAGTTCAGAAGTGAAGACACCCGTGGGCTGGAAGTTTTAACTAACTCTGGAGTATGGAAAAGACCTGTCTAGTCCTAAAAGGAAATTTGCTAATCAAGCAACCCTACAGAGCTAGTGATAATCAGGGCCAGGTTGCGAATCTTAGGAGAAGGTGAACTTGAACTCCCCTGGAAGTCTGAGAAGGTTGACTACTGCATCTATTTGGAACAAGCTCAGAACCTTTTAGAACCTTTACCTCTTTCTTTCTCAAATGGCCTCCATTTCTGTAAAGCCAAATTAAAAAGGAGATGAGCTATTCAAAATCTTGGAGGTGAGATCATCTATGCTATCTTTAGCCAAATAGGAAGGAGAAGTGTTGCAAAGTGTTCGCTAGGTCTAAAATTACAAGAGAGGAGAAGTCTGGGGACCCGACCTGGTGTCCATGATGAAGGCAGAAGTGTTCAACATGCAACTACTTGGGAATAAACTTCCTCTATTGTCCTCATTCTATAGCCAGAAATGAAGGCAACATGGTAGTGTCATGTTATCCGAACTACCAATACCAAGTCCCAATGACTACAGTGTCTTGAGAGTCACAGTAGCTGATGTGTATAAAGAATTCCCATGTCTGCAAGGCATGGTGCTGTAGCTTTTTATCTAATACTCACAAGTTCCCTGAGTGGGAGGCTCTAATGCTACCCCAAAATTGAAAGCCAAGAGACAGTAGTAGTAAGATCCAAAGTCAAAGCACAGCAGAGGGCAACGCACAGGCAGCTGGGCCCTGGACTTGAAGATATGGGGACGGCAATGTGACCAGTCTCAGGTCTTTGAGTGTTTTAAGCCAAAGAGTAGTAGTAAGACCAGGTGCAGGGGAGAGCTGGCATTGGCTTCAGGGGACATTGTACTGGGCTCTTATACATACATTCAAAGAATGTCACGCTAGGCAGGCACAAACCTCATAAACCAGCAGTCTCCCCAAACCATGGGTAAGAGCTTGACATCTGGCCCTATTACCGCAAGAAAGGACCACAAGCTGTCTGTGAGCTGTTATTTCATTTGCTTTACAGGGGTGGGGTGTAATATCAGTGTCTATGCAACCTGCACCTCAATTAAAAGGCAGATCATAGTCTATATTTTGATAAGGATATTTTTTAAAGACTTATTTGTCAAGCTGAGATTAAAGGCGAAGATCAGACATGGTTTGTTTGTGTTAATTTTTTTTTTAAGTATCACCCTTTCTTTCCCCCAAATTTAATAAATCTGTTTACGGTGTGCCATCTGGATGAATGCAAGCCAGTTCCTATCAGTGCTGGGGATGAAGCCTGAGACTAGTCACCTGGCTGCAAATAGGGAGAATGATCAAGGCTTTCAAGATGTCAGCTCCTCCTCCTAACAAAGGCAAACTGCACCAATATGTTTGTTGTTTGTTCTTTCCTTGGGTCTACAGAAAACAAATTTATCTTGGAACAGGCAGCATTCAGTTGAACATTGGCTTGCTTTCCGCTTCCTGGTCAAGTGGGAACATATAGGCTCCCATGGAAGAGGATAAACGGCAATGTACTTTTAGCATCTGTTGATAGTACTTTCAGCTGAAGACGTTCATCACAGGTCATTTGATTTCCTTGGAGGCCTGAGGATTTATCGCGTTGTCACCTGAAATCTCAGAACTTTCTCTGGGGCTGTGTGTGTCCCCACCCACCACCACATTTACTGTCTTCCCACTGATTCCAGTCCCAATCCTGTAGCAGTGTCTTTCTGAGAAAAAGAAGGCAAATTCATTCAGAGAAAAATGGCCGGAAAACACCTGTGAAATAGTTGTGGCAAGTGGGGTGGACTTTGAAATGAAGCGTATGAGGGAGGGAGCGAGGAAATGATGCAAGAGAAACACGGAGTCTGCTTTGTGTCAGGGAGCACTCTGTAGCAGGCTTTGGAAAAGGTGTCTGTACCTGTGTGCAAGGCACAGCAAGGCCCCACTCTCCACAGCCTTCCCAGTCTCCACCAGCCAGTGGCATTGCCCAGCTTCAGTTTCCTCTTACTCCCTCCAAGGGTGGTGTGTATGTGGTACAGGGACCCTACAGTTCTGTCAGAAAGTTAATGGTCTGCCTAAAATTGAATGAGATTTACTGACAGTGAGCCAGATAGGTGCCTTAAGATTTTACTTGTATAATCTTGTACTTGGGGGTAGGCACTGAAAGTGGATCAAGGCCATAAACTCTCAAAGTCCACCCCCAGTGATGTACTTGCTCCGGCAAGTCTCCACATCTTAAAAGTTCCATAACCTCCCTTAGTTAGGGTTTCCATTGCTATGAGGAGATACCAGATACATTTAATTGGAGCTGGCCTACAGTTTCAGAGGTTCCATCTGTTATCATCATGGTGGGAAGCACGGCAGCATCCAGGCAGACATGGTGCTGGAGGAGCTGAGAGGTCTACATATAAAAGCATCCAGGAGAAGACTGGCATCTTCAAGCAGCTCGGAGGAAACCCTCTTCTGCAATGGGTAGAGCCTGGACTTAGGAGGAGACCTCTAAAGCCTGCTGCCACAGTGACACACTTCCTCCAACAAGGCCACACCTCTTAACAGTGCCACTCCCTATGGGCCAAGCAGGGTCAAGCCACCACACTCCCCAAATGGTGCCATCAACTGAGGACTAAGTATTCAACACACACGCCTCTGGGAAACATTTTTCATTCAAACCACCACAGTGAAAGCATAGCATCAGAAATAACAACTCCTACCAAAGAATTGCAATTTTCATTATTATTAGTAGTAGAGCCAATTCACTTCCAGACATCACTGTTCTCATATTGTAGTACATGCCCTCTGTAATCAGTTTGCAACAATTGAAGGGTATTTTGGCTCAGAGTTTTGAAGGTTTAAGTGTGTGACCAGTAGCCCTGTTGCTTTGGCCTCATGGTAACACATTGTGGTGGAAACACAGGGAATAATAAGCTGCTTAACCTCACACTGTGACAAAAGAGAACACAAAGCAAAGTGCAGGGGTCCCACTATCCCCTTCAGTGACCTGTGTCCAACCATCTCACTAGCCCCCGCCTTTCAAGATTCTACTATCGCCTAAAAGCCATTAGCTGAGAACTGAGCCTTTTATACATGGAACATTTTACATGTAAACCATAGCAAAATATATCAAGTACAAATCAAGGAAATGGAGGCAGCCATTTTTGATATTCCTGCTACTACTCTGGAAGAAATTTAGCAAACCCAATTCCCTATTTACTTTCCACCCAATCCTGTGACATGGAGAGAACAGAGGCATAATGGCTTGTAAGGACAAGGGACAACAGTGTCATAAGATAAGCACCACAGTTGGTCACATTTTTATTATTTTCATTAATCAAACAACTGTGTATGTAATATCATGTATAAGGGGGCTGACTGCATGATGATAACATGAGACATATCTCTGATAGTACATTTGTCTGTTTTTGATTAAGGCAGTCTTCAAAAGTTGGAGCCTGTGGTAGGTTAAAATGTGGTGGTAGTGTACACCTTTAATCCCAGGTCTCAGGAGGCAAAGACAGGCAGATCTCTGAATTCCAAGATAACCAGAGATACACAAAAAAAAAAACCCATCTCACTCCTCCCCCAACCCACAGACACAGGCAAAGGTGATTTCAAAATTCTCTGAGAAGACTGGAACTTTAGATACAGTGGCTAGCAGATGCCTCAGTTTGGTTACTTTGTTCAAACAACAGATACTCTTCAGGTACTAAAGAGCAATTTGACAGCCCTTCCTCTCTTGTGTTGTCTTATTGGTTCTTGAAGACTATTGTATCATATAATTTATATTTTAAAACTACACTTAGAATATTAAGTTTATGTGCTGGAGATTTAAACTTTGTCCTAACATGAAATATGAATTTGTTTGTACTTTTTATGAGTTTGGCAAACATTTGGATGTAAAAGTGAGATAAAGAAAATCAGATATTCTGTGCATCTAGACAGTATATTTGACGCTACTAGCAGTCATCCCCACCCTACAAGAATGACATCAGAGCAGAGGAAAGCCACTATACCAAGAGATAATATCAGGGGCTGGTCATGGCGGCACATGCCTATAATCTCAGCACACTGCAGACACTGCAAGTTCCAGGTCAGTGGGGCTAAAACAGGAACAGGAATAAAGGACAGGCAGGCAGTTCATGGGGCTTGGGGATGGGGAGAAAAGCAGATAAAGAACAGAGAGAAAAGCAGATAAAAATAACATACAAAGAAATCACAATTCTTGGGCTTTTCATGTTTTTGTTTCTTAACTAGTAGTCTTATATCCTAACTACATTCTATGTCCTAAAATATTACAATAAACTGGGCCACAGAGGTGGCTCAGATGGTAGAAGTACCTTTTGTTTAGGCCCGATAATACTGGTTCAATACCAGAGACCCACATGGCTGAAAGAGGGAATAGACTCCCACAAGTTGTCTTCTGATCTATACAATCTCATTATAGTGCCACTACCACCCATTTACACACACACACACACACACACACACACACACACAAATACACACATACACATGCATGTGAATATACACAAACAAAGGTAATAAAAATCATAATAAACCCCTCATTTTTGCTAGACTACCTTTAAATTGGGTTCTGTTCTCTAAGGCTAAACACATCTTAGCCTAGCAAATTTTATCTAAAGGGAAGCACAAGTCGCAGCCTATCAAATCAAATGGCTCTGCCAAAGCAGACTCAATGAGAAATAGGTTCTCTTCCAACCAAACACAGTGTGCTAGAGTGTGGTCAGTTCTTACAGTCTTGAAACAAAGTGAAGAAAGACTCCAGGCCAAGGTTTGGCTAGCCGGAAGTAGTCAGAAGAAGCAGACCAAGAATGTATCTGTGTCTAAGAAGGTTGTCTGATCACAGGCAGCGGCGTAAAGCTATTCCAGTTCAGTCTAGCCTCAGCCAAAGGAGTGCTGCTCATAGGAGCCACCAGATCTGGCATTGTGATCCTTAAAATCTTAAAGTAAGAGGCACTGTAGAAAATGGTAAACTTTGGGCAACTGGAATGGGAGTATTTGAGAGAAACCAGATGCCTTCCAGTGTTCCAAGGCCTGCCCATGGCTACTCCATTCCATTCATACCACAAGCCTGCTTGAGATCTGGGCTCCTTGTAATGTATGTCAGCTTGTGATACACATGAGAAAAATTTACACTCAAAATATATAAAGAATTTAAACTCAAAGTATATAAAGAATGACTACAAACCAAGTTTCAGAAGATAAATACTATAGTAGAAAAACGGACATTTCATGAGAAGGAAAGCAAATAAGTAATAAATGTAAGGGGAAAAGAGCTTAAAGCATCATATATTGACTAATTATTTCCTGCATAATCTTAAAATGGACAGCTTTAGTTTACTTTTTCATTTCTTTGTAACATTAAATCTGACAGGGATCGTAAAACATGTTTTTTTTAAAACACAGTGTGATGTACAACTCCCTAGAGTTTGTGTAAACTCAGCATGTGGTCGGTGTTTTCAGCTGTCCCGCTCAGAGGCTGTTTGTGGCACATGGATTAGACAAAGTGATGCAGATTACAATAGTCCCCTTCCTGTCACTGAGTGAATGTCCTGGGACTTTCACTTGAACTTGCTATATAGCTGAGGTTTACCTTTAGCTCTCGATGTCAGATTGTCTAAAGGAAAGATGTTTATTTAGCTCACAATTCTGAGGGTCTAAGGGCCCATGGGACTGAAATTGGCTCTGCTGAGAACTCCACAGTGGCTGGAATCACAGTGGCTGGAATCACAGTGGCAGCAGAGCTTGCACCATGGAGAGACCACATACGTCAGATGGGAAGTCAGAGCAGCCGGGCAGTGGCCTGATTTGGTCTTTCCTGTGTTGTTTCATATTTTCTCTTTTTGTGGTACTAGAGGCTGAACTCAGGGTCTCCCCCACACATACATATTTGTCAAGATCTCTGTCACTAAGTTATATTCCTGTGTGTGTGTGTGTGTGTGTGTGTGTGTGTGTGTGTGTGTGTTGTTATATCGATATGCTCACCCTGTGGCAGAGCTGGGGATGTAGTTCAGCTAGAATGCTTACCTAACATGCACAGAGTCCTAGGATTGATCCCTGACATTGCATACATAAACCATGGTGGTGACTCATGTCTGTTATCCCACTACATGGGAAGTAGAAGCAGGAACATCAGGTGTTCAAGACCAAGTTCAAGGTCATCATCCTCAGCTATAACAAGTTCAAGGCCAGTTTAGTCTCCTAAAGATGTCTTGAGAGAAAGAGAGAGAGAGAGAGAGAGAGAGAGAGAGAGAGAGAGAGAGAGAGAGAGAGACAGAGACAGAGAGACAGAGACAGAGAGACAGAGACAGAGACAGAGTCTAAGTTGTCCAGGATTCTCTGAACTCTGTTATCCAGGAGGCCTTGAACTTGCCCCTCTCCTGTCCCACCCTCCTATGCAACTGGAAATGTAGGTAGTCACTTGAGGCTAGCAGGCCTGTTCTTTCATAAGAGCCCCTTGTGAAGACTAATTCAGACTCCAAGAAGAACTGCCTTAATTTTTCCAAAGAGCAGCACTTTAGGATGGCATAAAGACCTCCTACTAGGGCTGGATGGGCTCAGTGGTTAAAAGTACTGGCTGCTCTTGCAGAGAACCTAGGTTCAAGTCACAGCACTCACATAATGGCTCACAACCACTTGTAACTCCAATCCCAGGGGACTTGACACTCTCTTCTGACACCAGCAGGCACTGTACATATGTGGCACACAGAATATATATATATATATATGTGTGTATATATATATATATATATGTGTGTGTGTATATATATATATATATATATATATGATGGTGAAGACCCCCTAATAGATCAATCTACCAATCCTTCTTATGGCTAAAATGAAACTCAGGTTCACCACAGGATGTCCCTCATCACAGGAACCCATGGGAAATATACACAAACCCTAGCAGAAACCATATTTAGTCCACCGAATTGGAATCAATTTTCAAACACCCAATGTTCATAAGAGAATAGAAAGGGGCACATTCATATATTGTGCATGGGAGTATAAGTTAGTACAGCCTTGCAAAGAACATTTAATAACATATGGAAAAAAAACCTAGAAAGAATGCCAGAAGTAGAGATGTAATCAAGGATTCACATACAACATCCAGTGAAGAAAACTGAAGACACCCAGGGTTTCTACCAACAGAATAACTTGTAAAATAGACGTCAGCATGAATGAATGGGTACAGTCATTTCCAGAGGCTTCCTCTGCAGGCCAGTCAATAGTAGAGCACTTGCTGAGCCCCAGCACCACATTAAAAACCAAAAAGGTTTCTCAAAAAAAAAAAATAACATTTTGAAAACCTATCCTGTAGCATGGGTTAAAAAATTACAAAGACTCAGTTTTCCATATAACATGTGACCATACTTTGATTTAAAATAAGAACATTGGGTAATTATATTATATATCATAGAAAAGAGCCTGAAAATACACATATCAAATGTCAAACCTGATTTCTGCTTGTTGGAATACCATCAGTTTATTTTTTCTTTTCATATGTTCCAATGTTCACACTAGACACTCTAGAATAAATCTTGTCTTAAACAAAATTCATGTGAGTCTGGAGAGATGGCTCAGTGGTTAAGAGTGCTACCTGCTTTTCCAGGGGACCAAGGTTCAATTCCCAACACCCACCTGGCAGCTTACAACTCTTTGTAACTCCAGTTCCAGGAAATACCAGATGCCTTCTTCAGGCTTGCTGCAGGTACAACACGAATGTGGTGCGCAGACATGCATGCAGGCACGGATACCCCTAAAACAAGACAAAGGTTTAAAGCTTTCAACACAATACATGCAGCAAAACACCCATAGTTGAAGTTAAACTAAAACCACTTGTTGCATTTAATGCTGTGTTTCTATATTTCAGTCTGAGATTACTGGAGAGCACATGTGTCCACGCACATGTGTCCACAGGGAAAGAGCTTTCTTTCTGGACCATCAGTCCAAGCTTCCTTCTTGGCCTTACCACAACCCTCCACCAACATGTGCAGTTTGTCCAAGCTAATTGTCCAGGACTCATAAAATTGGGGATTTTTAAATACATTTCAACAATGTCAGGAATCCAGTTGCTTAGTATCACAATACAAAACATTTCCAGAACTCTGACTTCTAGCTGGGAAAGAGAGAGGGGGGGGAGGAAGGGAGGGAGGGAGGGAGAGAGAGAGAGAGAGAGAGAGAGAGAGAATGGAAGCAGATGAAACTCTCCAAATGCTGCGTTTGCTTACCGTTAATCCCGCCAGACTCTTAGGCCCCATGTCTGCTTTAGTGCTAAGGCCTGTTTGAGAGACTCCAGGCTTTCCCCAGCACCTTCCATACCCTCTGCTGAGATGTGGGCAAAGGCACAGGGGACAAGTTTCACAGTAGGTGGGGAGAGCTGGGTTCAGGGCTGGAGGCCTATAGCATACTCTATCTTGCCTTCACCTGGTGTTTGAATGGAGCACAGCGATAAGAGGCACGATCTAAAACCAAAAGGCATGGTACTCACCTAAGTCAGGTGAGTTCTGGTTAGGAGTTTCATAGCCAGGGCTGGGGACATAGTTCACAGGAGTCAGTTCTTGTATTACATGTGTGATTCAGACCCCAGCACTAAAAAACAGAACAAAAATTCCACTAACCCACAGAAGAAGTTTCACAGCAATCCCTTTGCATTGCAGTGAACCCTCATCCTGCCTTACTCTGCAACATGTGAACATTTTACCCACCATACCTCCCAGTTCCAACTACTAGAAAGGGAAGAATTAAATGATATCCATATCTCTTTAAAAATCAATTGATTTTTTTAAAGCTTAGCAATAAAGTTGTATGTGCTTATCATGGCCTGCATGGTCTCTTGAAGTACATACACATGGTCAAAGGTTAGATTTTTGTTAATTATCTCTCATAATTGTCATTTTTGTGGCAAGAATGCACATTTCAAGAACTCAATATTTCATCAGTTAGTATAGTCCTCATGCTGTGTAGCATGCTTCTTGTGCAATCCTACCTAACTAGTACTATGCATCCTTTGGCCAACATCTCCTGACATCAGATTCTTCTCAAGCTTTGTTTTATTTTATTTTTTAGAGATTTATTTACATGAGTACATTGCAGCTATCTTCAGACATGCCATAAGAGAGCATCGGATCCCATTACAGAAAGTTGTGAGCTACCATGTGGTTGCTGGGAATCAAACTCAGGACCTCTGGAAGAGCAGTCAGTGCTCTTAACCGCTGAGCCATCTCTCCAGCTCCTGACCTCAGATTCTTAATTTGAAGCCTAACACTGTGCATCAGAAGAATAATAAGCAGAATGATAGGCCATTTTTTAAGAGAAAAGATGCAGGGCTTTTATGGATTTTCTGTTTACAAACCCAAGAAACTGTGGATTGTGGAATCACTCAACCTTGAAATTTCATCTGACATTACCATTGCATGATTCTCCACATTTGCATATTTTGGGTCCCACTTTTACCTGATTAGAGAATTTTATTCAATATCGCATTTGGGGTTCATAAAGGCTCTGAGTTGGTAAGGCTAGCTGGACTCCAATGTGAAGGGAAAACTCCTAGGAAGGGAAAAACACTAGAAAGCTTCCTTCTGCAACTCTAAGGGCTTTCTGTCAAAGTTGGGTTCTACATCTACATACATAGCAGCCACAAAATACAGAAAAACCTATTGAAACAGACCTCTTAGATGCCAACAAAAGGAATCTTGCAATAGTATGAAATTAGACATAGTTGAGCTTTGTACTTAATACATTTTAAAACTACTTAGACAATTATAGTCAGTGTTGTCACTATAATATTCTGATGATGATCTTGGTCAGATCTTAAACTAGACGAAGCCAGGCATGATGGCGCGTGCCTGTAATCCTAGCACTCGGGAGACAAAGGACAGCCGAGTCTGCACAGCGGGTTCTAGCTAGACTTTGTTTCAAACAAACAAAAGAGTAGTCTGGGACGATGTGGGAGTCAGAAAAAAATATATGCTTCCAAGATGAAAGCCCGTCAATCTATAAGTAATTTGATGATAATGAATTTAGAGTGATCAGATTACTGTTGCTACCTGTTTGACAACAATAATGCAAAATACCTATTCACACCCATCTGTCAGACATCTGTCTATCTGTCTGATGCTTTCAAGAGAAGACATCAGGAAGGACTTGCTAGTGTGAGCACACAAACCAGGGTTTCTTTAGTTGATAACTTGGATGCATTGAGAAACGATGTCTGGGAGAGGATGAGCTGTCTTTGCCCAGATGCTCAGTGTGTTAGATCCACATCCTGTTTTCCAGCTAGCCTCAATCAGCAACAGCCTGTTTCTCTGTTTCTGATACTCGGTGGTAAGGTACAAAAGAGAGAGATACTCCACCCACAGAACCAAACAGCCTGAGCTGTTTATTTTCATTTTAAAAGTGGTCTGTGTTTAAGACCACTGGCAGGAGCCAGGATTGATTTTTCGGCACCCACGTGACAATTCCCACCTACCTGTATTTCCAGTCCCAGGAGATCCAATGCCTTCTCTGGCCACTAGGCATGCACAGGAAGGCATACAGATAAAACAATTTTAAGTGGTTCATCTTGAGTCAAGGTTGGCATCACAGGCTGATAAACCAATCTGCTAGAGAGCTTGAGGCAGAGGAGCTTGCACTCAAATTCTGCTGGGCCACAGAGTGGGTTCAAGGCTGGTTGCCTAGGCAACTTATCAAGACCTACTCCAAATAAATAAAAAATGAAGTCAAGACAGCTAAGGGGTCAAAAGAAAGAGTACAAATGAGCTGAGGCTGTAGCTCATCAGAGCAGTGTTTGCATAGACCACATGGAACTTCGGGCACCTCTCTCACCTCTGAGAAAGCAAAGAAACAAACAAGCGAACAAAAACAGGAAACAGCAGTGCTTTGGTCAACATCTTACAAGAGTTGGATTTCAGTGCAGGAATCCGGGATTGCACAGCTTTTTGGGTTTTCAAAAGGGTTGCGCCACATGCTCTGCATGTATCTTTGCCTTCAAAGAATTCAGAGACTCTGCAAAGGAAAACAGAGACCAAACAACTACAAACACTAAGAAAGAATAGCATACACACATGCAAGGTGTTAAACATCAGACTGTTATCGATATAAAAGGAAATTCTGATCCGGGCATGGTGGCTCATACTTGTGTTCCCAGCACTCAGGAGGTGGACTCAGGAGGGCTCCAAGTTCAAGGCTTGCTAGGGTTAGAGAGTGAGGTCAAGCCTTGCCTGAGTTATTTCACAAGACCCTATCTCACAAAAATAAAATGAAAAATAGAATATTTCAAAACCTGCTGCAGCAAAGATGAGCCTTGGAAAACCCCATGGCAGGTGAAGTAAGCCGGTCATAAAAAAACAATTTCTAGGATGATTCCTTCTACATGAGATGCCCAGAGGTATTAGGTTCATATCCATACCATAGTAGTGGCCATCATATCCCAGGAGAGGAAGGTAGAAGGAGAGTTGATGTTTAGTGGTTGCAGAGACTTAGTTTGAGAGAATGAAAAAGTAAGTTCTGGAGGTAGGTAGTAGCAAGCAATGTTTGCACAGGAGAGATAATGGAGTTTTATATTTACACATGGCTAAGAAGGGGCTGGAAATGTAGCCCAGTTGGTAGAGTACACCAAACTGCCCACCATGCAGGGATCCCTGGTTTATACTCTGCATCAGATATATGCCTAGTGTGGTGGTTCGTGCTTATGACCCCAGCACTTGAGAGGCAGACGTGGGAGAACCTGAAGTTCTAGGCCAATGTCACCAATGTGGGAAGTCTGAGGCCAGCCTGCACACTAGAGAACCTTGTCTCAAAAAAGAAATGGAGCACTCTGAAGACAGAGGCAAGCAGATCTCTAAGTTCAAGGCCAGCCTGGTCCACAGAGACTGCTCTAGGACACCCAGGACTACACACAGAAATCCTATCTTGAAAAAACCCTAAAAAATGTTTGCTGTATGTAACTCAATGGATAGAGTATGAGCATAGCAGACCAAACATGCTGGGTTTTGTCCCCAGCACCTTCTAAATCAGGGAAGTGGCACACAGGCTGTAATCCCAGCCACTGAGCTGGTACGAACAGGAAGATCAGGAGTTTGATTTCAGTGTCAGTCCTAGTCTACCTAGGGTACATGAGATCCTGTGCTGAAAGCCAACCCACTGTATAGGAAGGAAAGGAGGAAGAAGGAGGGAAGGAGGAAGGGATGGGAGAAAGGAGGGTGGGAAATATAGATCGAGAAAAAGAAAGTGAAGGAGGGAAAAGGAAGGAGAGTGAGAGGTAAAAGGAGAGAGTGAAAAAAAAATCATGAGTCAATGAGAAATAATAACCAAATGATATAAATGGAATGTTTAAAAGGCTCTGCCTTTCAGTAGTTCATAGTGAAATATTTATGGGTGAAACAATATCAGCCCATGATTGAGGATAACTGGGTAAGGAAAGACAAGGGATGACATGGTATGGGTGAATTGACTAAATGTAAAAAGAAAAGCTAAGAGTATTTAAGTAGGTTAGTCCTCTATTCTCAACTCACACATAAATGCAGAGTTAAAAGCCTCACAGGTGAAAAGCTGGTTGGCTGAAGCAGCAGGCGGCTTAGTCACCACAAATGCTCTTGCAAGAACGCAGTTCTCCATCTGAATGAACTAGATCACAAAGTTGCTGCCTCAACAGGAATATATGGTCTTCAAGTAGTTTACCAGTTAGCTTCATTTATACTGAGCCTTCATTTAATTTAAAAATAGATTGCACAGCCCCGTTCTATTGCATAAGTAGGAGAACCTTTGTGCTGTACCTATAAAAGATGTATTTAAAGTCTGACTTTATTCTTGGATTTACCTAACATTGCTGGAAAGGAAATGACCCCAGCCTGACTTCACAATTTGGCAGGAATTCTCTGCCATTAGGGACAGAGGTTTGAAACTTCAGTTATGGCATGGAATCCTCTGGTTACTTTATCAAGAGAATCCCAGAGGATACCCAGAGCTGTTCATTTATTTGATTTGAGATATGTGAAGCTTTGTAAAGTGCTACCAAGAAGAAGGGCTTCATAAAAGTAGCATAGTTCTTGAATCTCCCAATCAAAAAAAGAGGCAAAACCAGAGGGCCAGGGTAGAATGATTTCAGGATTTCTCTGTAACTCTAAACACTTTAAACCATCCCAATAGCATCATTATTAGTACTACCGTGTAGCATACTTCACCTTGGGCTATTTCTTAGAAGAATTTCTTTTTTAGAGGCTAAGATATAAGGTAAATTAGGATAAGCAAGGCATCAGGTGTCATGGTGACAGACAGCACCCAGAATAAGGTGAATGGCATGCCTTTAAAATGTAACAAGTTATAAAAATTGTGAAATGCACTTATTATTACTCCAAATTCTGACATGACAGTGCCAAAAGAATAAAAGTGCTTACCTGAGTGACATAAATTGCCTCAAAAATAACTCTGAACCAAACACACACAAAGATGTCTACATTTATTTCACAGATGTGACTTCATCACCAACCAATCACTCTCATTGGGTGCTGCATCCCTCTACTAGGGACTGTGCCTATCTACTGAAGATGGTCTCTACAAGTTGTATCTCTCCTTTGCAGTCTTCATTTGTATGAACGTGATCTTTCAGGCCTGAGAGTGCTGCCTGTTCTGATCCTCACCATCCACAGTGCCACAGATATTAGTCATTCAATAGTGCCTTGAACCCATAAGAAGGATGCTACCACAAATGGCTTGATTTCCTATTAACTTCTCACACCTGATTGCCATTTGGTTTACTTGCTTAATTGTGACCGGTAACCCAGATAACATGGAAAACTAGACACAAATGAAGACAACAAAGAGGAGATAGACCCTGTAGAGACCATCTCCAGTAGACAGGACAGCCCCCAGTAGAGGGATGGCGTCATCCACCTGTCTCAAAACTTTTAACCCAGAAATGTTCCTATCCAAAGGAAAGACAGAGACAAAAAAAATGGAGCAGAGACTGAAGGAAAGGCCATCCAGAGACCGCCCCACCTGAGGATCTATCCCATCTGTAGATATCAAACCGTGACACTATTGCTGATACCAAGAGGTTCTTGCTGACAGGAGCCTGGTATAGCTGTCCCCTGATAGGTTCTACCAGCATCTGACCAACACAGAGCATATACTTACAGCCAACATTTGGACTGAGCCCAGGGACCCCAATGGAAGAACTAGGGAAAGGACTAAAGGAGTTGAAGGGGATTGCAACCCCATAAGAAGAACTATATCAACTAACTGGACCACCAGAGCTCCCAGGGACTAAACCACCAAGCAAAGAGGAGGGAGCCAGGATTCCAGATACATATGTAGCAGAGGATGGCCTTATCTGACATCAATGGGAGGGGAGGAAGGCTTAATGCCCCAGCATAAGGGGATGCTAGAGGGGTGAGGTGGGAGTGGGTGAATGGGTGGAGGAGCACCCTCACAGAGGCAAAGGGGAGGGAGGAGAGGGGGATAGGTGGTAGGGTAACCAGGAAGGGGGATATTATCTGAAATGTAAATGAATGAAATGATAAATTTTTAAAAAGTCAGCAAGAGAAAGCACAATGGACAGATGAGATGGCTTAGCAGGGAAAGGCACTTGCCTTAAAAGGACAACCTCAGTTCAATGCCCAGAAACACCAATGATAGAGGACCCCACAAGTTTGCATATGACTTCCAAACATATACACATGAACACCATGAAAACACACACACACACACACACACACACACTAAATAGTCTTAAAGTTTTTAAAAGAAAAAGCCTATGAAGTCACTACTGTAAGAGTTAAGACTAGAAACTGCCACACCCTGTGATTCAACCTCTATCTTTTTGGACTCTCTGGTTCCCACTCTCCCTGCACTGGTTATGACTCTCTCTCCCTTCTTGCCATCAATTAGATTGCTTAAGCCATTTTGGGGAGTCACTTCCCCCCTGCTTGGCTGTAGGCTGTAGGCTTGTACTTGGTGTAGGTTCTTAGAAGCAACCAGACTGGTGTCATCATTCAACACCCCTAGTTAAACACTCCCTTGCTTCCTCCTGTTTAGTCTGGATCATTGGGTGTTGCCCATAAAAAGTTTGGCTTTTGTAATCACCATTAGAGCAGGCGCGTGACTAATCAGCCAACCAGGCAGCACTGCAGTTATCTTCTGCAAAGTGAGCCTCCGATTTGAGTCTGTGCTTCTGTTCCTCCCTGCTTTCCTTGTCTATATTTGCTCCACAGTTGAGATGGATTACAACATTGTTTGCTGTCTTTCTACAAATATATTCTATATTCTCTTGAAAGAGTGAGACTCTCACCACAGGGGAATTTGAAAATGTTTCCAAAATACTACCCAATTATATAGACACCCGGAGCAGGGAAACCCTTTGTTCTCTGCAAGAGAACTTCAGGCCATCACTCCCAGAGGGAATATTTGCAATGTGCCAGATATGACTCATGTTTCTAGCTCTAAAACTTAGGTTTGAAGAGGAGCAGTGAAGTGACTTATGGGTAAGAGTGCTTCATGGCCTGCTAACCCAAGTTCAAGTTCCAGCTGCCATGTTGGAAAGAGAGAGAGAACCAACTCTTGAATGTTGTCCTATAACCTCCCTGCACACACACATATATATGCACACGCACACATAATAATAATTGACAGCGCCCGCACCACCACAGTACCGAGTATCCGGCGTAGGCCTGGGGGATTAACAGAAAACACAGACTCGAGTCATTCTGGTGAGGAGAATGCCAAAGCTTTACTGAGGGACCAGCAATATATAAAAAACAATCATAGTCATACGTCAGGCACCTGGCAAGTCCCTACCACACCGGGCGGGAAGACAGAAATCAAGCTAAGTCGCAGGATGTTCTGCTTTCAGGAAACCTGTGCGAACAGCTCAGCTGGGGGCGTTGAGCTAAGCTCACCGATGCCCAGCAACAACAACAACAATAATAATACTTTGCAAGTAAAGTTTAGTTAGAGTTAGTTTTACATTTACAGAAAACTCACCAAGACAGTATGAAGTCTCTATATATCCTGCATCCAATGGTGCCTCCATTACATTTAAGGGAATGGCGTGATAGTGCATCAGTAATCATGTACTGTGATTGACAGTGCAGACTTTCATGCCTACTTCTCTGGCTTTTGCCTATCGTCTTTTTGTTGCTCTGAGATCCCCTCTAGAAGGGTTCATTTCGATTGCCAATTTGGTGCGATTAGAATCACCATGGAAACAAATCTCTAGGCATTTCTGTGAGGGAGTCTCTATGCCAGGTTAATCGCGGTGAGAGGACCCAAGCTAAATGCTGCACCATTCCATGGCCTGGAGTCTTGAACAAATTTCCTTGTGTTCAAAGAGTTGAAAAGAAGATAAAGTACTTCCTTAGTCTCTTCTTTACATGATGTTCCATCCAGCCCCTTCGTGTATGTTAGCTGCCCCAGTCTTAGAATCAGCCATTTGTCCAAGGACCCCTGATCCTTTTCCTGAAGAACAGTCCTGGAGGTTAAGTGCTGCTACATATGGGTGTGGCAGCTGAGTGTCCTTGCCTCAGAGAGAAATGAAAAGGAAATTTATGAACACAAAGTAGTACACATTTCAACGAATATTTCTACATGTATCCTTTCACAGTAAAATATATTCATAGAGATGTGGCCAACCCTTCCATCACGATGTCTACCAGCCTTGCTTCTTGCTCTGGTTCCCAGTGAGACATCTGGCTCCCATCCTCAACTATCTACTTAACTAGTCAATTCTAGTACCCAGGATAGTAATAAAAAAAATAGTGTTTGTAGGTGGAAGGCAGCTTTATCAACTGAGGTCATTAACCGTGGTGTCCCAAAGACATTACTCAGTATGGCCATAAGCCAGGGATCATTGGATGATTCTGTTACCCATGCAGAAGGAGAGATAAGAAAGAAAAGTCAGTGTTCTCCACCCAGCATGCACTGCAGTGACAAGCTGTGGAAGAGGAAAATGCAGTGTGTTTCTTTAGCTCAATTCATAGGAACATTTCATCTCAGGTTTTCTTTTCTTCCCTAAAATGAAGTCTTTGCTACGATAGTAACCTCCTTCTCTCCCCACTATGCTGACTCAGCCATTACCCACCCTTCACAGGGTCAAGAGGAGAAACCTTAATGAGTTCATCATGAGTTGGAAGGGCCAGAGGGCACAGCAGGGATGGGTCAGCACATAGTTGCTGACTGACTTAAGACTTAACGTATAAGAGGAATTAAAAACTGGGGGAGAAGGTAGACTGTTCCTGACCACCCTTTGTGTGTTCCTGCCCACAACCCCACTAATCAAGTGTCTTTTTAAAAAATCTCTTTATTAAATCAAACGTCAATGGGGTATTCCTACTTGATGGCAATTCTTAAAACCAAGCAAAGGCACATTTTAGAAAAGTTGGCCTGTCATCTGGAAAGAACACAGAGCACATAATTCTACACAGGAAAATACAAAAATGTTCTTCATGTATGCTATAAGAGTTATTTTATTTTTTAAGATTTATTTATTTATTTTATGTATATGAGTACACTGTAGCTGTACAGATGGTTGTGAGCCAACACGTGATTGCTGGGAACTGAACTCAGGACCTCTGCTCACTCCTGCCCCACTCACTCCAGCCCAAAGATTTATTTATGATTATATGTAAGTACACTTTAGCTGTGTTTAGACACACCAGAAGAAGGCATCAGATCTCGTTACTGATGGTTGTGAGCCACTATGTGGTTGCTGGGATTTGAACTCAGGAGTTTTGGAAGAACAGTCAGTCCTCTTACCGGCTGAGCCATCTCACCAGCTCTGTTTTCTTTTATTTACTTTTTGATGCTGGGAATAAAATCTAAGACCTGAACTATTTTCCCTGACCCTTGAGTCATGAAAAAGAGGCTTTGGAAACTCACCCACAAGAATCTAAGCCTGACTCTGCTATTTGACAACTTTGGAAATCCAGGCAAAAATTATTTGCTGTATTATGAATTGATATTAGACTATCAAGTATAATTTATTAAAATAGTATTTAAATGAGAAATTCTATTGATATTAGAAATCATGTAAGATAAAACCATTGAATTTTTACACAGAGAGTGAAACTAGTGTATGCAAATTTATGTCATTAAAGAGGTGATACACTCCCAGAATGGGATGGAGGACTGAGATAACAACCTGGCTAAGGGGCCTTAGGAGAGCATGTCAGCCTTGGAGCTCTGAAGACGAGTGAAGTCAATTAGGCTAAAGACAAAAGAAGCCATTAATAGACTGTAGAAAGTGTGGTGGAAACGTGATGGAACAAGAAGAAGAGAAACCCCCTTCCTTTTCACAGTGAGGGGCTGCCATCACAGCTGAATCTACACAGAACCAAAAGGAACCCCCTAAGTTGTTTAGTTCACACTGATTTGGGGTTTTCTGCCTCATCTAGATGAACATAATACAAATTTCATTTATAACTTTTCCTGCCTTTCATCCTCCTGGTACCCCTCAAAATATGAGGAGACATTACTTTTCATCTTATAGTTCTCCTTGTGAGATGTCCTAAGGATTCCTAAGTATCTAATTTGAGGTTTTGTGCTGGCTAGTTTTATGTCAGCTTGACACAAGCCAGAGTCATCAGAGAGGAGGGAATCTCAATTGGAAAAAGCTTTCATAAGATTTGGCTGTACACTTTTTAATTAATGATTAATGGGGGAAGTCCCAGCCTATTGTGGGTGGTGCCATCCCTGGGTTGGTGATCCTGGGTTTTATAAGAAAGCAAGTTGGACAAGCCATGAGGAGAAAACTAATAAGCAGCACCCCTCCGTGGCCTCTGTATTAGCTCCTGTCTCTAGGAATTTTCCCTGTTTGAGTTCCTGTTCTGATTTACTTCAAAGATGGACTGTGATGTAGAAGTGTAAACCAAACAAATCCTTTCCTCCCCAATTTGCTTTGGTCATGATGTTATCCCAGCAATAGTAACCCCAACAAGGACAGATATGAAGTAACATCTCACCAAAGATGACCTCTAGTGGAACTGTAGTGGAATCATACTCATGGTACTGAGTACAATCACTCACCTTGCTCACCATCTTCAAAGAGCTTGGAAGTATTTGCTTGACAGAGTCTTACTCTGTGGCCCAGTCTGGCCTTGGTCCTGTGTTCCTCCTACTTCAGCCTCCTAAGTCCTGGGATGACAGACACAAGCTACCACACCTTTCCCACAGGAGGTTTAGGGATAAGCCAAAACAACAGTACAAATTTGGGTTTTATTTCACTTATTTCAAAGTTACATACTTACTGAATTTGGAAAGATATGCCAAGTAGCATAACCTGTAAAAATGTAAAGCAGCAGGCCAGTGAGATGGCTCAATGAGAAGACTACTCCAACACTGACTGAGTTCCAACACTGGAACCCACATAGGGGAAGGAGAGAACCAACTGACCTCTGACCTGCACACATGCACTGTGAGATGACCCACATACGTGCTCTCACCTACATAAAATAAGCAATCATAGACAAAAATTAAAAAATGTGACGTGCAATAGTTACTTCTCAAACAGGTCAGGAAGCAGGAACTGATGCAGAGACCATAGAGGGATATTTCTTACTGGCTTGCTTCCCTTGGCTTGCTCAGCCTGCTTTCTTATAGAACCCGAGACTACCAGCCTAGGGATGGTACCACCCACAAGGGGCTCTCCCCTCTTGATCACCAATTGAGAAAATGCCTTACAGCTGGATCTCATGGAGGCATTTCCTCAAGGGAGGCTCCTTTCTCTGTAATAACTCCAGCCTGTGTCAAGTTAACACATAAAACCAGCCAGTACAATTGACCTCTTGATGACAATGGACTGAACCTCTGAACCTGTAAGCAAGTCCTACGTAAGTGTTGTCTTTTATAAAACTTGCATTGTTCATGGTGTCTGTTCACAGCAGTAAAACCCAAACTAATATGTGTGTATGTGTATGTATATGTGTATATGTGTGTGTGTGTGTGTGTGTGTGTCTTTTACACACACACACTTCCCTCTTTCCTTCTCCCTGTCCCTCTCCCTGAGGATTTTGATATTGTTCAGGATTGGGGAATACAGATTCCTATTTATAGAAAGAGTGGAAATGAAGGATAGCAGCTAATAGTTGCTAGGTGTCCACTTCAAATGGTTACCTAGCAACTATTTCAGATCAAAGCTGAAACTCAGAAGTTTGACTGAGCTGCACACTCAGTCTGCTAACTGTTGCCTCATGTGTACGGTTTTTAAATCAGAACTACCTTTGAAGTTATATGGACTGACACTCAACTGACTGTCATCTCAGCCTCTGATAAGGTGAATGAGCTGTGTTGATAGAAAACCACTCAGGTTATAAGGGAGAAACCTGACAGTAGTTAGAGCCAAAGCAAATACTTTTCAGAGTTGGAACGTAACAAGTACGTAACTCGAAAACAGATTTTTTAATCTGCTTTCAAGTAAGAATATTAGTAGTTTGCTTAAAATCACAAAATGAGTCAGAAAAGTTGAAGTAGGTGCTATATAAGATAATTTCCACTACAGTTAAAAATTACTCAAAGAGAACTCTTGCCAACTCCAAGGCCTCAATTCTTAGTTTACTTCTAGGAAACTAGAGCAAATATCTATAAAAGGATAAAAGCAGTGGCTGAAATGTGTAATATTTGTACCCCGTCTTTAAGACACACCTTTCTTCTACTAAGTATCTTTCCCTATCTATACCCATTTTATACCCATAGTTATTCAAAAATATAACAAATGTTTTACCTGTATGATTTCTTTGTAGCAGCTTTTGAAATGTAGCCTAATCTGAAAGGAAACCTCTTAGTTAGGTTAAAACTCTATTGCTCAGACTGGATATGTTAGGAATGGAATTTCCGCAAAAAGTCAAGTTCAGAAGAGTCACACATATACTTTCCATACTAAATTCCATAGTAGAACTATGAATAAAGCCTAATGCTGGAAACAGTCCAAGTGTCTATGAACAGATAACTGGATGAACAAAATGTAGCACATACATGCACACACACATAAACATACATACACACATACACATACATATACATATATGTGTACATTATGTTTAAATGCATATACACATACACAAACATGTATTATAGCTTTGAATAGGGAAGGAAGTTTGACACATGCTTGCATGAAAGAACCCTGAAGACACCATGATGTGTGTGTAACTGTGGTTTCTGGGTACTGACGGGAGGGAACAATGAGGAAATGCCTAATAGAGCAGAGTTTTGGTTGGAAAGTTCCAGTGGTTGGCAGTCAGGGCTGCACATCAAAGTCAACAGGCAATGTTGATCAACTGGGCATGGTTAAAGTGTAAATTTTATGCTGTGCATCATTAACTACAAAAAAGAAAACCCAATGTGCATATTCCTTGTTCTACAATGTTCTGAAATGTGTCTTTAAAAGATCATTACATTACAGGGAAAGAAAGATCTGCCATGGCTGTTATATTGTGTGTTCCTGTTGCAGGATGGACCACAGTGTTTGAGGAGCAAAATTGCTGCCTCAATCTTGCTGAGATTCTAATAACACCTAAGCAGAACTTTCATAAACAAGCCACGGTTCTATAGTGGGCCTTGATTAGAAAACTAAATGTTCATGTTTTTCCTCTCTGTGTGGTAAACTATAAAGACACATTGCCATTTTTATACAGGGCCATGGGCTAAAAATGATTGACTATGGGCTGGGGAAATGGCTCAGTGGTTAATAGCAGTGGCTGCTCTTCCAAAGGACCCTGGTTCAATTCTCAGTACTCACATAGTGGCACTTCAATCCCAGGGGATTTAATGCCCTTTTCTGGTCTCCTTGGGCATCAAGTTTGCATGTAGTACACAGACATATGTGCAGACAAAACACCCATATTCATAAATAAGTAAATAAAGAAAGAGTGAAAGGAAGGAAAGAAGGAAGGAAGGAAGGAGGGAAGAAAGAAAGAAAGAAAGAAAGAAAGAAAGAAAGAAAGAAAGAAAGAAAGAAAGAAAGAAAGAAAGAAAGAAAGAAGTTAAATACGATTAATGATTGGCTGGAGGTATGGGACTATAGCACACCATGATCAAATGTCAACACTGCATACAACCAGGCATGGAGGTACCAACCCATCTGTTATCTCTAGTTTCAGGAGGCTGAATTGGGAAAATCAGAAGTTCCAGGTTATCCCTGGTTACATAGCAACTTCGAGGCCAGATGAGCTATGAGATTCAAAATAAAACATGAACAAACAAGAAACTTAATTAAATTGGACTTTCAGGTTATTGTGTCACATATTAGCATAAGTCATTTTCAGAAAGATTTGTTTAGTTAAAAAGCATGATTCTGAATTGTGTCTTGGGTATTCCAACCTTCTGGGTTAATATCCCCTTATCAGTGACTGCATACCATGTGTGTTCTTTTGTGATTGGGTTACCTCACTAAAGATGATATTTTCTAGTTCTGACCATTTGCCTAAGAATTTCGTGAATTCATTGTTTTTAATTGCAGAGTATTATTCCATTGTGTAAATATACCACATCTTCTGTATCCATTCCTCCGTTGAGAGACATCTGGGTTCTTTCCAGCTCCTGGCTATTATAAATAAGGCTGCTATGAACATAGTGGAGCATGTGTTCTTATTGCATGCCGGGGAAGCCTCTGGGTATATGCCCAGGAGTGGTATCAATTGATTTCCAAGGAGATGGAAGGAGAGACCCCTGGTCCTGGAAAGACTGGATGTAGGGGAATACCAGGACAGAGAAGCAAAAGGGGGTTGAATGGGGAACAGGGGGAGGGAAGAGGGCTTATGGGACTTTCGGGAAGGGAGGAACCAGGAAAGGGGAAATCACTGGGAATGTAAATAAAAAAATATAGAAAAATAATAATAATAATAATAATAAAAGCATGATTCTACTCCATTCCCTGGGGACTCTGCCTGTTGGTGTGGACTCAGCTTAGCTCTTTCCCACCAACCGTATCATCCTTCCTAGCAAATCTCCATTCCTTTCTGTTGCTCAATCTAGAAACACTCTCTACTAGAGATTCCAAGTAGCAACACAGGGTTAGGACTCAGAGCAGTGTCTCACTCAGCCATCTTCTTGTAGTGAACTTTGAACTGTGGGCAAGAAGTGAAACGTTAGAAGCAGTAGTATACATCTGTAAATGATCAGTCTTTGCAACTCTGTAGAGTACACCAATTTTTCCCAGCTTAGCTCACTAGGAATACCTTTTGCTTGTACTCTTCTTTCCTCATTTTTGTGTTTAGTTGTATGTCAGGGAGTATTTCATTTCTTCAAGAGAGAGAAAGGATGTGGAGTTATGCAGGTGGAGAGGTGGGCAGGTTCTGGTAAGAGTTTGAGGAGGGCAAAACTGTGATCAGAATATATTACCTGAAAAAATTTTTCCAAAAAATTGAAACATTTTTAAAAGCACAATTCCTTCTTTTCATATATACAGATAGATATTTAATTTTTCTGGTTGGAAATTAGGTATATAAATTACAAAAAGAAATCAAGAAATTCATGGAGGTTCAAAATATCCTCTGGGGCATGTTGCAAGGCCTTTCAGCATTTTATCCCAGCAGTGTGGTAGACCAGATGTCTACTTCCATAGTTGGTACTCATTAAAGCCCTGTAGGTCTTGTCCAGGTTTACTGTGCTGCTTCATTGACCAACTTCCTTGCCTTCTGATTGTGTTCAGCCAATGGTCCTGCTTCAGAAGCCTCCAGAAGGACTTACTTTCAGTAGAGGAATTCGGAGTTTTCTTTTAGAGCCCTTTAAGATCCTATCTTAAAATGGTGATTTGAATATAAACTGTTTATTCCAGAACCAATCCCAATAAAACATGGTAGAAAAATGAGAAAGTGGCCGGGCGGTGGTGGCGCACGCCTTTAATCCCAGCACTTGGGAGGCAGAGGCAGGAGGATTTCTGAGTTCGAGGCCAGCCTGGTCTACAAAGTGATTTCCAGGACAGCCAGGGCTACACAGAGAAACCCTGTCTCGAAAAACCAAAAAAAAATAAAATAAAAAAAAAAAGTAGAAAAAAAAATGAGAAAGTGAAAGAAAACAGAGCAGCCAAGGAAAGGGGGATGATCAAGCAAGCTTTCCTTAGGGCCAGCTAGAGTTTAATCTCTAAGAAAATCTGAGGAGGTGAGGAGATCTACTTGAGGATGGGATGTGGAAATACTTATGGGCAATTCTTTGATTAAGGCTTTCTTCAGAATGAGTGCATGAAAACGCCAGCAAGCAAGAGGCTGCAGGAGCAACTCCACATTGAGACAAGAGAGCAAAGAAAGCTTAACAATGGTATCCTGAGCCCTGGCCTGCTTCCATTGAAGTCTCAAAGGGAGCTGCTGGAAGGCCAGTGCCCATGTAGTGGCCTGGCCAGTGCCAGAATGCTTCAAAGAAAGAAAAGGAGGTCATGGGTACCCACAGCTTTTTCATGGTGAAGTTTGCTCTGGAAAGAAGGGAAAGAAAGGGCTGGAGCAGAGATAGCTGATTAGAACAGGGTTAAACTGTTGAAAAATTTCTCTATCAATAAGAGCTGGGATAGTCTGGTGTGTGGGGTATGTGAGGGAGGGTGTGTTTTTTTATTTTGTGAGCCAGGGCCTTGTTTTGTAGCCTGGCCTCAAACTCAAGATCCTTCTGCTCAGCTTTCCAAGTGCTGAGATTATAAGTGTGTATCATCATACTTGGCTGACTAAGACAGACACAGACAGACAATGGATAAACACACACACACACACACACACACACACACACACACACACACACACTGTGCCTTCGGGTATCCAGTCATATTTGAATATAGTTTCCAGCTCTCAGCTCCTCTGTTCATATATGCAGCCAGGAGGCAATTCTCTAAAGATTAGCTCTAAGCAAAAGCTGTTCATGGTGCATGAGAGGAGGAAGGACATTTATGAACATGAACACCCGTGTTGACAAGGAGACTCATGATCCATTTCATGCTCTAGCAGTTCCAGCATTAAAGTTATTCGAATAAAAATCAGCATTCATACAGAAGAAGTTTTTGTCCCAGAAAAGACATTGAGGTTCAAATAGAACAAAAAGAAACAACCAAATATTGAGGATAATTGATTTGTCACATTATAATTAGTACAAGTTCAAAGTCTTATTACATCTACTTGCCTATTGGATCACTCAGATTAATACAGGGGACTATCCTGAAATATTCCTCAAACTTCCCACCAGAGACTCATATCCTTGATTTTACAGAGAAGAAAAATCACTCTTTAGTGGCTATACAAATAAATGCCACCCAAGACAGAGTGAGGATGGGATCCTTTGGGTTGAAGACATTTTTGGAATTGTTAACATGGTAGGTAGACTAGATGTCAACATCACTTGTTTGGCCACCCCTAGTAGTCTTCTTCTCTACAGAGAAATGTAAGTCCTAATATGACTCCCATACAGTTACAAAAAGCAAAGCGAACTCATAGCATAGAAAAGCCCAAGATTATGATACTTAATAAGAAGTTGAAGGACATAGATTCTATGATTAAGCTAACTAATCTTGGAAGTAATCAGGGCTTGCAGGAGTTCTGCAAGAAGCACATGCACATGTGTGCATACAGCTAAACACTTGTTTTAATGGGACAACTATTTGCAACTTACAGCATTTCTAATATTGATTATTTTGCCTATGGTCTTAAGTCATTGTGGTCAATGTGCTGAATATTTCATGAGTGACATGAGACACAGTAAATGGAGATAGGTGCTTTAATTGCACAGGGCTATTGTAAAAACAAGTTAGATAATGTAATATAAAAACAATTCCCAGGTTCTATAGTATATAATTATGAAGCATACCATTTACTTGCTTGCTTCTTGAATTCCTTCTTATGTATTTTTTGTAGTGACCATGTATTACTCTAATTGAATTGAGACCAGCTTAATCATTGCCAAATTGTTCTTCATTCTTGTTTTCTGCTATCTCAACATAGCTATTTATAAACATCTCTGCATGACTAGCATTTTTTTGAAATGCTTCCTCAGGATGCATTCTTGGAAGTGCAAAAAAATGGGTCTAAATAGAGTTGAGACATTCTTACTTAAATGATGAATGCCTTATATATCCAAACAATCAGTTAATTATGGTATACCACAATTCAGATTAATTAAGAAACTAATTTTAACCATAGTGATGTTAGCCAGTCAGCATATATAAAACCAAATTAAGATAATTTTCAAGATAGGAAGCATATACAATAGAAGAACCCTGGCCATAGATTAAGACTGGATTTACCAGTTCAACATTGCTACTAACCAGAGGCATGATCGGACCAAATCCAATTTATTTAACTCACTCTGACCTTAGTTTCATCTCCTACAAAGAAGAGTTCAAAGTCTTTTCTAGATCAAATACTGACTCCATGGGGGTACAAAGGCTCTTCTCTTCCAGGTAAAGCATCTGAGGGCAAATGACTGATAAAATTCGCATCTGATGGGTAATCTCAAAGCAAAGAGCTTCTCAGGGTGAAGAGCTTCCAAGTCTTGTTGTTATGTTATGATATCATAGCACCTCAGTGTGTGTGATTCCAGAGTAGTGGTTGGTGACCTTTGGGTGGAAGAAGAGAGGTCTCCACTCTTTACACATCAACAGTGTTTTCAAAAAGAAAAAAAAAAACAAAACAGGTTGATAATCCTACAGTGTTCCTTTAGTGTGGGCGAACAGGAATCAGGCCACCCTGTCCTCGTGGTCCAGGGACTGCCAGGAAGTCTGAAGACCCTCTGAATGCTGAGGCAGCACTCTTGGCAGCTCTGAGAGGAAGCAGAAAGGGAAGTATAATGAGCTAGTACTAAGAAAGAGATGAGGATACAGCAGGGACTGAGTGCTGAATTAACCCCTGACTGTCATTATCAAGCACTTTCAGAAATGGTCATATAATTATTTCAGAAAGAGCAAACAAACCAAACAACAAATAAGCAATGTCCTCCCACCACAGTCACGCCTATCCACACACTAACTGTATTCAAGCTTCATTCACTAATACTTAAAAAATAAATAAACTATAGTGCAAGGCTATAGTTACAGTTGTAGAAGTCTTGCCCAGCAAGTAAAAAGCCTGGCATCCCATGAGCACTGCAAAATTTAACTGTATAAATAAATTATGATGTTTATACTTATTAATTACTATTCCTGATTCAATTCTGGAGTTTCTTATCTTCATATTTCTTTTCTATTGTTCTGGCATGAATGCTGAATCTAAGACCCTGGACTAGAGGTCTTCTATAAAGACAAGGTAATCGACAAGACATCTACAATGACAGTGAATGATGAACTGTCACCAAACCCAGAGTCTCTGGATTATCCCGACCATCCACTGTCTCCTTTCCCTGTGGCCCTCAGAGCTCCAATTCTGAACTGATGTGTGACTGGCTATATGGCCTCTGATCACCCCATCTGTTCACCTTTGTTCATGATCATCTCCTCTGAAACCTAATGCCTTCCTCTGTTTACCGTGGTCTTCCTTGTACTTTGCTCCATGGAAAACCACTTGCTGTGAGCTTTTGAGTGCATTCATCTAGCCTGTACTTAGAAGATTCTTGTTCCTCTTCTTAGTCTACAAATGCTACCTTTGTATTAGATTCTTGTTCCTGCTTCTTAGTCTACAAATGCTGCCTTTGAAGTTTTAGCTAAAACAACTTCTTGAGGACCATTTTAGCACCAGACAGTTATAAACCCATAAGAGCTGTGTGTTTTGAAGCCCAACATTTTATATTGTTTTTTATACTTGAAGTGTTCAGCCAGAATTTAGTAAATAAGTGTTTTTGACACACACTATATATATATATATATATATATATATATATATATATTTATACACATACATATGTGTGTGCTAATAATCATATCACCAATTACTCTCTAATGCAAGTAAGTGAAGAATACAAATGATAAAAGAACGTATAACACAGTCGTGGGGTTACATTCAACCATGTTTGTGCTTAGATTTGTTTGATAGAAATTCATATAGAGCTTCTTGAGCTTCCTAATGCAGCAACCCTTTAATACATTTCCTCATGTTATGATGATCCCCAACCATAATATTATTTTGTTGCTACTTCATAACTGTAATTTTGTTGCTGTTATGAATTGTAATACAAATACCTGTTTTCCAGATATCTTTTGGGGCTTGGGACCCAAGATTGAGAACTATTGATCTAGAAACAAAGCAAAAGGAGACTAGATGGTCTAAGATCTCTTTCCTTTCCAAGGATTTAAATGATTCTAAAAGAAAAGTCCATCAATAACCCCTCTCCTAACACAACCCATGAATTTTTCTTATACTTTCTTCTCAAGTTGTTTTCTTTTAATTTCATTGATTTGTTTTGTATTAGGAAGAGAGTGCTTACAAGTGTAGAATGCAGAGGACAGATTGTCCAGGTCCTTCTACCGTATGAGACCTGGAAACTGAACTCAGGTGATCTGGCTTGGAGAGAAGAGGCCTTACCTACCAAGCCATCTCCCTGGTCCTCTCCTATACTTCTAGCAACCTTGAACTCATTTAAAATATCAAATTATTCTTAAACATATTCTATTACTTTTCAGGAAGTCTAGGACTGATTTACTCCTTAGCACAAGTTATTCTAAGTGTGAATCCCTCTGCAAAATGACTTGCCTGGAACAGTAGGCACTAAAGAATCATGTTTTGAATTAAGGAGTCCTTCCAAGAATCACTGACACAGTTGAAATTCTAATCTGGGTTCTTGGCAATCAGTCCACTGTTGGCCCTGGCTCCTAGCCTGTTGGAACATCGTCTCCATGGTAAGGAGATCCTGGACAGCCTTGAGACAAAGCAAGTTTCAAATTCTGGCTCTGTTATCTATAGGCTCTTTTCTGTCTTTCAGGTTATTGCCCAATTCAGCTAAGTTTCTATATTGCTTTTGTTTTGGTTTTCACCCATCAAAGGGCAAGAATAATAGTAAATCCTCAAGATGTGAGAGCTAAAGTCTAATGTGCCTTTGGACTACTCCAGACTCCGAGACTTGGCATACATAAGTGTGGATTTGCTGACTACTGCTTTGACCTGAGTATGGTGAGGGATGGTTTGGTCAAACACAGGGAACTTGGGAGGTATAAGTCCAGATGTGTCAGCTGCAGAATCCTGATCTACTGAGGTATATAGTACCACAACTTATCCAAGAGAATCATGAACCCACAGCCTGCCAATATGAACCCTGCCCCATTGGATTCTAGAGTCTCTTCCAGTAGAGGATCTTTTCTATTCCTAGTGAGCTGAGTTGGGAAGCATTAGTGTGCTCTACAGAGCCACAAGCATACAAAAACTTTGAACTCTGAGCAAGAAGGGAAATGTCAGAAGCAGGAGTACACCTCTGTAAATGATCAATCTACCCACCTCACCTTTGGAATTAAAGTTCACAGAAAACTTCACTCTCTGAGAATTTAGAGTACCCACCCCACCTCGCCATGCCTCACCCTGCTAGATCAGGATTTTGTAGGTGGTACTGGAGAATGTTCTTAAAGCAAGCTTCTAGGACATCCTGGTTTCCAGTGTAGCCTCTGGATGACAGTATTACCTTCACTTGGTAATTTATAGGAAATGCAGAATCCTAAACTGTGTCCGTACCTATTGAATCCATAGTTTAAAAGATGATAATAAAATAGATACAATGTAGAATGTAGAATTTACCATGATATTATTTTTAATATACAGATAAGTATGTTGAAGTGTGTTCACACTGTTGTATAGCCCATTTCCAGGACTCCTTTTACCATACAGAAATGGAAAATTGATACCTGTTAGGCAAGTCTCCATCCCTGTCCCAGCCTCTGGCATACACCCAGAACTTGCATTTTTAACAATATTCACAGCTGGTTTTTATACCTATTATTGTTAGAGAATGAGGAAACAAAGTATAAAAATCAAAAATAATACAATCCAGAGCTTTGAATGAGTTTGGGGAGGCAGCTAGGCAAAGTCAGGGGCAAAAGCATGGAAGTCAGTCTGTGGAAGCAATGCAAATCCCTCTGGGTAATTCTATTGCATGGTCAAGCTTGACAGCATTGCTCTAATCTCCTATCTCTTTAACCATTGCAATCACCTAGAGACTTTGAAACCATATCCATACCTGAGGTCATCTAAAGCCATGTAACTTCTAGAGGCAGGACATAGGCACTTAACTTTTTTAGATCTCCCAAGGATTCTAGGAACTCAAGACTATCTATCTATCTATCTATCTGTCTATCTGTCTGTCGTTATATTTGTGGCATATTGTTTATATGCATGTATGTGTAAATATTATACCTCTATAAAAATAATCCAATTTTTTTCTTTTGTGTTTCATTATCTTACTTCAGGGTACTTCTTCCTAGTCTGTGATACCAGCCAAAGTCACCGGGGCAAGAAGCCCAAATTATCAGATGGAAACAGATTACTCTGATAATTACCACATCTTTGATTTGTACACCAGATCTGACCACTCCACCCTTGCCTAACCTGCCTGGAACTTTCCGTTTACAATTCAAAGTTCTGTGGTCACCCATGATTTCAAATCTGCCTTCATCACCACCTATAGACACTGGGCAAGGGTGACTTTTGGAGCATGGATTAATAATGACTTGGCTTGTGACTCTTTTTCTCTGCATCATTGGGGCTGTTGACATCATCAATCAGAACACCAATGTGCACACTGTGATGGTGAATAAAGACACTGGGACAGTAAAATTTTAGAATTACAGTTGTAGAGAGAAGAAAGAGACTGACAGGCTACAGAAAATTCTGCAGTGCATGGTCATTAGAGGAAAACAGTGGCTGTAGGCTGGACCTTGGAGCTGCTCCATGTTGTATCTGCTCAGCCCTTCTGGCCTGAATGATACAGTAATGCAAGCAAGTCAATGGAGTTGCAAACAAGCTGCCTTTTTTGAAATAGCTCTTATTAGACATAATCAATCAAGTACTTTAGATGTAAACCTCTCCTTCATTGTCTGCTTCTCTCTGTGTCATTCTGTCTCTCTCTGTCTCTGCCTCTGTCTCTCTCTCTCTCTCTCTCTCTCTCTCTCTCTCTCTCTCTCTCTCTCTCTCTCTCTCTCTCTCTCTCCATCACTCTCTGTCTCTTTCCCTCTCACTCTGTCTCTCTGTTATTCTGTCTCCATTTCTGTCTCTCCCTGTCACTCTCCATTTCTGTCTTTCTGTCTCTCCCTGTCTCTCTCTCTCAAGACAGGATCTCACTACATAGCTCTAACTGGTCTGGAACTTGCTATATAGACCACAGTGGCCTTAAGTTTACAGAGATCCTGCTGCCTCTGCCTCTGCCTCTGCCTCTGCCACTCGAGTGCTGGGATTCAAGGCATGTGCCATCACCTGTCATTCTTTCCTGTCACTGCACTGGACGTATCTTTGTAATATTATTTACCACAATTAGCAGTTCATATACTCATCATCTGTCTGCTCTTGCTAAAATAACAGCTGTCTGCTTCTGTGTGAGATATGGTTGGTTGAACTTACCTCTTTCTTTCACAGAGTCTTGTGGCAAATATTTGAATGAATGAAACAAATACACACTCAGTGAACTAAAGTTGTGATCACATATTGTGCCATCCAATGACCTGGTAATCCCAAACTAACTGTGCCAGCTTCTCATTGTTGTGACAAAATATACAAAATAAATATATAGGATAACTTATATAGAAAAGGGCTTCTTTGGTCCGTGGATTTGGAGGTTCTAGTCTATAATCAATTGGCCTGTTGCTTTTAGTCTGTAGGAATGCCTGTCATGATAGAACAAAAACCTCATCTAATAGCCAGAAAGAAAGAGGAGGAAAAAAAAAAAAGGAAGGTTCTAAAGTCCCACTGTCCCCTCCAAGTGCTGGCCTCCAGAGTTCACTTTCCACAAGACCCTGCCTCGCAGCATCCCTACCACTTGCCAATAGTGCTACCATGCCAAGTCTTTCATGCATTGGTCTTTGGCAACCAATGCCCAAATCGCTGCACCAAGATAGAATAGTCTTGAGAGACTGCTAAGCCTTTAGAATGGAGAGGAGTGCTGTGGTAGAAGGGAACAGTGTTTGTGAGGAGGGAGGCCTGCTTGCAGTGGTCAGAGTCAGCATAGGCTAAGGTCTGTTTTCCCTTTGGGACATGCTGGTACAGGGTAGCCTGGGATAGATGTTAACCCCTATGTCTACAATTTGTATATCTTCCCCCATCATTTTGTCAAATCTCTTGCCCTTGGTTTCATGATAGCTCTTCTTATCATGATGAGTACTTTCACTCCCTTAAACACTATAATAATTAATTTATTTTTTTTTAAAAAAATCACACACTGTATAATAGATTTCACCCTAACATTTCATTGAGAGTTCTTGTAACTATTAAAAGCCAAAATATGTATTTAACTTATTTCTCAGCACAAATATAAATACTTGTTTAGATAGTCCTTGAGAACATTTAGGACTAGCTACTTGACCTGCCATCCTACTATGTTCTCAATCTGTTTCAATTTCATCTGTCTTAAAGAGAATAGTATAGCCACCCTTCTTAGGCCTTGGATTGCCCATATAATCAGCCATAACAGCTAAAGCTAATGAATAATTTTAATCTTAAGTTATGTCCTCTTCCATAATCCTGACCCAAAATAATGTATGTGTGCACAAGTGCATTGTGGTAAGCATTTCACTGAAAGCAACCAACATGTTGGAAAACAGCATGTATAGAAAAAATATCCACTAGAAATGCTGGAAGCAACCTACAGATACAGCTTGATATTGTCTACTTGCAGTACTGAGTACATCCAGGTCAGTTGGTATCTTAGTCAGGGTTTGTTTTTCTGCACAAAACATCATGACCAAGAAGCAAGTTGGTGAAGAAAGGGTTTATTCAGCTTATACTTCCACATTGCTGTTCATCATCAAAGGAAGTCAGGACAGAGACTCACACAGGACAGGAGCTTGGAGGCAGGAGCTCATGCAGAGGCCATGGACGGGTGCTGCTTACTGGCTTGCTTCCCTTGACTTGCTCAGCTTGCTTTCTTATAGAACCCAGGACTACCAGCCCAGGGATGGCACCACCCACAATGGGTTGGCCCCTCCCCCTTGATGGCTAATTGAGAAAATGCCTCACAGCTGGATCTCATGGAGGCATTTCAAGAGAGGTTCCTTTCTCTGTGATAATTCCAGCTTGTGTCAAGGTGATGCACAAAACAAGCCTGAACAACTGTGGTCAGTTAAATGACTTCTTTCCCTATAAAAGTCCACTAAAGATTTCTGTAAAGAGTCTCTCACCCCTTTTCCCATGGCAAGGTTTCTATGCTATTTCACTACATACAGAATGAGCTCTTTGTTATGGATAGGCACAGATCCAGGCACAGGTTCAGAAGAGATGCAGGCAGACCAGACATGCAAACTGAACAGTTATCAGATAGGTGTACACAACAGAGTACAGACCGGCCAGTATCTACAAACCACAGCAGATAGAAGATACAGTGAGAATTCAGATTTGGGTCCTAGGTCAAGTTAGTCCACAAGAACACTCTATTTTCATTCCTTAATGGAAATGTACTCACTCTGGTGCCTCTGAGGTTGTCTTTAATGCATTAATCAATGCAATTTTTGTCTCCCTCCAAGCAAATTCTTTCCTCTAGTCAGGTAGACATAGGCCCCATACATACAAGGAAAGTGCTCTGTTACTGATCTGTATCCCAAGTAAATTCAATTAGACTGCTTGGCTAGCAAGACCCAGGATTTTCCTGTCTTGACTTCACAAGCATTGGGTTACTTCTACAAACCACCATATCTGGGCTTTTCTATGGGAGCTGAGGAGCAGAACTCAGGTCCTCATGCTTATGTGGTGAACAATGACTGACTGACTGAGCTATTTTTTCTAACACCTTAAAAACATTTGAGAAAGTTTTGTTCTAATAGACATTTTATTTATTAATTTTTTCATACAATATGTTTTGATCATGTTTTCCCTTCCCAGATCTTTGCAACCAACCTCCTTACCCAACAAACTTTATGTTCTTTCTCTCTCTCTTCCACCAAAAAGACAAAACAAACAAAAAAAAATCAAAAGAAAAAGAATCCATTAAAAAGTGAATATTAAATAGACAAAAAAAAACTCAATAAAACAATAGGGATAATTGATTTGGGAAGAGGTGACCTTGACAGGCTTCTGTGGGTATGGCAGAAAAATATAAAGACCTCACATGGCAGCTTACTGGAGTACCATGCTGGGATGTAATATAATGTTCATCACATGTATGAATACCGGTGAATGATTGAAGTCATGTATATAAATAGGGAATAATTCAGGTTTTTATTCCAGTTTTGGGGAGTTCCTTTTTAGAAAAATTAAATTCAGAGTCTTGATACAAACCTGGGCAAGTTAGAACTCTAGGCTCTAAACTTTTATAGCTCCATTATGTGTGTGTGTGTGTGTGTGTGTGTGTGTGTGTGTGTGTGTGTGTTCATTTTTATTGTTATTTATAGTTTACAAATAATCAAAACAGGGAGTGTGAGAGATGACTTAGTTGGTAAAGTGTTTGCCATGCAAGCATAAAGACTTGGATTTGATCAGCATCAGTCATACAAAAAAGTTGGGTAGGGTAGTCCATGTGCCTGTAATTCCAACCCTGGGGAGGCTGAGACAGGAGGTCCCTGGAGCTTACTAGTCAGTCAGTCTAGCTGAGTTCACAAGTTCAAGAGTCAGTGAGAGACCCTGTGTCAAAAAAATATAGTGAAGAAAAACACAACCTACAAAACCCTCAAAGAATTAATTCTTTAAATTAATTAAAAAAAAATAGGATGGCAAGAAATGTTTGCTTAAAGGAGCTTGATATGGCTGTCTCCTGAGAGACCCTGCCAGAGCCTTACAAATACAGAGGTGGATGCTGTCAGTCAACCATTGGACTGAGCGTGGGGTCCCCAATGGAGGAGTTAGAGAAAGGACTAAAGGAGTTGAAGGGGTTTGCAACCCCATAGGAGGAACACCAATATGAACCAACCAGTACCCCCAGAGCTCCCAGGGACTAAACTACCAACCAAGGAGTACATATGGCTCCAGCTGCATATGTAGCAGAGGATGGCCTTGTCAGGTATCAATGGGAGGAGAGGTCCTTGGTCCTATGAAGGCTCAATAGATGCCCCAGTGTACAGGAATTGAGAGCAGGGAGGTGAGATTGGGTGGGTGGAAGAGCAACCTCATAGAAGCAGGGAGGGGGGGATGGGATAGGGGGTCTCTGGGAGGTGGGTTAACTGGGAACGGGGATAACATTTGAAATGTAAATAAAGAAAATATCCAAAAAAAATATATTTTAAAAAAATCTCACCAATTTTGACATTAAAAAAAAATAGGTGGCAAGTAATTGAGGAAGACCCTTGATATCAGTCACTGGCTTTCACATTTGTTTACACATCTAATACACATATGCACCACACACAAACAATCAAAATAGGGATCATATTATGCTATGCTGTGCTGTGCTATGCTGTGCTGTGGTATGTTATGCTATGCCATGCTATGTACATCCATACTGTTCTGTGAACTTTTTCTCGTGTGTGTGTGTGTCTGTGTGTCTGAGTATGTCTCTGTGTGTGTGTGTCTGTGTGTCTGTGTGTGTCTGTATGTAAGATTCTCAACTTTTAGAGCAATTCAATGGTTGATCCAACATTCATTACATATTATGATACTTCTGTAATTTCTACAGTTTGATACTCTGGTTGGGTGGGGCATGCTTTGCACAACCAGAACATGATAAGCCTAAATAAACAAATGTCTGTTGAATTGGTGCATTGTCCTGAGCTTTCTGTTTCCAGATTTAACAGGGATAAGATGGTCTGAGGAGGTGGAGGAGAGAACAGAGCACACTATTCTCTTCCCAGTCCTGGATGCCTGTCCTCTTCTGCTCATCCTTCCCCCACCCCCGTCCTGCTTCCTCCAGGCCATCATCACCCAGCCTAGCTGTTAGGAAAGAGTGGAAAACATCACTGAACAGGTTTGGCCAGAACACAGGATGGTGGGTTGGGAACATGCTCTAGGTTTCACAATTTCAATTTCGTGTGGCAAACTTCTTGAACATTATTTCCCCGAGTCAATGAGAGTACAGTCCTAAACATAAAGTGTGACTGAGGGTGGCAATCTGGGGAACAGCAGTACACTTAGTTATTAAAACCCTGAGAATCAAAGACTACTAAATAAATAAACATCTCACAAAATCAAGGAATCTATGTACACATATGTATAGTGTGTGTGTATGTGTGTGTGTATGTGTGTGTCACTGAGTATTGAACCCAAGGTCTCATGCATACTGCACAAGCAATCTTTCCCGGAACCACACAGCTAGACTAAATATTCTTGTTTGAAAGATGTACCAAAAGGCATAGTTAAGTTTCTTATTGGAGACATTTTCTAGCAAAACAATCAGAAGACTGTACTAGCAAGAAAGTCAATAGAGTCAAGGCTATAACGTCAGAACATTGACTATTTATTTAGTCTCCTCCTCTCCTTTCTTTTTCTTCTTCTTCATATGCTGGAGACTGAGTTCAGGATCTTAGACATGCTAAATATAACCTCTACCATTGAGATCCATCTGTAGCCTATCCGTAGCCTAAGTTCTGATGAGGAAATCTATATACCTACTTTCTTTAATAAGTATCTACATCCTGCATGGACAATAGTGGACTATGGTGCCTACCAACTTTTCTTACTGCCAGCCTCTAGAGGCCCCTGATCTTCTGGATGGAGTCTCCCCTTTCTGTTATTGGGTTAATCATGTCCTCAAGCACAAAAAAAAATTTAAGTAGATTTGCAAAAAAAACAGAGGGAGTGATTTCTTGTGCTTTTTTGTATTTTGTTCGTTATTGTTGTTTGTTTATTTATTTTGTTGTTACTGCTGTTGGTTTTTTGGGGTTTTGGGGGGGTTGTTTGTTTGTTTTGCTTTTCAGTATTAGGGTTCTGGTACTCAAAGAGCTCAAATGGCTATTTGTTGGCCTCAGGATAGACCAAAATATTTTAAGCCAAAGAAATCTAAAAAAAATGGCAGGAGCAGGATTACCATTCTAACTTTCACAAGATCTTTTCCTTGAAGCAGACTGGAAAACTCACTTCAGAGGTACCCACCCTATTCCCAGAGAGAGGGAAGATCTTTACTCTGAATGTGCCAAGAAGAATCTGAACCAACAAGCCTTACCAAAACTCCACCTCCCAATTTATTGCCTTTAGATCATACCTCCCTTGTTTAATCACACATCTCCATGGCTAACTACCTCTTAATGAAACACAGCATTAAAAAAATACAGAAATCCATCCCTTTCTTCAAGTCTCCATTTCCTTAAGAAGGCACTCATGTCATATAAAGTTGTTTAAAATTTGTAAACTTTCCTCATGTTCATCTGTCTTCTGTTACAGATACTTTCTATTATGGACCTCCTAAGACCCTGGGAGCTCTGGGGGTATGGGATGGTTCATATTGCTGTTTCTCCTGTGGGGCTGCAAACCCCTTCAGCTCCTCCATTGGGGATCCTGTGCTCAGTTTAATGGTTGGATGAGAGCATCTCCCTCTGTATTTGTCGTGCACTGGCAGAGCCTCTCAGGAGACAGTTATATCAGGCTCCTGTCATCAAGCACTTGTTGGCATCCACAATAGTTTCTGGGTTTGGTAGCTGTATATGGGATGGATCCCCAGGTGGGACAGTCTCTAGATAGCCTTTCCTTCAGTCTCTTCTCCACATGTTGTCTCTGTATCTCCTCCTGTGGGTATTTTGTTCCCCCTTCTAAGAAGAACCAGAGTATCCATACTTTGGTCTTCTTTTTTCTTGAGCTTCATTTGGTCTGTGAATTGTATCTTGGATATTCCAAGCTTCTGGGCTAATACCCACTTATCAGTGAGTGCATATGATGCGTGTTCTTTTGTGATTGGGTTATCTCACAAAAAGTACACATGGAAGGACCCATGGCTCCAGCAGCATATGTAGCAGAGGATGGCCTTGTTGGACATTAAAGGGAGGAGAGGCCCTTTGTCCTGAGAAGGCTTGATGCCCCAGTATAGGAGAATGCCAGGACAGGGAGGTGAGAGTGGGTGGATTGGTGAGCAGGGGGAGGGGGATGGGTTAGGGAGTTATTGGGGGGAGGCCAGGAAAGGGGACAACAATTAAAATGTAGATAAAGAATATATCTAATAAAAAAATGAACCTCCTAAGATAGTATAGAATGTTATTTCTTTTTTTCTATACTTCTGTATTGGTTACTTTCACCAACACTGTGAGCAAATACCCAGCATGGACAACTTAAGGAAGAAAAGACTTGTTTTGATGCACAGCTCCAAGGGATTCTATCTATGGTCTATTGACTCCATGTGCTTAGACATTATTACTGGGTGTGTGTGAAGCAAGAGAACTATTCACTTCTTGGCTTCAGACCAAGAACATGGAAGAAGGAAGATTTTGCTTTTTCCCTAATTGCCTTTACTCTTGCTGGTAAGTTCATCTAGTCTGTGGCTAAGTCATTTCTTCACTGGCATTAGAGCCTACTTCTTTGGGATTCCATTATATACTGGAGACCAGCTGGACTATTCAGTCTTATGGACTGAATGAGTATTAGATTCTTGGACTTTCCACTAAGAGACATCCATTGTTGGACTAGCTGAAACCACAGCTGTAAGTCACTCTAGTATATATACATAGTAGATAAGTAGATATCTAGCCATTCTGTTAGAGGCCATTGTGAAAAGCTGTGAAGGTGGTACCTAAGTTCTGGTAGAAGCACCAGGATATTGAAGCTAGCCAGGACTACCAGTTATTTTCAGAGACCAAAAGGCACAAGAGGAGCTGCCTCAAGAGACAAGCTGTGTGTGTTGCAGGTAGCAGAGCTTGGAAGGTAGGACCAACCAAGCCTACAGGAGCACAGCTGATGCCGTCATGAATCCTGGATGCTGTGCTTTGAGCTAAAAGACTTGATGCTTTCCCCACTGCAGTTTGGTCTTGTTTTGGTCCAGGCATTCCTTACTAGTTTCTGCATTCCTTCCATTTGGAATAGGAATGTTTATTCTGTGTCATTGTATGTTATAAATGCATGATTTTTTTTCATTTGTTTTATGAGAACTTGTAAGTAGTATTTTGTCTTGATGCTCAAAAGAGACATTGAACTCTAACTTTTTTATTTGAGACAGGGTCTCACTGTGTAACTTTGACTGTCACGAAACTCACTGTGTAGAACAGGCTGGCTTTGAACTCACAGAGATCTGCCTGCTTCAGCCTCATGTGCACAGCCATTAGAGACATGCGCCATCATACCCAGGCTGAACTCTACCTTTTGAACAGTGTTGAGACAATAAGACTACAGGGACTGTTGAAGCTAGAATGGATGCATTTTTGCCATGAGCAAATAGAAGTCAGAGCAAGACTGGTATAGCTTAAAGTGTTATGTTTGGGTATCAAGTTGATAAGGGGTCAATTTGTGGTAGTTAATTCCCACCACAACTGATTGGATTAATAAACACTAAGGCATTTTAGTGAGAGTGTTCCAGAGAGGTTTAACTGAGAGGACTTACTCTGAACATGGCAACACCATCCCGTGGGCAAGAGTTTTGGACTAAATAAAAAAGAGAAAGGTGGGAGCTAGGAAATGGTGGTGCAAGACTTCAATCTGCATACTTGGGAGGCAGAGGCAAGATCTCTGTGAGTTCAAAGCTAGGCTGGTGGCCAGTGAGCACTGACAATTTCTCTCTTTGCTTCCCGACTGAGGATATGATGTGACCAGCAATCTCCCTGCTCCAGCTTCTTCCCAATCACTTTGCCCAGTCTTAAGGTCAAAGAAGCTTCTTTGGTTTGTTCATATCTGCCACGTATTTTATCAGAGCAAAGAGAAAATAACCAATGTAGTCTGAGACTTAGTCAATGGAATGGAAGCCAAAATGCTGCCTTGCCATTCAAGTCTAAGTCTGACTGACACCCGAGGGAACTTGAAGTTTGTTTCTGGGTCTGGTTGCTGAATGGTGGATATTCCCAGGACACAATTAGATAGAGCCATATGGGAACCCCAATTCCCGTATGAAAAATATCTTCCCAAAACCACCATTTAAGCAGGAACATGAACTTATCAGTTCTATGAAGAGGTCAGTTTATACTGTATTATCACTCAGAGTCTGGTGATCACAATATTAACCTTGCCTGATTAATTCACTTCTTCCCTCTGATCTTTCTTCAAATGCACTTTTACTGTTTGGACAGACATGTTTGGGTTGGACTTTCTGTTGTTGTAGAGAACATGATACCCCATTCTTTTCTGCACCCCACTTCATAGTTGCACTGTGGCTTTTTGGTTGTCTGTTCATTCAGTTCTCTCCTCACATTCAAAGCCATCTTTCCAAGAGAGAAGATCCTGTTTTGTTAAGGGCTTAACTGGCAATTCTGATTGGATGCTTTTGCCCATATCCTTTATTCACTAAAATAATACATTTTTGTCTACTGCAAATGTCTCTCCATTTAAGGATTGAGTATAATTGCCTTCATGTGTATTCTGATCCTAGCTAATAGCTTCATACTTCCTGATTACTTAATAAAAGTTCTAGCAGCCAATTATGTTAAGTGATATCATAAGGTATGAAAAGGTGTAAATTATGCAGAAATGCCCTACCCTTGTTTGGGGGAAGGGTCATATTTCTGGATCTGCACGCTCGTATTTCCTGTCCCTCTAACTTTAACAGGAATTAGAAACTTGGGAATTGAGTGATAAAGGTTAAGGAGACAATAAAGAATCTGACTTCTGCAAAGCAGAGTCTGTGTAGAGCAAGTCATATCTTGTTTTATAAGGATCACACCCTTGCCACAATCTTATTTGAAAGTAACTTAATATTGAGGAAGAGTCACAAGTCTTCATGAACAAGCTCCAGGTATAATGCATGCCAATCGCATGCTCTATCTACTAAGGAGCCTTCCTTCCTTCCTCCCTCCCTTCTCTCTCTCTCTCTCTCTCTCTCTCTCTCTCTCTCTCTCTCTCTCTCTCTCTCTCTCTCTCTCTCTCTCTTTCTCTCTCTCTCCCCCTCTGTGTGTGTGTGTGTGTGTGTGTGTGTGTGTGTGTGAGAGAGAGTGTGTGTGTAAGTGTATGTAAATGCAAATGTATGTACTGCGTGCAGAGACTAGAGAACAACCTCAACTTGGGCACAGCTTACTTTATAGTGAGTGGTTTGTTTTTTGTTTTTTGGGTTTTTTTTTCTCTTTTGGTTTATTTTGATTTTTGTTTTTAGCTAAGATTTGTCAGTGGCCTAGATATCACTCATCAATTTGGTTTTCTGGTATTCTGTACAGTATAGAGAATGATCTATGATAGCCATACTTTTCATTTTCAATGAGTGGGTTTGTCAAGTATAGAGTAAGCCAAAGGAGAAAATAAAGAATAAGTGGTGGACAGATGGATAGACTGTTGTCTAGAGAGACGCCAAAACATTATTGTGCCTGACAGTCAGAATATCCAGCAGAAATCTGCTGAGGAAGCCCCTTTAAAGAAGCCAGTTGATGTTCCTGATAAGAGTCCTAGGCAGAGCAGAGTGTCCCCTTGAGTAAAGCTTCCAGGTAAAAGAACAAATAACAGCAGGAAGGTAACATCATCAAATTGGGAGCTTAGAAACATACAGAAGAAACTGACTGGGGAAGCCCCTTTAAAACAAGCAGCTGGAGTTTTCTGTGAGCTGCAGACAGAGCAGAGTGTCCTTTAGGATGAGAGTCCAAGTCAAAGAATGGTAACAGAGATACCCTCACCAAATCAGGCATCTTTCAGAAACCAACTTGGGAGGTTGAGTCAGTCAGCCGAAGTTCCTTATTGAGCTTTTTATTCATGACAGAGCTTCTCATGTCTGAACTTTCATTTTCTCTTTCCCACTGCCGACATTTTTATAACATGGGATAAACAATAGTAATCTCTGCCGGAAATTGTATTCCAGCTGTTCTCAAGAATGATGATTTTACTCTTGAGTCATTTTACTGTTCTATTTCCTGCCTGTCACAGAGTTAGTAGGACCAGTGTTGCAAGATATTTCTTTTTTTTTTTTAGGGGAGGATTTTTTTTTATTTTATTTTTTTAATTTACATTCCAAATCACTTCCCCTTTCCCGTTTCCTCCCTCCCCGAAAGTCCCATAAGCCCCCTTCCCTCCCTCTTTTCTCCATTCAACCCCCTCTCGTTACTCTGTCCTGGCGTTCCCCTACATCCAGTCTTTCCAGGACCAGGGGTCTCTCCTTCCATCTTTTTAGAAATCTATTGATATGCGGATTGTGTCTAGGGTATTCCGAGATTCTGGGTCAATATCCCCTTATCAGTGACTGCATACCATGTGTGTTCTTTTGTGATTGGGTTACCTCACTAAGGATGATATTTTCAAGTTCTGACCATTTGCCTAGGAATTTCGTGAATTCATTGTTTTTAATTGCAGAGTAGTATTCCATTGTGTAGATATACCACATCTTCTGAATCCATTCCTCCGTTGAGGGACATCTGGGTTCTTTCCAGCTTCTGGCTATTATAAATAAGGCTGCTATGAATATAGTGGAGCATGTGTCCTTATTGCATGCAGGTAAAGTCTCTGGGTATATGCCCAGGAGTGGTATAGCCGGATCCTCCGGGAGTGTCATGCCCAGTTTTCTGAGGAACCGCCAGACTGCTTTCCAGAGTGGTCGTACCAGCCTGCAATTCCACCAGCAGTGGAGGAGTGTTCCTCTTTCTCCACATCCTCGCCAACAACTGCTGTCTCCTGTGTTTTTGATCTTAGCCATCCTGACTGGTGTGAGATGGAATCTCAGGGTTGTTTTGATTTGCATTTCCCTAATGACTAAGGATGATGAACATCTCTTTAGGTGCTTCTCAGCCATTAGATATTCTTCAGGTGAGAACTCTTTGTGTAGCTCTGTACCCCATTTTTTAATAGGGTTACTTGCCTCTCTGGAGTTTAACTTCTTGAGTTCTTTGTATATCATGGATATTAGCCCTCTGTCGGATGTAAGGTTGGTAAAGATCATTTCCCAGTTAGTTGGTTGCCGCTTTGTCTTTTTGACAGTGTCTTTTGCCTTGCAAAAACTTTGTAATTTAATGAGGTCCCATTTGTCTATTCTTGATCTTAGAGCATAAGCTATTGGAGTTCTGTTCAGGAAATTCTCCCCTGTGCCCATATGCAAGATATTTCTTATCCATTCACATTGAGGCAGTGAGAGGCCAGTGATTGGAGGGGAGAGAGGAGGAGGAGCTAAGAGAAGTGAGAGGCCGGGAGAGAGAGAGAGAGAAAAGTCCTTGGCAGTGGGGCAGAGAGGAAGACACAGATATCCAGATGGCTTCAGACATATTTCTGGTGTTTTGGAGAGGTTAGAAATGACTTTATCATTGTAAATTGGCACTATGTAGTTGGGAGTTTTACATACTTAAAGATATTTGGTTAACTATTTAAGTTTAAGAGTCATGCTTCACCAGGTATTTGAGTGCAGAGCGGGAGCACAGGACTCCTGCTGTTTACAGAAGCTTTGGTTGAGAGGAAACACAGCTGGGATGCTGTGAGAGCTAGTTAGGAAAGATTGACTCAGTGGTGACAGAGAGTCACCCTGAACTGGACATGCCTGGTCTTGGTGCAGAGGCCTGGCGGGGTAGGACTCATTCTTAATTATTACCCACTACAGACCAGACCATTTCCTGTCGAATAATTAATTGATTGATTGATTGATTGATTAATTAATCTCGGCACGGATTTACTACCTGCCTCAAGGTTTCTGTTCCCAAATGAAAGACACACACACAGTCTTTATATTTTTTTTACATATTTTAAGTATATATTTTATTTTATTTTTTCTCATTTACTCTTTCATTTTATTTTTTTATTAGATATATTCTTTATTTACATTTCAAATGTTGTCCCCTTTCCTGGTTCCCCCTCCCCCGAAAATCCCATAAGCCATCTCCCCTTCCCCAATCCACCCTCCCCCGCTTCCCTGTCCTGGTATTCCTCTACATTACAGCATCAAGTCTTTCCAGGACCAAGAGCCTCTCCTCCCTTTGGTGTCTAATAAGATCATCTTCTGCTGCCTATGTGTCTGGAGCCATGGTTACATTACAAGGTTACATTACAGTAACTCCATGTGTACTTTTTGGTTGATGGTTTTGTCCTTGGGAGCTCTGAGAATAATGGGTGACTCATATTGTTCCTCCTGTGGTGCTGCAAACCCCTTCAGCTCCTTGGGTCCTTTCTTTAGTTCCCCCATGGGAACCCTGTGCTCAGTTCAACTGGTGGCTGAGAGCGTCCCCCTCTGTATTTGTCATGCACTGAAAGAGCCTCCCAGGTGATAGCTATATCCTGCTCTGGTCAACCAGCACTTGTGGGCATCCATAATAGTGTCTGGGTTTTGTAACTATATGTAGGATGGATCCCTGGGTGGGGTAGTCTGTGGATGGTCTTTCCCTCAGACTCTGCTCCAACTTTTGTCTCTGTAACTTCTTCTGTGGGTATTTTTTTCCCCTTTCTACAAAGGACCCAAGTATCCATAGTTTGTTCTTCCTCCTTCTTGGGCATCATTTGATATGTGAAATGTGTCTTGGGTATTCTAAACTTCTATATCCACTTATCAGTGAGTGCATGCCATGTGCATTCTTTTGCGATTGGGTTACCTCACTCAGGATGATATTTTCCAGTTCCATCCATTTGCCTAAGAATTTCATGAATTCATTGTTTTTAATGGCTGAATAGTACTCCATTGTGTGTATATATACTACATTTTCTGTATCCATTCCTCCGTTGAGGGACATCTGGGTTCTTTCCAGCTTCTGGCTATTATAAATAGGGCTGCTATGAACATAGTGGAACATGTGTCCTTATTACATGCTGGAGAATCCTCTGGGTATATGCCCAGGAGTGGTATAACAAGGTCCTCCAGTAGTATTATGCCCAATTTTCTGAGGAACCCCCAAACTGATTTCCAGAGTGGTTGTACCAGCTTGCAATCCCACCACCAGTGGAGGAATATTCCTTTTTCTTCACAACCTCTCCAGCACCTGCTGTCTCCTGAGATTTTTATCTTAACCATTTTGACCAGTGTGAAGTGAAAGCTCAGGGTTGTTTGATTTGCAGTTCCCTGATGACTAAGGATGTTGAACATTTCTTTAGGTGCTTCTCAGCCATTCAATATTCCTCAGGTGAAAATTCTTTGTTTAGCTCTTTACCCCATTTTTTCAATAGTGTTATTTGGTTCTCTGGAGTCTAACTTCTTGAGTTCTTTGTATATATTGGATATTAGCCCTCTGTCAGATGTAGGGTTGGTAAAGATCTTTTCTCAATTTGTTGTTTGCCGTTTTGTCCTATTGACAGTGTCCTTTGCCTTACAGAAACTTTGTAATTTTATGAGGTTCCATTTGTCAATTCTTGATCTTAGAGCATAAGCTATTGGAGTTCTGTTCAGGAAATTTTCCCCTGTGCCCATGTGCTCAAGGCTCTTCCCCAGTTTCTTTTCTATTAGTTTCAGTGTGTCTGGTTTTATGTGGAGGTCCTTGATCACATGGACTTGAGATTAGTACAAGAAGATAAGAATGGATCAATTTGCCTTCTTCTGCATGCCGACCTCCAGTTGAACCAGCACCATTTGTTGAAAAGGCTATCTTTTTTCCACTGGGTGGTTTTAGCTCCTTTGTCAAAGATCAAGTGACCCTAGGTGTGTGGGTTCATTTCTGGGTCTTCAATTCTATTCCATTGATCTACCTGCCTGTCACTGTACCAATACCATGCAGTTTTTAACACTATTGCTCTATAGTATTGCTTGAGGTCTGGGATACTGATTCCCCCAGAAGTTCTTTTACTGTTGAGAATAGTTTTCACTATCCTGGGTTTTTTGTTATTCCAGATGAATTTGAGAATTGTTCTTTCTAACTCTATGAAGAATTGAGTTGGAATTTGATGGGAATTGCATTGAATCTGTATATTGCTTTTGGCAAGACGGCCATTTTAACTATATTAATCCTGCCAATCCATGAGCATAAGAGATCTTTCCATCTTCTGAGGTCTTCTTGGGTTTCTTTCTTCAGAGACTTGAAGTTCTTGTCATACATGTCTTTCAATTGTTTGGTTAGAGTCACACCAAGATATTTTATATTGTTTGTGGCTATTTTGAAGGGTGTCCTTTCCCTAATTTCTTTCTCAGACTGTTTATCCTTTGAGTATAGGAAGGCTATACTCCTCAGTTTCTGTTGTTATATCTCCCTTTTCTGATTTTGTTAATTTGGATACTGTCTCTGTACCCTCTTGTTAGTCTGGCTAAGGGTTTATCTATCTTGTTTGAGTTAATTTTTTATCCGACCACTTTGCTGAAGTTGTTTATCAGCTGTAGGCATTCTCTGGTGGAGTTCTTTGGGTCGCTTATGTATACTATCATATCATCTGCAAATAGTGATAGTTTGACTTTTTCCTTTCCAATTTGTATCCCTTTGACCTCCTTTTGTCATCTAATTGCTCTAGCTAGAACTTCAAGTCCTATATTGAATAGATATGAGAGAGAAGGCAGCCTTGTCTAGTCCCTGATTTTAGTAGAATTGCTTCAAGTTTCTCTCCATTTAGTTTGATGTTGGCTACTGCTTTGTTGTAAATTGCTTTTACTATGCTTAGATATGGGCCTTGAATTCCTGATCTTTCCAAGACTTTTAGCATGAAAGGATGCTGAATTTTGTCAAATGCTTTTTCAGCATCTAATGAAATGATCATGTGGGTTTTTTCTTTGAGATTGTTTATGTAGTGGATTACATTGACGGATTTCCATATATTGATCCATCCCTGCATCGCTGGGATGAAGCCTACTTGATCGTGGTAAATGATCATTTTGATGTGTTCCTGGATTCGGTTGGCAAGAATTTTATTGAGTATTTTTACATTGATATTCATAAGGGAAATTTGTCTGAAGTTCTCTTTCTTTGTTGGTATCAGTGTAATAGTGGCTTCATAGAATGAGTTGGGTAGTGTTCCTTTGTTTCTATTTTGTGGAATAGTCTGAAGAGTATTGGTGTTAGGTCTTCTTTGAAGGTCTGTCAGAATTCTGCACTAAAACCATCTGGTCCTGTGGTTTTATTGGCTGGAAGTGTTTCAATGACTGCTTCTATTTCTTTAGGGGTTCTGTGACTGTTTAGATGGTCTATTTAATGATATGATGATCCTGATTTAATTTTGGTATTTGGCCATCTGTCTAGGAAATTGTCCATTTCCTCCAGACTTTCCAGTTGTGTTGAGTATAGTAGAATCTGATGATTTTTTGAATTTCCTCAGTTTCTGTTGTTATTTCTCCCTTTTCCTTTCTGATTTTGTTAATTTGGATACTGTCTCTGTGCCCTTTGGTTAGTCTGGCTAAGGGTTTATCTATCTTGTTAATTTTCTCAAAGAACCAGCTCCTGATTTTGTTGATTCTTTGTATGGTTCTTTTTGTTTCTACGTGGTTGATTTCAGCCCTGAGTTTGATGATTTCCTGCCTTCTACTCCTCTTTGGTGTATTTGCTTCTTTCTGTTCCAGAGCTTTCAGGTGTGCCGTTAAGCTGCTAGTGTATGCTCTCTCCAGTTTCTTTTTGGAGACACTCAGGGCTATGAGTTTTCCACTTAGCACTGCTTTCATTGTGTGGCATAAGTTTGGGAAGGTTGTGCCTTCATTTTCATTAAATTCTAAAAATCTTTGATTTCTTTCCTTATTTCTTCCTTGACCAAGGTATCATTGAGTAGAGCATTGTTTAGCTTCCATGTGTATGTGGGCTTTCTGTTGTTTTGTTGCTATTGAAGACCACCCTTACTCCATAGTGATCTGATAGGAGGCATGGGATTATTTCAATCTTCTTATATCTGTTGAAGTCTGTTTTGTGACCAATTATATGGTTAGTTTCGGAGACAGTACCATGAGGTGCTGAGAAGAAGATATATTCTTTTGATTTAGGATGAAATGTTCTATAGATATCTGTTAAATCCATTTGGTCCAAAACTTCAATTAATTTCACTGTGTCTCTGTTTAGCTTGTGTTTCCCTGATCAGTCCATTGAGGAGACCCAATTGTTGAAGTCACCCACAATTATTGTGTGAGGTGCAATATGTGCTTTGAGCTTTAGTAAAGTTTCTTTTACAAATGAGGGTGCCCTTGCACTTGGAGCATAGATGTTCAGAATTAAGAGTTCTTCTTGGTGGATTTTTCCTTTGATGAGTATGAAGTGTCTTTCCGTGTCTTTTTTGATGACTTTAGGTTGAAAGTCAATTTTATCCGATATTCGAATGGCTACTCCAGCTTGTTTCCTGGGACGATTTGCTTAGAAAACTGTTTTCCAGCCTTTTACTCGGAGGTAGTGTTTGTCTTTGACACTGACCTGTATGCAGCAAAATGCTGGGTCCTGTTTACGTAGCCAGTCTGTTAGTCTATGTCTTTTTATTGGGGAATTGAGTTCATTGATGTTACCAGATATTAAGGAATAGTGATTGTTGCTTCCTGTTATTTTTGATGTTATTTTTATGTTTGAGTGGTTATCTTCTTTTGGGTTTGTTGCTTTTTCTAGGGTGTAGTTGCCCTCCTTGTATTGGTGTTTTCCATCTACTATCCTTTGTAGGGCTGAATTTGTGGAAAGATAGTGTGTAAATTTGGTTTTATCATGGAATATCTTGGTTTCTCCATCTATGGTGATTGAGAGTTTTACTGGGTATGGTAGTCTGGGCTGGCATTTGTGTTCTCGTAGAGTCTGTCTGAGATCTGCCCAGGATCTTCTAGCTTTCATGGTCTCTGGTGAGAAGTCTGTTGTAATTCTGATAGGTCTTCCTTTATATGTTACTTGGCCTTTTTCGCTTACTGCTTTTAATATTCTTTCTTTGTTTAGTACATATGGTGTTTTGATTATTATGTGACAGGAGATGTTTCTGTTGTGGTCCAGTCTGTTTGGAGTTCTGTAGGCTTCTTATATGTTCATGGGCATCTCTCTCTTTAGGTTAGGGAAGTTTTCTTCTATAATTTTGTTGAAGATGTTTACTGGCCCTTTAAGTTGTAAATCTTCACTCTCTTCTATACCTATAATCCTTAGGTTTGGTCTTCTCATTGTGTCCTGGATTTCTGGATGTTTTGGGTTACAAGATTTTAGCATTTTGCATTTTCTTTGATTGTTGAGTCAAAGCTTTCTATGATATCTTCAGCACTTGAGATTTTTTTCTTCTATCTCTTGTATTCTTTTGTTGATGTTTGCATCTATGACTCCTGATTTCTTTCCAAGGTTTTCTATCTCCAAAGTTGTCTCCCTTTGTGATTTCTTCATTGTTTCTATTTCTGTTTTTAGATCCTGGATGGTTTTACTCAGTTCCTTCACTTGTTTGTTTGTGTTTTCCTGTAATTCTTTTTTTTTTTTTTTTTGGTTTTTCGAGGAAGGGTTTCTCTGTGTAGCCCTGGCTGTCCTGGAACTCACTCTGTAGACCAGGCTGGCCTCGAACTCAGAAATCCACCTGCCTCTGCCTCCCAAGTGCTGGGATTAAAGGCGTGTGCCACCACCGCCCAGCTTTTTCCTGTAATTCTTTAAGGGATTTTAGTGCTTCCTCTTTCAGGACTTCTGATGACCCATGTTCTCCTATATTTCTTTAAGTGATTTTTGTGTTTCCTCTTTATGGGCTTCTATCTGTTGACCCATGTTCTCCTGAATTTCTTTCTTTTTTTTTTTATTGAATGTATTCTTCATTACATTTCAAATGTTATACCCCTTCCTGGTTTCCCCCCTCCCTGAAAACTCCCTGAAAACTGTCTGGTTGGCTGACATTTTCGTTCTTCCCATGGGGCTGCAAACCCTTCTTTAAATGATTTTTGTGTTTCCTTTTTAAGGGTTTCTGCCTGTTGACTCATGTTCTCCTGTATGTCTTTAAGGGAGTTATTTATGTCCTTCTTGAAATCCTCTAACAGCATCATGAGATGTGATTTTAAATCCAGGTCTTACTTTTCTGGTGTGTAGGGGTATCCAGGACTTGCTGTTGTTGGAGACCTTGGTTCAGATGGTGCCATGTTGCCTTGGTTTCTTTTGGTGATGTTCTTGCATTTTCCTTTTGCCATCTGGTTATCTCTGGTGTTAGCTGGTGTTGCTCTCTCTGACTGCGACTTATCTGTGTTCCCTTCTCTCTGTGTACACTGGTATGTAGGTACTCCTGCGAGACCTGCTCTCTTGTGGTTGTATTTGGTTATGTAGCTCTGTGCCCCTGATCAACTCTGGGTACAGGCGGTAATCGGAAGACTCCTGTCCCAGGCTGTTCCTAGGCTCTTGTGTCCTCAGGGTTTCCTGCTGTTTCTTCTGAGCAGCAGGGGTGGTCCTACCTGTGTTGCCTGACCTCTCTGCACTCCTGAGTGGTTAACTACCTTTGTGTGTCACTTGGATACGGTACACGGTACACGGTGGCAGAGGGTGGTCCCAAGCCGGAGAAGGATACCGGAGGGTTTCTGCCAGAGGGTTCCAGGTGTGATCCTCTGGCGAGGGTGCAGTCAGGCCCCTCCACACTCCTGGGTGGTTAAGCTGCCTCCCTGCACCACTTGGGTATGGCACGCTGTGGCAGAAGATGGTCCTAAGCTGGAGCAAGTCTTTGTATTTTAATATGCCTTATGCAGCACATTAGCTGGGCAGCTGCCTAGCCTCCTACCTCCTGCAGATTACTCCAAGTTACTACTTACTAAATTCTATGTTCTACCTTGCCTGTTCTAGACAGTTGAGTAGCCCCCTGGGCCTTGCTCCTTCACATGGTGACCATACCTCTCTGTCTTCACTCTTCTCAGGCATGGTGTCTCTCCTCTCCTCTGTATTCTCCCTGCATGGCAACTCTCTACTCCCACCCTGTCCCAAGCCCTGGGAAATCCCTACCTCTGTACTCCCCAGATATTGACTGCTGGCATCTTTATTTACCAATCAGAACCAACTGGGGGCAAGTTTCCAGAAGCTACATGCAGACCCTCTCGTGTAAACAGTTTTGTGGAGGGAACATAATTAGCATTTGTAATACAAGCAGCTACATCCCCAGATAAGGAGCCTTGGAAGATGTTTTGAAACAAACATGCTTGGGTCTAAAATGATGGTGTGGGGTGCTAGGATACCCTGCCTCTGGAGTCAGATTCTCAATGAGTTCAAATAGCCCATGATAATACTAATAAGATATACATTACAACTGGATAGCCAGCTAGCCCCAGTCTCTCATTTCCCACATCTGAGATTACAAATGCCTGTTTTTTCTTATGAAGCTTCTGGGCATTAAACTTGAGTCCTTACGCTTCAAGGCAAGTCTGTATCTACTGAGCCATCTCTCCAGCTCAAACTCTTTTTCTTTTCGTGGTCTTCTTACAACCTATTCGAAGGAAGTCTCGCAGTGTCACCTGCTTTGTCAACTTTGATATACGAACCCAATATCACACAGCCAACTGTCTTAATAACAAAAAGGGAGTTGGGATTAGTAGATTAATTCCCTTTTTGTTTCCTACCTCCATTTCATGGGGCACCGAAATACATAAATCATTAAGACAATGTCTCCATTTCCAATGAACTTGAAGTCTCTTGAAGGAGACACATACATTTCCATTTAACAGAGTTAAGAAAACTCCTAGGGAAAAGTTATACACTGGACTCTATGGAAGGGCTGCTAAAAGTCACAATGTCCAGTTTGAGGTTCATAAAAGACTTCAGAGGGAAAGTGGTGCTCAAGTTCAACTACAAAAAGCTGTACAGTATTTGAGCAAAAAGCATGAGGAGAGAAACAGTGGGACTTGGTGAATGGATTGTGTAAAAGCGTTGTGGGAGAAGGCAGAAAGGACAGAACTTAGAAGAGGCTTCCAAGTGTGAGTCTGAATTATTTATTTCTATTAGAATTTAAGTTCCCTGAGTGCAGGAACATGATCTTCTTTGCCCCACTAATGCGCCTTCACTACTGAGCAGAGCTCTTGGCACCTAAATGTGAAAAGTAGACGCTCAGGCTTGAATCTCATCAGATGCATTTCTCTGATACAATATTTTGGCAAGTGATAAAGACTGGTAAGACAACCAGTCCTGAGCCTAATGCAGTTGTCCAGGTATTGAGTTTAACATGGTCTCCAAGTAGTTAGGAGAACAGAGCCAGGACAAATGGACATATTTGATAACCAGCAAGCCAAAGATGCTTCTTAATACAGGAGGACAAGCAGAGTGGGGAGAAAAGATGGGGGAAGAAATGTTCGTTCATTCATTCATTCATTCATATAAACCAGGCTGGCCTCAAACTCACAAAGATCCATATACCTCTGCCTTCCACATGCTAGAATTAAAACTACGTGCAACTGCACCTGGCCCTGGGAGTATGATTTTAACAAATGTTTCTCCATTTTGCCCTCAGCATTACCTACCTTTGTCCTTTGGGAACTCTCTAAACGGGTAATGTTCAGCACAGATTTATATGGGCATATTCATTCAAGTCACCTCTATGTAATTATGAAATTATATGATTTATGAAATTATAATTTAGAATAGTTTTATAAGCAATTATCCTATAACTGCATGCAAGTCACTCTTATCGACTCTCCCATAACTCTTCTGTTCTTTGTATTTTCCATTTTTACTTTCTATTTCAAATTCTTCATGACAATTTGCATAAGTATCCTCTTATGTTTGTTGTAGATGGTTTTGGACAGTGTAAAAAACACAAAGAAGCAGAGAAAACGTGGCCCATCATATTCTTACCCAAGACTGGCCACTATATCATTGATATAGTTTTCATATACATTTACAAAAATTATATCAAAGAGAACAATTTGTATGATCTTATATGATTTTGTATCAACTTGTTTTTTTCCACTTAACATGGGATCATATTTTCTCCTATTAATGTAAGCATTCTCTTATTAGTCACAATATTGCCTGTTACATGATTGTATAATTTTTAAAAAATTCCCTTATTTTTATTTTAAATATAATAAAATTATATATGTATATATATATACACACACATATATATCTATATATCAATATATAGATATATATGTGATTTGCCTGCATATATGCATGTGGAACACATACTGGGTGCCTGGAGAGATCAAAAGACTGTGTAGATCCCTAGAACTGGAGTTACAGATGGTTGTGAAATGCCATGTGGTTTCTGGCAATGGATCTCAGGTTCTTTGCAAGAGTAAACTATACACTTACCTGTTGAGCCATCTCTCTGGATGTAAGTTGTATCATTTTTAAAGCACATCTTACTGTAAGGTTTATAGGGTATTTCTAAGTTTTTATTATTAAAACACATTGTGAACTATTTCTTTGGCTCAACCACTTTGTTATTAACTACTTCTGAATATTAGAATCACCAGACTAAAAGGAATGAATACTTTGGAGAGTACTTTCCCCAATCATTCAGCAATAGCATGTTGTCTTTGACAACATTTCCATCACCATCACCATCACCATCATCATTTAGGTACTAAGGGTTGAACATCAGGTCTTGTGCATGCTACAAAACTGACTCTAATACAAAGTTACACTCCCAGGCCATAGTTAGTGTATGTGAGACCACTTCTCCCACAATGTTCTTGAAAGCATAGATCTAGTGATTTGTTTTGGTTTTGTTTTTAAAATAAGTGCTATTCAGATCACCCTTTTATTCTGTTCCACACCTTATTGATAATAAAAACAAAACAAGCTAATTTTTAAGCCACAAAAGAAAAGTGTATGATTGGAGAAGTTCACATCAGGTAATTTAATTAACCAGTGGTAGTTACAGAGAAGTTCGAATCCCAGGTGTCTCTGTATAATCTCTGACAGGCTCGTGCTTACAGGGCTTCATGAGAACGCAGCCTGCGGCTCTCAGGCCATTTCTGATGACCACAGTGCTCAGCTGGCAACATTTCAGAGATGGTTGGACTGTGCCTCTAATTGCCACTCCTTCCAACAGAATCTGACTTTCTTCCTGGTCTTCCTTCTTTCCCCTTTGTCTTTCATTTTTTTTTCAGTTTATTCAGCTATGTCCAGATGTTGCTTCTTGCTCTTAACTGGCCTTATGAATCCAGAAATAGAATCTTCTATTAATGCTAAAAACAAATTCTTCCTCGTCATCTCTTTCCACACTGACTTGCTCACTCTTCCTCACTTACTGGGGTGTTGGTGTCAGATGTATGCACTGGACCAGATATTTAAAAAGATTAAGGAACTTGTAGGCATAGTAGTGACTATGTGGCTATTTTGTTTGAAGAATCTTTACTGTTACAAACACACACTTTTTTTTAAGACCTCTTCTTTTTTTGAGGATGTATATATTTTTTAAAAATGGATGAGACCTGTCTCCTCCATGTCTCCATCTCTCTCTGTTCTGCATTACATATTTATGATTCTACTCATTTGAAATTCTTCCTTGTTTTAGACTGAGTCTCATATAGCCCAGTCTAGCCTCTTCCTCACTAGGTAGTTGAGGACCTTGAGTCCTTCTGCCCCCCACCTCCAATGCTGAGATTACAGTCCGTGCCACACACCTAGTCCCTGTTCTAACCTTCTTGAAAATTCTACATCCTGACCTACTTTTAGCCAACCCACGTTTTTTTTCTGCTGTTCCCATCTGCTGCCATAGGCGTTGCATGTATTATTCTCAGAATAGGCTTTACCTAAAAACGGAGAGAGTCTCCATGTCTCCATTCATGATCTTTTGGGCTTTTCAAGTTCTTAATGCAATCCAAATAACCAAGTCCACCATTTCTAAAAATAAAACATTTTCTGCTAATATTGCTTAGCTTTGTAATTAACAGAAGGTAGGATAACTAAAGAGGTTGTTTGAGGGGGTGGAAGTGTAGCTCCGTGACAGACTGTGAGCCTACAAGCATAGGACCTTTGCTTCATGCCCAGTAGCCCCTCCTCCAAAGCCTTTTCCTTTGGGAGTGTGCCAACCAGAATGTAGGTATGTAGCTTCTTGAGTCTATCAAATAATGAATTATTTATTATTAACAATCATAAATACTTTCAAGTTACGTCCTTATTTGTTACACTGTGAAATACTAACTACTGCTGCTCTCTACCCCTGCAGCTGATATCCAGTGCACAGAGTGTTAGTCAGTGAATAGCCAGGGGCACAGATGAGGGCATCTGCTAGTATTCAATCACCTGACCTTAGGCCTCCATTTTCCAAGCCTGAAATGAGAAAAGTGACCTCTGATCTCTGAAGTAAGAAGGTCAGTTTAGTTCAAATTGTTATCCAGCCTCTTTCAGAGCTAATAATCTGAGCTAATCATATTTCAGCACCTGTCCCCAGAGACAAACGACAGGTTTATCCAGTTATAAGACTTGTTTGTTTGCTTGCTTCTTAATTAATTTCCCTTTAGTTCAAAATAATAATAATAATGTTAATAATAATAATAATGGTAGTAGTAGTAGTAGTAGTAGTAAAAGAGCTAGCAACAACATGAAAACATAAATCAACATAATGATATTGAACAATATACTGAGATTTTAAAACAAAATGAAGAGAATCAAAATACACACATGAATTATTTGGTACTATCTTGCAGATGGGGGACAGTGTCTATGCCAAACACTGTGGTGACCCAAGAAGAAGGAAGCATCAATGGCTCACTAAGCTCACACTTTCATCACTTCATAGTAAACCAAAGAAAGTTTTCTTGGCCTTGTCTTAAGAACACATTTTCACATTTGAACAATTTGTTTTTAACTAATCAACTGCTTACTTTGCATTACTCGGGATCAATTTAACCCACAGACTTGCTACTAAACAAGCCTTCTATCAAGCTCTACTATCTTAGTTAGGGTTACTATTGCTATGATGAAACACCACAACCAAAAACATGCTGAGGAATGAAAGGTTTATTTGGCTTATTCTTCCACATTGTAGTCCATCTTTGAAGGAAGTCAGGACATGAACTCAAGCAGGGCAGGTGCCCTGAGACATGCCCTGTCTCAGGAGCTGATGCAGAGGCCATGAAGGGATACTGCTTACTGTCTTGCTCCCTGTGGCTTGCTCAGCCTGCTTTCTTATAGAATATAGGATCACCAGCCCAGGAATTGGACCACCCACAAAGGGGTAGGTCCTCCCCCATTGATCACTAATTTTAAAAATGTCAAAGAAATATTAAAAAAAATTTAAAATAAAAGAAAGAAAATGTCCTACAAACGTGCCTACATCCTGATCCTATGGAAGGCATTTTCTTAACTGAGGCTCCCTCCCCTAAGAGGACTTTAGCTTGTGTCAAGTTGACATAAAACTATCCAGAACATACACATCTAGCCTTCTTTTTTACTTTTTAAGATGAGGTTTCACTAAGTTTCAGGGGCTGGCCTTGAACTCACTCAGTAGATAAGGCAGGCATCGAGTTTATAATCCCCTAGCCTCAGCCTCCCAGTACAGAAGTTATAGGCCTATGCCCCAAGGCCCAGCATCTCCCATGGATTTTGATTCATTTTTCTAGGGTTGCTAAGGCAACCACAACAAACAGAATGGTGTAGAGAATTAGAATCACGCCAGTGATGGTGCTGAGGACCTGCAGTCTCAGCTCCTAGGAGCCTGGATTAGGAAGATCACGTGAGCCCAGGAATTCTCAGCCTTTGTAGGTCATAGAGTCAAATTCCATTTCAGTATCAGTGGCAAAGGCAAAGAACTTAAAGTGAAACATAAACGAGAAAGGAAACATGTTCTTTCAAATTCAGGAGGATAGTGGTCAAAAAAATCAGGGTTCGTGGGGCTCACAGGGGTGAATCCATTCAAGGCCTAAGCGTCGGAAGCTGCTGGCAGCCTTCAGTGTACATTAGCCTGGCGTTGTATAACCAGTCCTCTAGCTTGTCGTTACATGACTTTACTTTGTGTTCATGTGTGTTTCTGTGTCAAATTTCCCCGCCCTTTCTCTTCCAAAGACAGCAGATACGGAAGGGATTTAGGGTCCACCCTAAGTCAATGTGACCTCATCTAATCTCGCTTATATCTGCAATGAGACGCTCCCCATTTCCCAAAAGATCACATTCATCTGTACCGCGTTAGGTCGTTAGCAGATCTCGGGCAGGGCCTCAATGCCACCCATGAGGAAACTTTTGTCAAAGGTTGAGAGATAAGCTGGCAACTCCATCATCCAGTTGCTCTGCTCACGGAGGATGTGGCCCTGCCCTCATCCGCTCCTTAGCATCACTGTCCTGGAGGCTGGCTGCTGGGGGTGGGGACAAGGGTGGGGGTGGGATTCATCTTCTCGCCAATGCCCCGAACTGCCCAGGGGCATATTAATTAATAACAATAACTGGCTCAACAAGTTATTTGTAGAAGAAATAGGAAAGACTCTGACAGCATTTATTACAAACTAAAGTTCCGGGGAAGGATAACAAGCTTCTTTACAGAGAGGAGCAACTCTTGGCTGTCTATGTGTAAGGTTTTGCCATGGAAACCTAGCTACATCCATGCACACTCTGGATTCCTCTTTGAAGAAGTTGCCTTTGGATTTTTAGCTAAAGTACATAGTGGAGCTGTTTGATGTGTACTACTCCAGAGAAGACAATGAAACAATGAGTCTGGTCCAGGAGTTAACCCTCCCAGACCTTGGACTAGTTTTAATACCATACATCTAAATGAGTTGGAGTCTATATTAGTCGGGATTTCTTTTCTTTCTTTCTTCTTTCTTTCTTTCTTTCTTTCTTTCTTTCTTTCTTTCTTTCTTTCTTTCTTTCTTTCTTTCTTTCTTCCTCCCTCCCCTCCCCTCCTCCCCCCCCTCTTTCATTACTACAACAAAATAGTTGAGGCAGGATATTTATAAAGAGAAGAGATATTCTGTCACTCACAGTTCTAGAAGATGGAAGTCCAGATAGCCTACAAAAGGCTCTGAGAAGCCATTTACCCGCCTTGCCTGCTTCCCATTAGATGAGAGAAGAATTTACCTTATCTGTACCTTCCTCTCCTTAGGAAGCCACTTGAAATCAATGATAGTGGCTCCACTCTAGTGACCTCATCTAATCTATGCCCTTTTAGAAAACTTTCATGAGAGCTAGGGAGATGGTCCGTGGGTAAAAACGCTAGCCAAGCAAGCCTGGCAAACCGAGCTCAGGTTCCCAGAACCCATATAAAAAGCCAGATGTAGTAGCACAATACCAGCCATTCCTGCATGTCTATGGGGTGATGTTGATGGAGACAAGAGAATCTCTAAAAGCTCAAGCCTGACTATTACACAGAAAGAAAGACCCTGTCTTTAAAACATGGTCTAAAGGTAAAGATAGATGCCAGCGGGTTGTCCTCTGATCTCCACATGCATGGGATGGCTGTTCTCTGACCTCTACATGCATGGGGTGGCACAAACATACCTTTGCCTACTCACACAAACAAGCACATACCATATATAGAGACACAAACACATAGCTACACAGAGTGCTCATGATGGATCCTGTTGGTATTGTTTCCTTTTTTTTTTTCCCGAGACAGGGTTTCTCTGTGTAGCCTTGGCTGTCCTGGAACTCACTCTGTAGACCAGGCTGGCCTCGAACTCAGAAATCTGCCTGCTTCTGCCTCCCAAGTGCTGGGATTACAGGCAGGCACCACCACTGCCCAGCTAAGTTACCACTTTTTAAATACCATTTGCATAGACTTTAAATGTTAAAGTTTTATATGTGCTCAAGAAAATGAGACATTCAAACTATTGCAGAGCCAGAGGACGCTGGGGAAAAACTCAAGTCCCTCAAGGCTCAGGCAGATTTGAATCCTGGTCTCTGGAACCTGAGCCCCAGAAACAGGCGCCCCTCTCTTCCTGGTGCGCAGGTTAGCTGTGCATAGGGAGAATGTAAAGGGAGCCTGTACCACGGGGTATGGCAGAGGGGTTTCAGCAAGGCTGTAGACAGAAAGGGCACAGCCCTTGGTATGTGGGTACATGCAGTGGTGGAGACACTGGCCAAGGCAGCGCAGTACAAGAGCACCTTCAAGAACTTTTGGGCCGAGGACTTAATAAAAAAGCCCAAGTGGATGGACACGAGTGGATTTGTGTCTGAGCAAATGTGAGACAATTCTGGTCCAGAAACAGATATGAGGGTTGTTTTCTTTCTTTAAATGGGTTTTTTTTTAAAGATTTTTTTGAAATTATAATTACAGCTTTTTCCTTTAATCCCATGCCTCCCGCTAGGTCAGAGGTTCTCAACCTGTGGGTCTTGACCCCTGTGGCAAACTTCTATCCCCAAAACTCTTTGCATTATGACCTATAAGAGTAACAAAATTACAGTTGTAAAAGGACAACAGAAGTGATTTTGTGATTGGGTTTCACCACAGCATGAGGAACTGTATTGAAGGATCTCAGCTTTAGAAAGGCCGACAATCACTATGTTGCTATCTTTGAAATTCATGAACTCTTTTTCTTAATTGGTGTGTGTGTGTGTGTGTGTGTGTGTGTGTGTGTGTGTGTGTGTATTCCTAAATACATAATCCAACCTTCTCAGTCTGTATAATGTTGTTTATGTATAGATGTTTTCAGGGCTGGCTTTAGTGTGTTCTTCCCTGGGGAAGACTATTTCTCCAGCTCTTAGCCTTCCTTCGCTGTCTATCGTTTCTCTGTGTGGAGTTGAGGCCTCATGAGTCTGCCGCCACCCACACTACCATGCCTGCCTATCAATGTTCTCGTTTAGTTCATGTCTCCGAAGTCATGATGGTGAGCCTTTCTAGGTGTAGCTGCGGACATTCCTAGGAAACACAATCTCCAAAACTTCCTGTTCCTCTGGCTTTATAATCTGTTCACTCCTATGTACACAATGACCCCTGAGCCATAGGTGCAGAAGTTATATTGTAGATGTGTATACTAAGCTTTAAAAATAACTATCACTGTTTTATTTTTCATTGTGGTAAAGTATACATAATGCAAAATAGGAAACTAAAGCACTTAAGAAGCAGAAGTAGACAGATTGCAAGTTTGAGGTCAGCTGGAGCTACAAAGAAAGCTTCAGACCAGCCTGGAAGACAGAGACCCTATCTCAAAACAACTATAACAGTCAACAAACAGAAGCCAATTTGCTGAGATAAATCAACTTCTAAAGAAAAATAAGGTTATTTGTGTTCACAGATTTGGAGGTTCAGTCTATAACTGGCTGGGCCTGCTGATGTTGGGGAAGACGTCATGGTAAGAGTGTTCTGGGAAAAGGTACTTATCTTGTATCTGGGAAGGAAAGAAAGAAAAAAAAAAACGAAGCATCAGTAGATCTCTTCAAGGGCATGACCCAGTTACCGCCTCCATCTTCCTCCTCCTCCTCCTCCTCCTCCTCCTCCTCCTCCTCCTCCTCCTCCTCTTCCTTCTCATTTTGAGACATGGTCTCACCATGTAGTTCTACCTGTCCTGGAACTCACTATGTAGACCAGGCTGGCCTGAGGCTCATAGAGATCTGCCTGTCTCTGCCTCCCAGGCACTCGGATTAATTTGTGTGCCACCACACCTGACTTGGACTTACTTCTTAAGGCCCTCCGTCTCCAACTGTGTCAGACTGAGGACTAAGCTATCAATACACAACAAACCAGCTTGCCTAAATCACAATAGGTACTGTTTCCTCTCTAACTTTGCAAATGGGCATGCCTCTGCTGAGAACAGAGAAGTGACCCTCTCCTTTAAATCCCACAAGCAGTATCCATGAACCATCCCACCCAGGGGAAGAAGGCTGACAACCCTTTCTGCTGACAACCAAGCTGGTGGATGGCAAGTCTGTATATTTGGCACATGTGTGCACCCGTGTGTGTGTGTGTTTTACTTTTCTATAGGAATAGATCTTATTCTCCATAGAAAGAACATCATCAGATTTACTTGTTTATGTTCTATCAATAGATACATAAAATTTATAAATATAACACTGCAGCATGCCTAACTGGCTGATGGAACACTGAGAGGCTGGGATTTGTATGTGCAGAAAGACAGCTGGAGGACTTTGGCAGTAATGACAGGATTTTATTACTCTCCCTGCAAATGAAAAGTATGAAGATGTAAGCCCACTGATTGTCGATTGCTAGAGATGCTTTCTGTGATTTCACCCCTTGCTGAAATTTCACTGCCAACTTGAAAGGAAAATGACCAGAATTGTAAAGGGAAGAAATGTGCTTTTAAGCTGCAGAATAAAACAGTTAGGGAGTTGAAATATGATCACCGTAAATGGCATTTGAATTCAATGAGGGATGGTGATGTTCAATGGAATGTTACACACATACACATACACACACACACACACACACACACACACACACACACACACGAATTTGTAAGATAATGGTAATATCACAATTCAAAGTAGCTACATATAAAATACAACAAAGAAAAGAGCAACAGAAAATGCAACATAATGATAATTACAGTCTAGTGCAGTAACTAGATGGGCCTAGGATACTTGATATATACAAACAGTAGAGGCAAGCCCTCAGAGCAATTCATTCCTTAACTAATTTTCTCCACTGACCAAATAAAACCAAACCAAACAAGCAATAATAATAATAATAATAATAATAATAATAATAAATTAGAAATCCATCTCCTTTCAATGGATGCAAATTTTTAATATAAGTTTGCTTGTGGCAGCCTGTTGAGCTAGTCAAATACACATATAAGCTAGTGTGCATATCAGAGTGCTGGCGTTCTTTCGGTTTATTTGTTATTACCCAGGGTCTTACTATATAGCTTTGGCTGGCTTGGAACTTACCATGTAGTCTAGGCTATCCTTGGACTCTCAGAGATTTACATGCTTCTGATTCCTGAATGCTGAGATTTAAGGTGTGTTCCCCCATGCCCAGCTCTCAACCCCAAATGGAGATGTGAACCTCTTGTCTTAAACTGGGCCTGCAGCAGACCACATACATACAGTTCAGGGCATTCAATCTGAAGCCTAGGTCTGGTGCTGAAAGCCTAGATATAAACACGTTTCCTTTTGAGGCTCACTGGGATTTGTTCTATTTGAATTATACACATTGTTTTCATTCCTTGGTGTCTAAAGTATGGAAGGCTGCAATCTGCTTGCAGCTCTTTGCATGTTTTTAGTTAGGGGTGGACTAGTCCTTGCAGGCTAAGCTGGTCCTATAGCAACAGGGACAAAAGATCAGGCCTCCACTGCATTGAGAGAGATTCAGATTCGAAACCTCAGGAGGAAGCTAGGTGCTGTAATGACAAACTTACATCCTCATTTGGAGCCTAGGAAGGCAGGACATAGCTCAGAGACTTTGAAGAAAAGCCTACAGGAGGGCCTTGTTTTCATGGTGAAATTTTGAACTATGCTAACTCAGACTAAAGCATTTGAAAGTATATCCTTCTCTGTGCACAAGAAGAAAATAACTGTAATTTACACCTAATTTTTATTCTTATTTCATACAATTACATTTTCTATATGCATGCACAATTCATAGAATGTAAATGCATATATAAATGTGTGTGTTGTACACAACTACATAATATCCAGGTTTTTTTCCTGAAATTTTGTATTTCAGAGTTGATATTTAGAAAATAGATGAACACTTTATACTTCAAAGATTATCTTAAAATTTTATGTTAGATGTATGGTTGATCATGGTCCTCCTGAGTCTAACCTGAAAAGCAAAGCTTTGTTATCTTCAGAATGAGGAGTCTCAGCTGTTAGACCCAACACTCACGTGCTGCCTTGTGATGGTGAATTTCAGATCTCGACATGATTCTGTTTTTTAAAGTAGCTAGGAGGAGAATAACGTACAGTGGTCTAAAGAAGAAGTGGGGGTGGGGGAGGGGTGCTCTAGTTAGGGAAGAGAGAGGGGGATAATTGCATAAGAAGGGAGAATGGACAGTCAGTCCCTGGAGCCTACAGAGTGAAAAGAAAACTGACTGACATAGTTGCCTTCTGACTTCCATGCACTTTCTGTTTTGGAATGGGAATGTTTCCTCTATACTTTTTAACACTAGAAGTCTGAAACTTGTTTTTGATTTTGCAGGAGCCCACCAGTTGTCTTGGGCCTTAGAAAAGACTTTATTGAACAATAACGAAGTTGTTAAGAGTTAGGGGACTCCTAGAGATAATCTGCACTTTGTATTATAAAATGAATGTAAGTTTTTAAGGGCCAAGGATATAATGTTGTTCTTAACTGTTTTTTTTGGGGGGAGGAAGGGGAAGGGGAAGGAGGAGGGAGAAGGAGAGGGAGATGTGGAGGGTATAAACTGGATAAATGGTTCGATGGTTATTTGCACTTACTGCTCTTGCAGAGGACCTGGGCTTGGTTTTTAGTACCAACATCAGGTGTCTCAAAGTTGCCTTTATTCCAATTCCTGAGAATCCAGTGTGCTCTAAACTCTATGGGTACCTGTCTAAAACAAAGAAGAAAAATTCCCATTCCAAAAGTCATGAAAGTCAGAAGACAACTTATGGCAGATGTGGTATGCATAAACTCATGCACATGCACATGTGTGCATATGCACACACATAACAAAAATGTTAATTAAGAAAGTGACATCTTTAATCCCAGCACGTGGGAGACAGAGACAGGTGGATCTCTGAGTTGGAGATCAGCCTAGTGTACAGAGTGAATTCCAAGGCAGCCAGGGTTACACAGAGAAACCCTGTCCCAAACTAACAAACGAGGGAGGAGAGGAAGAAGGGGGAAGGGGAGGGGAGAGAGGGAGAGGGAAGGGGAGGGAGTGGGAGAGGGAGAAAGCTTGTGATCCATTGGATGTCAAGTTGAAGAAAGATAGACTCATGTTGGTTAATTTCAATTATAACATGACAAGATTAATAATCATCTAAGACATTAATAAGGTACAACTTTGTGTCTTTTAAGAACTTTTCCAGACAGGATTAACCAAAGGGAAAAAACATATCCTTATTGGAGACAGCACTGATTCACAGGCTGGGGTTCCAAACTGGATGAAGGGGGCAGGGAGATGCAGCTAAATGACAGGGAAGTTTACATTTCCCTGCTTTCTGGTCCACCAAGCTGTGAGGAATCCCAGCCACAGACTCCCACTGATGTGAATTTTGTGGTGCCTTCCCTGCTGGGGTGGCCTTTACCCTCTCTCAATTGTCTCTCATCAGATATTGGATCTCATAGATGAAGAAAATAGCGGATATGTATCCTGGTTAACTTTGGCTGTCTGCTTGACACAGTCTAGAGTCTGTGTGAGAGGAATTACCTGATCAGAGAGCCTGTAGTCATGGTTTGTCAGGAGAAGGGGGTTGTCACAGATGTAGGAGGGCCCAGCTCCCTGTGGGTAGCACTATTCCTTGGGCAGGTGGTCTTGGAGTGTATAAGAAAATGAGCTAACCATGAGCCTAAGAGCAAACCATCAAGCCAATTCCTCCATGGTTTCTACTGTAATTCCTTGGCTATAAGGAAATGTTCTGGCTAAGATGTAACACAGTGTGGGATAGCAAGCAGACCCACCTTGACTTCCTGCCTGGAATCACTGCTTTAACTTCCCTCAGTGATAGATGTGGACCTATAAGCTAAAATAAATCTTTCTTCTCCTAAATTCTTTTTGGTCAAAGTGTTTTGTCACAGCAACAGAAAAGTAATGGATGCAATAAGCATGTTGTAGTTAGTAGAAGTCTAACTTCTAAAGCAGTTTTAAATTCACAGAAAAATTGAGAGTACAGTATAGAGATTTACCATATACCCAGCCTCTGTACACACTTAACTTCCTTTACCAATAACCCATTGTTAATACCCTTCTCCAGAATGACACCCTGTTGGAACTGATGACTCTTCACTGATACATCACGGCGACCACAGTTTACATTAGAGCTCATTCATTGTGATGTACATTCTATGTACATATTTGAAATAGTTATACTTTGTTTTACTAGACTTACTCTATGAGCTGTTTGGCATTAAAAAAAAAATCACAGATTGGAAACCGTTTACCTGCCAACACTTGTATCAGGCTGCATCTGTAAATGTCATGTTACTCGTGACCCTACATACAGAGACAAGGATGTGCCTGCCTGACTCTGACTCCATTTACCATTGTTAATCATTCCCCCACCCCACCCCAATTGCCACCCCCAAGTGGTTCGAATACGATTGGCCACTATAGGCTCATAGAGAGTGGCACTATTAGGAGGTGTGGCCTTACTGAAGTATATGCGTGCCTTGTTGGAGGAAGTGGGCATCCCTGGGGCCAGGCTTTGAGGTCTCAAATACTCAAGTCAGGTCTAGTGTGACATTCACTCCCTGCTGCCTGCTGGCCAGGATGCTGAAGTCTCAGCTCCTTCTCCAGCGCCATGTCAGCCTGCATGCCGCCATGCTTCTCAGTATGACATAATGGACTAAACCTCTGAAACTGTAAGCCAGCCCCAATGAAATGTTTTCCTTCATAAGAGTTGGCATGGTCATGGTGTCCCTTCACAGCAAGAAAACCCTATCTGAGACACTAGCTCATTTGCACATTTGTTTGTGTGGGGGGTTTCCCTGCATGTGTGTTTTTATACTGCTTTCATGCCTGGATTCCTCAGAGGTTAGGAGAGGGTAATAGATCCCATGGAACTGGAGCCACAGAGAGCTGTGAATACCATTTTAGTAGTTAAGGAATATCGATGCTAAGACTTGTTATCTGGCAAATAAGCATATAAGAAGGTAACGTATGTCATGAGGGAAGTGCAAATTAAGACTCCAAGGCATCACCACATGTCGAAGGATTTTCCCTGTCTGATTACATTAGTGCAGAGAAGGTCTCTGATTGGACAGGGTCAAAGAGGCGGAGCTAGGAGTTGGGGAGACGGAGAGTGAGTCAGAGAAGAGGAGAAAAGAATCATGGACTCTGGCATGAGCCCGCAAGTACCAGCCACTAGTAGCTAAGTTTTCACGAGGTTAGAAATGTGGGGATAAAGCTTTTATCATTATCAATTGGCACTAAATTATTGTATTGACATCCTATAAATTCTGATATTATTTATAGATAAATCTGATTGGTTAATTAAGTCTTAAGAATTTTGATGTACTTGGTTACTGGAATGTGGTTCCACCAATTAAAGGGGTTTATGGCAGAGAGGGAACACAGCTGGGATGCTGTGGGAGCTAGCTGGGCGAGAACATGCTGAGCGGGACCTTGCCAGGACACGGTGTTGTGGCCTGGCGGGGCAGGAGAGATGGCGGGTCGTTTTTTAATATTTCCCACAACAACCACATCCTTAGTAGAGTGGGCAAAGTCCAGAAAACCCATGGTACCAAATGATGATGTGCAACAATGGAACCCCCACTAAATGCCATTAGGAACGCAAATTGGCATGCATACTTTGAAATACATTTTGGTTTCTTATAAAACTAACTATAATCTTGCTATATTCATGCTCCTAAACAATTCCATGGCCCGCTTGTCCTATTAATCATCTTCCTCTCGCTTCCTTTGGTCGGTGGATTATAAGGGAGATTGAAGTGTTTAAGAACCTTTATTAAAATAGGTTTTAAAAAAATCTAAGCCTACACACTGATTTGATATTTGGATCAAGGAAAAGCAGATTAAGTTGCAAGACTGGCTTAGAAATCAAAGGTTTAGATTGATCACAGTACAAGGCGTACCTCCCTGTTGCCTGGCCAAGGGCTGAGGAATGATACAGTAAATGAATTAACCCACAGACAGAAGGTGCTATGTCTCCAGATGCTTTTCCAGGCAGGTAACTGCATCCAGTCCCTAAGTTCAGGTGCGGCCTTAGGACCCAGTCATGGAGAGTAACACAGATGCAAATGTACAGACAGTGATGAGCTCAGTGACAGGAGGAGATCCAGAGGAAGGATTCTCAGCTTCTCTATTTCCAAACAACTGCCTATCTGCATTTCAGCCTGGCTTGATCACAACATCCCTCTAAGAGCAAATATTATTTGACTGTGTGCAAACGCAGTGCACAGACACACCCATCTGCCGAGTATCCAATAGTAAAGAGGAGGTGTATGGGGTAGAAAACCTGCACTGAGGAAAGAGATGAGACAGCATTTCCAATCCTAACTGCATACTGGGACCTCCGGGGGAAGACATTAAAAGTAGTGATGCCTGGTCCTGTTCTTGTGGTTTCTCTCGTGTGTGTGTGTGTGTGTGTGTGTGTGTGTGTGTGTGTGTGTGTGTGTGTGTGATATGCAGGTGCCAGAGAAGATCAGAAAGAGGGAACTGGATCTCCTGGATCTGTAATTAGAGACAATTGTGAGCCTCTTGACATGGTACTGGGAATTGAACTTGGTTCCTCTCCAAGGGCAGCAAGCACTTTTAGCCACTGAATCATCTCTCCATCTTCTTTCTAGCTTTAGACAGTCATGTTTTGACCACACCTGCAGACATAATGATCCAGAATGGTAAATGGGAGGAGCAGGAATGAGTAATAAAGAAGACAAAAGCAACATCTGAAACCAGGAAGTCTTGCATAAACTGAAGACTTATGCCAAGAAGTATACCATCATATATACTATTTGTGGGGTGAGAAGCAGGGACTGTGGCCCAGGTCCGCAGAGAGCTAAGTCAGACAATGTTGGCAAAGAGAACATGAGCTATCTCAGACACAACTTTCTAAGGACTTTCCCCTGAGGGAAGAATATGGTCCCCAGAAACTACCACCTGGACTCCTTTTTAAAATTATTTTATTGTTTTCCAAGAGTATTACTATTAAAAGAATCAAGATATTAGAGTCCAACATCTTACTAAGGAAAAATAACAAATACACAAATCTACTTCAAGAAGATTGTTGGAGACTCAAGTTTTATATCAATTTGTATCAATAAAGGTATTATTTAATGCAACAAAATCCCTCTAAAACCATTAAAAGAGTCTGATATTAAAAGAAAAAAATAAAAGAAAGAAAAATGGATCAATAAGATTTAATTTGAATTTTTTGCTATTGAACACATACCATTCTTATCTCATATATGTTTTGAATCAAAATACCTGTGTTTAGAAGCTTAAAATATTTAATCCATAATAGGAACAAAACATGAATATCATCATAAATCAATTTCATTTTTAATACAATAAAGCGAGAATTACAACATTACTATTACAGCATACTATTCATTTGTGCTGTGACAATGAGCTTTAAATTTTAATTCAGATCTTAATAAATGTTAGATCTAAAGTTACTACATAATCTGTTCTTGAATTAATTTGTTTCTAAATTATGCTTTTGCTGCATAATTAATTTAAATCAATAGGAGAGGTTATGATTGGGAAAAATCTGAATGTCTGTAAATTTTAAATATTACTAAGAGTTGTATAAGATATAATAAGTGAAAATCCACTTTATATATTGTATTAGTCAGGGTACTCTAGAGTCACAGAATGTATGGGTAGTCTCTATATAGTAAGGAGATTTGTTGATGACTTACAGTCTGTAGTCCAACTCCCAACAATGGTCAATAGCAGCAGTGAATGGAAGTCTAAGGATCTAGTAGTTGCTTAGTCCCATAAGGCCAACAGGCAAAGAAGAGCGATCCTCCTTCTTCCAATGTCATTATGTAGGTCTCCAAAAGAAAGTGTGGCCCAGATTAAAGGTGTGTATCACGAGGACTGGATCTGGTACTTGCTTTTTCCCAGATGACCTTGAATTTGGAGATCTCCTTGCCTTAGTCTCCTGGGATTCATAGCCACTGAGCCTCAAGATCTCCATGCCAAAATCCAGGTCAGAAACTTGTGCCTTCCAGTCTCAAGATCTGGATCACAGGTGGACCTTCCAATTCTAGATTGTAGTTCATTCCAGATATAGTCAAGTTGACAACCAGGAATAACCATTACATATATGGAATAACTATTTTATTTTATGACCTATAAATAAAATTTTTTAAATTACCTTGAAGGCCTTGGAGGTTATTATTTAGATTTTTTTATTGTTTAGACCTTAAACACTCTACAAATGCTTTTGTGTTAAGGGCCTGATGTCCCGCTGGAGGAAGGTGAGGTTTAATGAAAGGAAGTTGGGCCGTTTTCAGTATTCTCTTGAAAACCTTGCAACGCAGCTCCTGCTTCCCTCTCCTCTTGATTCCCAGAGGCCACAAGGTGGCAAGTCCTCTCCACCATGCTGTGACATTGATACTCTCACAGGCCAGAGAGCAAGCAGAGCAGCTGGTCATAATGTAAAACTCCTAAATTCAAGAACAAAAACAAAAGTTTCCTCCTCCCCAGTCACTTCTCTTAGGTATTTTATTTACCACAATGACAGAAAGCAAACACCACAGAATATTCAGTTAAATGGCTTTCAGGATCAAATACGCAAATAGAGCAGTGATATCTAGAAAAGAAGACTTAGTTCACAGTAGAGTATTAATGTTCGCTAAAGAACGACCTAGGCTTTGTCCTCTACTCTTTGGCAATATATCCTGCCTAATATTCATTTATTTGCTTACTAGAGGGTTTTGAACCACACCAGACAATCATCACTAACAATGTAATTCAGTGAGAGCTTTGGATCATGAATCATCAGATTAACCTCTATAGGGTGTGGCAGGTAAGACTAGCTATGCATTTAGACAACTATTATCTATGAGACTGTGCTCCCTTACAAAGTCACCACAGCTCTGGCAAGCTTTCTCAGTTGGCAATACCCACATAGATTATCAAACACTGTTCGGAGGAATCGGTACCATTTGTATGTCAACTGGAAAGACCTTACTGGAAGTCTAGGGATTCCGTCTGTGTTCCTCTGTACTTTGTCTATAATAAACCATAACGGCACACCAGCTTTGTCTTCTTGAGACCCTATTAATGTGTAGCTGGTGTCAGAAGAGAAGACAGCCATGGGAAACTGGGAATGACATACCTGACTACCTGGGAAATCTCTGAATCCCTCTGACTCCTGTTAAGAAAAGAGCTATGACTCCCCACTCTTCTCTATCCTATCTGGTTTCCTTCACATCGCCTTTAACCTTCCAGGGAAGGATGGGCAGATGTGAGAGGGAAAAGGAGGAATGATCCTTCCCACTCTTTAGAATTAAAGAACCAGGAGGCCAACATCACCTGAGACACACTCAGTGGCTCTGGCCCAGGGACCATGACAGCTTTTGCCCTCTGGGGAATGCTCTTCTTTCTCTTTCTCTATATGTCCTTTTAAGAGGTCTTCCAACACTTTGTCCAACATAACTAACTCTTCTCCCTATTTTCAGTTTTCCTGAAAGTAAAATGACTGATAAAGATTTCCTGGGAATAATGAGAATAATAATTCTGCCCCCTTTTTTTTTTATCATATGGAAGTGTTGTGAGAATCCACTACCTATCTAGTGGTTGCTAGGTTGTTCTATTGTTAATGAAGAGTCATCTAATTTTACAGTATTATGGTCTCACCAAGAAAAGCATGATCTAGGAAATATATGCAGAATAGTGAATATCTCTATTGAAAGGAACTATGGGAAAATATATTAAAAAGTGTGTTTACTGTATCAAGACAAATTTTAAAAACCAGGCCAGGTTGCCCCATTTTTATGATATTTACTCTATGTAAATAGACTACTTTTATGTCGTCATAAACCCATATGGAACAGGCATTAAGACTGTAAGCTCTGAAATTAAATTTCAGTTCTGCCATTTATTGGCAACTTGGTTTTACATCTCTTTGGACTCATTTCCTTAAATGAGTAAAATGGGAATAAAAATAGGCCTATATCAGAGGTTTTGGAGACAGTTCAGTCAGTAAGGTACCTGCCACACAAATGTAAAGACCCAAATTTCATTCCCAGAGCCCTCAAAAGCTGACAGTGGGGCTGGACAGATGTCTCAGCTGTTAAGAGCACTTTTTGCTCTTCTAAAGGACCTGAGTTTGGTTGCCAGAGCCCAGGTCAGGTGACTCCCAACTGCCTGTGACTCAAGGTAGCAAGTCATTAAGGAAGATAACCAATGTCAAACTCTGGCCTCCACTCATGTGTACACACACACACACACACACACACACACACACACACACACACACACACGTGAACCTATAAGCACACATAACACATAGCATACACATTCTTTCTCCCCCTGCACCCCCTCTCTCACTCTCACTCAAAAGAGACTTATCTCATTTGGTGAAGATTAAATGCCTTAATAATCCATACATCACCAGAATGTTTTGCAAGCACGATTGGAAAGAAAGCCTATTTCACTTCTCATCCACTTAAAATGTATTCAGGGGAAGAAGATCTATCTCTGTCCAGAAGTGAAAAAGTCAGGTGGTTCCCTAATGTTTCTTCTAAATAATAAAATGTTCTATCTAGATCCAGATTAAGTACCCATAAAACTATGATAATAGGATGTTGTGGCTCAGATAATGATGAAAGTTTCCAGTTTCATTCCGTTTCCCACTGCTGGGAGCTTCTGATGAGAGGCCAATGTGGAAAGACAAACCTATTTTTCTCTACTCCCTCATTTTATATCCCCAAGCTGTTTTCCTAGCTTGGTGATTATAGTTTATCAGCTGAAGTGGGAGGAAAGGTAGGGATGGGGTGGACAGAAAGGAAAGGTAAGTGTGGGGATATGCAGAAAGAAAAGGTAAGCTTGGGGTGGGAAGGAAGGAAAGGTAAAGATGAGGTGGGCAGAAAGGAAAGGTAAGCGTGGGAGTGTGCAGAAAGGATCTCCATTAACTGGTTCTTTTGGAAAATGGCCTCTCACTTCTGACCTTGACAAATATCCAAGGATACCTTTATCTCATGGTACCCCCCCCCACCATCTCCTCTGCCCACCATGAGGTTAACTGCCCTTCACATATTGAAAGCTACATTTTTTTTTCTGGTTGCTGATTGGTTGTCACTCCATCAGCCACACAGCTGCCCACATCATACATATGTACCTGTATGTTCAGTCCACTCTACGTGGCATCTCTGCCGCAGCCCAGGAGACCTCCTACGTTCTGATTCAAGATGGATTCTTAACCCTGATAGACTTTGGAAGGGAAAGATAACCTAATAGCGTCTCTGGTCTTCCAGATTTCCCATGGGCAAAATATGGCTCACAATGTCTTAGCATAGTAGGGAACACACAGCAAGCTCTCCAAGATCCAAGAGTGAAATTTTCTTGGCTTGAGGTAAAGAAGGAAGCATTCCTATCAAACCCACTGTGGCCATTGTAGAAAATGATCCTTAGTGTGTCTCTTTCTGAACACATTTCCTTCGAAAACAAAAAGGGTTCTCTCCATTTCATTGGTTTCATGGGCATGCTAACTCTTCTGTCAAAAGTAGACTGGCCAGTATGGTGTGATCTTATAATGGAGCTAAGAAGCAGTCACCTAGAGATGCATACTGTATGACCCATGTGTTTGTGGTGTAAACACGCCCTCCTGTGCCGCCACTGGTAACATAAAAGCCTAGCACATATAATTAGGTACACCACATAATGCTTAATGGCGGTAATAAAGGACAGTTACTGGTTTGTGTTTACTACACTTGGTTTCATATCATTATTGTGGAATGTACTACTTATTAAAATCTCCCATGCTTCACTGGGAGCAGTTGCATGCACCTCAAGTTTGACACATGTCTATGTGGAATGGTTGGCCTGGATCACCCAACTATGTGTAAGTCTATACTGTGACATTGGGAGGATGATGGAAGTTATCATTTTCCTCAGCAAATCTGCCTAAAGACAGATACTCAAGAAAGCATCCACATGGTTAAGTGAAGCACGATTAATTACACTTGACGTTGGCTAAACGAGTCAAAGAGTCTATAACTCATTTTTATTTTGATTTTTTTTTCCTCTTTCAGACTGGCAGAACTCTCACCATGTAGTTACTGATGACTTGGGCTTTTTTTTTTTTTTTAATTTTTTTTTTTTTTTTGAAACAGAGACTCACTGTGAATCTCTGGCTATCCTGGAACTCACTATGTAAACCAAGATAGACTCCATCTGCCTGCCCCTACCTTTGCCTCCCAAGTGCTGGGATTGAAAGGCAGGTGCTGCCAGACCTGGCTAAGGGTGACTTTGAACAGATCCTACTATCTCCACAGGGATAGGATTAGAGGTGCTCACTGCCAAGTTAACCCATGCTAAGCAAGTGTTCTACCAACCTAGCAACATCCCCAGCTCATCAATAATATCTCACTTTTTAAGCTTTCTGAGGAGACTGTTCTGCAACTCACCCTGTTATGTGACATCTGATGTCTTCAACTGTGGTTGCTTAAACTGTGAGAGGAGTCTGATGCCTCCATCTTTTATATAAGAAGAGAACGTGGAACAATGCTCATTAACTGTTCCCCATTAACAGGGGTGCACACCAAACAGGCATGCAAGTATTTCAGAGAAGCAGGTGGTACTGTGATGGAATATCTTTCCAGTTTATTTTCATTGTGTGAGAGGCTCTAATCTATTTGGAGTGGACTAGCTGTGACTGAGTTTAAGCAGAGCACTACACTTGAGCCCCCTCACTGCTGAACAGTGAGGCTGTACAAAGATGTGTGAGGCAGCAATTCTGATTTGTATGGGGAAGAATGGATACAGAGTCAAAATACTCTACTTGGGGAAAATGTAGTAAAATTAGCACCCAACCCACTTGGAAAAGTTTTATCATTTTCTTCAGCAAACGTAATAGGGGAATTGAAGGGTACTGGCTACTCAGAGCAATATTTCATGGATGAATTTTCAAGGCATCACTAGTCACTGTAAACACACAAATATTTAAGAAATAAGCAAATGAGGAGGTGGTTTGAATTGGTGGTAATGTTAGCTATCCCCTCCCCCCTAACATGATTTTAGTGTGTTCCTTATGGGATGCATGGAAAGGACTTGTGAGTGTGAATACATTTCTCAAATAAAAGTTTAAATTGTAAAATAGTTTTATAATAAAGTATTTACATTAATTATTTTAATATGGGTGGAAGTTGCATAAATTATAATTATTAAATATTTTTTTAAAAAACTTTTAAGCTGAAATGTTTTTGTGAACTGACAAAGACATGATTTGTCTTGCTTTATAACTACGGTCGGTGTCTTTCTCTATACTTTCTTTTCTGTAGAAAGATGGACGATTTGCTGAATTTGGAGGGAACAGCGGTAAAGAATCTGTCTTAACACCTGAATCTCTTGGAGCCTTGCTTTCTCCTCCATGAAGTGGAAGCCACAGCCTCTGTCTTGATCCAAGAACTGGGGCTGGGGTGGGGTAGAGTCTGGAGAAGTGACTCAGCAGTTAAGAGTACTTGCTACTCTTTTAGAGAAACTGTGCTTTGTTCCCAGCACCACATGTCAGCTCAGACTCTCCATGAAGTCAAGTACAGCATCCAGTGTCCTCTTCTGGCTTCCTCAGGGACAGCTTCCATGAGGTGCACAAATATACATGCAAGCAAAATATCCATATACATAAAATAAATATTTTTAATATTCAGTGCACAAATATATACAAAATAGTAACATTAATCTATTATGAACACACAGTGCAACAGGAAGAAAGAACAAGAAAGAGAATATAGTGCTAATTGTTTTTCCAATGCTGATTCTCCTATGGTATTTGTCATTTTTTTAGGTGATGGGTAAGTGCATCATAGCTATTCAATACTGAAAGTGTAGAACTTAATGTGAAGCTTCCCAGCTTCTGTCCTGAATGCCAATTCTAACTGTGTAGAAGTTAATTGAGTTGTACAGAGTTTGTATCTGGCTCATTTTTGTGTGCCACGTTTTAATTTATTTGCAGGGTTTTATAATAAGCTATTTTAAAAATAAAATTATAATAGTTATAAAAGTATATTAAAAATGAAAATGTCTTCTTAGTGAAGCAGAGCTACCAGCTGTGCTGCTGTGTTTGGATTTGGATTGAAGAGAAGGCAATTCCTCTGGAACTAAGAAGAAAAAGCTACCCAGTCAAATATTGAGAAGAAGGTAAAGAGTGCTGTGATTTCATTTACTTCCATAAAATACATCCTAATTTCTTCTACCAACATATATTCCAGAACAAAAATTAACCCAATGTCTACAACATTGGGATCATAATTTATTTAGAAACTGAAATAGACATATCTAGGAGCTTGATCTTGACTATGTTTTAACAGTTGAGCACCCTATGGTTTATCATGAGGAGCAAGAAATGATATAGCTTTCACCAATTTGATCTCTAGTAAGAACAGAAATGGAGTCAGGATTGTAGACATTTTGGAGTAAGTAGACAGACAGTTACATTGATAATAATGAAAGCGAGGGTTTGAAATTTTTACTTAATTTTTTTCCACTCTGGGAGATTACGAATTGGAATCAATGATGCTGGATTGTGGGTGATGATATAAGCATGAACATACAGTTCACTGATGAAGGAAGGTTTATCAGTACAGAGTATATGTAAGAACTGTGCCTTTGGCTCATGAGTGAACTCAGAGGCAACAACTCTGCCACACTCTGCTAGAAGCACACTGGCTAAGTCAAGAAAACACATTCTGAGCTTGAAACCCTTTTGCATATTACACAACAAAGTAAGGGGATGATGTGGGGGGAGGGCAAATATGAACATGCAAAACAGACCCAAGCACCAGCTTGAAGAGAATCAATTTAGGTCAGTCTAAGCAAAGGAAAGAGGGAGGGAGTGGAGGGATAGTAGTAAGTCATACCTCTGTACTGACAAAAACACATCCCTGAGGTAGGAAGGCCTCATCTTTGCAGCAGCTTGCTAACTACAGAAGGAATGATGGACTAAGAAGAGAAATGTATTGACAGGATAGCATAATGACAGCCTACGGGGACAGGAATTGTCAATAGATGTTAAAGCTGTGGGTTGCAGTTTGGTGACAAGCTGAGGTAGTTTTCATTCACTTAAGTATTTATCAATTTCAAATGGTGTAATTCTGATGTTACAGTACAGATACCTGACAAACAACAGTTTGACCAAGCAATATGGGTTGCTTCTGGTCCTTTGCCCAGATTCATGGCTATTGCTTTGTTCTGTTACTCATTTGGTTTAACCAGGGCCATCTGTACAGCTGTTGGGTTGGACCTATCATCGAACTGGGTCATCAGTGACTATACTACAGAAGGCAAAGAATTTTAATTTTAAACTTATATTGTGGAATTTCAGAGTGGCTATGAAGGCTAACATATAGCGCAGTATAAATAATATAATACCAAACTTAATTTTCACAGTTACAAAAGAATTGATATGAGGTGGGGTTTGTAGCTCAGTTGGTAGAGTGCTTGTCTAGCACAAACAAAGTCCTGGGTTTGAGTCCCAACACTATGCATAGTGGTGCATGCCTGTAATCCCAGCACTCTGGAGGTAGAAGCAAGAGGATCAGAAGTTCAAAGTCATCCTTGATCCATACTGTGAGTTTGAGGCCAACCCAAACAGCATGAACCCCTGTATCAAAAAACAGAAGAAAAGAAAACAATGTGTTAAGGAAAGGAAGAGAAATTGCCTGAATATTTGGCTTCTGGAACTGAGGATTAAAGAACATATAAAGGGTTTTTTAATAGAAAATATAGATGTGAGATGGTATTATTTAATTTATTAATATATTAATAGATATAACTTATTTGGACATTATTTCAACCACAAAGACAAGGCACAGAATATGTACGAAGAATTCATTCCTTATTAGAGGAGGTGTGTCCATATTGGCAGGGATGGGAGGGAGATATGAAAGGATGGAGACAACCATCATGTAAATCACACATGTGCATGAAATTGCCAAATAACAAAATTAAATCATTTTTTTTTAAAAAAAAGACATATCTTAGAAAAAATTAAAATTCTAAGGCTCCTCAGGTCTATGAAGTCAAATATTTTAGAATGAGAAGTAGAAATCTACAATAAATCTGAGATTCTTTTTTTTTTTTAAAGATTTTATTTATTATTATATGTAAGTACACTGTAGCTGTCTTTAGACACCAGAGAGGGTGCCATATCTTATTAGGGATGGTTGTGAGCCACCATGTGGTTGCTAGGATTTGAACTCAGGACCTTCGGAAGAGAAGTCATTGCTCTTAACCTCTGAGCCATCTCACCAGCCCCATAAATCTGAGATTCTTAAATGATCCTTATCCATACTAACACGAACAAGCCACTTTCATGTGGTTCTCAGAGTACCCAGGTTGGTGGTTTTGATGATCAAAGAACTTTCTGCAAAAATAACATGCATGCATGTACACACACACACACACACACACACACACAAAACATGTACACAAACACACACATTCCTAGCCAAGCACTGTAGTGCGTAGTCTCAACAGGTCAATAGATAAGGGTTATGAGTTTGAAGCCAACTTGGCTTTTATAGTAAATGTGAGGTCAGTCACAGTGACATATTTACACACTGTCTCCTGAACAAAAACAAAACAAAGCAAAGCCCATTAAAGTATAAAATCTCCAACTTGTCAGATTATTTTTAATTGCTCAGAGTAATGACTTGAGAATATTTTAATGGACTCTTGGATATTTGATCATTTCTGTTTCAATTGCACTTAACAGGGAGCTTGGTTGAGTTTAAAACTCTAGAAGTGCAAACTTTCAAAATTCTGTGAACATTCTCCATTGATGGTTGAAAATTAGTATTTCAGGAACATCTGAGGACAGTCCTTTTGTTATTTTAGAAGCAGGGCCTTTCTATGTATCTGGCATAGGAACTCTACGAGGTTGGCCTTGAATTTATAGAGATCCATCTGCATCTGCCTCCTGAGTGCTGGAATTAAATGTGTGTGCCACCATGGCCAGTGGCATTTTAGTCTCTTAAGAATACTAGCATTTTTATACCTAGATGATTCTATAAACTTGTATTATTTTAATTTGAAAACATCCCAAGATGCGCACTAACCTGCCTGTTCTCACAGTGTACTGTCTATTTTTCTTGTCACAGTGATCAAATTACCCAAAAGGAAACACCTTGGGGAGGGGTGGGCTCCTAGTTTGAGAAGGTACAGTCTACCTGGAGGATCTGTGGGTAGGAACATGACAGCTGGTGCTCTTCCGATCTTGATGTAACAGGAAGCAGAGACCAAAAGCAAACTAGGTTGTGCCATAAAGCTTCAAGGCCCACACCCTGGAGCTACTTCCTCCATTGAGGTTCCATTTGGAGCTTCATGACCAGAGCTGCCAGTGTGCTGGGAGACATGTACACAAACACAGGACTTATGGGTAGCATCTCACATCAAACCAAAGCACACACTGCTTTCCTGCACAGGATAATTTTCTTCCATTGTATCTTCAGGCCCAGACTCTCTCCAGCCTTCTTGTCCTGACTTAAATACTTCTTCATTCTTTTCAGATAGGTCCTTGTCTCTTGTGTCTGGAAACTCCATCATCATTATTATATTTTGCTATATTTTAATGAGATGTCAATTTATAATTACATTATTTAAAAGTAAAGTGAGGTGCACACAACATTTTGGGAATATTTTTCTACCCTGCAATTCTTTGAAATCATAAAATGAATCATACACATAAAAGTTTTTTAAAAGATGATGATGATGACGATGATGATATAAGTCCTTGGCATATCTGTCATCCAGAATAAGAAATAGATGTCAGTGCTTTAGAATCCCTCTTCATGCTTCCCATTTACTGGTTCTTAAAATGTTTTCATCTGGGGATTTGTATATGAATATTTAGTTTTGAAGTGTTTACTTTTGAAAAATTATAAACAAACACAAAGAGCTGCCATATTGGGAATTGAACTTTTGATGAAGAACTGTCACATCTGGACGCTTTCTTCCTTGATAGCTTTTGGATCATTTGGAAGTCCATGGGCAAAGCTGTAAGTCCTGAGGAACACAGTGCTTAGGGATGTCTGCCAGAACTATGGAATGGAGCATCACACATGAGGAAGAGATCTGGCCTGACAGAGTGGATTGCAGTATATTTTTGTCCTTCTTAGTTTACCATGCTTTCCCTTCACCTTTTGAGTAGTTCAAAGCAGAATGTGTGTATGGAGTAGAATGAGTATCTTCAAAGATAAATTCGTAGGACTCAGAGGGAACACCAAGGATGTCCCGTCTTGTTCAAGATAAAGCTAGTGCAGATAAAAACCAAAAGTAATGTCACTGGACTCTGCTCCCATGTCAAACAGCGCATGCCATAGCGTCAAGAATCTCTGCAGTGAGGGTACTGAACGTGCCTTGTTCTCATTTGCTTTCTGTTGTAATAAACACCATGACCAAAAGCAGCCTGGGGCAGAAAGGGTTTGCTTCAGCTTACAGGTGACAGCCCACCACGAAGGGAAGCCAGGGTAGGAGCTCAATCAGGACTTTAGGGGTACGAACCGAAACAGAGGGTACAAAGGAGCACTGCTTACTGCCTTGCTCAGCTTTCTCTCTTACACAACTCAGGCGGTCCTGCCTGCCCAAGAGTGGCACCACCCTCTGCAGGCCAGGCCCTCATATCAGTCATTAAGGAAATGCAGGATGTGAGGGCGATCTGGCTGCGACATCTGTCACCCCATTGATAGCCAGGGTTGATTCAGCTGATCTGGCTGGCTAGGCGGGTGTCCCCTTCCTCCCTGCGCACTCAGTCCGACCTTCCCCGAATAGAGGAGGTCCTGTCTTCGGTCAAGGGTATACGAGAAGCTGTGCTCCCCTGCTAGAACCTCCAGATAAGCTCTCAAGGAAATGCCACACAGATGTGTCCACAGGTGGATCTGATGGAGGTTCTTCCTCACCTGAGGTTCTCTCTTCCCAGGTCACAAGTAGATCTACCTGCATCTAAAGCTTGGGTTTCAGAGTAGGGTGATGAGGAGAAGGTGCCAGGCATTCCTGAATGACTTTTTAACTGGATGTGTGTGTGTTGGGGGGGGAGGTATACATTTTCCCTACAGTATTACTAAGTTATATGAGATATTCAATACTTAATTATACATAATTATAAAGTAGGCTCTGGTTAGGTGGTTTTGCCAGCTGTAGGTTAATAAAGGTGTTCCGAGCAGGCTTACAGAAGCTAGATTCAACTGTGATGTTCAGTAGGCATTACCAACTGTCTTAGTCAGGGTTTCTTTACCTGCATAAACATCATGACCAAGAAGCAAGTTGGGGAGGAAAGGGTTTATTCAGCTTACACTTCCAAATTGCTGCTCATCACCAAAGGAAGTCAGGACAGGAATTCAAGCAGGTCAGGATACAGGAGCTGATGAAGAGGCCATGGAGGGATTTTATTTTTTTACTGGCTTGCTTCCCCTGGCTTGCTCAGCTTGCTTTCTTATAGAACCCAAGACCACCAGCCCAGAGATGGCACCACCCACAATGGGGGCTCCCCTCTTGATCACGAATTGAGAAAATGCCTTACAGCTGGATCTCATGGAGGCATTTCTTCAACTGAAGCTCTTTTCTCTGTTATAACTCCAGCCTGTCTCAAGTAGACACACAAAACCAGCCAGTACACCAACTGATGCCAGTTTCGATTTATAGGGGCTTTAGGACTCCTCTAAGAGTCAATGAGCAAGCCAGACATGGCAACTCACACTTGTAATGCTGGTACTTAAAGGCAGAAGCAGGAGGTTTATTAGTTTCTAGCTGGCCTAGACTACAGTCCAACCCTGTTCTTAAAACAGTTGAGCAAACCAGAGGCCCTAAGGGAAGTCACTCTTCTTCCACCTGGAGGGTGAAGTCTAACTGCTCTGTTCTGGGAACTAACCTGGGTAGGCATCTTGTGTGGGGGTTGAAGGGAGGGGTTCCTTAATTCTCCTCAGTGAGAATAAGCACCCAAACACCTGCCAAGTCTGCAAGGATCTGGGACTCCTGCTTCGTTTCAAGCCACTTTCACCCGTCTTCCTCGTCTTAGCGCCCCTTGGCATTCATCCGCTGTCCTAGGCATACCTTAAAATCCTGGAAACTCCTTGGAAGATTTTGCTATGTGATAGCTGGGCCAGGTTTTCCCAAAACTAGCTAGTGATTCTGCTTTCTTGGTTCTGTTAAACATATTACTTACCTATTCCATCCTGCCCCACCCCACCTTCCTAAATGTGGCTGTGTTCTCCTGTCCTTTTGTCAAGTCTTTGTGGAATTGGGTTTTAAAGTATAACATCTATTTTTTAGAGGACGGAAAGGAAAATGCACAAACGTAATTCACCATTTTAATGTGAAAATTCAGGCACTAAGCTTCTTTTGTAAGGTCTCATTCTGCCAGGAAGCACTCTTTTGACTCATCTGTTGTTAGCAAAATTAATCCTGTCCTTCTAAGATATTTAATGTAATATAAAACGTATTTGATACTATTTTATTTATGTATGCCTCTTGCCCAGAAAAATAAAAATGCCAAAATATAAGGAAGAATATAAAATAAGTAAAATGTGAACACTTTCATATACATTTTCTACTGGCCAAACTATTTTTTTGGAGGAGTTTATGGAACCTAGAGATCCTTGCATACAAGGTAAATATTCTTTGACTGTGTGCTTATCAATTTTCAATTGCTATCTCTTCAAACTGAAACTGAATGCCTGTTAGTACTTTCAATGTGGGAAAACTGATTATTAAACATCAAAAGCAGTTTGGGGTTGACTGCCCTCTGCTGGCACTTCAAAACATGAACTTTCTGACGAGCCTCACCTGAGATCAGGTAGTGTTCAACTTTGATATAGTATAGGTCTTTCTTGTTTTCTTCCTTTTCTTCTTTAAAAGTTTTACTCATTGTGAATTTCACATAATGTACCCCAGCCCTTTTCATCTCCCCATCTATTCATATCTACCCTTTGCCCTTGCAACTCCTTCCCCCCCCAAAAAAAAGATAAAATAAAAAGTAAATTAATAAAAAAAAATCTTGTCATGGAAGTTATAGTGTGTCAATGTGTATAAGAACGTATGTCCACAGGTCTTTACTTGCAAATGTTCATCACAATTATCAATACTGAATCTTCACTGGGACTCCTCTCAGATATCTTGTTGCCCTGTGTCATGGGGTTCCTGCAGCTTTGGTTCTGAAGTACCAGCCCTTTCACACAGTCCAGCAGTTCATAGATGTTGGGGTGTCCAACTCAAAGCTTTGGATCTGGGCCTGGGAGGTAGCTGAGTTGGTCAGCCTAGCAGATATTCCACATCCCAGCACCAGGGTGAGCTCTCCAGCACTGCCCCAGCTAGCTCACCCAGCACTGCAGCTAGCCAGGAGCAGGGCCAGCTCTCCAGATCGCTTGACCTTGGGGCTAGATCACCTGCACCTTCACCACGAGGGCTAGCTTTGCTGTGCTTCCCAGGCACTGGGTCCTGCAGCCAGTAGGAGGCAGGGATGACTCTCTTTTTTCATGATCTTGGGCCAGCACTCCCCTACCTGCCACAGGTGGATGAGGAGCAAGGCAGGGACATGGAGACAGACAGACAGACAGACAGACAGACACACACACACACACACACACACACACACACACACCTACCAACAGACTTGCTTGCTTGTCTTCTCTCTCCTTCCCTCTCCCTTCTTCTCCCTCGCCCTCCCCTCCCACCCCCTCTCTCTCTGAGAAAAGGTCTTGCTATGAAACCCTGGCTGTCCTGGAACTCAGTATGTAGACCAGACTAGGCCCTGAACTCACAGGGATCTGCCTGCCTCTGCCCTCTCCATGCTGAGATTTAAAGATGTAAGCCACTTTGCTCACTTTACTTTTCTAAGTGCACATACATATAATTTTCAATACGAGAAAAACCTATAATTTTCCAAATAACTTGATGTTTCTTATAAACGGTTTATTTTGGAAGACTTTTAAAGTATAACATATTGTAGTGAGATGTGGTACTAGACAGTTTTAGCTATGGCAGTGGGAGAACAAGGCAGTAAGGAAGCAAAGAGATGAATTCTGGTGTTCTACTTGCTTTCTCCACTTCACTCAGTCCAGTACTCTGACTCATGGGGTGCTGCTGCTTACATTCCTTAGTTTAACTGACTCTGTTCAGTCTCTCTCTCTCTCTCTCTCTCTCTCTCTCTCTCTCTCTCTCTCTCTCTCTCTCACACACACACACACACACACAGACACGGTTCAGTCACGCACACACTAAATTTAGTTATACACACACACTAGGTTCAGTTACACACACACACACACACACACACACACACACACACACACATTGATTAGATTGGTTTACAGATATGGTCCTAATAGTCCAACAATGGAAGGTCAAGATGTCTGTAGCAGTGCAGACTACTAGGCTGGATGTTAGCTGGTCTGCAGTCTTGCTGGCTGGAGTCTGTCTAGGAAAGCAGTGCCTCAGCAGCAGGACAGATAAGACAGGCAGGCAGGCGAAGGGCACAATCTTCCAGTTTCCATGTCCTTTCACGTGGGCTGCCACTAGGGTGCATGACCCAGATTTTGGGTGGGTCTTCTCACCCCAAATGATCCAATGAAGAAAATCCCCCATGGAAGAAAATGTACCCAGTTGCTTGGGATTTAGTTGGTTCCAGATGTGGTCAAGTTGACACCAAAAATTAGCCACCAGCTTCCTTCTTTCTCTCTGGCTATTCCTTCTCCATTTTCTCAGTCTACTCCTCCTCTCCCATGTAATCAGTGAATGCAAGAGGCCTTTCAGTGCTGGTTCACAAGCCCTCTTTCCTCTTGTAATTATATCCCAGCACAGCCTCAGCCATTCTCTCTCCTTAACCACCCACGTGCCAATGACTCTAAAGTGTTTGTTTCTTAACCCGAGCAATGTAGTCACTGCACTCAAGGCCTGCTAGGGAAAATCTCAAACTCAATGTATTCTGACAAAACTAACTTTAAAAAGGAATGGTTTATTTTTCTTATATGATATATTAGATATCTAATATCTAATTCCATATTTGATATGTTAGAAAGTTTAATAAAAAGTACAAATATAAACTGTTCGGTAAATATAATCTATTTCTAATGTTTATCTTCTCAGAACTCAAAACACAGATAGGAAAGAAGAAAGACTTATGGTCATTGAGGTTTTTCACAGGACTCTTACAGAGGGCTAGTGTTCCGTTCCCTGCACCCACTTGGCAGCTGACGTGTAATTCAACTCCAGGGAGTCTCATACCCTTTGGCTTCTGTTGGTGCTTCTGCACATGTAGGCAAAATACTCATATACATGGAATAAAATAATATATTTTAAAAATAAGCAAGCAGGATTTGGGACAGGAAAAGTGACTTTTTTTTCTTTTTATGGTTAGATATATTGGCTGCTTTTTGAGACCAGTGTATAAGAAATACCAAATAAGAGTCTTGTCTTATGACAAGTGAATAAACATCATGACCAAGGCAACTCTTAGAAGGAGAACATTTAATTGGGGCTGGCTTACAGGTTCAGAGGTTCAGTCCATTATCAGCAAGGCGGGAACATGGCAGCATCCAGGCAGACATGGTGCTGAAGGAGCTGAGAATTCAACATCTTGTTCCAAAGGCAAACAGGAGAAGACTGACTTTCAGGCAGCCAGAGTGAATGAGTTTCTTAAAGCTCATGCCCACAGTGACAGATTTCCTCCAACAAGGCCACACCTCCTAATAGTGCCACTCCCTGGGCCAAGCATATTCAAACCACCACAAGTCTTTTCTATGGATACTATAGAATTTGTGTTAAGACAAAGAATTTAATTCTTTTATCTTCCTTCACCTTGTAAGACTTTTAATACAAATGGGTCGATCCTCCAGAAAAACTACTGTTTACACAAAGAACTGCTCCTTTATTCCAGTGACCCCTTTCCTCATCTTCCATTTCCTGTGCACCAATTCTTTTCAGACTAGCCAATTAAATCAGGCTGTGAAATGGGACCTCAAGCAATAGGAAGAGACCCAACCACTTCCTAAGTAGAATAATTACCAAAAACACTTCTTGTCTTTTATGTATTCACTCTTCCGACCATACCCGTTTGATAAAGAGTCAAGTCTGTCTTGCCCAGATACTTCAGTGGAATGGTGGTTTCTTCCTTTGCCTCTCAAAAGCACCCACATGGCAACTCCTGACTGGTTCTAACTCCAATCCCGGGGACAACGCTCTCTTCTGCCTCACTGGGGTACTGCACACACGCAATGCAGACAAGCTCGCAGGTAAAACACCCATAAACACAAGGTGGGGGTATGGTGGGGTGGAGATGAATAAAAATTTCCCTAAATGAAATGATTTTTAAAACGTCACCAGGGGCAGTGGTGGCGCACGCCTTTAAACACAGCACTTGGGAGGCAGAGGCAGGCGGATTTGTGAGTTCAAGGCAAGCCTGGTCTACAGAGTGAGTTCCAGGACAGCCAGGGATACACAGAGAAGCCCTGTCTGGAGAAACAAAAACCAAAACCAAAAAAACAAAAAACCGTCACCAAATGCCAAACAGCAGCGGAAAGGGATGCAATTTAAGCGTGCAACTGGCTGAGAGAAAACCTGTGGGATCTGGACACTAGGAACCACCTGCAGAAGGGCATAGACCATACTGGCCGTCAAAGTAGCCTCTGCTACAGGAAGAAAATAGATTTCTGAATTACTGGGGAAAAGACCTTAGAACCTGCAGCAAACACTAATTAGGGCAGCTTCACACGCGCATCCTAGGCAACAGGCGCAGCACTGTTAATATTACCACTTTTTAGCCTGCGGGCTACCCACCCCCACGTCCCCAAGGAGCTCCACTCCCGCCGCCGTCCTCGCGCGCGCACGGGCCCGCCCACTGCGCTTGCGCGGCGTGACGACGCCGCACGCTCCCGGAAGTAGGAGGTGTCCGGCGGAGTTTGTGTGACGGCCGCCGCGGGAACGTGAGCGCGGTAGTTTTTCAAGGGAGAAAGGCGGCTTTCGTGAGGTTCGGTGTATTGGCAGCGAGTGTCAGCGGCCATCTCCCTGCGCGAGAGGCGGCATGGAGGACGAGAGGGACCGGGAGCGTGGCGGCGACGCGGCGCAGCAGAACACACCGCGGCCGGATTGTGAGGAGTCCCGGCCGCTGAGCGTGGAGGTGAGGGTGCTCGCGCGGGGTGGCCTCGCTCGCTCCCCTGCTCCGTCCCAGTCGGGGCGAGCAGCCTCAGCTGAGGGAGGAGGTCGGGCGGGAAGTTCCGAGTGAGAATTCCGCGTAAACATTAGGCGCGCGCGGGCGCACTGCCGTTCTATCAGCCCTGTGGCGCTGATTGGCTGAGTTATCTCCAGCGCCCACCCTCACCGGCTGGTTCGGCTGCAAGCCATTTGGGATGCTCCGTCAGCCTGTGTCTTCCCAGCCCCAGGCGGCCCGCTACCATCTGCACCCCGAGGTCTGTCTGTTCCCGAGAGGACCCTCCCCCAGAGTATCCCCCGTCCCCTACTGTCTCGCCCAGAACCCTGCCACGATCTGCTAAGTGATTTGGCACCCCTAAGTATCGTGGACATCCTCACGACAGCGGCATGATTGGGAGCCGATTCCCGGACTTATTTATTCATATTGGTGAATTAGTGTTAGTGTTGGCTAGCGCCGCGGTTTGCGAACGAGATGCTAAAATCCGTCGCTTTTTCGTAATAGGAGTTGAGCACGAAAATCCAGGGTATTCATTCACAGGGTGGAGAGATGGCTTGGCCGTGAAAGGCTAGGCTCAAAACCAAAATGTCAAAAGGTGGGTATTCCGAAGAGGCCTCCTAGTGCCTTTGTTCTTTCTATTTACACCTTCCTGTAGTAGCCAGAATAGCCTTTTAACTATTATTTTTTAAATGTGTGTATGTATGTAAATGGATACCACGTGTGTGCAGGTGCCTGTGAAGACCAGAAGAGGTTACATATGGGTCCTGAGGAGCAGAATTTGTTCTTCATGGTTAAGCTGTCTCTCGGGCCTCTAGAGTTTCCTTTTAACAGTCTGTGTGTGTCTAGTTTGCACTGCTCATTCCGTGCCGCCTTTGCTCATCTCATATACACACCTTTGCTGTCCACTCTGGCTTCCTGTGTTCTTTTATACTGAAGTGTTTTCTAACTTTAGGATCTTCTGCTCCTCTTGTCCTGAGCATGCTTCCTCTGGTGTCACTTTGGAAGGCTGAAAGAAGCTTCCATTTGCCCTCTCTGGAAAGATGCCCCTTTCATTCTAACATATGTTGTCGACAACATCATCTAAGTCCGTTCTAAAGCTAATTTTAATTTGCAAAGCTTTTTATAAGAGAAGTTGAACATACTTCATTGTCTTTCAGAGTCCTGAAACTTTGAGATAGAATGCTTTGAAGGCCTAGATCTGTGTTCAGATTGATTTTTTCCCAACTATTTTGTTTGTTAAAACAAAGTGTTTTGTTGTTTTTGAGATTTAGCTAGTAAATTTCCACCAGCTCCAATTTTGATGGTTGATGTAAAACCAGTAGAAGGAAAGACATGGCATTTTGGCATTTTAATGTTTGGACATTTTTGTTTCAGTGTGCAGAAGCAAAAGCTTTTTTTTTTTTTGTAAATAGTGTATAGTTTCGACTACAAGATTGTGGAAACAGGTTTTGTTGAAAAGTGGTTACTTCCAAGTTACTTTATAAAACTTTGACACTTTGAAACAAATAGTAGATTGTGTTCATTTTAAAAAGGGTTTCAAAGATGAAGGTAGAGCCACCTTCACAATAGTAAAAGAACAGCAATATTTTGAGATAATAATATTTTTATTCAGGAAAGTGTGCAAACCCATCCTTAAGTTCCACACTCTAAGACCCTTCTCTATAGTATTGCAAATTAGTGAAGTTCATGATCCTTTCCCATAATGTAAAGGGATGTCTTATTTGTAATAATAGAAACCATATGTATATTTAATTGGGTGCATGCAGTTACAGAATGTCAAGACTCTATGAAAATGAGTATTTATTTCCATGTTGTGAATCCATCGCCACAATTCTTATCTGGCCAGTCCTGTATGTGAGGCATGAGAGGTGAATCTAGAGATGAGTGGGTGCTAGTGTTAATCTTGGGCATTAATTTAGTAAATAAGTGTGTGTTTGCAGATAATCGTGCATGTGGGGTTGTGAGTTTTCTTCTGTTCCTTTGTTGGTTTATTTAAACTTTTTTTTTTTTTGAAAACTTGTAGTGTACTTGAAATTTGGAAGATAACAGTTTTCACAAAATCAAGGTTGGACCTTGGCATCAGAAGTAAATCTTTATAGAAATGGCCACTTATTTATCTAGAATAGGTGTGTTTGTGTGGTAAATTTTCAAAGCTGTAGATTTTAGATAAGAATTATTCAAGTGTATCAGAATGGATTTATTCAAAGAGAATTTGTATGTTAACTAAGACATTGATTTTGGTTAAGCTGTTAATGTTGACAGTTTTATACCCTGAATAATGAATGAGCTTAAAACTCCTTGTAACTTTAAATATAAAGTATCCTGATAATGTCTAAGGAGAAATTTAAATACACCTGAAAGCTAGTTATTTGGTCAAAGTGCAGTGTAATCTTAAGCACATTTATCTAAACGTATACAGATTTACAAAGTAAGGACTTTGCTTCTGTAACATGTATTTTTGACAAGCTTATTCCTACTCAAGAACAATTCATGCAGTGGAATTATTGGCCTCTTTCTCAACGAGGCTAGCAGTAAGAATTCTGGGTTCTCTGGCACAGTGTCTAGCAGTCACTACTAATAAGTTTGCTGCAGTTGAAAGCTAAGAGTTGGGGGTAATCCTTGTCTTGAGCTAGGGACTGCAGTCTCTCTGTGGGGATTCCTCATTATTCCATAATTAGTAACATTCACTTGGGGACAATGAAGTAAATTATGACCCAGTAAATACACATTATATGTTAATAGTAAATAAACTTTTTCAAGCTGAGTACAGTGGTACACACTTTTTTTTAATATGTGTGTGAGTGCTATCTGCATATATACCGAATGCCAGAAGAGGGCATCAGATAGATGCTTGTGAGATTTCATGTGATTGCTGGGAATTAAAGGACCACAGGAAGAACAGACTGTGTTCTTAACCACTGAACCATCTCTCCAGCCCATAAATAAACTCTTTGACAGTTCTGAAAACATCACTCATATTTGTAGCATTGCATAGAGGCATCTAATTAACTTTAAAAATTCCTTAGAAATTATTGTATTTGTGGTTTAGCTCTGCCTAGGATGAAAATAGAATGGAGTTACACGACAGAAAAGGAACACTAGAGTTGAATAAATGACTTAATTGTGAACTTTAAAACAGAATGCATTTTTTTGTTTTAAGTGCTAGGAAATTTTAGTTCTGGACTGACATCTGCTTTCTTTTTTATTTGGGACAGATTCTGTTAACTTTGTGAAATAAAGCTAGGCTAAAATGTTCTTGGGAAGTCACGGATTGATGCATGCACAATGATGTAAAAGTCATTTAAACAGCCTATTCTGAGCGTGGGATATTGTTTGTGGAAGGCTTGTTCATAGTCTGGTGATCATAAATAAGTAAAATCACTGTTTATTAATAGCCTGCTGTATACACAGTCTCAAACTTAGAATAAATGCTACCTAAATGCTGTTTACCATTACCACATACCATCTGGGACAATTACCTGTGTATAGGTGAGGAAACTTTGGATCAGAGGCTAATACTTGCCCGAGGCCGTGCTGCTAGTAAATGGCCAGCTGAGGCCCCAGACTGACTCCAATGACCTAACATCTGCCCTCTTTTTACTAAGCTTCATTGCCTTTGAGGAATCTCATGACTCAGAATAGAGTGAGGCCAATTATATTAGAAACATCTTTTCATCTTCCTGTCCTCCTCCCCTGGCGCCAAGGGGAGCCTTTCACTGTATGTGTAGCGTGAAGAGTTTGCATCTTTAAACTATATTTGTACTGATTACAACGCACCTCTCTCCCTTACTTCATAGAAGAAGCAGCGATGTAGACTTGATGGCAAAGAGACAGATGGATCTAAGTTCATTTCCTCCAATGGCAGTGACTTCAGTGACCCCATTTACAAAGAGATCGCAATGACAAATGGTTGTATCAACAGGATGAGTAAGGAGGAACTCAGAGCCAAACTTTCAGAATTTAAGCTTGAAACAAGGTAATTAAAACTAACTTCTAACCTGTTGCTTGAAGCAGTTAATATACTCTAGTTCTTAAAAACCAGAATCACTTTCCAGTTACAGAAGTAGTACCTTCTCATTTTAGAAACCACTAAAAAATAATGAAAAATAATTTCCTTTAGCATGAGTCTTGGCATGCAACTCTATTGCTCTCCTTTAGATGGCAAAAGTTTTTGAGTCAAAGTTTGTGAATATTTTAGAAATGTACTATCACTGTATAAATATATAGTAATGTCTGTTGTAGCAAGTATGTTTCCTTAATTTTTACCTTTGACTCAAGTGTAGTCTGAGCTGCCCTTGAGTACACAGTCCTCCTCTGCCTCCTGGATGTTACATGAGTGTTGGAGTTCCGGCCAAGTTTAGCTGAGGGTGCAAAACACTGTGGTCCAGGAATTCAGAAATGTGACACTTAAATTATGCCAAATAGGAAAAAGAAGGCACCTATTTCAGGCAAAAAGAAATTAAAAACAAAACAAGAAGACCTTGTAATTTCTATTGTATTTGTGTGTTTTTCGGTCACATGTTCTTGTCTTTATTGTATAAAAATTCAGGCTGCAGCACACAGTGCTATATAATCATAGCTTATGGTGTATCAGCATGCTGTGGGGAGGAACAGTGAGACTGAAATGGTAAATTGAGGCAACAGTAAGGAACCCTATGCTGAAGTCTTTAACCTTGTGACTGAAGGAAGCCACTGAAGATGACTTACACAGGAAATTGAATTCGTGCTCAGTTCTTTTTATTTTATTTATTTGGTTTTTTTGGTGTTTTGGTTTGGCTTTTTTTTTTTTTTTTTTTTGAGATGGGGTTTCTCTGTCTAGCCCTGGCTGTACTGGAATACACTCTGTTGATCAGGCTGGTCTTGAACTCAGAGAAATAAGATCCTTCTGCCTCCCAAGTGCAGAGATCAAAGGCGTGTGCCCCCACTGCCAGGTTTCGTGCTCAGTTCTTACGTGTGAAGCAGTGTGCTGCAGGCTGTGGTAAGTATGGCCTCTGCTGTAGTCCACAGCACTAAGAGAGGCTATAGTAGAGATTGAGGACAACCTGGTTCAGAGTGGTGTTCAGAGGTAGAGCTGGTAAACACGGTGTTTGGATGCAGAGGAGCAAGGCAAGTGTTAGAGAGAAAGGGGTTTTACCCTGGGCAGCTAGGTTAGTGTTTGTGCCACCATTAGAGAAACAATAGATAAATAAGATGAGAGAAAAGAAATTAACAGAAAGTAACGTAAAGTAGTCACATCTCACAGGCGACTCAGCATCTTAAAATGCAAAGGCTTAATGGACTTTCCTAGGTTGATAATGTGGGAAGAAGACATTAAAACACTGGGCATGATGGCACACGCCTTTAACCCCAGCACTCAGGAGGCTTCAGAAGCAGGTGAATCTCTGAGTTCAAAGCCAGCCTGGTCTACATCGTTTCAGGACAGCCAGAGCTATATAGTGAGACCCTGTCTCAAAAAAAGAAAAATCACTAAAATGTTTTGTTTGAAACAAGTACTGATTGATTATCGTTTTCATAGGTAGGATTCTTGTGCTTCAGTGGTCATTTAGAAAGGAAAGCAGTAGACTTCAAACATGGAAGATTTAAGTCACTAATTGGTGATGTGATCAAGAAATCCAGCAACCTAGGTTTATTCAGACTTTTACTGAGTATCTTAGTGTTCTCTCAAAGCATGCTCTAGGGTGGTCTATCCTCAATCACTTTTGAAGTAGCTTAAGACATTCAGCTTGAGGGCCATGTTTTCATACCTTCAAGAGTTTTTGTTTAGTCGTCTAACCCGTGAATGCCAGAAGAAAGAGTACAATGTGTTCGTTCAGTTTACCTGAGTTTTCTTACGCAACATTACAGTTTGTCCTGTTAGCTTCAGTTTTTATATCATGTATGTCTTAACATATAGGGCAGTTTTATGTGCAGATTCAAGGTTATAGCTTGAAATACTAGATACAGTGAAGAAGATACCTTTGTTTTGTGAAGGAAATTTTTGTCCTATTAATCATTGTGTTTTCATTAGCTCTTTGCTAACTTAGCTCTGAGGTTTTCTTTCCTTTCTTATATTTGTTTTAGCTAGTGTTTGTTAGCATTGCTGCGGCTGCAACTGCACTGTAATGCCAGCAGGTAGGAGTTGTGATTCTTGACTGTAACATTTACTTAATTGTATGTTTTTAGAGGAGTCAAGGATGTTCTAAAGAAGAGACTGAAAAACTATTACAAGAAGCAGAAGCTGATGCTGAAAGAAAGCAACGCTGTGGACAGTTACTATGACTATATTTGTATTATTGACTTTGAGGCTACTTGTGAAGAGGGGAACCCAGCTGAGTTCCTACATGAAATTATTGAGTTTCCTGTCGTTCTCTTGAATACACACAGTTTAGAAATCGTAAGTGAATTGTTCTGTCTTCATCTCAGTTTTAGTAGCAACTATTCTGGTGTTCATTAGTGAGCCGGGAGCCCTTGTTTGCCGTCTTAGCTGGAAATGGAATTACAAAAAGAGGTTTTTGCATATTGCTCTGAGTTTCATATCAGCGTGATTAATAGAAAAGCCACAGTGAAGCAGTTCCGGGAACTGTTTCTCTTCTTGTCCATGAGCTAAAACTGTGGTGCTTTTTCTGTCACTTAGAGTGCCTGAAATAAATACCAGTTTACCAGGGAAGTGACAAGTGAACTGGAAAAATACCCTGGTGTGAGGTGCTAAGAATCTAGTTCTGTGCAGGGCCCTTGACATCAACATATTTTCTTAACGCTCCGTAGATGGTTTTGATATACAGTAAGAGTGGAGGACCGTTTGTAGAGGTAATTGCTGATGGCATAGGGGAAACATCTAAGCCTGCTTTCCCAAGCTACACATGTGTACCCCAGAAATGACTACTCCCCACTTGTCCTCAGACCTTTACATTTGTGCCTTGGTAATCACACATTTGTGTGTGTGTGTGTGTGTGTGTGTGTGTGTGTGTGTACGTGTACAATAAAAGGAATTTAAGATGTTTGAAAAAATTATAAATTATAAGTGGTATGTGATAGCATGCTCCCTTAATCCCAGCACTGGGCCAGAGTCAAGTAAAGGTAACCTGGTCTACCTAGCCAGCCAAGGCTACACAGTGAGACCTTTGTCTCAAACAAAACAAACTCCCCAAATAATAATTAAATTATAAACAATATGTTGATACCTCACACGGACTTTTATAGACTATATGTTTATAACATCCAACTAACTAAAATTCTTGCCAAAAAAAAAGAAAACCAGTAAATGAGAGCATTTATTTAACTTTTAAAATTAAAATGTTCTTTGCTGTTTTTTACTTTTACAGTTCTCATTAAACATCTGCTTAACAGATTTTTGTAGGTAAGATCGGTGTATAATAAGAATTTGTTCTTATTCCTGATAAGATGGCTCAGTGGTTAAGAGCACTGGCTGTTCTTCAAGAAGATCCAAGTTCTATTCCTAGCATCCACATGGTAGTTGTCAACTGTCTGTAACCAGTTTCAGAGAATCTAACACCTTCTTCTTGCTGACATACATGCAGACAAAACAGGCATACATATAAAAATACACTCCTCCCCCCATTTAAAAAACAATTTGTTCTTAGAAATATGTACCCTTGCCGTTCTTAAACCTTTGGGGGCTGGAGAGATGGCTCAGCAGTTAGAGTGCTTACTACTGTTTGGTTTCCAGGACGCTTATCAGTAACTTCACAACTGACTGCAATTCCAGCTCCAAGAGGTCTGGATCTGCTGCCCTCTTGTGGCTTCCATGGGCATTTTTGCTATGTGTGCTTGTATGCACACACACACACACACACACACACATGAAGAAGAGAATACATTTTTTAAAACTTTTTCTACAAAAAATTATTCTTTTTATTTGTATATAGTTGAGATTAATAGTTGCCACCTTTAAATCTTCAGGTTTTGAAAATTTTTCAAAAAATAACCCAGTAGTTTGATGAAGCAGTGTTCAACAGGAGGAAAAAGAAGCCTTCTCAAAGCCTGATAAAGGTCTCAGAGTTGGGAGCATATAACTTGGAAACCAACATGAAAACTTGAGAAATGCTACACAATTAGTATCTTATAAGTTGCTGTAGTCACATGGCAAGGTTTGACTTTCAGTGCTCAGTTTCATTGAATGCTTTTATGGAATTGAGGTCTCCTTTCTTCCAAAGGATGTATTGTTTTTACAACCCATTATCATAAAGTAACAGCTGTGTCAACAGGCTTAATTGTCTTTAAATAGACAAACAAGATGTCCAGTATTTTACAGGCAAAGAAAATATTTACCTCAGCTGTGGTTTGAAGGTGCTCTTTCAGACACCTGCTAACTTGATGTCTTTAAAACCCAAAATAAGCTGTGTCTTTACATTTAAATATCAGAGGGATTTTTGTTGAGGGATCCAGGGGAGTCTCCTTAAGAACTCTGAAATGATCCATCTGGAGCAGATGCAATTCATCTGTGGCTGAACTTGTAGAGAGTGCATGTCATGTGCTGTAGTCGAGTGAGACACTTTCCCTTATGTCCCCCTGCAGGAAGATACATTTCAGCAGTATGTCAGACCAGAGGTTAACGCTCAGCTTTCAAAGTTCTGCATCGCTCTTACTGGAATTACTCAGGTGATTATTTTGTCTTAATTTCTGTTGGTTTTGGTTATTTTGAATTTGAAATTTTTAAATCAGTGGTTTCCTTTGTAAATAGTTTAAAAAAATATTGTTATAATCTAATGTGCTATTTTCCTTATTTTGTAAAAGTCTTTCATACTGTAATTAAAATAACAACATCAAAAAGAGATGGTTCAATGGTTAAGAGCACTGGTTCTTCTTTCAGAGAATGTCTGGGTTTGATTCCCAGCACCCATATGGTGGCTCATAATCCAGACCCAGGACCCAGGGCCCTTTTCTGGCCTCCACAAGCACTAAACATGGAGGCAAAATAGTCATACATACAAATTTTAAAAAGAATTAAAAAAAAACAGTAAATTATGTTATAGTAATATAATAATGATAAAGAAAAAATTTTAACAAAAAGCCTTAGAGCTGGTGCAGTAATAGATTCCATGGTCTCACATGCTAAGGGAGTAGGGAGCGCAATTCTGAGGCTAGAGGTTTTCTCGAGCACAGATATTTGAGACCAGCCTGGGCAGCACTGGCAGACTCACCTTAGAAACAAAAGTTAAAGCTAAAGGGTCAGCTCTGCACTTACCCACCCCTCAGTGGCAATGATGCAGTCAAGATTTCTGTTGTAAAGTGGAGCTTTAGTAAGGCAGTTTCGCTGTGCTGCACTCACAGACAGGCTTTAGAGTGGGCCTGTTACGGTCTTGACTACGCACCTTTGTTAGTCGATCTGTGGATTTTGTTTAAGTTTCAATGTGTGGGCCTTGTTCATTTATTTAGTTCTTTCATTTGCTTGGCTTCAGTTGCCTACGAGTAGGGATCAGACAGAATAAACCAGTGGTTACAGTTTGGGTAGGAAGAATGACAAGTTAGTATTTTATTAGGTTGTAAAGGCATCTATACAGAGGGCTTACATCTGTGTTCATGAACTTGGACTGATCCTGATAAGTGAATGGGCAGAAAGGAAGGATTGGGTGTTGTAGGTGTGCTGTGGCAGAGCTGGTGTAGTTCAGGATGGCGCAAATCATAAAGGGTTCTGTGATCCTGGAAGCAAATATAAGAGACCTGCAATATGTTAAACTGATGTTTTACAAAGTCCAGCCCTGTGGTAGTGTGGTACACTGTCCCGCACATGCTGTAGCAAGTATAGTGTGGAGAAAGTGAGATTTGAGGTGGAGAATGCTTAGGGGCCATAGATTAGATGGAATATTTGCCTATTGTCTAAAGAATCAGTTAATCACAAAGAGCTACTAGGGTTGGTTTTTGTTCTAGTTTACTTTCTGTAGCTATAATAAATACCACAACCAAAAGCAACTTGGGAGGAAAGGGCTTTCAGTCCATCGTTGACAGAAATCAGGGAGGAGATGGAAGCAGACACTGGAGGACCTGCTTACTGCCTCACTCAACTAGCCTGCTCTCCAGCTGCAGCTCAGCAAGCTTTCTTACTCAGCAGATCTCTAGCCATCGGCCCACAGGCCAGTCTGATCCAGGCAGATCGTCTCTTGAGATTTACTCTTCCCAGGTGACTCTAGGTCACTTGTGTGAAGTTGACAAAATCAGGACAATCTTAAATCTTAATTTTGGGAGAATTGTCCACACAGTTGAAAGCAGTCCCTGATTCTTGGGTATAAAACAATTTCTTCCTGTCTCAGGTGAACATTTAGGCACTAAATAGGTCTTCATGGAAATCACAGAAAGTTCAACAGCTCACATGCTCTTTGCTTCCCTCCGGTTTGTGTGTGTGTGTGTGTGTGTGTGTGTGTGTGTGTGTGTGTGTGGGTGGTGTTGTAGGCTACAAGCAGGAACTCCAACCTCTTTCTCCTTTTGTATCTTCAGGATCAGGTAGACAGAGCCGATGCTTTCCCTCAGGTCCTGAAAAAAGTAATTGAGTGGATGAAGTTAAAGGAGTTGGGAACTAAGTACAAATACTGCATATTAACAGATGGGTGAGTAGGAAAATACTTCCAAATCCCTTTTAACTAAAAGAGGCTCTTAATTCATTTAACTATTACAGTATCCATGGAGTGTTACTTATCAAAGTCCCCAGGAGTCATTCTACAGAAAGTTGAGTGAATTCTTCCTAGTTAAAGTTATTCTCAGCGTGGAGGAAAGGAAGAAAAGCCACCAACATATCAAGTCTATAACTAGAACCCAGATGATACATACTCCCATGTACTGCTGAAACAGCTAGTCTGTGTCCCTATGTCCATCCTAACGTTTGCTTGTTCACCGAGGCCTACAGCTTGGTGTCCTCTTGCACTACACAGTCCTCACACATCTGCCTTACCCACCATTCTTCAGGCTGTCCACTCACTAAGGGTGTTTGCCCATTCTCTGCCCAGTTCATGTTTTCTTCCCTCTAGGAGACTCTCTTATCACATTTTCCTTCAGTTCTACCCCGGCACCAGCACGCATCGCTCCTTTCACATCTTACAGCTGTTGGGATGTCTGCCATACTGACTGTCTGACATGTGCTCTTCTTTATAGGATATTGGAAATCCTTTCAGAGCATGGCCTTTTTTTACCCCATAGTCTTCCAAGTCCAGAGTTGCCTGTTAGATGAGAAGGGAGATTAGAGCTGGGTGTTGGGGTGCTTATCAGTAATAACCCACTTGGGAGTTGGAGGCAGGAAGATCAGGGATTCAAGGTCAACCCACATGAATTTGAGACCTCCTTCCTGGAAAGAAGGGAGGGAAGGAAGGAAAATGAAAGTATACATAGGGAAAATTTGAAGGGTTGAAAGAAGGATTATAGACACTGTAGACATTGTAGCAGGTCACTATACATAGCACCACTAAAGGTAAAGGAAAAAGGCATGAGCAGCTTCTGCTCTGGTTTCTGTTGCGCTGTGGTCGTGTGCTCCCCTGTTACGGTGCTGCTCACGCAGGTTTAGAAGTCTTCACATACGACAGGGGTGCACATGGAATTTGACACATTATCATTGCTTTTAGAAATCTGGATGTCAGCAGGGCTCTTTAGAAACCTTACTGATTTTAAACATGAGCAGTGTTTCTGCTAACATTGATGGTTGTTTCTATCATATTATAAAGTGAAGGCAACTTTTTTTTTAATCTTAAATTCTGGAATGGATCATTCAAAATGGTATGATGTTTTGTTTTGTTTTTATTAGAACATTAGCAAAAATTGTGGTTAATGCCTCCAGAAATAATTTAGGCAGCTCAGGTTTTCTGCTCAAAGTTAGTGTTGATCAGTTTCGGTTCAGGCTGTTAAAAGTACACAGAAGCAGTAGGATCCTAGGGCATTTTATAGTGTTTTATTTATATTTGTATATATTTGATTTTATAGTAACTGAGTTAAGGGATTGTAAAATTTCCCACTGAAGGTTCTAATTGCTGCTGTTTTGACTTTGCCCAAGAAAGGCAACACTCGAATGAACTCAGCTTCCACATGGTACACTCAACTGGTTGGCCTGTGTTTGGAGACAAGATCTCAGTGTGACACATAGCTCTGACTGGTCTGTGCGCTTCAGCTTCGAAGTGCCAGGATTAAGGAGTGTGTAATGTTCCTTGTAGCACTGACGTTAACAGTAAGCTGTGGAGAAAGAGCTTATATTTTTACCCTTAAAACTTGCTAAAAGAACTTAACTAAAATGATAAATTTGTTCTAACATGTAAGCCTACCAGTTACACAGAAGAATTCAGAAAGGTAGAAGTTTGACCAAGAATCAGCACCACAATAGCTATCAAGATGAGCTTAGTAAGAATGGTTTATGAGAGCACACTGTATTTTTTTCCCTTTTTAAAGCTTAAAAGTATTTTCTAGGAATCAAGGTTACTTTTCTAAGCTTGATGTTTTCTGTGAGTATGAAAAAGTTAATGTGAGTAAAACACAAATAGAACAGCTTAAAATACTCTTTGTAGTAATAGTATAGCATTTACTTTATGCATTTTTCCTCTTTTTATAAGTTCCTGGGATATGAGTAAGTTCTTAAACATCCAATGCCAACTCAGCAGACTCAAATACCCTTCTTTTGCTAAAAAGTGGATCAATATTCGAAAGTCATACGGAAACTTTTATAAGGTAAAAATTACTTTTTTATTATGCTCTTAACCATGTTTGCTCTATTTTACATGTGTGTGTGTGTGTGTTTTGTATGGGTAGTACATTTTTTTTAGGTTTTCAAATTTATGTGTACAAGTGATTTGCCTGCGTGTATGTATATGGACTATAAGCATACCTGATGCCCATGGAGGGAGAAGATGGTGTCAGGTCCGCCAGAGCTTGTGTTAGAGATGGTTGGAAATGACCGTATGGGTCCTGGGAACCCAGCTTGGGTGCTCTGCAAAATATCCTTTCACCTGTGTCTGTTTCACGTGTCTGCTTGCAGAACATCCAGTGTGTTCCAGCAAAGCATCATTTGACATTACTGATTTTCCAAAGAAGCCAGAAGTTTCCACTTCAATCCCCCAACTCTACAGAAAGTTGAGCACCACTAATAAAGTCTAATTTTATCATTTTTAAATCGGAATTTCCATTTTTTAGTTTAAAAAATTCATAAATATATTCTGGTCACAATTTTCCTCTCTCTCAACTCCTCCCTGATCTTCCCCATCCACCCAGCTCTATGTCCTTACTCTTTAAAATATGTGCACATATGCACACACACCCCATTCACAAAAATGGAAACCAAAGTATATATACAAGCAAATGACCAATAAGACCAAGCAAAATGAGACAAAAAGTACAAAAATACCATTGAGATTTTTTGTGTTTGCCAATTACTCCTGGGGCGTGGTTAATATACTCAGTGAGACACCATTGGAGAAAACTTAATTTTCCTGTTGCCAGTGGGTATCAGTTACAGATAGTTTTTTTGGTTAGGGGTGGGAACCTGTGTCCCCTTTATCCTCAGCACTGGGACCCCATCTCGCTTGAACCTTATAGGCCTTGTGCATGCTGCTACAGCCTTTGAGTTCACATGTGTCTCGGTCCTTGTGTCTAAAAATCACCGTTTCCTTGGAATCATCTATCACTTCTGACTCTTCCTCTCTTCTGCATAGATCCCTGAACCCCTCGGTCGGAGGGGTTGGGGTGGAGACTGAATGCTTCAAGGTCTCACTCTGCAGATTGTCTAGGTGTGCCTCTTTGTTAGTCCCATCTTCTGTAAGTGGATTCTCTGATGATGGCTGAGCGAGCAGAAAAAGCAGTGAAATATTCCTCTTCCCTGAGTGATGCCTTTGTTCTTGTAAGAGAATCCAGCAGCCTGACTTGTCTTCTGCCCAGACCACTGAGAATTGATTCAGTCATAGCTTGCCTTCCTGTTCCACGGCATGGAAATGTCTCCCTTTTCCACATTGTGGGCACACCTTCTCAGTACCACCCATTTTTAATCCATTCCCCATTGGTCAATACCTCAATTAGGACTGGAAACAACATCCTGTCCAAGGGCTCGCCACCCACACCTATGTACTGGTGTCTCTGAAATGTGTTCCTTTCTCCTCTGATTATAATCACAGGAGATTATAATTAGCTGGATGCTATAGTCTGTGCTGGTGCCTGTGGTCTTTCAATGCTTGTACATCAGTCCACACCCTCTGACTTTCAGAGTCTCCATTGAGAAGTCAGATGTTATGCTAGTGGTCTGCCTTTATATGTGACTTGGTCTTGTTCCCCTGCAGCTTTTGATATCCTTTGTTTTATTTAAGTGTCGTGATTATTGAAGTGCTATAGGGAGTTTCTTTTCTGGTCCTGTGTATTTGGTATTCTGAATGCCCCTTGAACCTTGCTGGCATCTCTTTAGAATTAGGAAATTTTCTTTTATGATTTTATTAAAAATATTTTCTGTGCTTTTGACCTAGGTTTCTTCTCCTTTCTTTGTACCTATTGTTTGGTCTTTTCATAGTCTCCCATCGGATGTTTTGAGTCTAGGGTTTTTCTTTTTCTAAAATTTATTATTTTCTTTGATCTTTTTTTCTACTGTGTCTTTGTGACCTGAAAGTTTCTCTGCCATTTCGTTTTTATTTTGTCTCACTGAGCTTTTCTTTTTAAAATAATTTCCCCCCCTTTGATCTTTTAGAGTCAGGATCACAGGTCACTCATGTGGACCAGGCTGACCTCAGACTCAGAGAGATAGATCTGCCTGCCTCTGCCTCCAGAGTGCAGATGTGTTCCACCACACCTGGCAGTTTCCTTTAGTAATTCTATTTCTCTTTAAGATTCTCTTTTCATATCTTGAATTGTTTTTATTATTTCACTCAACTGTTGGTATTTTCCTTGTCTTTTATTCATATCCTTGTTTAAGGCCCTTGAACATATTCATAATTGCTATCTTGAAGTTTTAGTGTTATGCCTTAGCTAAATTGCTTATTTTCAACTGAATTGTTCAGAGTTCTTAATTACTTGGTTCTTTATTTTCCAGGTTCCCAGAAGCCAGACCAAACTAACAATAATGCTTGAGAAATTAGGAATGGATTATGACGGGCGGCCTCACAGTGGTCTTGATGACTCTAAGAACATTGCTAGAATAGCAGTTCGGATGCTTCAGGATGGATGTGAACTTCGAATCAATGAAAAAATACTTGGAGGACAGCTGATGAGTGTGTCCTCGTCCTTACCAATAGAGGGCGCTCCAGCTCCACAGATGCCACATAGTAGAAAGTAACTGCTTTTTTTGTCTGATCAGTTGCCACAAAGGTAGCAGGTGAATGAATCTGAGCTAATGCAACCTTCAAGCACCTTAAACATTTAAGATCTTACTACAAATACAAATAGATGGGTATGTATGCAGACATTTTGTGGGAGGACACACCAAATTCTTTGTCACCAGCACTTTTGATATGAGCAGTATTTGTTACACATAGTAACCAGCCCCTGCTTAGAACTGAGCTTTATAATGTAAGGTGTCCAAGATGTGTTCCTTTGCTTTTAAAATGGAGGTTTTATTGGTTCACTCTTTGAATGTCATGTCTTATTGATACTGAAATTTAAAATGAATTTCTACATTACCATCATTAAATTAAATACATTTTTTGAAAGTGTGGAAAGGATTGAAAGGTAGTGTTTGCCCATTGAATTTTAAGTAAAACATGGTCCTTTTAATTTTGTAAGTTGTGGGTGAAATGAGGGGTTTGTTCCAGGAATGCTGTGTATGGGTACCAGATTCTACAAGTGTTCAAGTTTTGTAGTTCAAATGGCATAATGTTTATAATCTATACATTCTCCCATATATTTTAATGATCTCTAGGTAGCTTATACTTAATAAACTATAATGAAATGGTCATATTGTTTAGGGAATAATGACAAGGAAAAAAAAGCCTGCAAGTTGGTGTAGACACAACCAGTGGGCCTTGCTACATAGCACATGAGTAAGTTGCTCAAGCAGCATGAGCTGGAAAGAAACCAAGATCTGAGATGGTGGAGGCGACAGCAGCTGTCCTCCTCCCCCTCCCCCATGACACTCACCTCTGGTCCACTCAGCAAAGTGCTTGCTGAGCAGCAAATTCAGGTGATTCTTCTTGGAACATTTTCTTTATATTTGCATATATTCCTTATTCAAGCCAGGTAGTTGTTTCTAAAGGTGCCTACTTTGATAGCCCTGAACACACATAATAACCAGTTTGATCCCCAGAACACATGAGAGAATCAAGGATGTCCTCCTGATCCTCAACATGCACATTGTTGGAATTGGCACCCACATAATACACACCCATATGTGTCCAAAACAAGTAAGCAAAATGTAATAAAGTACTGGGACCAGTTTCATATTCTAACTGGAAACCTTGTAATAGTTCATAGGATTTAGTTAAAAATCTAGTTACAGGAGGCTGGTGAGATGGCTCAGTGGTTAAAAGCACTTGCTGCTCTCGTAGAAGATCCAAGTTCAATTCCCAGAACCCACATGATGACTCACGACCATCTGTAAGTTTCAGAGAGTCCAATAGGCAAAACATTCATAAGCATAAAATAACTAAATTTAAAATACTGGGCTGGAGAGATGGCTCAGAAGTTAAGAGTGCTGGCTGCTCCTTCAGAGGTCCTGAGTTCAATTCCCAGCAACCACATGGTGGCTCACAACCTCCTACAATGAGACTGCTGCCCTTTTCTGGCTTGCAGGCAAAATACTGTATATATAATAAATAAATCTATCTTTTTAAAAAAAAAGTCTAATTACTTATGAGATTAATGGAAAGTTATAAAAGCCAGCCTGGTAGAACAGATGTGTAATTTCAATACTTAAGATTTAAGACATTGGTAAATCTGAGGCCACTCTGAGCCATATAATGAGATCCTGACTCCAAAATGTTTTAGTAGAAAATACAAGTGTAATTTTGAGAGCTATAACTTACAAATCAGTGGGAATTTCTGAAGATTTGCTCCTCTATTGGCTTCCCTCTCCTTTGTGAAGGTGTATTTACCCTGCTTTGAGATTGACTTACAGCTCATGAGAAACATTTGTGTGTAGTACTGTGAGGTGAAATGGTTTGTGACATAGTAAAGTACCTGGCTTGTCTTAGTGAGTGACCAGTATATATTGGAAAATAATTCCTGTTTCTAAAGTCAAAATGTGCTCTGGGGATAATGATGTAAATAAAACTATCTAGAGGCTCTAAGTGTAGACTTTTGGAATTAAACCCCTCACACTTTTCATGGACCAATTCCATTGGCATTGCCTGTTTTGTTGTTTTGTTTTTTAACCTTTCCTTAATAATTGTCATCATATTATTTTTGTGACCAATATAATGAAGTTGATTCATCGTGTTTCCTAACTCAGGGCATAGGAGGAAGGACAGATGTGCTTGGTGGCAGGAGAATCTGCTACCCAGGCTTGAGGGCCTCATTACCTAGTGAGTTTCTGTTTAGAAGCAAAGGGATGGAAAATAGCGCATCATCGTGAGGGACAGGTGCCAGGAGGCCCACTTATTCTTCATTTTCCCACAGAAGCCATGTTGACATAGGGGCAGGTTTGGGCCCTAGAAAAATAATCGCTTGTCACCTGATTGCATAGTTGCTACTAAATAGGGAAATTAGCATTGGAAAGTTAGAGAATAGCAGGAAATACTAATGCCTTCCTCCGATTTTTGTTTTGTTTTTAAATCAGGCTGTTTAAATTTTTTCCTAGTCAAGTGCTTAACTTTTTATTTATTTTATTTTTTATTTTTATTTTTTTATAAGAACTTCAACAATGCAAGCTTTTAGAATGCTTTTGGCTCTACCAAGTATTTTGCCATCTTTACTCACTTTTGAGTCCCTGTCAAACCCTCTGATTTGATTTTGAGTCTCTGTCAGACCCTCTGATTTGATTTGGCTTTCTGCTGAGATAACCTGTCTGTACGTTATAGAATCATAATTCTTGAAAGGAAAATGCTACAGAATGACTGCATTGCATATAAAGATCCTTGTTCTTGTTACTGCTGTAATGGGTCACACTGATACTAGTATTTGTTAATAGTTACTTAAAGCTTTGTTTTCTCAGTAGCCATGGTCATTTCCTGGTTTTTCTTTTACTTGTTTGGACATTGATACTGTTTTGTTTTCCTGTATTATTTTCAAGTCCACACAAACTGGTATATATTCTCAGCTATATTGTGTCTGACTTTTGTATTAAATACTGACATTGACTCTGAAAATATTTCTTTCTCTCAACTTCTCCCTCTGACTGGATCAAGCAAAGAAGGAAGAAGAGTTTTTCTTTTTTTTCAACATTTGCTTTTGTGTGTATGTGTGCCTGGGAGAGTTTATGTACACCATGTGCCCTTAGATTCCCGTGGAGGCATGAGGGTGGCAGATGCCTTGGAACTGGAGTCACAGGTGGTTGTGAGCACCTAACGTGGGTGCTGGGACCCTGAGCCCATGCCTCTGCCAGAGCAGCCAGCACTCAGCCCTGGGGCCATCTCTCCAACCTCAAGGAAATTTTTTTCTGGTTTTTTTTTTTCCCTACCTCCCCTCCCCGCTTCTTTTAGCCTTTAGAGACCTGCTTGTCTTGCTGTGGGGATGGGTTAACAGGAAAGACCGTGGAGTCATGCTGAACTGGTACTGTTGCTGAAGAGTCGTTATAGAATCATAATTCTTGAAAATGCTACAGAATGACTGCATTGCATATAAAGATCCTTGTTACTGCTGTAATGGGTGTAAAGGTGAAAGAACCTTTAGTTCATCTTCCTGGATATTACAAGTATTATTGCAAAGGATAGTTTGGAGAGGAAGAAGAGGTGGTGTACTGGCTGGTTTTGTGTGTCAGCTTGACACAAACTGAAGTTATCCCAGAAAAAAAAAAAAGCTTCAGTTGAGGAAATGCCTTCATGAGATCCAGCTGTAAAGCATTTTCTCAATTCGTGATCAAAGGGGGAGGCCCCTTGTGGGTGGTGCCATCCCTGGGCTGGTAGTCTTGGATTCTATAAGAAAGCAAGCTGAACAAGCCAGGGGAAGCAAGCCAGTAAATCACATCCCTCCATGGCCTCCACATCAGCTCCTGCTTCCTGACCTGCTTGAATTCCAGTCCTGACTTCCTTTGGTGATGAACAGCAATGTGGAAGTGTAAGCTGAATAAACCCTTTCCTCTCCGACTTGCTTCTTGGTCATGAGGTTTGTGCAGGAATAGAAACCTTAATAATAGGTGGGTAGTAAGATTTCTAGGGAAAGAGGGATCACAAGTAGTCAATACAAGAAGGAGCACCAGACAAGTCACCCACCTCAAGTGAGCTGGCCCATGTCCTTTGTGAGGGCTGTGTCCTGGTTCAAGGAAGACTTTCTGAGCTGCTGTACAGAGACTGACTTCCTTAGTGATGGACTGTGGACTCCTTTATTCCAGCAGGGCGTGTTGAGATGCTTTCCATGTAATTGATCCCAGTATTGGTGAATGAGTGCTTCCACTAAGTGTCTTGTCCTTAGTGCTGACCTACATTTCAGTTCTTCCTGCCGCCACACAGCATCAAGCCCACACCGGAGCAGGGGTCCGCACACTGTAACCACTAGCCAAATCATAGGACCAAATGGCAAGTTAAAATCAAGAGTGCTTGTATGTGTGTATGTTTTTGATAGTGTGTGTCTTCGTAGTCTAATCTGGTTTCAGATTCTTCAGTACTGGAATTACAGGTAAGTGCTACCTACCATGTCTGTGATGTGAATTGTAGCATGGGAATTTTATGAAATCAAATTTCAGTGTTATAAATAAAGCTTTGTGGAATAGCTTCCATTTGCAATTATTTGCCTGTGTTCTGTGTTTGTGCTACAACAGCAGAGGTGAATGTTCACTCTAGAAACCTTGCCTGCAATCTCCCTAGTCCTCTATAGAAAGTTGTTGACCTCTTCCTGATTAAAAGCATCATTAAAGTCCACGGATTTAAAAACAAAACAAAAACCTGATACTAGAGAACCCAAGAGCAGAATACTACAGTGCAGTAATAGTTATATTACTAGTACTGCTGGAATAGTTTAGCTGAAAATGTAACAAGCTCAGAGTCTTTGGGGAAACAAAAATAAATCAATTCCACCACCACCCAGAGCTCCCAGGGACTAAACCAACTAGAGTTCACATGGAGGGACCCACTACTCCAGCGGCATATGTAGCAGAGGATGGCCTTGTCTGGCATCAACAGGAGGGGAGGCCCTTGGTCCTGTGGAGGCTCGATGCCCCATCATAGGGGAATGCTAGGGCAGTGAGGCAGGAGTGAGGAAAAGGATTTTTGTTTTTAAAAAAGTGACCCCAATATTCTTGGGAGGAATGTTAGTATCATGTGTTTACTAAGACAGACTAAAAGGCTTGAGATTGGGAGATAGGATACTGTCATCCCTGCGGATACCTAATTACCATGACTCTAGCCTGCTGTCAGTGTCATAGAGCCTGCGCTTTTCTTATACTTGAAGTCATCTCTAGATACTTTATCTTATAAACACCCAGGTAAATGCTGTGGAAAAAGCTATATCTAGTATTGTTGGGAGGGATGTCTACTTATGTTTTGTACAAACACATTTCCTTTTTAAAGATTCTTTTGGAGTGCCCTCAGATGCCAGAAGGACCCATTAGATTCATTGGAACTAGAGTTACAGATAAACTGCTATATTTTTGTTTGTTTAATTTATTTTTTCTTTATTTTTTATTGGTTATTTTATTTACATTTCAAATGTTATCCCCCTTCCCGCTTTCCCCTCTGCAAACCCCTTACCCCATTCCCCTCCCCCTGCTTCTATGAGGATGATCACCCACCCACTCCTGCCTCACTGCCCTAGCATTCCCCTATGATGGGGCATCGAGCCTCCACAGGACCAAGGGCCTCCCCTCCCGTTGATCCCAGACAAGGCCATCCTCTGCTACATATGCCGCTGGAGTAGTGGGTCCCTCCATGTGAACTCTAGTTGGTTTAGTCCCTGGGAGCTCTGGGTGGTGGTGGAATTGATTGGTTGATTTTGTTGTTCTTCCTATGGAGTTGCAAACCCCTTCAGCTCCTCAGTCCTTCCTGTGACTCCTCCGTTGGGATCCTCTTGCTCAGTCCAATAGTTGGCTGTGAGCATCCTCATCTGTATTTGTCATGCTCTGGCAGAGCCTCTCAGGACAGCTATACCAGGTTCCTGTCACCAAGCACTTCTTGGCATCAGCAACAGTGTCAGGGTTTGGTGTCTGCAGATGGGATGGATCCCTAGGTGGGACAATCTCTGGATGGCCTTTCCTTCAGTCTCTACTCCAGTCTTTGTCCCTCATGCAGTATAGATTTCGATACAAGTCCTTTCCTGATTGATCAAGAGAACAAAAGTCTATAAGCTTGTTATGCAATGTTGCTGTCCAGAGCTGAGGGCTGTTCTTGGCTTGCTTAATCACTACTCCTTTGAACTTGGGTTAATTTTCTTCATTGATTTATCTTTGACAGTGAGACCACTTCGCTTTAGTCCTGTAATACTATCAAGACTTGTGTTCTTTATCGTCTGCTCTAGTATACATCCTTAGCATAGCACATCCTCAACCATCACTACGTTTAATTGGCCTTTGTCTCACCATCTTAGTCCCTTTGTGATGGTGACAGTGTACCACACACTGGGCCTTCATAGAGAACAGGTTGGCTTCCCCATGTTTTGAAGGCTGGAAAGGCCGATGCCTAAGTAGTGCATTTGGTAAGGGCCTTCTTGCTGTGTCAACAACGATGTAGACAAAATGGTGGCAAGAAAATGTAAGAGCACGCTAGCTTCGATCTCTCCACCCGGAAAGCTACCCTTTTGACCTCATGTGAGCTCAGTTACCTCCCAAAGACCCTACCTCTCAATACCATCAACAGGCATTTGTGATGTTTCCAAGATAGGAGCTGTGAGCTATTCAAACCATTGCTGTGTTCTGGTTTGATTTCTCTGTTGCTGTGACAAAAACCACTGCCCAAGTCAGTGGGGAAGTCGGGGAGGTATTTTATCTTAGGACGCAGTGCAGAAACTCCAGCAGGGAGCTTGAGGAAAACTGCACTGTCCACAGTGGGCTGCACCCTCCTACATCAGTTACCAATCGAGGAAATGCCTCAAAGATGCCCACAGGCCAGTCTATGGAATTTTCCCCATTGATAATCCCTCATAAGTAGGCTGTGGTAAGCTGACAGCTGAAGCTAACTAGGAGACACTGTCCACCCCTACCTGTTCCTCTCATAGATCTGTCTAAAGCGTTGCTCTGCACTATGTCTCAGAAGCTTACATTTTCACAAGATAAAAGTCAAGTCTCGGGCTGGAGAGATGGCTCAGTGGTTAAGAGCACTGACTGTTCTTCTGGAGGTCCTGAGTTCAAATCCCAGCAACCACATGGTGGCTCATAACCATCTTTAAAAAGATCTTACTCCCTCTTCTTGAGTGTTTGAAGACAGCTACAGTGTACTTACATATAATAAATAAAATCTTTAAAAAAAAAAAAAGTCAAGTCTCTGGCATTTAGACCCCCTCAGTCCGCTTTCTTATGTTCTCTAGGTTTGAAAGCAGCTATTTGCCCTGGTCTAATCATGATACACTCCTACTTTTGTCCCCAGAAAGTAGATCATCAAGCTTGGTCTCTTGCTTTTGGGGTTTTTTTTTCCCCTAAGATTTATTTATTTTATGTATATGAGTACACTGTATCTTCAGACACCAGAAGAGGGCATCGGATCCCATTACAGATGGTTGTGAGCCACCATGTGGTTGCTGGGAATTGAACTCAGAACCTCTGGAAGAACAGTCAGTGCTCTTAACTGCTGAGCCATCTTTCAAGCCCCTTGCTTTGGCTTTGAACCTAGCCTTAGGAGCCTACCCTGATTTTGGAAATGTGTTCTGGTGTGTTTTCTGTACCCATGGGCCCTTGATTGGTGCCACCAAGGTTCATGTTCACAATTTCATCCATATAGTTTTTTGCATAATGTGTCCTCAGATTCTAACATACAATGTATCCTTGAAAATAGGCATGGTGAAATATATTCCTTAAGGTCTGTATCTCTTCCTGAACTAGAAAAGTTGTTGGCATATATCCTAATTAACCTGAAGAAAGAGTGACTGCCTGGATAGTTTCTAGGTTCTTGTTCCTATGAACCCTGAATCTCAATGTCAGAAATGTTTAATCCTATCAATACTTGGCTTTCCCTCTAGGTGCCAGAAGAAGCAAGCAAAATGCTAAATTCATGCCTTGTCTGTCTCTTCATTGCTAATTTTAAAAATTCTCCAAGTATTTTTGACCTTGAAAAGGTCATTCATTCATTGCTTGCTTTCTGTTTTAGAGCAGTAATTCAACTTTTTAGTTTGCATAAGTACTTTTTAAAAATTTAGAAGGAAGCTAATTCCATTGCACATTTTTGTTTTGTTTCAGTTTGAGACAGGATCTTACTATGCAGTCCTGGCTGGCCTGGAATTTGCTATGTAGGTCAGAATGGCCTTGGACTTTCTGGAAATCCACTCACCTCTGTCTCTTGGTAGTGATGGGATTAAACATGTAAGCCACCACACCTGGTTCCATTGCACATTAAGTTTCCCCGGTTTGTTGTTGTCAGTAGATACGATAATTCACCTTGGTATAAATACATTTTAAAATAATCATCATTGCTTATGGGTGATAACACTCTAAATGCTATAGAAATTAGTAACATATCTATATAACTGTATAGAGAGAGGCTGGAGAAATGGCTTAGTGGTTAAGAGTAGCAGCCATGTTGGGTAGCCCACAAATGCTTATAAAATGCCTGTAATATACCTTAAGGAATCTGACACCACTTCTGGCTTTCATGGGCAACTGCATTCACTTGCACAGATGTACGCATAGACCCCCAAATGAGAAAAGATTTTAAAGTATATCTTTTTTCTTCAATTACAGTTATTTCAACTGCCATTTCAAGATCTTCTAATACAGTAAAACCACTAAAATGCCCATGTTGGGCTCAAAAGATTGATGGAAATGTAGTATCATATTGGTGCAAATGAAGGAAATGTTTCACATTATGCTGTCATACAAAGGGTAAAAGCAATGAAACAGAAATTGACCATTCCCCTCCACTTGGGAAGTCCTAAGGAGTCTGTACTGTCGCTGTCACTAGTGCTCAGCTCCTGTGTCTGATGGTGGCGGGGCTGGAGAGCAGGAGCCCTTCCCATTGGGTCAACTGATCCTGTCCTTGTATTTTTTTTAAAAAAGATTTATTTATTATTATATGTAAGTACACTGTAGCTGTCCTCAGACACACCAGAAGAGGGCATCAGATCTCACTACAGATGGTTGTGAGCCACCATGTGGTTGCTAGGATTTGAATTCAGGACCTTAGGAAGAGCAGTCAGTGCTCCTAACCGCTGAGCCATCCCTCCAGCCCCTGATCCTGTCCTTGTATTTTACTACATACTTCTGTGCTTGAAAGCCACAGAGGTACTTAAAGTTTTTGATGTTAAGGTAATGTAAAATGTGGGATAATCCTTTTTGAGGTGATTCTGGGGACTGGACTCAGGGTCTCATTCATGACTCAAATATTCTACCACTAATCTATATCCATGAAAAAGCACCTAGTAGTTTATGACTAATTTAAAAATTTAAACTAATTTAAAACTTGTATCCATATAAGTGTGAATATAGCCCTTACATAAAGAGGAGGAGGAATGGAAGTAACTTTAAGGACCATTTTATTCAGTTTCTTAAATCCCATGCCAAAGATTACATTGTGATCTATCTACAAGACTTGGGTTTTAAAAAGTCATCTGCTAATAATGGTTAGCTTCTTGGTCTCTTGTTGGAAACAATTTATGTACGGTTTATGACTGTTAGAAGTATTTGTTATGTAGAATTATATATTTGAGAATACAAATCCAAACAGTTGTACCAATACTTAGGTGCAATTAATATTGGACCTACTGGTCCTTAGGGCTTCAAATTATTTTTACAACACTCTATAGTTCTGACTTTTTGTATGGCAAATATCCATCATATAACAAGATCAAATGAAATAACTATCATTAACCAAATCAGTCTGGTTTTGTCAGAAAAGGTGACTTGTGAATTAAATGTTAATGAATTCTAAAGACATGAAAACCATCAAACAATATAGATTATCATACAAAGGTTATTCAAAGGAGCAGGAGTTAAAAGTACCTTTGTAGAGGACCTAGTTTTGAGTCTCAAGGCCCACATGATGTTCACAACTATTGATTACTCCAGGTCCAGGGTACTCAATGCACTTTTCTGACCTTCTAAGATTCCAAGCACAAGTTATGGACACATACATACATGCAAACAAAACACTCATCCTTGTAAATTTTTAATCTTTTTAAAGAAGTTATACAAAGCAGTGAGGATTAAGCTCAGGTAGATTTACCAGATATGATTCAGTGTTTTGTTGTAACAAGTCAGTGCTTTGGTTGAAATTGTCATGTGTACGCAAGTAGATGGGCCCTTTTCTTTCAGTAAAAGTATATTTTGAACTGAGATGTTTGAGAGAATTGGGAAGTAAATGAATGCTGTGTGCCTCTAGAAGCAAACTGATCTGGCAGCTGGCCTTGTTTGTTGTCTCCTAGTAGATGATAATAATGTTATAAGATTAATAAATAAACTGGTGTTTGTATGGGGGGAAATATTTTACAGTATGATTCAGAAACGTCTTGTGTGTAGATTTTATTCAGCTCATCATGAAAATTTTGATAGTCCAGAAAAGTATTCCATGCTACCATGAAAATAAACCACCAGAACATAGTTTTGATGGTCCAAAGGTACTGATTTAGTCATTGTTCTAAGAATAATTTTATATGATTTTTTAAAATTCTTTGAGGATTTCATACAATGTATTTTGATCATATTCACCTGGCAATGTCTCCTAACTCCTGGACCAATCCCCTCTGCCTCAGTCCCTCCCAGTTTCCTGTTTCATCATTTTTTATAACCATCCAGGTCCAATTTGTCCTGCCCATGTTCATGTGGGTGTGTCTGGGACCATTAAGAATGAGTTTTGTTTTTGTTTTTTTTAAACCTCCCATTAATTGTGCCTTTAATTGTAGTGGGCAGTGTTCTAAATGCGCCAGTCAGGAGACAATATGGAGGAATCATTTCTCTCCCTGTACCATGAGGGGACTCAGAGATCAAACTCAGGTTATCAGGCTTGGTAACAAGTGCCTTTGCCTACTGAACCATCTCATGGACCATGGTCAGTTTTTAAATAGTTGACAATTTTACTTAAGTAAAACTATGTATTTCTTACGGATGTCTGCTGCCTGACTGGAGGAGCATCACTAAGAGTGACTTGTGAAGGTTGCCAGGCCTGAGTTTATTTTCCAGGGCATAAGGAGGAAACGGAAAACCAACTTGTGGAAGTTGTCCTCCACATGACTGCTGTGCCACACTGGCAACCCTGACACACAAAATAAACAAATACAATTTAACAGAAAATCAAGAATTTGGGACTGGAGAGATGGCTCAGGTGGTGAAGTGCTATGGAGGACCTAAATATAATCCCCCAGTAAGATAAGCTGGACATGTGCTTGTAAATCTCAGCACTGGGGGTGTGGAGTAGGACCATTCCTGTGTTCTCTGGCCAGCCAGGATTCTAGCCTGTTTGTCAAGTTCCAGGTCACTGAGACCCAATCTCAATAAGAAGAGAGGGGAAGGGAACACCAGCCTTCAAGTGACAATACCCAAAGTCACTCTGGCCCTGGCCAGAACACACACCACATTTACATACATGTGAGTGCACACACAAAAGGGTATGCACTCAACAACAGTGTGGTGGCACATGCCTGTAATCCTAGCACAGGGAGACTAAGGCAGGCATTCATTGCCATGAATTGACAACAGTGTATGCTCTAGCAACAATCAGGTCAGCCAGGGTTACATAGCAAGACCCTATCTAGAGCAGCAAGCAAACAAAAAACTAAGGTGTGTTTCTTTTCTCTTTTCTCTTTTTTCTTTTTTCTTTTTTTTTTTTTTTTTTTTTAGGAAGGAAAAGGTTTATTTCAGCTTACATGCCCCAAGCACAGTCCATAATGAAGAGAAATCAGGATAAGAATTCAAAGCAGAAAGCTCCGAAACACAGACTGTGGAAGAAAGCTGCTTACTGGGTTGTTCGTCGTGTGCTCAGTCTGCTTTCTTATACATCCCAGGACTTATCTGCACAGGCATGGCACAACCCACAGTAAGCAAGGGTTTCCTACATCAATAACTAATTCAGAAAATACCCCATAAGCCTAACTACAGGTCCATCTTAAGGAAATATTTTCTTAATTATAGTTCCTTCTTCTTAGATATGTCTAGGTTTGTATCAAGTTGACAAAACCAACTAGCACCACCACTATCTCCTTAACTTGGTAGACCATCCATTTTCTGTGAGAATCTCCATTTCTGTTACTATCCTGGAAAAACAAACCAATGTTAGAATGAACCTTGCTATCCTTCCCAGGGACCAAAATGCATGTGCTTATTATTTAAACCCTTAAATTAAACAATGGCCATTTCCTATACATTTTATACAACTTTTCTTTTTTTCTTTTTAAAGATTTATTTATTTATTACATCTAAGTATAGTGTAGCTGTCTTCAGACACCAGAAGAGGGTGTCAGATCTCTTTACGGATGGTTGTGAGCCACCATGTGGTTGCTGGGATTCGAACTCAGGACCTTCGGAAGAGCAATCAGTGCTCTTACCCGCCGAGCCTTCTCTCCAGCCCTTTATACAACTTTCTAATTACTTAGAGGATTAGTCCCAATGACTCTGCCAAGTCTGAAAGAGATCATCTATGTTGTTTTCTTTTTCATTGAAAAAAACAAACAAAAAAAACCCTGTAGTCTCCAGCCTTTGGCTTCCTCCAGAGAGACTTCTCAAGAAAGTTGCAGGTATTGTATCCTTGGCACTTGAATTCAGACACTGATGCTGTAAAAGCATGAGACAAATAGTCTTTCAGAAAAAATTCGGGAGCACAGTTATTTTGGAGTTCTTTGCTACCTGCTGAAAATCACAGATGATTAATTTTTTTATTATTTTTAGCACAGGTCACTGAATCCTTGTCCTTCTTGTCGGTAGCTCTTCTTCAGTCAGTGAAGAAAGATTTGGCAGGTAAAGTCAGCTGACAGGCCCTCTCATTGATTTTTTTTTTAATATAATCTTCCCAAATACAGCATCTTTAATTCCTTTTTTACTATATTAATCCTGCCAATCCATGAGCATGGGAGATCTTTCCATCTTCTGAGATCTTCCTCGATTTCTTTCTTCAGAGGCTTGAAGTTCTTGTCATACAGATCTTTCACTTGCTTGGTTAGAGTCACACCAAGGTATGTAATCTTATTTGTGACTATTGTGAAGAGTGTCATTTCCCTAATTTCTTTCTCAGACTGTTTATTCTTTGAGTAGAGAAAGGCTACTGATTTATTTGAGTTAATTTTATATCCAGCCACTTTGCTGAAGTTGTTTATCAGCTTTAGGAGTTCTTTGGTGGAAGTTTTGGGGTCGCTTAAGTATACGATCATATCATCTGCAAATAGTGATATTTTGACTTCTTCCTTTCCAATTTGTTTACCTTTGACCTCCTTTTGTTGTCTGATTGCTCTGGCTATGACTTCAAGTACTATATTGAATAGACAGGGAGAGAGTGGGCAGCCTTGTCTGGTCCCTGATTTTAGTGGGATTGCTTCTGTCTAATTTGATGTTGGCTACCGGTTTGCTTTCACTATTGTCTTGGATTTGGTGTGTTTCTTAGTAAGGTTCTTAGAAATGGAAGTGGTCAACTTGTTATATAATATATATATATGTAATAAAAATCATAATTTCTTTTGCTCTATTTTTCTACTTCTCCATATTTTAAACATCCCAATAAATCCCTAATCCTTATTTCTAATTCCTCTTATTAAAGGAGTATGTGTATGTTTGCATTCATGCATGTAGAGGTCATGGCAAGACTTCTCACAGGAATATGAAGCCATACCCAACATTTTATGTAGGTGCTGGAGATCGGGACTCATACTTTCATTCTTGCAGAGTAAATCTCTCAGGCACTGAGCCATTCCCCCAGTACTCTGGCAAAAAAATGTTTAAATGGTGCAGATGTCTGAGAAACTGCCAGAGCTCCCCACCTTTGTGCAAGAATATTAATGCCTCAGACCTATGCTGGAGTGAACGGACGTGAGTGTGTGCCTTGGGTTTTGTAGACAGGATGCATTGATCTTTGCATGTGTATGTGTTTTAGGTTGCTCATTTGAAAAATATATACAAAGGTTGAGAATATAGAGTAAAACTCCTTTTATGATTATCCTTCCATGAGGTAATCATAGATGTCTCACATGCCTACAGTTAGACATCTCCTTACAGGGAGACTTTTGGTGCAGTGTTGAATTTCTAGTTCCCTCTCTCCTTTCTTTCCTTCCTGTCTTCTTTGTGCGTGTGTGTGTGTGTGTGTGTGTGTGTGTGTGTGTGTGTGTGTGTGTTTTCAAGACAAGATTTCTCTCTGTAACAGTCCTGACTATCCTGGAACTCACTCTGTAGACCAGACTGGCCTCAAACTCACAGTGATCCACCTGCCTCTGCCTCCTGAGTGCTAAGATTAAAAGCATGTCTAGTTCTAAATTTCTAGTTCTTAATATATGTTCAGAAAATGTTTCTGTTTGCTTGATTGCTTGTTTTGGTCATGTGTTCTTTTTTCTTTTAATTTTCATCAATAAAAACTCTTACTGAGAACTTCTTTAGTGCGCACTGGTAAAATAGGTGAAGAGTCAAGGTGGGGTGGGAAGCAAACCTGCCCGGGATCATGAATATCATGTCTGTTCACCAGCCAGTAGCAGCGTTTGGGTGTCTTTCATCTGATGTCAGGCATGTCTGCCCGTGAGCACTCAACCTCACCTCAGTCGGAAGTTTATTCAGTCCTGAGCTGTATGGAGACCAAGCACAGCAGCAATAATGGAGCGGAATAACTCTCCATTACTTGGAACTAAGCTGCATCTTGCTGCCTTGCCTGAAAATGTGAAGAACAAGGTAGCTTTCGTCCATTTTGTGTAGTGAGGGCAGTGGGACCTCCAAACATTGTATTGATTCAAATTCAGGAGCGACAAGTAAAATTTAATAAAGACACTTTAAGTCGTAATCCATTAACTCCTACACAGTTTACTTCAGGCAACTCTTGTATTTTTACCCGTTAGTGATTTGAGAGGCAAGAAGGAAGTGGAGCCTTTTAAAATGAAGTATTGGAAATTTTCAATGTACTAATTTGAAATATTGTGTGATTCATTGCTCAGATATGGAGATTGGTAATGCTTAGAAAGCATGGGTTTTTATCCTTGTTAAAGTCCTGTTCTCCTGATCCTGCGTGTGTGTGTGTGTGTGTGTGTGTGTGTGTGTGTGTGTTGCACCTGGTTTTTATATGAGTGCTGGAAGTACAAACTCCAGTCCTCATGTAGTCTCCCTCTCTCTCTCTCTCTCTCTCTCTGATAAATAACCTGTTGTTGCACAATCTTGCAAGTGAATCTCTGTGCACCTTTGTCACTTCCTTCGCCAAATCACTACAAGTAGAACTGCCATTTGTAGCGTTCAACACTGGTTGTCGATGTGCCCCTCAATTGCCAGCAAGCAATTGCCCCCTGTTTGGTGCTGACAGATGCCCCTTTCCTGCATCGTTGCTAACATCACATGTTTTCAGGAGACTTATGTGTGTGTGCATACATGTCAGATCCCCTGATCTACAGGTGGTCACGAGCTGCCTGCCATGATTACTGGGAATCAAACTCAGGTCCTCTGCAAGAGCAGCAAGCATCCAACTCCTAAGCCATCCATCCATTCTCAGGTTTTTATTCTTGAGACATAGAATATTAAGAAACGATATTCTACTGTTACATGTTTTCATGACCCTACTAGTTAAAGTCCCTTATCCCAGTCACCAAGCTTGGGGAGTTCAAAAGGAGAAGGAAAGGGAAAGGAAGCTCTAGGGCAGGGCTCCTCAACCTTCCTAATACCTCAGCCCTGGAACCTTCATGTGATGGTTACCCCCAACCATAAAATTATTTACATCGCTACTTCATAACTAGTTTTACTACCGTTATGAATCACAATGTAAATACTTATTTTCTGATGGTCTTAGGGGGATCCCTGTGAAAGGGTTGATCGGCCCCTGGATCATGTGCAGCATGTACTTCCTAAAATTTGTGTCCTCACCTTGCTCATTTCTCCTGCTGATGCTCAAGTTTATCTTGCACCTCTTGGCAAAAGCTTTCTAAAAATCAATTGCCCTGATCTCTGATGTTCTGAAAATTTCCCCATTAGTTTCTTAGATAGTTCACTGGGGTTACTAGTTGTGTCACCTTGAGGTCAGCACATAAAGAAACAACTCAGTCTTATTCCCTCACCCTCTTTTCCCTTAACACACAGTTAAGGCAGGGTTGGTTCACATCACTCCTGCTCCAACCTGGCAGGCTTCTGTTCTTTTGCAAATGCTGCCGCATGGCTTTCCACCCTGTGGACATGTGAGGGCAGAGAGCCCAGGTATGATTCCACTTTGCACCTAGACCGAAGTACTGAAGCTAGAGGCAAGTGTTTCCAAGAGCTGTACCAGAGCCTGCTTAAGTTAGCCTGTGTTCATGTGCTGGGCTCATCTTTGCCCTGGTGCATGATCTATAGTCTGCACAAGGCTCTGCTCCAGTTGGCAGTAAAATGCTTGGATGCTGCCCTCTGTTGTGAGTTGTGTTTTCATTTGTCCTGTGTTTAAGTACATCCCATCTTTGTTTTTGCTCTTGAAACAAGGGCCCAGGTTGGCTTTAAACACACTGACCTCATGTTCATGCTGATCTTCCTGCCCTGGACTCCAAAGTGTATGTCACCTCTTCTGGCTTCTGGTTGTTAAATGATCTTGAATGTGAAGGGGTGCATAATTCTGATTAGTTGGTTTGGGGGCTTTGTTTTGTTTTTTACTTTACCAATATTCAGTCCAGTATCATGCAATAATAATTGGATTGTTTATATTCAACTATTTACTGAATCTCTTATTCTACTTGAGAAAGTAAGGCAGGAAAGTGTACAATGAAAAGCAGGTTTCAGGGGCACAATTTAAAAGCATCAAAGTATTTAAGAGTGTGACTTTGGGGTCAAGGCTACATTTTTATCTTGATACCAGTGCTGTGGCCTCAGCAAGCTACTTAATCTTTCTGAACTTCCAGTTTTCCTACGAAACGTAATAGAGTTATTGTGGGAGCTGAATGAGCTAACATCTGAATCATGCCCAGGGAATGATTGCTGATTTAATGAGAATATCTCAGAGTAGGACACAGACAGCTTCGGAATTCATTATAGTACAGAAGGCAGTCCCATATAGCATGGTGTACTAGATTCAGGGTTCCAAGTCTAGAGTTTCTTAAGTTTTCTGAGAGTGGATTATACTGAACTCTGGAATGGAGTCAAACTTACTGACAAAATCAAAGGGACTTTGGGAAGGGACTGTGGGAATAAGGGGAAGGTGAGGGACAGGAAGGAAGCCAGTGGGCGGGTGAACAGACACATCTGCTACATCTATTCAGTAGAAGTGAAGTCCCCACTGGCTCGTTTCCAAGCAGACTTAGTTAGCAAATAACCACCTCCGAGCAGTGGTGATGAGGTAAGGTGATTACAGTCGTGATGTTAAATACTCAGGACATTAGAGGGACAGAAGCAATGACTGATGGGCCAGGTTGTCAGGAGGGCAACTTTTGAATAGAAATACAAACTAAATTGTGAGGAACAAGCCAATAAACACTGGAAAAAAGAAAATAGTTTACCATTTTCAGCTAAAATAGCATTTTAGTGAAGTTGAAACACAGGAAGGTGAACACAACTGGCTTCTCTACTAGAGTATCTTCCCAGGGGAGGGGAGGCTGCCTGTCTCCCTTGTGAGGACATAGATTCTGAAGCTGTCAGGACTCTGAGGATGACCCACACCTGCATCATCTGCTTGGCTGACATGGAGCCAAATTCACTTGGTGAGACCTCTTCTTGAACTCTGGCCTCAGAGTCTGAACCATGACGTTTTTATGAGTTAGGAACCTTAGCTCCAATCCTCAACTGGCTTTCCACATGCCTACTAGACTAGCTTTATAGCCAGGACTCTAAGGAATGGGTTCCCACTAATGTACATATCTGCAATAAAATGGGTTGTTCATGGCCCTGTAATAAATAATTATCTGCAACTGAAAAAGCTGTCTCTCTTGGGTCTCAGTGGAAAGACTCAGTGATACTGTACAGTAGATATTATCTAATTTATCATGAGAATCTCTTGAACTTTATTTTAGAGTTCCAGGCAGGGTGAGGACTAGGTCTGTATTTTAAAATGAGTCAAATCTGGAACATGCATTGGCATGGGCAGCCTTCAGAGTCTCTAGTCAATACTATTACCTATTGCTGATAAGGTCTGGCCAGTCAGAGATGACACCAGGTACTGAAAGATGCTAGGCATAAACAGCACATCTTGAGTGGAAGGGATGAGTGCTGCTCTCTAAGTGACAGTGACATTTCTCCTTGTAGACAGGCAATAAATGCCAGTAAGCACACAGGAAAAAAGCAACGCATGGGCAAAAGGAAAGACAGACTGTGACAGAGATGCCTGGACAGCACATAGGGCTTAATGCCCTCCCAGAGTTGGCCACATTCCTCTCCTGGCTTCCCTGGCAGGTTCCTTTATCCTGTGACAAATTCCCTCAGTAGCTATAACCAGCACAAGCTGGTTTCTGTTACTTGCGGTTAAAGAGCTGACTGACTACTCCAAACTTCACTAAGACAACCTCCACGAAGAATAATCTCAGCATACCCTTTAAACACTCAATGGTAGGAAATAACAGCTTTCTTCACAAACTAGCCTGGAATGGAAATGGACTCAGGAGAGGCCAAACCAAAATGTTCTCACTGCTGAGTAGTTTATTCAAGCATTAGCTTGGTATAAAGAGTGGTCCATTGTGAGAAAAGGAATTAAAGATGCTGTATTTGGGAAGAAATGATAAGAGACAATGGAGGCTACACATAAGCAAGGCTCAAATCAGCCTCCCCACAGGAAACGGGAACAGAGCCCATTCCATGGTACTGATGGGTTTGGAGGCAGAGCCAACCCCACTCACACTGATTGCAATATATACCTGCTGCCTCCCTCTCTGCATCAGCCTGAGGATGGCAGAGGTCTCATAACTGAGCTGAAGTTTTTGATTAGTTGGGTTTAGCTTATGGCAAAAACAATCAATACTGCCTAAGAAAAGATAAAGCACATCTGTTCCTGGGTGGAAACCAGGAAGTCACTGTCCCGTAGAGAGTGATCTTTGTCAGGCTAGAATGCCCAAGGGTGTTCAGGCACAAAGCGCTTCAATATTCTACTCTTGCGAACAAAGTGTACTGTGAACAAGATTCTGGCCCCTGCCATACACCTGAAACCCAAATGGAGACACTCATCCATCTAGTGGGCTGGGGACTTGTAGGAATAGCTTCCAGGTAAGCACAGGTGGGAGCTGCACATTCCTCTTATAACCTGGAGGCCAGAAATAGCGCTTGGATCAAGCAGCCCTGCCTTGCTTGTTACAGTGGTGATAGGATGGCCCTGAGCCCAGGCAGCCAGCTGGCTGGCAGATGCCTGGAGAGAGATGGGAAGCTAACAGAGCAATTCTGAGAAACGGTAACCTGGGCAGCCATGTTGGCTTCTTCATATCACTGCATCTCAAGCTATCAAAATCGTTGCCCCTGGTCTTCAAACTCGATCTCCAGCAACTATAAGGGTTCTGCAGATCACTTAGAGAAAGGGGAGTGGTCTGCATCTTTCTCCATCGCCTGGCTTCTGTCTGCATCTTCATTAGACTCATCTTTTTATTGAAGAATGGGTTCATAATAATGGATGCTTGAGGTTTAAATGGCGTTTCGGGGTGCATGTATGCACAGGTACGCATGGTACCCTGCTATATGCATACATACGTACATGTACCCCCAAGGTGGAGGACCCCTCCCTTTTACTACCTTCCTGCTGGTACAGTCAAGTTCAGCTATGAACTGGTATGCACATTTTTTGGTGGGGACACAGGACAGTCCACTAGAGGAGGTGTGAGGACAGGACATGGAAAAGTGGCCCAGGAAAACAAGGCCTACTGTGTGCAACTCTGTCCTTCATATACCCAGTCTGGACGGGGGCAAGATGAGACTTTGGGCATAATAACATCATGAAATGCCAGTATGTGTCAGCAAGACAAATGATATATATCTTAAGAAAAGTGAAATTAGGGACAGCCAGATGGCCCAGAGAATAAAAGCTTTTGCAGTCAAGCCTGAAGACCCTGATTTCAAGACCTATCACCCACATGGTGGAAGAAAAGAATTGATCTTGCAAGATGTCCTCTGACTTCTACTTGTATGCAGTAATACACATACACACATGCAAGAAAGGAATGCGGTAATATACAAATAAAATTTTGAAACAGAAAAGTGAAACTGATACGAAAGCTACATGTTAAAGAATATGTAAAAAAATTAAATATGGGCAGCACCCACTGAGCAAGGATCACAGGGAGGGTCAGGGAGTGCTATGTGAATATAGGGGTGAGCCCCTTGATTTAAAGCATGACTTTTTTTTTCTTTTTAGATGGATTTTGGTTTAATTTGATTTCAGTACTATGGATACGGTACTTGGGCCCTAATTTTGATTTCTAAAAATATTGAAATACTCTTTCTTGTGCGCGCGCACATGCAATCAATAGAGATAGATGAGGAGGAGAAGAAAGGGAGAGAGAGAGAGAGAGAGAGAGAGAGAGAGAGAGAGAGAGAGAGAGAGAGACTGAGACTCACATACCACAGAGGCTGGAACCTAAGGTACTTGCCTTCCTTCCACCTTGCTGAGTCAGGATTTTGCTTCTATTGCTGGGCTATATATTCCAGACTTGCTGATCTTGAGCCTCTAAATGATTCTTCTGACTCTCACCTCCCATCCTACCACAGGGATTACAGATGTGTGCTGCTTTTTGCATGGGTTCTAGGAATGGAACTCAAGTTGTCAGACTTGTGTGGCTAATGTCTTTACCTGCTGAGCCACCTCCCCAGCCAGCAAAACGTTTGATTTTCTTAAATTCCATACTGGACCTGAGCCCCAGGAAACCCTTTTTTGGTTTGCTGATCCTTCCTAGCTGAAGGATAGAAATACACTGAAAGCAAGTCCTTTATACAATGGCAGAACACTAAGCCTCAAAAGGCATATTGGCTTTCCTGCATCAAAGGGAAGATTTCAACAGAGAGATAACCTAGGTGTTGAGAGCTGGCAGGAGAAGAGAGGAAGAGAGGTAACAGTCTCCAGCATGTGTCACCAAGCACAGCCTGTGAAATGCCAGTGTTGGCTGATTCACGTGACTGCTGTGGTGAGTGCTGGACCCGTTTTCCTACAGGATCACTCACTGTTACCTTGGTAACCTGCTTAACCTCCCATGGTTCTCATTAGTAAAATAGAGCTCATGATGTGTCCTTCCCAGAGATGTTTTAAGGACAAATGAGTCAGGAAGTAAAGACAAACAATACATAGGTAGAAGATAGATAAGAGATAGATGATAGTGTGTTGGTAAGTAATAAACAATGAATAGGAAGATGGTAGATAAGTGGATAGATTTGAGTATGCCCGGGATACCCTGAGTGATCAAAAATATTGCTCTTCTCACATCACTGTAACATTTTCTAATTTCCAAAAGTTTTGTCTCCTTATGTGTTCATGCTTGGAACCTGACCCTGTGAATGTGTAACTCCCAGAGGGTAGGGCAAACCAGCCAATTACATCGCTTATAGTTCCTATGAGAAATTGCCATCCAAGCAGGGTCAGAGTTCAAGGAAGAAGGGAAGCCTGGGTGCTTAACTTTAGGACTTGTTGCTCTGTGCACTCAGGTATTATCCTTCACAAGCCTGGGCTTCTGTCTTTCTCAAGTGAGAGCCGTAGCTTCCCTGTTAGAATCTACAGAGCAGCGAGAAGCGCAGGGCTGTAGGAAGCGGCACACTGGGTGGAGGTGTAGCTCTTTCCATGGCCTTGCCACAGAACGGTCTGGGCTGGTCCACTTGGTTCCGATACTGCACTTTAATAATCTTTGAATGTGGCTTTTTTTCTTGGGGCTTTAGAATGGCAGCCCTTTTGGCTAATGCTAACCTACAAGGGCTATGTAAGGAACTACATGTTTCAAGTTAAATTGTTAATTTAAGTGAATGGTATAGTTAGACGGTAAATGTTGTATGAACACTGTTGCCTTCAATAGGGAATGGGAAATACTGTAACCTTCCTGTCTAGGGCAAGTCTCCCTCCTAGTTCTGCTTAGAGTTTGTATACCTGATCTAGATGATTTTTTTAAGTGTGTCGTTGAGCTACACATGCTCTGGGGGTGTTTGAATGATCACTTTTCTTTCTCTCAAGACTGATGTAGTAGATGGTAAGAATTCTCAGCCTCTTTTTGCTGTAATTGCCCAGAACTCCAGATGTAAATGCAGTCATTTTCCAGCCACTGAAAGAGAGAATACTATCATGATTGAGAGCCCAGGCTCACTAAATAAATGGCTTTCTGTTAAATAAGGAGTGCAATAGCTTTCATCTGATACGGTTAGAATAAGGAATGAAAGATTAATGTTTATAAAGGACTTAAAATAGTGCCTAGTGAATAGTAACCGCCCAGAAAGTGTTCACCACTACTACTGTGGTTGTTGGAACTTTCATTGTGCTGACTCCGCCCAGAGAGCAGACTTGGAGCTGGTCTCGAGGACATTCTCTTGAAGAATCGCTTCTTGGCAATGATTTGTCTCTGTCTGATTTCTAGTGCTATGCTCCCTTCCATTCTTAGATGGGGAGAGGGAAAATCTGGACAACCCCCTTCCAGGAAGTCTTTTCTTCTTGGTTTGTGGTACTAAGTGTCTCCCTGCTCCCTCTCTCTATGCCACCCCCACTTGCTGCAGCCAAAGACAGCTCTGCCACGTTGAGTCTAATAGACGGACGGCCAGCTATCACACTCCATAAATTACAGAGTGACGTTTCCATTTAGTAGCTAATATTTGATTGGCATCACTAACTTCCAGCTATTTGTACTATTGATTTAAACCAAATTACTCTCATAAGATTAAATGATTACTACTTCTGTCATTTTAAAAAGTATTTTGTTTGCTCGCTTTGAGACCGGGTCTTGCCACGAAGACCAGGCTGGCCTTAAACTCATAAGTTTTCCTCCCTCAGCCTTTCGAGTGCTGGGATTAGAAGCGAACATCACTAGGCTCAGCTCCATAAAAACAATTCTAAGTGATACTTGTTTAGTAGAAGTTCTAGACTATCAGAATGTGGACTTGGGGGGCTAGTTGATTCAGGACATCAAGTCCAAGGGTGTGTGATATTGTGACCCATGGGGAAAGATGTATCCAATTGCTATCTATGGCTTGGTTCTTTGGAATATAAACAAGAGGGCCATGGGCCTTACCCTTGGTTTTTACTGTGAACAGTTCAATGACCTTGACCTGGAAGTGTGGCTTATTCTTAGGATAGCACTGCACAAGCTATACTTTCATCTAAGTTTAACTACTTTTTATAAAATTACAAAATAAGGACCTGGAGAGATGTCTCAGTGGTTAAAAGCACCCACATGGTGGCTTCACAACCAGCCATAGTTCTAGTTCCAGAGAATCTGACACCCTCTTCTGATCTCTGCAGACACCAGGTACACACGCAGTGCGCATACATACACGGAGGCATAATGATCCTACACATAAAATAAATCAATCTTTAAAAATGTACAATTAAAACAATAGTCTAAGATCCCCTTTGCTCAGTTTCTCCTAGAGAAGTGAACATAACTCTATCCACAGTTTATACAGATTCATATTTGACATTGTTAACTGAAAAAAAAAAGCACATTAAGTCTATAGTTCTTCCATCTGAAGGTCTAACAAAAGAAAAGAATTTGCTCGGCCTTAGAAAAGAGATGTTGCTGCTGATGCTCCCATCACCTGGACTAGGAAGGTCTTGAGTTTGAGGCCAGTCTGGCCTGGATTAATAGCAAGACCGTTCCCAAACTGAATAAACAATGAAACAGAAATTCCTAGGCTGCAAGAGGATGGATGAGCGTGGAAGTTATTGTGCTCAGTGGAGTAAGACATAAACTCGTATCTGTAAGGAAGTTAAAGCAGCCACAGTCGTGGAAGCAGAGACTGCTGATTGATAGGGGAGGAGTGCAGAGACCGGGGAAGTGAGCTGTATTCGTCCAAGGGGCAGGGTGCATTCTGTAGAGCTAGCTTATCATGCAGTGACAGTTCTTAATAACTGTATTGTATACTTGAAATTTGGTGGGGCTAGATCATAAATGTTCACACGCCGAGAGAATAACAACTGTGTGAGGTGACATATACTAAGCAGTTTGATCGTGGCAGCTCGTGTTATAAATGAAAACATCATCATCACGCCATACACTCTAAATATGTGCCGTTTTCTGTTCGTTATATCCCAATAAGGCTGGGAGACACGATGTAAAACAGGAGTTGATTAATACTCTTGTGCTGATTTACTATGAAAATATCTCTATTTCAGAAACTCTGATGCTAATGTGGGAATTCAGGAAACAGAAAAATGTTTTGAAATGAAGAATCACTCATCATCTCGCTGCTCAAAGAGTGTTTCGGATCTGATTTCTGTTTTGAGTTGGAAATTAGTGTTTGTAAGTATGTACCATTTCAAAATAACAAAATGGGTTTGTTTTTGTTTTTTAACATCTGTAATCAGATGTCAGGGTAGTGAGGTGGACAGTCTCTAGGCCCTGAAAGGCTGACCCTTGGGGAAACTCGGAAGTTGGTGAGCGGAAAAGCCAGGATTTGTTCTGGGATCTTTAAAATCAGATTTGGTATTCATGTCAAACAAGAGCAGATATTGTGTGGTTCTTTTATTTGAGCTTTCCCAAGAAGCAAAACAAATGGCTGACACCAGAAATGTTTTTTTGTTCATTTTTGTTTGTTTGTTTGTTTTGTTTTGGGTTTTTTTTGTTTTTTGTCTTTTGTTTGTTTGTTTTGGCTTGGAGGTGAGGAGGCATGAGGATAAGTAGGGAGGACCATGAAGAGAACCTGGGGAGCAGATGGGTTGTTCTCTATCTTGAGTTGAGGGGTTGCCTATACCAGGGTAGACACTTCTCAAAAGTCATCAAACTGTGGAGCTTAGGAATTATGCACACCATCAAGGGGAAATTACACCTCGATTTGAAAAAAAAACAATACAAAACCCTTTTTTATAATCAAAATGAGTTCTTCTTGCTAAGGTAAGCGTGGCTGCCCACCTCAAACTTCTGGGACTCTCGAGTCCAGTATGGGTCTCACCAAGTTAAAAATCAATGTATGGATAAGGCTGGCTCCTTCTAGAGAGTCTCAGGCAGAATCCTTTTCTTGGTTCTAAGAGAGGAAAACTTAATTTTAAAAGCCAGTTTAAGTGGCTAGAGGGAAGGCTCAGCTGTTAGGGGCTCCAGCTTCGGTTCCTAGCACCCTTATGGCATGGCTTACAACTGTCAATAACTCCAGTCCCAGAGGATCGGCTGCTCTGATTTGGCTTCCCTGGACACTGCATGAATGTGGTACAGATGTACATGCAGATGTACATGCAGACAAAACACTTGTACACACTGAGTTGAAACAAATAAAATCTCAAAAAAATTAAAGATAGTTCAAAATATTTTGGCTTGGTTATGGTGACACAAGTATACAGTCCTAGCACTTGGAATAGAAGTAGGAGAAGCATGGGTTTGAGGCTAGCCTGGGCTAAGTGGAAAGATACTGAGTTTGAGGCCAGTCTAGGCTAAATAGTGAGACTTTAAGTTTAAAAAAAAAAAAAGATGGGTTTAAAATATTTCTGTTTGTTACAAGCATGAATTCTTAGCACTTGGAAAGTAGTGGGACAGAGAGGGCCAGGGTGAGATATTGGTTTAAGGATAGCCTGGGCTACAGAGTGAGACTGTAATCAAAGATCAGCAGCAACAACAACAATAAATAAATAAATAAACAAACAAACAAATAACCATGATTCCAAAAGATTTCTAGATGACCCACAGCATCTGAAAAGATGCATGACCACAATTTTAATTAAGAAAAATAAAATACAGCAGGAAACCTGGATGCCCTTGGAGAGAGGAATTTCCAGAGTGATATAGTCACCAAAAACTCTGTGCACTGAACAGTCATATCGATTGTACCTGTTTTAAATGTGCTATTGTGAAATTAGTCAGTTACCAAAGGCTACACATTGCAACTTCCAGTCACATCACAGTTAAAATAAAGGCATCAACACTAAGCTGTGTTGGAAGTCTACTCCAGGAAGTGATAATGTCTGGGGAGAAAGCAGTGACTGGCCTGGAAGTCACAATGCTGGGGCAGGGAGCGAGGAGAGAGGTCGTGTGGTATTTGGGGGTGGGGGTGGGGTGACAAGACTTTTGGCGTGTTGATAATGCCTCTTTAGTGACCTCGGCAGTGACTGTATACTTCTCAAGTTCATTACTATGCTGTGTATCCTTATTTTGTACATTCCCTTTTGTGTGTGCTTGCTGTCACCATTGAAAGGTTAAGACAAAACCAGAAAATTCCCTTTGATACTTCAAGACAAAAACATGAAATCAGAGCTCATTAGAGGGACCCAAGGGCAGAAGCCTGCGTGCTTCTATTTTTAAACTCATAAGTAAACAAGAGAGAGGGCCCAGTTAGATGCCCCAACTTCTCACAGTTTTATGACCAAAACCCAGGTCACTCCATTCTCCTGAAACATTATAGAAGCAAAACACAGAAATAAGCGTTTTGTCTTCTTAGACTCAACAAAGATCACACCTACAGCTACACACAAATCCCACTGCAGAATTCTATTTGATTTCAAAAAAGAATCTGTGGCAGGTTGGGCATAGTAGTTCATACCTGTAATCTGAGTATGTGGAAGATGAAGGCAAGAGGAGAAAGTTTGAGAAAGCCTGAGCTAACTAGGGCTATCTGTCACAAACAACCATGCATAATCAAGTAAATAGAAAAGAATACACAAAGCCAGTCATGAAAATGTTCAAAATTTGACCTCTTGGAAACACTTAGCTGTAAATTGAGAGTTTGGGCCATTTTTGGTTTTGAAATCTCTGTGTTTGCACACTATACCTTTGTGTGCTTATGAGATTTTAAAGTCAAATGATCTTATTTTTGACAAGTCACAGAAACCAGGGAAACATGTTTTCCCATATAGTTGCTCATCATGCACTGGGCTGGATATGTGACGTGTGGCCCAGTGACAGACCCCACGTGTGTGAGCTCTTACGTTCCATTTCTGTACACAGAAAGAGCTAGAGCAGGAGATGGCATGTTTGTCTGGAGAGAGATGCTCTCCTGGTTTTACACATGTACTCGGATCTCTGACAACCCATAAAATGCCCCTGATGTCATCCTCACATATGAATTTGATTGGGTAGACATTAAGTCAGAACTTAGGGCATTTACATTGACAAAATCCTTTAATTTTCTTGGTCAAAGACTAGTTATATGGAAGGACCATTGAAGAATTATGCTGTTTCTTTTAAAACCAACAGTGTGTGTGTGTGTGTGTGTGTGTGTGTGTGTGTGTGTGTGTGTGTGTGTTTAAGCACATGGTGATGTATGTGTGCGAACACATGGTGACAGATGTATGTGAATGTGTATAAGCTCATGACAGTACACTTGTGTGAGTGTGTACATGTGTTTGTGTGTGTGCTAGGGTTAGTGTGTGCATACAAGCACATGGCAATATGTGTGTATAAGCATATGAAGACACATGTATGAGTATGTGCATATAAGGACATGATAGTATGTGTGTGTGTGTATGTGTGTGTGTGTGTAGGTCAAAGCATACCTTCTTGTGCAGTTGGTTCTCTCCTTCCACCTTTGCTTGGGTTTTGAACTCATCTCTCCAGGTTTGCAAGGCAAGGCCTTTAGTCACTGAGCCATCTCACTGGCCCCTGCTCTTTCGTTGGTGTGTCCTCTACCGTACAGCATCATGGTGGCTCTGCCCACGTGTGCCAGCTGGACTCCTCTTTTGTGGCTAGTCTCTTTGACGCATTCCTTGGCCTTCCTTTTTCTCCCTCAGTGCTTTTGGCTCTCTTTCTGGACCTTGATCTTGACAGCCTCTGCTGCCCCTCATCTGCCAAGTCTGCCCAACTCCCAGCTTAGGGTCAACGCTCCTCAGGGTGCCTCAGGTTGTGGGCTTTACACACTGTGATTCTCCTGGTACCTTCTTATGGCTCCACCCTTTCTTCAAGGCACTGCCCTCCTCTCCCGGACCCACCTTTACCAGTTTGTCTGTATGGGTGCTTCAGGTGATTGAAGTGAGGGTCCCTCACGTGTCTAGTTGGTACGTGTTCTCTGAAGTGGGGGTCCCTCACGTGTCTAGTTGGTACGTGTTCTCTGAAGTGAGGGTCCCTCACGTGTCTAGTTGATAAGTGTTCTCTGAAGTAGGGGTCCCTCACGTGTCTAGTTGGTAAGTGTTCTCTGAAGCTTCGGGGCCTTGAAGGAGGACATCGAGGGACCAATACTTAGGACCAAGACTCCTGGGGATTTGGCATCAGAAGGATAAAGTTCTTTTACTTGGAAAGCCAAGAGTGTGAGGCCTCAGCTCTGGCCTTGGTGCATTCGTTTATGTTTGACCTTCTTCCTTCCTCTCCTTCCCCCAAAGCAAAATGCAAGGAATTATTACATAAAACCACATTAGAGCTCTCCATGTTGTTGAGCTATCAAATGAGTCATTAAAACAAATCAAGCTGATGAAACAGTTTAATTCATTATGTCCTTATTCTCAATTACTCAAGTTGTTTTCAAGTCTTGCACTGTCTTTGTTTTTTGTGAAATTTATTTTTGTGAAACTTTTTATACACACACACACAAGTGTAGCACAGGTTAGCATCCTAGGTAGTCAAGGCTGGCCTTGAACTCTGCCTCTGAATTGCTGGAATTACATATGTGTGCCACCACTATGCCTGACTTTTAAATTCTGCTCTTATAAACACTAATGGAAGAAAATCTTTGCCATTTAGCACTTCCCCACCACACACACACACACACACACACACACACACACACACACACACACACATTCCCACAAAGCAAATGAATATTTTAAAGTTTTTGACCTGTTGGTTGAGTAATTTTCCAGAAGGGTTGCACTTGCTGATGCTATATTTTTCTCTGTTTCTTTATCAACACCAAGTGTTAGAATTGTGTGAAACCTGTGCTAACTTCATTGCTGAAGATAATCTTGCCACTTTGACACCCATTTCACAGATTCAGCCTCCAAGCCTTTTTACCCATGTGCTCACCAATGCATCTTTCTTTACACTCTAACTCTCTCTGGATTCTTACTCTCCCAGCTGCTGCCTGCAAAAGACCCACATCGTACTGAGTAAGAGACTTGAAGAAACACTCACAGTCTCATCACACCTTACATAGACGTTAGAAGTACAGTAACTTAGTACCTAGAAATAAACACCTTACATATATGTTAGAAGTACAGTAACTTAGTACTTAGATGTGTACAACTTACATGTATGTTAGAAGTTCAGTAACTTACTGCCTAGATTTATAGATCAAATTTGTGGTGCACATCTTTAATCCCAGCACTCAGGAGGCAGAGGCAGGTGGATCTCTGTGAGTTCCAGGCCAGCCTGGTCTACAGATCCAGGACAGTCAGGGCTACACAGAGAAATCCTGAGAGAGAGAGAGAGAGAGAGAGAGAGAGAGAGAACTTGTTGGCTGCTTTGTGGCATCTTTCTACACCCATGCACTCAACGATCATTTCCTCATTTCCTGCTGGCCCTCTGTGTGCAGGGTGTTGTTTCAGAAAAAGTGAAAAGCAACCCATAAAACATGTTCTTTTTATGAGGCACTCCATCCAGTGAGCAGAGGAATAACGTGAACTCAATAAGCCTGCTATCTGGTAAATTAAAAGATGTAGGTCTTGTGGGAAAGAAGAGAGTTGAGTAAGGCAGCCTGAGGGCCCCAGGGAGTAAAGTGGCTGCAGATTTAAATGGGGAGATCAGAGGTCACCTTAGTGAGAAGGGGACATTTGAGCAGAGCCGCGAAAGGTGTGCGACTGTGCTCAATTGTACCGAGTAAGGCCTGGAAAGACAGCTCCAGCAGAGGAACTGGACCCAAAGTTTCTGAGGTAGAAAAAGAAACAAAGAAGCCAGAATGGCAGACAGACAGACACCAACGGACTCACAGATGCAAGAAGAGTTGAGCTCAGAGAGGTCAGATGACTGACTGTGTAAGGTCCCTATAGGCACAGTAGGAATTTGGGGCATCTGCCAAGTCACATGCAGATAGTTCTGGTGTGGTGAGACCTGTCTCTTGTTTTAAAAAGAGCTAGCTACCAGGCTACCTGCAGCATCATGAAGAGATCACAGAGGGGTCAAGGACAGAGCGGGCAGGGTAGACAGAATGCTGGGAATGCCCAGAGCCCTCACTGCGAGAGGTGGTGAATGAGACAGCCCAGGGTCCCTGTAAGGTTTTCTGAGGGTGGGGATTCCAGGCGAGAAAGAAGGAGAACCAAGGACTGATGTATTTATTTGTTTCTCCCTTCCTTCCTTCCCTTTTTCACTTTAATTGTTCTTTTTTAATTACTTGTTTTATTTTATAATATAATTACATAATTTCCCCTTCTTTTTCCTCCCTCCAAACCCTCCTACATATTTATTCTTGCTCTTTCAAATTATTTATATATATAATTTATTTATATATTTATGTAGAATTTATTTATATATTAAATATATTATATTATAAATGTGACATATATATTTATATATAATTTACACATGTAATTATGGCATATATAAATATATGCCAAGTCTGTATATTATTAGGCAGATGTATATTTTCAGGCTGACCATGTTGTATTTGAATAAACAGTTGGTGTGCCCGTCCCTGGGGAAGAATCTTTCTCCTGCTCTCAGCCTTCCTTAGTTGCCTGTAGTTCTTTGCATAGGGTTGAGGCCTGGTGAGTACCCCTTCCCCATCCATGTAACATGTCTTTGGTATGGAAGGACATTTCTTTTTGAGACCTCAGGGGTTACTTTATACATGATGGTCCCTAAATTAATGTTTCTGAACACATCTGGATTTAAAAATAGAACCAAATTTACCCATGAGAATGCAGAAGTTGTATCAGACTAGGGATGTGGCTCAATGGTAAAGAATTTAGCTACCATATACCATACCCTGGGTTGGAGCCTGTGATATTTTGATAGGAATGATCCCCATAGACTCATGTGTCTGAATGCTTGCCCATAGGGAGTGACACTATTAGGAAGTGTGGCCTTGTTGGAGGATGTCCCTGTGGAGGTGAGCTTTGTGTAGAACACAGTCTCCTGCTGCCTGTGGTCCAAGATGTAGAATTCTCAGCCTCCTTTTACAGCATTGTATCTGCATACATACCATGTCCTGTCATGATGAAAATGGACTGAACCTCAGAAACTGTAAGCCATCTGAGGTAAAATTAAATATTTTCCTTATAAAGTCTGCGGTGGTCATGTTATCTCTTGGCAGCAATAGAAACTCAAACTAAGACAGAGCCCCAGCACATACCCCAACATATATCACATACAACACACATATACACACACACCAAAAAACAACAACACACAAAGGCAGTACTTTATCCATTTTAAAAAATGTAAATAAAATCAGTTGATTATGGCATTTGGTCCATCCTTATACAACCTTTATTTCTGCGAAGTTATACTTAAGTATAACTCAAGTATGGCTCAAGTAAGTGTTTGCTATCTTGGCAACTGCCGTGGGGGGGTTAGAAGATTATTTGTACCCAGAGTCTTCCCAAGTAGTCAACACTTGCAATGACTGAGTCAGTCTTCACACTGAGCTTGAACACTTAGAAATGCTGTAAGGGATGGTGTCAGCCGACAGACAGTAGCAGGCTTATTTTGGGTTGTTGTAAGCTTCCATTTTGTTAGTCGTTAGGTGTCCATTGATGAACGGTTTTCATTGTTTTTTTGCTTTTTTAAAAAAAAATCTAAGATCTAGAATAAAAGGGATTCCATTGCATAGACTAAAGTGTGACCCTGAAGAGAGAGCTGACAGGGGAGTAACTGGTTAGACCAGTGCACAGTGCCTTCAGATTGGAGAAAGTTTGGCTAATGGGCCAGTGTGATGGCTCAGTGGGAAAAAGCACTTATTGCTAAGGCTGATGACCTCAGATGACTTTGATCCTTGGGGCCCAAAAGGTGAAAGTAAAGAACTAACTCAAACAAACAAAAAAAAAACAAACCCTAAAGCAAAAGTTACAAGTCTGCTTCCCCAAATCTCAGAATGCCATGTACCATTTTTCTGAACCTGGCTACAGTTAATTTAAAATATTTTGTTATATAATTGGAGGGATGGCTCGTTGATGAAGAACACTGTCAACTAAGAACATTGGTTGTTCATCCTGAGGACCCTGGTTTGATTCTCAATATCCACATGGAGGCTAAAAGCTTTTTGTAACTTCAGTTCCAGGGTATCAGATACCCTCTTCTGGCTTCCATGGGCCCCAGGCATGTATGCACATGATGCACAGACATTACAAGCAAAATACCCATGTACATAAAAATTAATTAACTTTTAAAAATGTTATAAGAATTACAAAAACTAGTTCTTATTTTAGCTTATATTTCTTTGTTGTAATGTGTTTTGATTTAAACAAAGCTTATTTAGATTAGTTTTTTTAATTTATTTATTTATTTTATGTATATGAGTACACTGTAGCTGTACAGATGGTTGTGAGCCATCATGTGGTGTGGTTGCTGGGACTCGGGACCTCTGTTCACTCTGGCCCCAAGATTTATTTATCATTATATGTAAGTACACTATAGCTTTCTTCAGACACACCAGAAGAGGGCACCAGATCTCATTACGGATGGTTGTGAGCCACCATGTGGTTGCTGGGATTTGAACTCAGGACCTTCAGAAGAGCAGTCATTGCTCTTAACTGCTGAACCATCTCTCCAGCCCTATTTAGATTAGTTTTATTTGTAGTAATATAGCACACAAACCTAAGTGGTTTGGAAGCTGTAGTCACTTAAAATGCCTTTTGAGTCATGTCCCCTGAAACTTCCCGAGAGAGTGAAGATCTCTGGGTCAGCCTTCTGTGGTTGTGAGGATCACACACATACAGAAGGATGTCGATTAGTGTGGACAAGTTATGCAGCCACAATTTGTTTGTCGCAATATGGGGATGAGAAAGACAATGGTGGCTTACTCAAACAGTATGCATGGAGGGAGGACTCTCAAGTATTTAGTTCTGTGCTGCTTTAAGATGCCAAGTGGGATGCTGGCTGTGTTCAGAACTCCCAACAAGGGACAGAGAGGAAGGACTCGATTGACTCTTTTCCCGACCACTTCTCTACCCAGAGAGCATTCATAATGAGTACACACGAGGACCAATTAACCCACTTAATCAGTGTGCTTCACCCTTGCAAATGCACACAGAACATGAACACTTGACATCTGGAAGAATCTGGTTCTGCTGGCCAGTTTATGGACCAAAGATAATTTTTAAAACATCACTACAGTTCTGTAGCTGTTTCTTACTTGAAGCTGAGTTCCTTTAAGGTTCCTCTTGACACATTGGTAGACTAGTGTGAAGGCCTGAGCAGGGGAGCCTGGTGGTCAGGGCAGCAGGGCTGGGAGTCGGGAGGGAACCCTGCTAGGGTACCCGTGGTACTGTCACTCTCTAGCTCCCGAGGGCGGGGGGGGGGGGAACTTCAGGGTAACCAGGCTCAGCCCTTTCTCTGCCTAGTTCTCCTGGGTGTTTTGGTCTGTTAATTTTTCAGTGTCTGTAACCCAAAGCAACATATCTTTCTTGGCACATATGGAAAGGGAACTGGTGCTAAGATTGTTGAGCACACAAGGGAAAGTCCTTGTGTTTACACAGTGTGGTACTGGGCATTGTTTTTAGAAAAGATTGCTCTGTTCTGGACCTCCACTAAGTTAATGCTTCTTAGCCATCTTAATTAAATGAATAATAACCAGTCAGCTCGACACAGTCATTCCTCAGTGAAGCTTTGGTCTTTGAGAAATACCTTTCCTTTTCTGGAATCCACAGTCTAGTTATTACATTGGAAGTAGAATGTGCACCCGTCACAAAATGCTCAACGTTTATGCTCTCTCTCTGGAATTCAGCATAATTAAAGGCAACAGGTACTTGTGAAGTCCCTGTGAATGCTAGCACTGTGTGCTCAATCTGAAGTATACCTAAGAGTTAGTAGTCAGTGTGTTCTAATTATTCAAAGGAATAGAAAAATCTCCCAGTATCCATTCCCAGTCTGTTCACAGGAGTGCGTTTCTCAGATAGGTCAGATTGGTTAACTCTTTTAATTGGCCCTCCTATGCTACCAAGAAGCAAGAAGGTCAGGAGTTCCTAGGATGTTTAAGCAGTAACACCTGCATGCCACTGTTCCTTTGTGAACTGCGCAGGACAAAAGTCACATAACTGCAGAAATGGCCACATCCAGCGGATGCCAGAGGCTTGAAATATGGGATCCAGAGTGCAGCACTGAGTTTCTGTAGTTGTTTCTTTAGGTTTTGGTGGTGTCTTCCTTTCTGGAGCTCTTCATCTCTTGGCTCTGTGAGGCTGTTAGGTTAAAGCTCATCACAGGACACATACCCTTTCCTCCGGTGGCTGGGGGCTAAAGCAGAGCAAATCAAACCCCTGAAAAAAACCAACGTTTTTCCTTAATAGACAACTGACTTTATTATTTTTGCCCTGTAAAATAAGAGTCTCTTATGGAATACAAAGTATTAAACCAACTCAATAATAGAGCATGACAACTAATTATTTACAGACTTATTTGTAAAGAGAGAAGTTTACAATGAAGGCTATGCTACTCCTTCCTAAAGCCAACACTCTTAGATCTGGGAACCTTCTACTAGGTTGAAAATGTTTGGTCCTGCATGAAATACTAATACGGTTTTCTCATTACAGTATAAATTGTTCAGGCAGAAGACCCAACTTTTTAATACACAATTCATACGCACTACGTGCAATCAACACTACAGTCAGTTTTAGGACATTTCTGTTCCCTCATGAAAACCTTGTTTTTTCTCTATCCCTATTATCTCTATTCCTAAGCAACCAGTGATCTACTTACACACACACACACACACACACACACACACACACACACACACACGCACGCACGCACGCACACACACACACACACACACACACACACCTGGGGCAGCCCAGGAATAATGCTGTACATCCAAGCTACTTGGAAAGCTGAGGCGAGAAGATCCCTTAAGCCTTGTGGAGTTTGAGTTCAGCCTGTGTGGCATTTTGCCTCTTATTATCAAACAAGACTCCTGGAAGCTTTCTGAATTAGCATTGTGATGCAAATCTCTGCCTCACTCTGCCCACATTTCTTGGTCAGTTCTTCCCTAGAACTTCAGCTTGCCAAGTGTTCTTCAGAGCCAGCACGCCAGAGAACAGAAAGCCCACTGAGAAAGCAGCTGCAGTGAGAGAAGCTGGGGTTAGACCAAAGGTTCTCAGCATATGGGTTGTGACCCCTTGGGGGTCATCTATCAGATATCACACATATCCCATATTTCATTATGATTCATAGTAGTAGCAAAATTACAGTTATGAAGTAGCAACAAAATAATTGTATGGGTGGGGGTCACCACAACATGAGGAGCTGTGTTAAAGAGGGGACAGGATTAGGAAAGCTGAGAAGCACTGGGTTAGAGTCTGTAGTCTTCCCGGGAAGTAGAAACCTTGATTTGGCCTTTGGAGACTGTCCTGGCCTTTGAGTGGATATCCACCTCCAACTTCACCTTCCTGCCTCTTCTCAGTTGTTAGATGGCCTTGTTAACCAGCTGCCAACCTTCCCCGTGTGCTTACCTGGAATTTACACCCATCTGTCTGACCTTCCACATTCTTGTTGGAGTCCTCATTTTTATTCACTACTCTCTCCAAGGAACAAATGCACAGTCCTCTTTCCGGCTTCTGCTGTCAATCACTTTGAATGTGGGTTGCCTTCTCAAGCCATAAACCTCACTTTCTGACTCTATCTCTTCAACTGCATCCTTGGTTTGGGGGATACCAGAGAATCAACATTATTTATCTTTGCTGAAGGCAATATCTAAACCATCTCACAACTGCATTAATCTATCAGCTCATTCCAGTGATGCCAGGTACTGACCAGCATCATGGAGACCAGAGACATCTTCTACTTAGGAAAGAGTCTCAGCTTTGGGTTCCAGTTGCTTCCAAAAGGGGAAAGCACAGGAGTGGGAACTTGTAAGGCATTTCAAGGGGGAGGTCTGCCTGGCTGGTGAGTCCTCTGAGAACGATGCTGAGGAAATCACAGGATAAAGCTATTCACAGGATAAAGAGTAGAATACTATGAATCTGGTTTTGGCTTTGTGGGTTAAGGTTTAAAACAAGATTTTATGCTTTTTGTTTTTAAGCACATGCATGCATGTGTGTGTATGTATGTGCATGTGTATGTGTGTCCCCACATGTGTGCAGATGCCACCAAAGCAGGAAACTTGCATCAGATCTCTTTGAGCTGGAGTTACTGTGCAGGCACTTGTGAGCTACCCAACATGGATGCTAGAAACTGAAACCCAGTCCTCTGCAAGGGCATGTGCTTTAACTTCACAGCCATCTTGGCAGCTACCATGTGATTGTGTGTGTATGTGTGTATGTGTGTGTGTGTGTTGTTTATTTAAATGATTACCAGACTTTAACCTCCACATTCAAACTTTGTTCTAAAGATGCAGGTTGGAAGGCTTTTAAAACCACTGCTGAAGGATTATGTTCTTAGGAGTCTTAAAAAAAACATGTGCCATCAACAGAAAGCCTCTTAATTCTTAGGTAGGATGGTTCACACCTCTTGCTGTCCTCTCACTGTTGCAACCAGGGCTCTACTGATAGGAACACAATGGTACAAAAACCTGCATTTTAGCATCTTCCACTCGTTAATATTTCTCTTCATGAAAGAGCCCAATCTTTAGGTACCTCATGAGATGCCATGATTGAGTAAATACAGAATTTGTTGTGCCTGTATATATTGGGTACTACTTCTTGCAATAGTAAATTAAAACAAACAAACAAACAATCCCTGAAGCCATTGTTAAAAGAGTATGTAGCGCTCAACCATGATCTTAATCATTGTTAAGGAGAAGCAGTGTTAATTCTTCATGTTCAGAAGAGAGCATCTTGAGAGCAGCACAGGAAGTGACCAGGAGTGCGGCAAAGAGCACCGTGTGCTTCTGCACGCTTGCTGGGTCAGGTTTCCCATGGATGTCCATTTTTCCTCCCTGACTCCCATCTGAGTCAGCAGCCCTAAATGGCTAAGACTCCCTGCTCAGCGGCACAATGCCAGCACATGACATTCTTTCCAGTGAGTCACAGTCAATAAAACTTGTTTCACAAATGACTCTGAGTAGCCTTCTGACACAAGGCAGGCAGCATTCAAGGAGAGCCTTACTGTATCAAATGCCTTGCATCATCAGCCTGAGCTCTGAGTGACCCTTCACTTTGGTATTGAAAGTGAAATGTGTTTTCACACAGAGAGAAGACCCAAGCTGTCCCTAGCTCCTGGATTCCTGTGTTATCTACAATGAGGAAGTGAGGAATCACATACCAGGAAAAATATCTTCAGAGCTCAGGGACTTAGGATAAGATAGTGAGTCTCTGTATAGCCCTGGCTGTCTTGGAACTCACCCTGTAGACCAGGTTAACCTGAATCCACCTGCCTTTGCCTCCTGAGTGCTGGGACTAAAGGCATGCACACTACTGCCTGACTAAGATAGCAAGATTTATGAAGACTAGTAATGAAATTATAACAAAGGGTCTGTTACGTCTGAGGGTGTATGCACACAAACAGTAGGCAATAGGGCTCATTCACAGAGCCTTTGCATGGAACAGCACTGATGCTGTGATTTGAAGGAGGGATTTACTAGAAGAGGCCTTCTTAGTCTATTGTTCCTAAAGAGACTTGCTGAGAGAAATGGTGTGAACCCACAAACAGTCCTCTAGCTGTGCACACGTCAGCTACAGGTGAGCCTACCTTTCATTCTTGAGGACAATGGGAAGGAAAGGAGAGAAAAGTAAGAAAAAGTTGCTTGTCTTTATAGGGTGCTGGGAGAAAGAAGGTCTTGGGGAAATGCTGAGATAATATAGGCACAGAAAAGGCGGTGTAAATGACTGACTTAGTCCCCCATAAATTATTTAAGGAAACATAGGCTACATAGAAGGTATTCTAAATCAGAGCAAACTCACATAAGCATTGCCTCAGAGAGCCCAGCTGGACAGGATTGCACAGACATGCAAGCATTCACGTAGGCCTGTTCTAGACTCTTCTGAACTGCTGGCAGGAAAGTTCCCAGTGAGGAAAGAGGCAGGGTGGGGAACTAAGTTCTGATCCTCCCGTCAAGAGTTTGTTTGTTTAAATTATCCAAGTGACTTTGCTAATGCCAAGTGCTTCTCTTCTGTGGGGGGGGAAAAAAAACAACCTACATTATATTCAAAAGTGACAAATAGTGGGGGAGAGGGCACTCTTAAAGGAGAAATGTCTGAAAAGAGGGTAAGGAACACTTTGGAAGAAAAACCTGAAAATTAGGACCGGGAAGGTTAGGAGGAAGAGAGACTGTGTTCTCACAAAATGTTCCAGAAAGCACGGCTAGTACAGGGGGCTGCCTACTGTTTAAAGCTGTTTTCTGAGGGAAAGACAAAGACTTAAGAAGTGAAAGCTACAACTGTTTAAAAAAAAAAGTGGAGGGAGCTGAAGGGATAAGATGATGTCAAAATGCAAAGATAGTGGTACCGTTCAGTAAAAACTGCAACCAGATCTCCCTTTTTCAGTCCTTCCTGCCTTCCTGTGTACCCCAAACTCCACACTACTTACCTTCCCAGCATGCTGAGTTGCTGGGCAGAACCTTTATTAATAAGCTACCTGTTATCTACACCAACTATCTATCACTCCTCTAGAGCCATGGAGAACCGGCTCCAGGACCCTTGAGAACATCAAAATCTAGACATTCAAGTTCTGCACGTTAAATGGCATACTATAGTTTATGACCAACATAATTCTCTCATGTGTGTAAAATCATCTCTAGATTGCACAGTATGTTTATTACTGTGCAAATCCTAGCATAGAATTAGAATAATTTGTAAGGGAACAAATGACAAGAGAAAAAGTCTATATCTATCCAGTAGTAGAGAGGTTGTTTATCCCCTGTCCCCTCACAGCATTCCAGTCAGTGCCTGGTTAAATCCTCAGATACAAAACCTGCAGACACCCAGGGCCCCACTGTCTGTTCAAACCCCTTGCTTTGTATTCAAAGATTTCTGTAGTTTTAAACTCTTCCTGCTGGTTTGAAAAACTGGTGTGCACTATCCCTCCATCTCAATATTCCCCTTTTCCACTCAGCTCCCTGTCAGTTGAAAACCTTTAGGGCCCAATGAAAATTTCTTCCTTTCTCACAAAGCCTACTTCATTGAACCCTTGCACATGACAACTGAATACAACACTCCCTTACTGCATCCACCTAATCCAGTGGTTCTCAACCTTCCTAATGCCATGACCTTTTAATACAGTTCCTCATGTTGTGGTGAACCCCAACCATAAAATTATTTTTGTTGCTACTTCATATTTGTAATTCTGCTACTGTTATGAATCATAATGTAATTATATGTGTTTTCCCATAGTCTTAGGAGACTCCTGTTAAAGGGTTGGTCGATCCCCAAAGCGGTCATGACCCTAAGGTTGAGAACTGCTGCCCTAGTACCAGAGCAGTCACCTGGGCTGTGTGCTTTCCAATGTCATGAACACATGCAGTACTTTGAAGTTCATACACGGTTCTCCCAAATGTGTCGTTACTAAGCTGGGAGATCACTACTGCCAGTTTTCAGGTAATTTAGACTTTGAGAGTTTTAGAATCTTGACCATAGTTAAGCAGTTGAAACCAGAAAGAGATAGAATGCAAACCTGGTTCTGTCCTAGATCCAGCATGTCTTTTCCTTCTGGGACTCTCCTAGGTTTTGCTTTAAATAATGTCCACATGAAGCACAGCTCTCACTTCAAAGGGAATAAGAGAGAGCTTAATCTGAGCCAATGTGAGAGCACAGGCCCAGGACCACAGTCTGCGCACTTCCCACTGGAGAATGGTTGCATGAGGCTTTGCTGTTCACAGAGCAAATAAAATCCTAAATCATGGCACTTGCCAATCCCATTGGTGGGAATCATGAGCAAAGTAGGGAATGCCCTTCATAGGTTTCAGATTAATGTTGTCATTCTTGGCTTTTGAGTTTGCAGATACCAGTCGTCTGCCAGGAATATCTATTAAAAAGGTTTTACCTGATAGTCAAAAGGATGCTAGGTCAGACAAAAGAATATTGCTGGAGATGAAGAGGACCAAAGTTAGGCCAAAATGAATTGGATCCAAATCTGCAACTTTCCAATTATACAATCACAAAGTTTGAATCTATTACTCAGCCTGAAAAAACTGTTAGCACGGGTATTGTTTGTTTTTGAGACAGAGTCTCACTATGCCATTCAGACTGTCCTAGAACTCTCTCTATAGACCAGGCTGTCCTTGAATTCAATAGACAGTGATTGCCTACCTCTGCCTCCCAAGTGCTGGGATTAAAGATGCGTGCTACTGCACCTGTTTTTTATTTCCCCCTGCTGGAGTTTATAATTAAATGAAGGTCTAGGGTTGAGTATGGACAACAAGGCCCTAGGCTCACAATCCAGCACAAAAAATAAAAAAGAAAGAAAGAAAGAAAGGGAAGAAAGAAAGGAAGAAAAGGAAGGGGAGAAAGAGAAGAGAAAAGAAAAGAAAAGAAAGGAAAGGAAAAGAAGAGAGAAAAGAGAAAGAAAAAGAAAGGAAAAGGAAAGGAAAGGAAAGGAAAGAAAAGAAAAGAAAAGAAAAGAAAAGAAAAGAAAAGAAAAGAAAAGAAAAGAAAAGAAAAGAAAAGAAAGGCAGCCCATCAGGATGACAGTAAATTTTAAACTGAAAGTGCTACCCAACTCAAGAGAGGGATTTTTCCATGAGAAGCTGCTGCAACTTGCTAAGGGGCCAAAGAGTAAGTCATTTTCATCTTTGCACACAAATGCACATTCTCAGGCCCAGGCTAGCTGTACTTAATGGGTGACCACACCCCACCTGGCGCCTTTGTCTCAACAGGCCTTCTCAGTCCTGTCCTCTCAGTCTGTCCTCAGACTTGGAGAGAGAGAGCTGGCTGAGGATTATCTGTGTTTGTGAGGCCCGTCTTCCAGTCTTCCATCGACTACAGAGCCATTAACAAGTATACAAACCCAGGTTCTCAGGAAAGATGGCAGCTTATAATAGTGCTGAGGGAGCAAAGATTTTATCAGGGAATTTAAAAAAAAAAAAACCTTAAAGATGCCACAGGCAAGATTATGAGCTAAGGGGTGTGGTCTTACCTAGGAGGTTGGAGTCAAGAGGAGTTTTCAGGAGAGACTGTAAGAAGACAGATCTTTGAAAGGGAAATTCTTCATGGGTGTCAGAAACACTCACGGGAAGTGGGGGTAAAAGATTTATTGTGGAATTTAAATTTGAAAATGAAATGACATTAAAAAAATCTTAAGGGATCTTTGTGAAAACTGCTGACAGCAGATCTTTGTCGAAGGGCTTGAACCATGCAGAGGATTATCCAATACACGGGTAAGGAAGCACCAAGAAACCCCTGTTTCTGGAGATGCACTCTGACTCAAGTTCCTGAGGCCATTTCATTCTGGAAAACAGCAGTAGTTTAGCTGTGGATGGTTCGTGCTCCCGCTATGTGGGTATACTATTAGCTGTGCTCTTACAGGTGGACTGTTTGTTCTAAGGAAGAAAGCAAACACATATAAAGTGCTCCTGATTTCTTCAAACTATTTTGAATAATGCAAAATGTTGATTGTTTCTCTCTTCATCCACATTATATTATACAGCAGAGTATCCCAGAGTTCTAGATGCTGGGAAAATGTGGCAATCTAGCAAAGGATTCTGGGCTGCATCATTCTGCGGTAGAAAGTAGACATGGAAAAGTGAAGGAGAGGTTGCTGAACTGGTTGGCAATTGTCCACTCTCAGGGTAACTAACCTGTTCCTATGTTAATGACATTTACCCACGTATGAGGCTGGAAAGCTCAGGTTCTAATCACCCCTCCACACTGGGGATGGAGGCTCCAACACATAGCTGGATGGCAGTAGTGGTATACCTGCCTTTAATCCCAGCAAGAAAGCAGAAGCAGGTAGATCTCTGAGTTCAAAGCCAGCCTGGCCTAAAGAGTGAGTTTCAGAATGGCGAGAGCTACATAGAGAAAACCTGTCTCAAAAAAAACCTCAACCAACCAAACCAAAAAAAAAAAAACCCAAATCTAGATAGGTAGATAGGTAGTATAGATAGGATAGGATAGATGATAGATAGATAGATAGATAGATAGATAGATAGATAGATAGATAGATAGATAGATGATAGATAGATAGATAGATAGATAGATAGATAGATAGATAGATAGATAGATGATGGATGGTGGGCGGGTGGAGGGAGGCATGGGAGGGATGGATGGATGGATGGATGGATGGATAGGATAGGATAGGTAGGATACATACATACATACATACATACAAAAAAGTGGGGACACTTTTGAACTATGACAGTCTTGTTTGAAATACACCTGGGATTTGTGAGCACAAAAGAACTTTCTTTAAGTTTAAATGATTGTGTAGCCCAAGTAGTTTTACCTGATGACTAAGTCCTACAGGTCTCCAGGAGCTTTGGTGATCAATCTGCATCTGATGTTTTGGGAGAACGTTCTGGATCAGCACCGCACCTTATAGAAGCTCTGCCATCTTCCTTTGCTCTCCTACAGCTGTTCATGGGTTTTTGTTCTCCTTTATTGAGGTCTGCCTTTATTGGCCATGGTCAATTGGTTTCTATGCATTTTGGGGTCCTTAAGCACTCAGGATTGTAATTGTGAACTTTTCAGTCATATGGAGGGAACATGGTTTCCCCTCCACTTTGCCTGTTCTGCAGGCTCCTGTAGGAACATGGGCAGAAAGTGGCTAACTTTGGAGAAGCCATACAGATCAGAATTGGTGAGTTAAATCTTAATGCTGTACTGAAATACTAATTGATAAAATATAATGTATGTAATTTCCTTCAAAATGGCCATACTAGAAGGGTAAGTGGGCAGGCAATTTGATTAGATGAGACTAAGTTAATAATTGAAGCACAGAATAATAGCACACTGAGGTTCATTATACTAGTCTGTTTTCTTTTGTATATGATTGACATTTTCCATAATAAATCATTTTTATATGGCTGCTGAGATTACTATTGTAGAACACCTGAGCTGTCTCCGGCTCGGGCAGTTGCTCTCTGGCCACCTTTCTCTCTGACATGGTTGTTTAGCTCTTCTCTTTCCCCCCACCCCCACCCCCCAGTTATGAAGCACTACATCCCTAGGCTCCTTACTTATAACTTTTAATTTTTAGTCAGTGTACGGTGAACCTCATTGTAACAATTCCCTGCATGCACATCAATGCACTTTGAGCATATTTACTGTCTTTCTCATGTAAGGCAAACGCTATAGCAAACAAACAAAAGCAAACAGCTCTTTTTATGTACTGCAAATGATGTCAGTCTTCGGCTAGACTTCTTCTTGGCCTACAGTGGGGGGAGACTCTGCTCTTATTATCAAACATACCCATTGACAATGACTTTGAGAATCTTATGATTGTCTCCTGAGGAATGCTACCTTCCTTCTCACCCACCTGGATCTTACACCCAACTCAAAAAGTCACTGTGTTTGCCTACTCCTATCCCTTTAACACTCTGACCTTTGTTTAACCTCACAGCAGAATAGAAAGAATGAAAGGTAGACATTTCTTATAGTTGTGGGCAACAGAATTGAGTGCCTTTCTAGAATATTCTATCTGGAGAATATTCAACTTTAAGAGATAAGCCTTGTTTATTTCTGATTTAGAGGGCAAGGAGAAATCCCCACGACCCCTAAAACTTTCTCTACAGATTTCTCTTCCTTATACACCTCTTGCTCCCTTTACGAGAACTTCTGGCAAGAAACATGTTGACTCATGGTGGTTTATCACTTCCTTCCTCTGGCTCATGTCCAGTCGGGATGCTAATGAGCTGTCAAGTGATAGCCAGGGAAAATGGATGAGGTTTTAGCTTTGGAAACTCTATCATCTTAGCCCTGATAATCTGGAACCAATGGTGACAGGTTGCCAGAGTTAAGTTGGATGCTCTCCAGCATGTGACTGCTCTGCTTCCTTTGAGAACAACATTCTATAACACCCATTTGTAAGTGTAGACTCTATGGCAGCAAAAATGATGGGTGCATCTAAAGAGTTTGAGTCTCAGCTCTGTTGAGTGGATGTGTGGGATGTCTCATCTTAGAGAGCAGATTTGCCTGGTGACAAACAGATGCTTCTCTCCTTCCACACCTCCCTTCAATGACCAGGAGTTAGGCAGGGCACATACCTCAAAGCTACCCAGCTGTGGGAGAATGCCTTTCCAGGAAAACGAAGAAAGACAGTCATGAAATACCCAGACTCATGGTTACATGACTCTAGTCTAGTCACTTGGGTTAGCATGAAGTAAAGTAGGGCGGGGCAGGTGGAATTGTAAATTTTATAAGCCATTGGAGTAAAGGAGCCAGATAAAATATAGATGCCCACTTACATTTGAATTTCAGATTAATAATATGTTTTAATATGAGCAAGTCATACATGTTGCATAGACACATATATTAAAATAAATATTTTCTATTTATCTGGAGTTGCATGGGTTTTATTTGTTGGTAACCCTGAAAAGCCAATCACTATAGCGGCCTATCTGTTGAGCCACTAAACGTGGCAAGTGGCAGGGGAACATTTCAAGGTGTAGGGAACGTTATGAGTACAGCAGTAGTGTCTTATTCTGACCCAGTTTAAGTGCAAAAACAAACAAACAAACAAAAAACTTCTTTTCTTCCTTAGAGAATGTTGGAAAATAAAACAATAGTTGCAAATGAAAAACAATTGCTAGCCAAAGGTCTTTTGTTGTCTGGGTTATGATCCACAGAGAAAACTTACTGCTCAGGGCCCAGAAATTACGTTCTTGTCTACATCCCCACCCACACTTTTACTGCCTTTTAAGCACATACTGCTTTTGTTAAGAAAACTTTTAGTGTCTACTAGAGAAAGGGTCGTTAGTCCAGTGTGTGTCTGTGCACCATCGGCCTCAACAGTTACAAGCTCCCAGTCAACACCGCCCTGTCTGCATCACCCCATCCACCCACCCCCAACCCCAATAATGATTCTGGAACGGAGCCCAGGAAGCGGGAGCGTTATGGCTCTGTGTCTTTCTCTTCCTCATTGAACATCTGACTCCCCACAGGAGCATTCTAAGATGACAAGGTTAGACATGTTTTTGAATGGTGTTCCCATTCTTTTCTTTTTTTTTCCAGCCTCCCCCTTCTGACCCCACTCTCTCCAGCCATATTTATTTCATATGTGTGAGTAAACTGTCACTGTCTTCAGACACAGCAGAAGATAGCATCAGATGCCCATTACAGATGGTTGTGAGTCACCATGTGGTTGCTGGGAATTGAACTCAGGGCAGTCAGTGCTCTTAACCACTGAGCCATCTCTCCAGCCCTGTGTTCCCATTCTTAGAGTCTACTAGCTATCTGCCTTGCCAAAACAAAAAGCCCTCAGTCCTCCTTGCCTGGCCTCCCTCCCACAGTTTGCACATGGGACTTTAGTGTTGGAAACCACACCCCAATCATAAGACTTTGCCTGGGTCTGGAGCCTGGTGACAGCGGCAGGAGTAAGACATGGCTTTGCTCTGTGAGATGCTTCTGGGAGCTGACTCAGTCACACAACCCTGAAGCCTTCCCTGTCTATTCACGGAGCTTGAATCCAAGTGCCATGCTAGGCACAAAGTTCGACCATCATGCTAAATATATCACCAGCCCTTCAGCACTCTCTATAACACTGGAAAGATTAGTAAAAGCAGCGGAAATGTAATACTCAATGTAGGTTTTGTAAATGGGGTTATTGGTGTGATGTGGAATGTTCTGAGTGCTCCTTGAAATGATGTCATAAAAGCATCCTTGTTGACATGGATTCGATCTCATATTGTTGAGTGAAAGATAGCTTCACAGCCTCATTTTATTATTTTTTTTCCTGGAAAAGACCAGCATAGTTAGCTCTTAGGCATCAGGTTATATTCAAATCTTGAAATCTCAAAATGGTTCAGAGGGACTGTAAGATTATGAGTACTATTAACTTCCTTCTCATAATTTTCATTTTAAAAAAATTCTGCAGTGGTCAGGTTGGACTTGTGTGATTATATATACGTTAATGCACATATGTACGTCAGAACAGCATGAGGACATGTTAATGGGTACATTTAGACACCCCACCTTCTGGACTCAATACCTTCCTCTTGTATCTGCATGGGGCATCAGGCCCACCAGGGTTCTGGCTTGCTCTCCTTCTGCTAAGGTGGGATGACATGGTGGCAGCTGCCTAGCACTCAGGTAGCTGAGGTCTGCGAGTTTGAGGCTAGCTTAGGCTACAAAACAAAACACTCTCAAAACAAAACAAAACAGAAACTGCTGAAGGACAAGAACCCAAAGGCTGGCATGCCGATCCCACAGAACCCCTGCATGTCCCAGGATGGTCGACAACTAAGTTTACCTGGACTGAGGGCTATCCTAGGCTACAAGACTGCCTATGTTCACTGAGAATGCCCAAGCCAACTTTGGGACCAGTTGGTCAGTAGCTCCCAGGCACAGAGGTTGACTCTGATTCCCTCAGTAGAATGCTTTCTCCCATAGGTCTGAATTCTTCTGGTCTTGAAGCCAGGAGGGCACCGGACTTCATTCAGCAGGTGGAGCAGGATTGTGAAAGAAAAAAAAAATCTCTCCTTTTGTCTCTGCAGCCCAGGGCATGCTTTGTTCTGGGTCTGGGCTTCCAGAAACAAAATGAGGTAAAAGATTATCTGAATAATTCAGGACAAACTAGTTATTCAGTGACTTACTTTCTCGCATCACTATTAAGGAAATCTTTCTTGCCAGTTGAAGCTAACGTTTGTTCGATTCCTTTAGCTCAACTCTGCCTTTTCCGGCTAAAGCTTTTAGCGCAAAGCAAAAAAAGAAAGGGGTCAGGAGCCGGATGAGAAAAACCACAGCTGGTGTGGGAAGGAAACTTGTTGCAAGCGGAAGTCTGTGTTAACTGCACGGAGCTTCAACGAGGTTTGCCTGTGCGCCCGGAACTCAGGTTTGTAAACCTGGGCAGGAAGGATGAGGGTGTCAGACGTTGTGGCGTGTCACTCTTTGACCACACTGATCTAGCTGTGGGACGTGACCGGGAGCGTCTGTCCAGAGCTGGCCAGGCCCACTCAGGTAGGTCATGTGGGTCATGATGGACCTTGGAGATCAAGACTGCAGAGTAGGAGAGCGTTAGAAATGACCTGTCGTTTACCCACTTCCAGTGTGCTGTTTGGGAAGTTATTTAACCTCACTACGTCAGCATTTCCTGAAATGGGTAATGTGAATGGTACCCTTCTTACCTCACACTGATCTTTCTCCTCGCCAGACACCAGGCACAATGGGACCTGCAGTCCATTCAGGCCAAGAAGGAAGCTAGTTCAAGGGGTATAGAACATTCGCAGCTCTGTGCACAGTGAGCTCTGAGCTTGGAGCCCGGGACTTTGCCACGGGGAACCTTTGCTTTGCTCTCTTTTCTCTTTCTTTCTCTCTCTCTCTTTCTTCCTTCCTTCCTTCCTTCCGTTTTTGTTTTGTTGTTGCTTGTTTTGTTTTAATCTTTTGAGTTTGTTTTGTTTTGTTTCGAGACAGGGCTTCTCCGTGTTGACCTGGCTGTCATGGAACTCACTGAGCAGACCAAGCTCCAGATCTCAGACTCAGAAATCCACCTGCCTCTTCCTCCCACGTGCTGGGATTAAAGGCCTGTGACACCACTGCCACTACCACTACCCTTTTGTTAGCTTGCATGCATTGTACAAAATTTAGAGTTTCATGAAGACGTTTTCCTACCAACAGATGATGTACTTTGGCCCCACCCCCATTACCCTCCTTGACCCCACCCACCTTCCTCTGCTAGCCCCCTTCCACTTTTCCACACCAGAACTTTAGATTTATCTTTGTTTTCCAAGAAAGTCTGCTATGTAGGATTTCCTGTGGCTCTCGAGCTGCCCTTGCAGAACACTGGGAGACTGGTTTTGTGTGAGGACAGAGGACGGAGGAGCCCTAGACACAGGAGGCCTCCCAGCTCCAGCTTCAGAGCAAGTGAAATCAGGTTCTCTGTCTCTGTCCTATCACAGATCCCGGCGTCACATATTTCTCCAATGACCTTCCTACCTTGTCTTCATCAGCAACAGGATCTGTCAAGGTTTGGGGAGACAAAATGTTCTATACCCCTTGGATCAGCTTTCCCTGTTTTGTATCCTTAGGAAAAACAGTGACATTAGGGGAGAGAGTCCACTTGGATTGTTGATGACGATATAGAGGTGTGAAGAGATGGGTTAAAGTGTGTTACCCACACCCCTCCACTTCCCTATCTGGAAAAGTGTGAATAAGGAGGAGGAGGAGGATGTGAACTTGAGTATGAGACAGATTTCTGAAATTACAGGGAGAGTGGTGTCAGAGTCGCATTGATGCGACTTTCTAGGAACAAGTAGGCTGGGAGCAGAATGAACATGGCTCTACATTCTGTTGAGCTGGCATCGACCTCAGTCTGAATCATATCTCGTCTCTGAAGGAGCCAGGGTGTGCAGCCAAACCAACACAGGCAGACACCCAGAGTCACATGAAAACCCCACCCAACTCTGAACAAACCTCATCCAAGGACCCAGTTATCCAGGAAAGCAAATGCTTCACCCTCCTTTATGTACGGAGAGAAGAGAGGAGGTGGCAGATCAGTGGAGGGCGTGACGTGCCAGGTAGGCTTTGCTAGAGAGAGCACACATTGGTGCCAACTGACAGAAGCAGGAGGCCCAAATATGCAAAAACCTTTCAGTGGTCCAGTTCTTAGGATGTGCTAGGCTTTGACTGTGTTCGCCACTGCACGTGAGTAAGAAGCGATCCCAGAGCAACAGTGGTGAGAGGAGGGGAGGGCCCTTTAAGAGCTTTGCCTCTGTTAGCAAGAGCAGTGTGGCTTAGTCTCCACGGAGTGGGGTCCTGGGAGGTGAAGGAGTTCCACTTCCTTCTCTTGTTGCTGTATTGCTGTTTTGCTTTCTGCCCTCTATTAGAGGCAGTATACCATGAGGATCTTCATTAGACATGAGGCTCTTGATCTTGGGCTTGCCAGCCTCTGGGACTATAAGAAGTAAATATGTGTTTTTATGAATTACTCAACCTCAGGGACTTTCTTATGGTAGCATCCCATGGACTAAGGTAGAATCACGTAGTGAGAATAATCAGTAAGGCAGTAGGTGAGGATGTGTGTGAAGGGTGCTCACTGCAATTCCATCTCCAATAGTAAAGTGTTGAGGGATGGCTGCATGGCTAACGCTGGCAAATGCACATGCAACCACAGGGTGGACCCAAGCGGCCATGAAAGATGATTTTCTCATTTTGAATGGAAAGAATAATGCAAGCATGTGTGTGGAGGTCAGAGGTCAAGACTGGAACCACCATTGGTTCTGAGGATTGAGTTCAGGTCCGCAAGCTTTACAGCAGATGCGGTCAACCCCAGAACTACCTAGCCTGCCCTTGAGAACAAACAACAGAGAAAGCAATATTCCAAACTGTTCTGCAGTATGAGATTTGGGATATAACTTCTGGTATTTCCCCCTTCTCTTTGTTGCTTTGTTACTTTCCTGCAGATGCTCTTACTATGTAGCTCAGGCTGGCCTCAAACTTCTGAGCCTCCTGCCTCAGCCTTCTAAGTGCTGGAATTATAGGGGGTGGGGAAACCATCTGTGACTGGCCTACATTTCTTACCATGTAAAATATTACTTTCTAAGCCTCCGTTTTAACTAAGGATTGTAGCCAGTTCAGAACTCAGCAAAGAGCACACGTGGTGAAGTTATCTAAGTCAAGGATTTTATATCTGTATGTATATATTCTCCCATCCCCTTCGTCTGTAAGTTTCAAACAGCAGTATAGGCTACAGTACAGTTGTTTGGTACAGAACAGCTAGCATTCTGCTTTCTCTGTGCATGAAAGAAAGAAACATCTGCACCCAGAAGTTTAGGTCTCTGCTGCTGCTCCATAGTTCCACGCTCAAGTACAAATGCCCTGGTTGGTTTGCATCTGAATGCAGTGGTTTGAATTTGCTCTTTCTATAAATGAATCTAACTGGGAAAATAAATCTGACTGGTTCTTAGGTCAAGAAGCTAATACTATGAGAGTTTGCAAATGGATCCCAAGAAAGCATATTTGTCTGGTTTGTGGGTGACAGCACTCAGGGACAGATTATCCCAGTTCCCGAAAACACTAACTATATATTTAGGACTTAAGTACACATTTATGGCTTTAGAGTGGCATTTCAGAATCTATACTCAAGTTTTAAAGAGACAGACATGTCTAAACGGCCCTTTAAAAGGCCCAGTGAGCACAGTATTGTTTACTGGACTTTTGGGGGCAGGGTTCTGCAGTGATAAGTCTCTATGTGTTTTGATGGTGGAATCACCACAGCACCCTTGTTTGAGAGAGTTCACAAGGATGCGTACTTGCTTCTCATTTTTTTTCTGGAACCTTCTGACTGCACCACAGGACTATCCCCTTCAGCCCAGCCCACCTGTATGAAAATGAGGGCTGCAGACAACGGTGCTGTGAGGAGTACATGGCCAGGGCTTGGACAGGTGTCTGTTGTTTTGACTAGATTGACATTTCTGCTTCCTCATTCCCCTGAGACCTGAAGATTTATTATAGCTGTATTTTGCCCTGGTTTTCTGTAACTGCTTTATTTATCACCAAAATGCAGACTGAGCACCTGAAGCAGCAGAATTTCGCTGTCTCATGGTGGCCACTGGTTTCCTCTGACGACTGTGAGGCAGAACCCATCCTGGCAATTGCTGGTATTTCCTGACTTCTGGACACATCACTCCAACCGCTGACTTCACACCCGAATGGCATCTCCCCTGTGTCTGTGTCCAAATGCATTCTCTTTATATAGATGTTAGATAGCCTTAGGGCCCCACCCAGGATACCCCATGTTAACTGATTTTCCAAATAAGGTCACACTCTGAGGTGCCCTGGGTTAGAACTTCAACTTACAGATCTGGAGCGGGGAAGGGGCAGAGTTTCTCAACACTAACTGTCTAATAGAGCCTTACCTAGATCCTACATCATACAGTGTGAGCTGCCCGATGGTTGCGGTTAGGCATCATGTACCTCTGAAGCATCGCTTGCAGATCTGACAATAGGATGACGTATTGTGGGCCGGTACTATTTCTGACAATACTATATGCATTACTCATGCAAGCAGCCAACATGAGATGTCTTCAAGATGTGGTTGATGATTTCTCAGAATTTCTTCTGTTGCTTCTTTTTTTCTTTTCTTTGTCTAAGGTCAATATCATTTCCTTCCTCATTTTGATTTAGAAACTTGCGTAATTTATCACAGTAGATCAAGTTTCAACTTGGGCAAATTGTGTAGTCACTAGAGCAGCCTGGACCATGTGCACAATTAGATAGGATCCTCTCAAACTGGACTGCCTCTCCAGCTGTTTTTCAGATTTCCCCTGATCCCAGCCATGAATGGGCACTACAGATGTGTCATAGAAATACTCTGTGAGGTGGTTCTGTTGGTTCTAAAGATTGACGATCTCATGTGTATTTTGACATCTTTCACAAAACCGATTGGGTACCAGTTGTGGCTCCACGTTTTCTGGTACGCAGTCCTCAGAGGACAGATGGGACATTCCCAACAGAAGGCAGAAATACCCTCCTGCCACAGGGCACACAGCAGCTTTGAAGGAACTGAACACAGTGATGATTCAAAAGACTGTCATTCTCCAGAAAACAGTTGCTGAAGAAACAGGGGACACAGCATTCATATATATTTGTAAAGTAGTTAAGATTTTAAAAGTAAGTTTTTAAAGTTGTTCAAATGCAGAAAAAAAATTTTATTATTTTGTTTTATTGAGTTCTGGCTCCGTAATCCAGGCTGGCTATACTCTCTGTATATTGGAGTGCTGTCTCAAGCTCACTCCCCCAGTGCTGGGGCTTCAAATATATTAGCTAGCTTCATCAAATGCGAATCATTGTCATAAATTCTATATTTGACAATAACATATTAAATGCTTTGCTGTATGATATGATAGGCAAGATGCTGAAGAAAATGGAGAAATTACCTGAGGTGTTGTTTATATGTTTGTTTGTTTGTTTGTTGTTTGACAAGCTCTAATTCCTATAATAGAATAATAGCCTAGTACCAGAAGTACAAGGATTGCTGTGGATTTTCAGAACCTGCCCAGGCAAACTGCAGAGCATCCTCTGTGGGCGCAGGACCAGAATCCCATTCTGTGTTGACACAGGCCCTGTTCCAAGACCTTCTCTCAGAGAGTTAGGGATTGCTATTTGTCTAGCAATAGCCTTCCCTGCAATTGTGAGTCAGGATTTTCTCAGTCTCTCCACTCTGTGAACCTCTTTGATGCGGATGTTGCCCTACCTGTTTGCTGTGCCCACGGGGCTTCGTCGCCTCTCACACACTAACGAACGAGGTCTGCCGTTTCTGATGGATGATGGACATTCTGCAATCCTACTGCTCACAACAAAGACCAGCAGCCCTGCTTCTCCTTTGTCTGCAGGCTGCTTGGGGAACATAAATGTGTTTCTCGTTATTTGGTCCGTTTTACAATGTGAATTCCTGCTGAGGTTTGTTGCATTTGGTATTACAGGGTATTTCTTCTCATTCAGAACTTGCCCTTTCCAATTGTTTAATAACAGCAGTCTGACAGACCGGAAATCCTGGGTGCTTGGTTAACTTCCACCAAAAATTAGCATTGAAGAGATTTGGTGGTTTTTTTTTTCTGTTTTCAAGAAACTAGTACGTTTATACAACTGTTGGTTATATATGCATCGTGGGGAAAGGGAGAGCCTGAAGTGGATGGTGCATGGTGGAAGGGACCCAAAGAAAATGGATTCCCAGCTTCAAAGATATTATAGCAAAATGGAAAGAGGATAGTTGCTGGAGCCAGCAGATCTGGTTTAAATCTCATTTTTCTTACTGTCTGGTGGAACAGTTGGTAGTTTAAGGAAGGTGATTTACCTTCTGACATTAACCTTTACCCAGAAAAAGAGGTTAATATAAGTTGCTTGAGATGCTAACTCAAAGTGCCTGGCATGCTATAGGTTTTTAATAAAAATATATTATTACTATTATTATTTTATTACTACTATTGTAAGAGACAGTGTCTCACGATATTGCCTGTGTTGGCTCCAAAGTCCTAGGCTCTAGTGACCCTCTTTTCTCAGCCTCTCAAGTAGCTGGGACTATAGATGCATACCACACCCCCACTCCACACCCCCAATCCCAACCCCACTCACACCCTTACCCCGCCTCAGAACTATTTATTAAACTCTGTGCAGGGATAAGATTAGTATTGCCATGACAGGGTTTGTGGCCACCAGATACCACAGTTCATGGAACTGACATTTAGAATAGAACCTTAACTGTTTAGGAATCCTTTATAGAGGAGAGGGTAGGAAGTGTGACCCTCTCTCAGGCATCTGTTGGTGGTCAATTGGCTTTATGAGAATCACAGAAGAGCCCTCCAAAGAGACCCTGCCAACCAGTTCCAGACATTGGGTCATCTATCACATAGGAATCTTTCCTCAGAGCTGACTGCAGTGGTGAGGAGCAGAGGAGAACTTGTCTATGGCGGTCCCCAGTGAACTTAGAGCACTGTCTAAATGAACCACTGCTGTGTCAGGGGACAGCAGGACAGTTTACCGTGTCATTCACAGTGTTCAGACACAAGTTTCCCGCTGAGACATTCAGCAGAGAGTGGACACTCTCTGTTGGGCTTCAGTATTGAATGAAAAACAGCACAGATCCTTTCCCTTGTTTTCCTTCCTCTCTGCTCCCTCCCAAACAAAGGAAAGGCCCTCTAAGTGCTTCCTGCTGAGTTTAAACAGGTGTTGGGTTTCAAGTCCAGCTCAGTCCCAGGGAAGTCTGTAAAAGAGTGAGACATCTGAGCAGGTAGTCTGAGGACACACACCCTTGGTCCTCCTGGCTTTCAAACACAAACTACTGCCATGTATCCCTGAACACTGCCTTCCCCCTTGCTCTCCCTCTCAGGGTCCACATAAGGGCAACACACTAGAGACCTTGGATGGTATAACTGGTGAAGTTGCTTTGAGGTTGGGAAGAATGGAGAGTGCCTGGGGATGCTCTGGTATGCTTGGTCCAACAGTTTCACTCTGATTAGATAGTTCAGACTTGCTTTGAGAAGAGCCCTAGGTAACCCAAAGCTCAAGTTAATCTCTGTGGTGGTTTGAATATACTTGACACAGGGAGTGGCACTATTTGGAGGTGTGGCCTTGTTGAAGGAAGTGTGTCACTGTGGGCATGGGCTTTAAGACCCTCATCCTAGCTGTCTGGAAGTCAGTCTTCTTGCAGCCTTCAGATAAAGATATACCTGTATCATGCTAGTCTGGATGCTGCCCTGCTCCTGCCTTGGTGATAATGGACTGAACCTCTGAACCTGTAAGCCAGCCCAGGAATATAGCGATATGCCCAGGCTGCGTGTGCCAAATTCCACCTAAGTGATGGGAGATACGGCGCTTCACTATCTAGATGAGCCTGCCTTCCCTACCCAGCAAGGAGGCTCCAGTGACCCCCACACACCTTTGTTTTGGCTGTGCCACCTCTGTCACTTCCTTGGAAAGGCCCCGTTATCACTTCTTCATCCTTCGGTCCCTCCTCATGAAGCCTTTCATGACAATTCAGTCCCATTGCACATTTCCCCCCTCTCTGGCTTCTTCTGGAGTATGTGTTTTATACTACTCTGCCACCTAATGATTTTCTGTTCCTTCTTCATTAATAATTGAGCTTCTTTGTATTAACCATTACATTAAGCACTGGGGGCCAATAGCTTATTAAAACATTACCTCTTTACAGAAGGAATTTATCATCAATAATAATGTGAAGAAGGAAGGAACATTACATGATACATTGCAAAGAGTGCTGATTTTATTCTGAAAACGGTAAAAGCCATTGCAGAAGTTTTGAAATTTTTAACTGCTTTATTGAGATATAATTGATATGCAGTAAATTGCATACTTGAAATGTAAAAGTTGATATGTTTGGGCATCTTTATATGCCCGTAAAATCACCAGTACTGTATGGTGACTGTCACAGTTCATTTTTTTTTCTGCTATAAAAGATTACCACTCTTTGGGTAATAAGTAAACAACAGAAGTTCTTTGGTTTACTAGCTTGAAGCTCAGATTCAAGAGTTTGGGCTGCACCTTAACACAGCAGAAGGGTAAGGAAGGAGAGGAAATTGGCTTGACTCACCCTTTGTATCAAGACTTCACTTTCTTGATATCAGCGTTATTCCTAAGAACATGACTCCAAAGCCACTGTAACCTAATCCTCTCTTAAAGGTCTAATATTTCCTAGTTGTTACATGAGATTTGTGGATAGCAGAACTGTGTTCAAGGTTCCAGAAACATGGTGTAAGGAAAGAGTCTCTGATACTCTGATTTCTTAGTTAGGGTTTTACTGCTGTGAATAGACACCATGACCAAAGCAAGTCTTATAAAGGACAACCTTTAACTGGGGCTGGCTTACAGCTTCAGAGGTTCAATCCATTATCATCAAGGTAGGAACATGGCAGCATCCAGGCAGGAGTAGAGCAGGAGGAGCTGAGAGTTCTACATCTTCATCTGAAGGCTGCTAGCAGAAGACTGGTTTTCAGATGCCTAGGATGAAGATTTTTTCTTTTTAATGTCTCATTTTTTTTTTATTCATCTGGTGGTCATTATGTTTCTTTTTTTGTTTGTTTTTTATTATTATTATTTTATTTTCTATATTCTTTATTTACATTCCAAATGATTTCCCCTTTCCCAGTTCCCCCTCCCTGAAAGTCCCGTGAGCCCTCTTCCCTCCCCCTGTTCCCCATTTACCTAAGAATTTCATGAATTCATTGTTTTTAATTGCTGAGTAGTATTCCATTGTGTAAATATACATGGAAAATATCTCTGATAAAATTGAAGAAATATAGAGAAAAACACGTTAAGATTGACTATTTCAGGGAAAAATTGTACAGATAAAATGGTAGGCATAAAAATATCCCTAAGTTGATTGAAAGTGGAATTATAAACATTTTCTGATAAAATTGAAAATCTACAAGGAAAATATTTCTGATAAAACTCAAGAAATATATAGAAAAACACGTTAAAACTATTTCATGAAAAATTATACAGATAAGATAGTAGGCATAAAAATATTCCTAAATTGATTGAAAGTAGAGGTAAAAACATTTTCTGATAAAATTGAAGATTTACATGGAAAATATCTCTGATAAATTGAAGAAATTTATAGAGATAAATTGGTAGGAATTAAAATATCCCCAAGTTGATTGAAAGTAGGATTATAAACATTTTCTGATAAAATTGAAGATTTACATGGAAAATATTTCTGATAAAATTGAAAAAAATATATGGAAAAACATTAAAATTGAAGATTATCATGGAAAATTATACAGATAAAATGGTAGGCATAAAAATATTTCTAAGTTGATTGAAAGTGAAATTATAAACATTTTCTGATAAAATTGAAGATTTACCTGGAAAATATCTCTGATAAAATTGAAATATATAAAAAACGTGTTAAGATTGAGTATTTCATGGAAAAATTATACAGATAAAATGGTAGGCATAAAAACATTCCTATGTTTTTTGAAAGTGGAATTATAAACACTTTCTGATAAAATTGAAGATCTACAAGGAAAATATTCCTGAAAAAATTCAAGAAATATATAGAGAAACATGCTAAAACTGACTATTACATGGAAAATTATACAGATAAAATGGAAGGTATAAAAATGTTCCTAAGTCGAATGAAAGTAAAATTATAGATATTGTGTGATAAAACTGAAGATCCACATGGAAAATACTTCTGACAAAATTGAAGAAAAATACAGAGAAACATTAAAATTGAAGATTATCATGGACAATTATACCGACAAAATGGTAGGCACAAAAACATTCCTAAATTGATACATGGAAAACACCTCCGACAAAATCAAAGAAATACACAGATTTTTTTTTAATTTTAATTTTAATTGTTAAAATTAAAGATTATTATGGAAAATAATACAGTCAAAATGGTAGACACAAAAAGCATTACTGAATTGAAAGAGGAGTCACAAACATTTTCTGATAAAATCGAAGATCCACATGAAAAACTTCTCTGTTAGACTATGTTTTTTGTTGGGGAATTGAGTCTATTGACATTATAAGATATTAAGGAATAGTGATTGTTGCTTCCTGTTATTTTTGATGTTCTTTTGATGTTTGTGTTGTTACTTTCTTTTGGGTTTGTTGGAAAAAGATTACTTTCTTGCTTTTTCTAGGGTGTAGTTTCCCTCCTCATGTTGGCGTTTTCCATCTATTATCCTTTGTAGGGCTGGATTTGTGGAAAGATATTGTGTAAATTTGGTTTTATCATGGAATATCTTGGTTTATCCATCTATGGTGATTGAGAGTTTTGCTGGGTATAGTAGTCTGGGCTGGCATTTGTGTTCTCTTAGGGTCTGTATAAGATCTGCCCAGGATCTTCTAGCTTTCATCATCTCAGATGAGAAGTCTGGTGTAATTCTGATAGGCCTGCCTTTATAGCTTACTTGACCTTTTTCTCTTACTGCTTTTAATATTCTTTCTTTGTTTAGTGCATTTGGTGTTTTGATTATTATGTGCTGGGAGGACTTTCTGGTCTGGTCCAGTCTGTTTGGAGTTCTGTAGGCTTCTTGTCTGTTCATGGACATCTCTTTCTTTAGGTTAGGGAAGTTTTCTTCTATAATTTTGTCAAAGATATTTACTGGCCCTTTAAGTTGGAAATCTTCACTCTCTTCTATACCTATAATCCTTAGGTTTGGTCTTCTCATTGTGTCCTGGATTTCCTGGATGTTTTGGCTCAGGAGCTTTTTGCATTTTGCATTTTCTTTAACTGTTGAGTCAATATTTTCTATGGTATCTTCAGCCCCTGAGATTCTTTCTTCTATCTCTTGTATTCTGTTGTTGATGCTTGCATCTATGACTCCTGAATTCTTTCCAAAAATTTCTATCTCCAGAGATGTCTCACTTTGTGATTTCTTTATTGTTTCTACTTCCATTTTTAGATCCTGGATGGTTTTGTTCAATTCCTTCACTTGTTTGTTTGTGTTCTCCTGTAATTCTTTCAGGGATTTTTGTGTTTCCTCTTTAAGGGCCTCTATCTGTTCACCCATGCTCCCCTGTATTTCTTTCAGGGATTTTTGTGTTTCCTCTTTAAGGGCCTTTACCATTTGACCCATGTTCTCCTGTATTTCTTTAAGGGAGTTATTTATGTCCTTCTTGATGTCCTCTAACAGCATCGTGAGAAGAGACTTTAAATCCAACTCTTACTTTTCCGATGTGCTGGGGCATCCGGGACTTGCTGTGGTGGGAGAACTGGGCTCTGATGTTGCCAAGTAGCCTTGGTTTCTGTTGGTAGGGTTCTTGCGCTTGCCTTTCGCCATCTAGTTATCTCTGGTGTTGTTAGTTGGTGTTGTTGTCTCTGGCTGGAGATTGCCCCTCCTATGGACCTGTAAACCTGTGTCTGTACTCCTGGAAGACCAACTCTCTTCTGGCAGGGTCTGTGCACAGAAGTCTGTGGAGCTGTCTGGTTCCCTGCTGCGAATGGCGGCCGGAAGGGAAGACTCCTGTCCCAGCTACTCCACTGATCATATGCCCTGTGTGCTCCTAGCTGTACCCCTCCAGAGAGAAGGTGGAGATCTCACCTCCGCACTCAGAAGTGAAATTGCTGCTGGGAGATCACTCTCTCCTGCTGGGCTAAGCACAGAAGACTTTGGAGCTGCCTGGTTCCCTGCTGCAGATGGTGGCTGGAAGGGAAGGCTCCTGTCCCAGCTGCTCCACTGATCATATGCCCAGTGTGCTCCTAGCTGTCTAGGATGAAGATTTTAAAGGCCACACCCACAGTGACACACCTACTCCAACGGGCCAAACCTTCTACTAGTGCCACTCCCTGGGCCAAGTATGCACAAACCATCACATCTGGGTAGGAGTGCCTTCTAATTTCCATGTAGCATTAGCCTCTCTCCACTCTACACAGACATCTGGGAAGGCCAACACAGTATAGATGCTCTCTGTACTACAGCCCATACTGAGAAGCCTCAGTACCTTGTACCCCTGTCTCATGTGCTGGATGGTGCCAAGACTATACTGGACACACTGTATGTGCTTGCTTGTACTCCCTGTCTGGATTACTCCTGTCACTGTTGGAGTGTACATCCTGATGTTGGTATCCCAGGGGCCTCGCTAACTTTCTCTTTGTCTCTGCTGTCTACCCTTTTCATTGGAACCATTTCCCTCCTGAATCCTGGGTATGCCTTTTGAGCTGGCAGATAGATTCATATTCTTAGCATACAGTTGATCATTCTCTTGGTCTTTGCCAAATGACTTTGTTCTTGCCAAATGTGAAGTCTATGGTCACAGTCACTCATGGGGCTAATAAATGGGGAGAATGTTTTCTTTCGATGTACACTGGGAGATTTGCAGAGGTAATGGCTGGCACAGTGGCTCTTGGCTGCTTTTCTACTTTCTACTGCAGGTCAATAGCTGGTGCTCAGAGAACAAGAAGGTGAGAAATAAGGTCAGGGTCACTGGGTTAAATGGGACATGATATTAACATCTATGGGGCTTAGAGAAAGAGAATTTTAAAAGATTAATGTTATGTGTATGGGTATTCTGCCAGCATATATATCTGCTTGGTGTCCACAGAGGCCAGAAGAGATCATCAGATCCTCTGGAACCAGAGTTACAGATAGTTCTTAGCTGCCATGTGGGTGTGGGGAATGGAATCAAACCTGGGTCCTCTGGAAAAGCAGCCAATGTTTTTAAGTCAAGTTATCTCTCCAGTGTCTAGAAAGAGAATTTTAAATCTCAATTCTTCAATAAACTCTTATCAGAAACCTCAATTCCAGAAAGGTAATAAAGGACAAAATAACCCATCACCCCGAAGTCCTAATAGCCAGAGACAATGTCCATCCAATAAGAACAAGAATAAAGATTTCTCCAAGCATCATGGCTCCTCTGTACTGCTGTAATGAGTGTCATACCAGATAAAGTATAAACAAAGGGGATAGCTTCGTTGCAGTTCTAGATGTTGGTGAGCCTAATGAAGGCAGCAGGAAATTCTGTGAATGAAGAGGGGTTGAGGGGTTGCTTCTCCCTCTAACATGATGTTTTACTCTTGGGTCCGTGTCTGATGGGGCATAAGAATGGTCCTAACTCATAATGTCTATCACAATGGTAATTAAATCTCAACACATGTTTCAAAGGGAATGTTCAAACCATAGCACTGTACACATTTGCTCATCACCCACAAATATTTCCTTCTTTTTCCCCAGGTAACAACTGATCTGGGAAATTCCTGATCAGTTTGAGTTTTCTGGAATTTGATATTAAATACCCCTTATTTGCTTAGCTTCTTTCACTTGTCACCTTTATTTGGTGATTCATTCATGTTGTCTCCTCTATTAATAATTCATACTCTTCACTGCTGAGAACTATTCCATTGTATGACATGATAGAGTATTTATTAACTCATCTATGGAGAACATTTGAGTTGTTTCTATTTCTTCCCTGTAATGAACACTGCTAAGAAGTTTCACATATAAGTATTTATGTAAACATCTGTTTTCATTTCTTCTGGTCAGACAACTAGGAGTGGAAGTCTGAGTCATATAGTAAATCATGTTCCTAGATGTCCTCAGAGTCATCATGTCCCTCATGTCTACACATTGTAGACTAAAGATAGACAAGAAAACTGCTCTAGTGTCTTTTCTGTAGTGATGATAAAACACTTTGACAAAAAGCAACTTGGGGAGGAAAGGGTTTACTTGGCTTATACCTTCAAGTTATAGTCCCTCGTTGAGAGAAAGGAACTCAAGCAATAACTTCCTACCTGGCAGCAGAAGCTATGAAGAAATGCTTCCTACTGGCTCACTCTCTGGCTCTCTTACATAGCCCATGCTCACCTGCCTAAGGATGGGACTGCCCACAGTGGGCAGTTCCTCCAACATCAATCAACAATCAAGGTATGAGTATAGACATGGATAGACATGTCCACAGGTTCATCTGTGTCAAGTGATTCCTTAAGTAAGGTTTACTCTCTCTAGGTGATTTAGATTGTGTCAAATTGACAATAAAATTAGCTAAAATAAGAAGGAAAAAAAAGGTAACATTTATTGTACATTTTCTGTGTGCCAGATGTCTTATTTAGGGTTTCATTGCTGTGAAGAGATACCATGACCGAGACAACTTTTATAAAGGCAAACATTTTGTTGGAGATGGCTTACAGTTTCAGAGTTTCAGTCCATTATATCATGGTGAAAAGTATGGCATCATGTAGGCAGATTTGGAGGAGCTGAGAGTTCTATATCTCGATCCAAAGGCACCCAGGAAGAGATTGGAATTCCACATGCCTTGGGTCCTGAGCTGTAAGGCCCTTAAAACCTGCCTACATAGTAACACACATTCTCCAACAAGGCTGCACCTCTTCCAATAAGGCCACACCTCCTAATAGTGACTTTCCTCATGGCCAAGCATTCAAACACATGAATCTATGGAGGTCAAACCAATTTGAACCACTACACCAAGCATTGTGGTGCAAATAGTAAACATATTATTCATTAACTCGGTAATACTTCTGGAATACATTCCTTAATTGTACTTAATCACAAATAATGAAATAAAGGCTTTCAAAACCAAATAAATCAGAATTTAAATGTATGCTTTATTGACCCCAAAGCTCATGCACCTAGAAACAGGTGAAAAACAGAGTCCCACATGTGTGACGTTTGAGACTCTTGTTCTGTGTTGCTTTTCTGAGACCAAACAGCCAATTCTAGTCACAGGGACAGTGATGGGGCTTTGGTGGGCTGAGACCAGCTAGTTCAAGAATCTAAGGAGAGCAAAATGAAATATACTTTGAGACCCACAGGCTAGATCCCTGGTGTGTTCTTAGGGAGTCATTTACAGAACTGTCTAATCCACAAGTGTGACTGACTTTAGAGGTTACTTGGTTTTTACTAGGTGTCTTAGTGTTTTACTGCTGTGAACAGATACCATGACCAAAGCAGCTCTTATAAGGACAACAGTTTATTGGGGCTGGCTTACAGGTTCAGAGGTTCAGTCCATTGTCATCAAGGCAGGAGCATGGCAGCATCCAGGCAGGCATGTGCAGGAGGAGTTCTACATCTTCATCTGAAGGCCACTAAAAGACTGACACTTTCATACTGGGTGGAGCTTCACAGCCCACCCCACAGGGACACACTTCCTACAGCGAGGCCAAAACTCCAAACCGTGCCACCCCCTGGGCCAAGCATATTCAAATCACCACACTTGGTTCACTACAGTTCTTTGTAGAACTCCATCCATCAAAACATAATAGAAGTGAAGTAAGCATGGAATCCCAAGAATTGGAGACTCAAACATAATGCTGCTGTGGGAAGACCATAAGTTTTGAAGTGGAAGAACCTGGTGTTTCACAATGGAAGAGCTGTAAGACCACAAGGAGGGTGGTAGTGCTGTCTGTCTTACATGCTTGTGAGGACTGGAAGCAGTTAGGCATCAACAACCTGGGGAATGGTGAAGGGTGGCGAATACAAACGTCTCTGCCCAGAACCCCACCCCTCTCCCACCCTCGAGACAGTATTTTTCTGTGTAGCCCTTGCTGTCCTGGAACTCACTTTGTAGACAAGGCTGGCCTCGAACTCAGAGATCACCTGCCTCTGCCTCCCTACTTCTGTTATTAAAGATGTGAGCCACCACCACCCTGTTCCAGCTCATTTTTAGACAATGGTTCACACTTTTTCAGTTTTTTTGTTTTTTGTTTTTTCAAGACAAGGTTTCTCTGTATAGCCCTTGCTGTCCTGAAACTCACTCTGTAAACCAGGCTGGCCTCGAACTCAGAAATCCGCCTCTGCCTTCCAAGTGCTGGGATTAAAGGCATGCGCCACTTTTTCAGTTTTGAAATTTAAACCCTTCTGGCTAAGGGATGATTATCTTTCCCAAACTGTAGGAAATTTTTGTGTGTTTTTACATCAGCACTTGGGTGGGGGGGCATATCCCTGGGTTTCATCAGAGTTGAAAAAAAATCCATGATTTAAAGATGTGATAGCCAGTTTTATGTTACTGTAATAAATCCCTGAGATGATCTGATTAGAGAGAGAAAATATTTCTTCTGGCTCACTGTTTCAACCAGGGGTCTGATCTTGTTGCTTTGGGCCTGTGGCCTGACAACCCATCCAAACTGCAACACCCACAAACAAAATCACTCATCTCAGGACCAGGAAACAAAAGGGGAAGAGGAACAAGTGGAGTTTCACAGTTCCCTTCAGGCAGACCCCCAAAGAACTAAAGACCTCCTATTGGGTCCCACTTCCTGAGGCTTTCACCCCCTTCCATAGCACCAGACAAGGTCCTCAGCCCTAACTCCAGCTCTGTCCCTGCCTTTAAAGAATTTACGGCCGGCAAAAGTAAGTGAAAACATGTTGTCACTAATCACTCGCACTGATACTGATTACACACCCAAGACTGGGCTCTGAAGCAAAGAGCAGAGAAGTCCTAGATAGCTAGGATAGAAAGAGGCTGGGGGATTAGGAGACACACCCTCCTGGCTTCACATCTAGCTGCCCGACAGCTGCGCCCAGGCTGCAGGTCCTGCCCTGCCTGAGGGTAGAGGGGAGCGTGGTCAGCTGAGCATGAAGGGCTTGAAGTGTGGGATGCCCTGAGACTCCTCTCACCAAGAGGGCCCCTTAAGAACACTGTCTACCCGGGGAGGGAAAGTTCCTCATTTGGCTAAACTACCAGTCCATTGAGCTCCTGCTACACAAAGCACAGCTAAGCTGTTAAACTTTAAAGTTGATCAAGTCTAGGTTTGAGGAAAAAAAAAGAAAAGGCGTGTTCTTTGCTCAGTTGATCTCTTCGAGGACATGGTCAGGAGAACAGGTAGGTCACTGTGTCAATAAATTTGGAGGAAAAAACACCAACAACAAGGACAATTGATAACTTCCAGCAAAGCAAGCTAGAAAATTTCTTGAGCTTGGAGAGGGGTTTAGGTAATTGCACAGTTCAGTCTCCTGTTTATTAGAGGAAGAGGGGCCCATGAGTTGATGTGACTTCAGTTTCCTAAGCTGAGTTCTCTGCTTAAAGGAGGAGCCAATAGTGAGGGGATGGTTAAGGCAGGCACCTTGCTAGTGATCCATTTAATTCTGTGACGTCTTTACTATGAGAAAAGGCCCCTCTGCAGGCCCTGTCACTTCTATGGCCTTGTCTTCAGTGAAGGGACTCCACCTGCACCATCTATCTTGGGGCCCCGGGCCTATGCATATTTATTCTCTGGAGTCCTGCACTTTGCTCTCTTTATTTTTCCTGGTCCCACACTTGTGTTTGTTCTTGGGGCTTGACATGCGTAATGCTGGAGGCCACAGGTGTAACTTGAGCTCAGCACTAAATATAGTCAGAGCTATCACCGGAGGCGCCCATACATGTCAGCCCCTTTCAGTGTCTGCAAGCCGCACCCTCAGCTGCAGACACAGGGCAGGCATCTGATGCTTTCCTGAGAGGTCACGTTGAAATGGAAACTGTCACTGAAAGTAGGGGTGACCTGGGTCAGCAAGAAACCAGTATTTGTCACAGTCATACCCCTGCTTTGTCTCTGGTATGCTCAGGCAGTGCAGGAGCTGAGGTAAGGTTCCATTCCCCAATCTCCCTTCAACAGGCAATTTAACAGCAGAGTAAAGGTCCTTGTGGACTCCATTCCCACCCTATAGGTCCTCTGAAAGGAACTGGAATGTGCCTGTAAGTCTATCACCCAAGAATATTGTTAGTGTTCCTGGAGGAGACTGACGTGTGGTTTGATGTTGAGGTTTTTGCTCCAAATCAGAGAGCTACAGTTCCCAGACAGTGGAATCAAACTCCTCACTCAACTGGGTTAAGCTTCCAATGCCATTTCCTCCACAAAAATCTTTCCTTAACCCTCCAGTTCATACATCCCTCTCTTGCCGTGAGTGATTACTGTACTGGTTAGAAGTTGCCTGTGTGGTTCATAAATTATTTGTAGGTTTTATCTTGTCAAAATGGGAGCAAAGCTGCTCAGAATTTGGGCCCATGCCTTCTGCTTTTCCACTGCGGAGACAGCATTAGGCCTGACTGAGTTCTTGCTCTCTTGAGAACATGGAAGGAGATTTTCTGCCCCTCCGCACTTCTTTTCTCCAGAGTTGAATCTGCCATGAGCTATCTAAAGGCTGGGGGCTGACAAACAAGAAGGGGTGGCCTAAGCAGAGCAGGGGCCTCTGAAACAAATAAATTCAGGGTAAAAAGGAAGCAGACTTGTGCTCTGTGAGCTGAGTCACCTGGAGGGGAAAAGGGGGGGAGGAAGGAGAGACAGATAGACAGACAGACAGGGACAGAGAATAGGCAGAGACAGAATAGATCTTGGAGCACATTACTTCATCCTCCAGGCAAGCTGATACCAGATCCTTGATGATCTCCTTTAGGTCCTCGAGGCTAGAGATGCAAGCCCCTGCAAGAACACTGCATGCAATGACACCCTCTTCCCAGCTAAAGCCCCTTTCTCCCCATCCTTGCCTCCCAGCACCTGGGAATACACACAGTCGCATTCGCCAGAGCATCCTCCCCAGAGCTTACTGCCTGGGAAAAAGATTGCTCCTAAACTACATTGCATTCGAAGTGCTAAGAAAGAACCATTAGATGATGCGACTAAGCTGAAGTTGGGGGCTTTTCGGGGTGTAACTCAGGAGATTTAGAAGCAGAAGTAGCTGGTAGGAATTTGTTGCAATAATTTCAGGGGTAAAATCTGCTTTGAGCTATCTCAAGGAGGACAGTGCAGAAAAGATGCAGCAGAGAGAGAGAAGGTTTAGGGGTGTGTTTGCAAGCTTCTATGGAAGAAGGGGAGAGATGACATTGTAGGAGTCAGAGAATGCACAGAGAGGAAAGGACTGTAAGGGGTCCAGGGCCAAGTCTTGTGCGCTTCTGCAGGTGAGCTTGGGACTGGTCTGTCAACTACAGATATATAGCAACTGACTTTCCCCACAGAAGGCAGCCCACTAACCTGCTCTCGGAAAGGTCTCGCCATGCTCGTGGTAGTTGCAGATGAGGGCTGGACATGCCTCTTGCTCTTTGCCCTTGGCCCTGTGATCAAAGGGTCACACTCAGTACACCTAGACTTTGAGTGGGCACACAGTGTTCAACTTAGTTCACTAAAACACAGTCTTGGCCAGTGTCCATCTTGCCTCTGCAGGACTGTTGGCAGGGGTGGCTTGGAGTGTTGACAGCCCGATTGTGCCAGTCTCTCTGTGTTTCATATTTTTATTGAAGACTGTACCACACGAAGGGATTAAAGAGTGTCGCTCTTACAGCACAGCTGAGAACACAGACAAGGGGTGTGTCTGCGAGGAGTGGGGCTCACTGTGAGCTCAAGATGGGGCCTCTGATACTAAACGATTTGTGGTTAGAACAGGAATTTCAGGGTTCTTGTGGCCTGGGGTCTGTGGGTAGGTCTCAGAAAACTGGAATGATTAGACTATTAAAGGGTGTTGAAGTGGGGCTGTGTCAGGACTGTAGAAAGGTTTATCCAAAAGTTTGGCTCTTAGCTCTTCTGCCTCGGGATGGATACTTGATATTGTATTAGACAAAAGATCAAAGCCCACCTTCCCCTTGGAATTAGGCAGCGAAGTCTAGAAGCAGTGAGTTGAGAGAAAATGTCTTAACTTGCATTTTTAAGTCATGCCCAACATCCAGCTTATTTGCTCACAAGCACGTGTTTTTTATTATTTCACATGCTGTGTAAGACAATGCAATGTATGTCTCAAGCAGGGACCCTTGTAGATGCTTTTACTCTCCAGCTTCCAT